>OU342742.1:378825758-380025758 GCA_910589775.1 Avena eriantha | reverse complement strand
TGTTTTCTTGGGAATCATTTCAAGTCAGTCAAGCATGTGCGAAGTATTCTTGATATGGTAGGTTGATACCTTCCCATCTCGAGAAGATTCTTTAAGCACTCAAAGCCACTACCTGATTTCTCATGGAAGATAAGAAGTCCTACAAACTTCAGTATTTTCCTAAATGTTCCCAACAAGGATTCATTTGTATTTTGTTGCAAATAGTTTATGTAGGTACAATTGTCTTTTGATAACTTGCTAATACATGGTCTTGCAACCTAGCTCATTCATTTGGAGCTTGACATTGTAGTCCATGCCTTGAGAATCAAGTAACTTTACCTTTGTGGTAAATGATACAAGGTTTCTATTCGGACATGCTGAATCCGAAGTATCATCCAACCTAACTAGAGATAAATCTCAAGCAGCTATGATGGTTGGTGTTCTTCAAGGAGTTGACATAGGTCTCTTTGTAAACTCGAAAAGATTGATGTAATAGTTGACACAATTAGTCGGAAAGCCTATTGTCATATTCTCTTGTATCAGCAATAACAACCACTCTACATGAGGCTTCCTCTATGATTAATTGTAAGAGTTGTGCTTATGGTTTCCTTTGTATCCGAAGTCCGACCTTTACTTGATGACCGCTTTCTAGAACATCAAGGAGAACATTTAAAGAAGAGCTGCTAAATGTCTCTCGGTCGATCCTCCAGACCCTTTTATGTTGGCAAGCTCTTATTATGCCAAGTAACTGAAGTCTGGTAATGAAGTTTCTTTTTCCTCCTGGCACCGGGAATCTTCCTATTTATTCATCTGGTGGTGCAAAGTGGTATCACGATCTTTGGCAAAGATTTTGATAAACCTGGATGAATAAAAAGTTTCCTTTGGTTCCTCTAACATATTCAAAAAGCAACTATGATTCGGATAATCAAAAGTTTCTCTTGATACATGTTCCTTGTGACTCTTATGATTCCTCTCCACCAAAACAACCCTTTTGTCTAGACCTTCTATTGAACAAAGAGTGATCCTTCTGTATCAAAAGTAGTTCAACATTGTTATTCGTATCTCTGTATCTTGGAAGCTCTACTTAAGCCGTCAGTAGAGTTTCATCTTTTGAAGTCTATGCTCGTGTTATTTCCATTGTACGCTCTCCTTTTCAGAAGCTTAGACTCTTCTGAAGTTCCATGGTCTCAATCCTTATGAAGACCATATATCTAACACCTTGAAGGCATCTCCTTTGTTTCCTCCGTTACCTTGACGTATTCCATGCTCATTGGCTCTAGAGATGTTATGAAACATATATCCATGAGTTGACCATGAGATACTTTGTCTGTGGTTCTGTGTCCTTCCCTCTCCTCTGTAGTGTGTGTAGCTACCTCGAAGAAAATGAAGCGCTTCATTCATTCAATAATGGTGGCATGGTCAACCTCTCTGAGAAGATCGTAGAAGTTTAGTGTAACCCTGTTCCTTCTATCTTCCTACCTAGGAATCTCGGGGCGAGATTCTGTTAAGGGGGATAGAGCTATAACACCCCCGTTTTAGCTAAATCATTAACTAGGGTTGATTGTGCATTCATGAGCATCATCTTTTAAAAATGTATGAAATAAAAAGGAAGTAAAGCCCTAAACCCAATTTCCCCTCTCTCTCAAATCAATTCCAAAATGGTTTTAGATTTTGAAAAGTACAAAAGTTGTGAAGACCAAACTATTCCAAGGGACTTACATTGTTTTAATTATTCTATAAAGTCTCTGGTAGTGTTGAATTATACAAACTGATTTCAAATGAATTTACAAATGGGAAAGAGAAAACAGATTTAGAAAATGTTTTGCAAATAAAAAATGCAGCCAGCAGCAGCCCAGGCCGCAGCCCGCTTCCACTTCTCTTCCCTGCCGCCCCGCACGTCCGAAGACAACCCAGTCATGGCCTAGCTAGCCTACCTGAGGACCATAATGCTTCGGCCCTCCTCTCTCCCTTCGCCTTCATCGTCGACGACGCACAACAGCTCGTTGTCGCTGCCTCCGCGGCCCGATGGTCGTCGCCGCGCTAAGATGAACGCCTCCGCCTAGAACGAGGATAAGAATTAGCGCACCGTGTTCCTCTTCCGCTCAACCTCACTCTTCCCCAGTGCTCTCTATGTCCCCGAAGAGCTCCCGAACCCTAACGTCCCAGGTCGTCGTCGCCCCTCCTTCCTCCGGCCGTCCCTTACCTAGCTAAGAGAACCACTAGAACCGCCACTATGTCCTCGTTCGATTGCCCCTAACCGCGCAAGTTGGAGAGGACCGAGGCGACGCAATCGATCCCTCCCTCCCCGACTCCGGCTGCCATGTTCTCCACTGATTCCAGCAGCACCCGACCTCGCCTTGCCTCGCCGACCGTCCCTTCGTGTTTTTGGTGATACCATGGTGCTCAAGCACACCTCCAAACCCTCTCTCTCAGTCTAGCCCGCTCCCGCGTCGCAAGCCGCCGTCGTCCGCCGCAGTACATGCTCGCTGGCGACAGTCCGGTGACCTAAAGCTAGCAGCACCGCTACTTTCTTGCTCGCCGCATCACGCTCGTGCAAGTAGGCTAAGCTGCGCGTGCTGGCGTGGCCCAAATCACCGGTGACGGCCACCATCTGCCGCGCCCCGCCGGCGAGTCCGACATGGCTCCCGTGTGGCCATCGAGTGGACCCACAATGGATTGGGCCCTTCTGTCAGTTGGTGTGGGTAGGACTAGGTGCGGTAACAAAAGTACCTGGCTGTGTTGATGACATCAGCGTGATGCAGTAAAGGTTATAATTTGTTTTAATAATTTCAGAAAAGGTTTTAATCTTATAAAATTGATATATAATTATATATAAGTCATAAAAATATGCATAATATATCAAAATGTTCAGAAAAATGAGATCTACACTTTAGCATGACAATCATGCATTGTTCAGCAACTTTAATCACATGTTTAATTAGGAGAACACTTGAACCCTCTCATATGCATATGGGGCTTTTCAAATACCTAGGGACCCCATTTAAAAGTGATGATCTTGTCTAGGGCTTCAATTTCAATAACCTTTATCTTGCCATATCTCATCCTTGCTTGAGCATTGCATCGATGCCATGTGTTGATTGTTGCTTTCCTTTCTGGTGTTTCTGCTTCTTCTCGGTAGACCTCGGAGTTGATGTGAGCAACGAGATCGAGTCCAAGATTGAAGACCAAAATTAACACCATCAAAGAGAAGTACTTGATCAACGGTGAACAATGTCAATCAGATGAACCCTGGAGATCTATAGTTGGGTATCAACAGGAAAAGGGAAGCATAGCCCCACACATGATATAATCCTATGCTTTCAAAGTATTTCATTCTTGCCATGTGCATATGATTCTACTGTGGTCTTTTATCGATAGATAGAGTATCCTATCAGTTGCACTATTCCCTTTGAGCTTATATTACCTGATCCACTGCTCCTAGCATAACTAGGTTTGGCTTGTGTGCATTGCTAGAGTTACTATCTATGTCTTGCTTAGGCATGCTTAGCTATCAGTTCTGGTTCATCCAGATGATGTACCAATGCAGAGAATCTAGTATGACAGGAGAACGAGATGAGATGAGATCAGTGGTAAAGGTTAAACATGCTAAGGCTTGTATGGGAGGCCATGGTGGGATGTGGGCTTTGTAGTCCCATGCTCGCCACCACTAGGACCTAAGTTCTAGCCTCTTGAACCAAGACGAGCGTATAGCCACACGGGGCTTGGGGACCCCTCCACTGATTAACTTGCATAGGTGATTCCATGAGTCACCTAGTTGGGGCATTCCACTCGACATATGCATTCTGGTTGTTCTCTAAGGCGGTGAAGGAGGTGCATTCATATAGGTAGGTATGAGTTACCGGGGTTTCTTGAGGCGGTTCCTCTGGTAAAGCAACCTCGCCCACATCTCTAGGGACCGGCTTCGGGATTTGACCCGTTACGGTGTAACCGTCCTTAGGGAGTGACTCATGGTCTCGGCGAAAGCAAGGTAAGGTCATGGCCAACCACCCTCTACCAGCCTTCCAAGGAAGAGGGCTAAGGTACTGGCATTAAGAGTCGATCGTACGTGTGGGTAAAATTGTACACCCTTGCAGGGTATTAATCTTGGGAATGGACGTGATGATCATAGAGAACTATAACCTAATCGTAAAACTTGGCAAGTAAGTAAAGTGTGCTTAATGATGCTTTCTCATGGGTACGGGGGGTGATCCTAGTTGTGAGATGAGGATTACTTTGGTGGATATCAAGATGATGATCAATTCTTCAAAGATGTCGCTCTCTTATCCCCTTTAAAATATTCTGATTAGACAAGCTTCTTCTCTTCCCCTTGTTTTATAAACAAAGATGGCTTATGGAAAATAACCCCACCAGCCATAAGTCTCGGGGAGTACACCCTGTATTCACCCTTGCTTTGTTGATACTTTTTAGCAGAGTAAGTTTTCCTCAAAAGACAAGTTTGGTACGACATTGACACCGACGAGTAGCTTGGGGTTCCCGGTCGGCAGCCTAGAATCTATGGATTGGGACATCATCATTATACTTCAGGCCTCTTAGGCCATTTGTTAAGTTTTCTATACTTAATAGCATAATTTTCCTTCCGTTGTTTGGCATTTGTGGTTAGTGACCTCTGCTTGTAATAATTTGGTTCTTTGCTTAGAGCTTGCTGTAATAAATTTTGAGTCGTAGGGCACTATAATGTTACCAATTCTTTCTCTATATGCTTCCGAGATTTAGGTTAGGCTTATGTCAGATAGAGGTATGGGATTTGTCTAGACCTAATCCTGGGGGTGTCACAACGACCTTGAGTTCGGCTTCGGTTCGTCTACATCAACCATGCTCTCCCAAGCATTGACAATGCTTTTCAGTCTTCAAGGGTAAGTTTGCGAAAAGCCCCTCCCGTTACTGCATTAGTATTAGAGAGGTCCTGTCAACTAGGGTTCTGGGCGTAGGGAAAAATTTATTGTTTTCATGCGCGAACCCCTACAGGGGGTTCTTGTAGGCGGCGGTGGTGGTTCCTACGGCGGCGGCTCTTGCGGTGGTAGCAGGGATGCGGCGGCAGGAGGAACTAGGCCGGTGGTGGCTGTTTACACTAGTAGGAAAATGCTTATCCACAGGGTCTTTATCAGTGGCGCACAACAAATCTGTGCCCCATGGATACTTACCCCTGGCGCACGTGCCAGGACGTGCGCCACTAACCTGCCCATACCCGTGGCGCACGACCCAAACGATGCGCCACCATAAGGTGGGCCCCAGCGCTGCCGACCGACCCCGTGCATGTGCAGCATATTCATGGTGTACGGTTTGAGCCGTGTGCCACGCATGGTGGGTTTATCAGTGGTGCACGTTATTCTGGTGCGCCACGGGTGTCTGTGGGCCCATCGGTTTGAAAAGCGACATGTCACCTACGACGCACGGTATGGAGGTGCGCCATAGATATATTAGGTCTGTGGCGCATTGTGTATCTGGTGCGCCACAGATATGTCGTGCCAGCCACACAAAAAGGCACACTTTCCCCTACCCCTCCACTAGCTAGGTCACTTTTCCCATCTAGCTCGAGTTGCTTCTCCTCCTCACCTCATTTTCTCCAATAATTTCTCCATTTTAAGTTGCCAAAACTTCTTTGGGTTGGATGGATCTATAAAGGAAACTCCTCTCCACTGTGTAGATCCACTAAAGTAAGCACACACATATTTTTCTCTCCTCTCCTCTACATCAAGTCACCACACGCTCTCTTGCATGACCTCTCTCGTCTCGTGTAACTTGTGCTTGTTTTGTGTGTGTGGACGACGATGTTGGCGGTATATATGCTTGTGGTGTTGTGATAAATGCTTGTATTCTTGTGTACATGCATGGATATATGTTGGCTCGGGAGACGATGTTTACATGGATATATGTTCGTGTGTACATGCATGGATTTGTGTGTGTGGACGATTGTGTTGGCTCGGGAGACGATGTTTACATGGATATATGCTTGTGTTCTTGTGTATGCATTGTGTTGTGTAGGTGCCGGTGTGTGTGGTGCAATAAATGTTTGCCAAAATGTTGATTCATTTCTATTTTGGCAAAAATTTGCACTACTCATATGTCCTATTTATAGGGAAGGTCATGCCGATTTTTTGCATGCATGGTTCTAAATATTCCCTTTTGGTCCATACCGCCGCATAGGCAACCACTCGTGCGTCAGATGAGCGAAGCTATGGTGGCTAGATACAAGGCACGCGTGACGGTCATCATGATTCAGAACAACATGACCGAGATAAGATGTCGTTGTAAGAGATGCAAACTTGGTACCCTAATCAAACCTGATTCTGGGACATTGGAGAAGCACTTGCTCATGGATGGTTTCATGCCCGACTACATTGACGAGGACGTCAACAACGGGGCACCGGCAGGAAATGGTACTCACGAAGACGTCGAACATGATTATGATGAAGAAGATGCTCGTGGACATGATCATGATCATCATGAAGGAGATGCCGGATCCGATGGTGGTGGAGAAGACGCGGACACGCAGACACCGCTAACTTCAGCTTTACGGGACCCTCATTTTCAAGAACTGCTCCTTAAGGAGACGAGCAACGACAAAGCTGCTGCCAGATAGAAAGCCAAGTTGGCGCAAATGGATAAAGACGGGATTACTCCATTGTATCCTGGGTGTCAACCCGAGCATACATGCCTGAATGTAACTCTCAAGGCTCTGGAGTTGAAGGTGCAACACAAATGGACCGACGTGAGCTTCAACCATATCATGGAATTCTGGTACGATATACTTCCTGATGGGAACACATTGCCAAGAGGTATCGACGAGGTCGCGTGCCCTCTTGATCTGCCGTACGTCAAATACCATGCCTGCCTCAACGACTGCACACTTTATTGGGGCGAGTACAAGGATAGAACCACATGTCCAGTGTGCGGCCATGCACGATACAAGAGAGGGAACAAGAAAGTTCCTCAAAAAGTGGTATGGTACTTTCCTATCACTCCCTGTCTGCAGCGGTATTTCATAGACCCTAATGAAGCGAAGCTCATGCAATGGCATGCGGAAAGGGAGAAGCCCGAAGAGGATCCGGAGAAGGGCAAGATCCTAACACACCCCATAGACGCTAGCTAGTGGCACACATTGGACATGGAGTTCGAAGAGGAGTTCGGGGACGATGCCAAGAACGTTAGGCTGGGTATGAGCACCGATGGACTCAATCCCTTTGGAAACCAGAGTAGCACGCATAGCACCTGGCCCGTGTTTGTATGGCCATACAATCTCCCCCTAATATGCACGAAGCAAAGGTACGTACACATGAGTATTCTTATTCAGGGGCCAAAACAACCGGGTATTGACATGCATATGTATCTCGGGTTGTTGAAAGAGGAATTAGCCACACTGTGGGAGACGCCAGCCCGTACGTGGGACGCCTACGCAGGAGAATATTTCCCTCTGAGAGCCGCGTTGATCATGACGATGCAGGACTATCTTGGTCTGGGATATGTATCGTGCCAGGTGAACCATGGACACGGTGTGTGCGTCAGGTGCATGGAGAAAACCCCGCATATGCAGCTACCGAGGGATCCTGGGTCTTCGAAAACCGTGTTCCCAGGGATTCGAAAGTGGCTCCCCGCGGATCACCCATGGAGAAAACGCGGAGATCTGTTCAATGGTGAGGACGAGCTCGGAATAGCCCCACCAAGGAGGAGCGGCGAGGATATCAACGACTTGCTGGAAAAATGGAAAGAGTGCCCCGTGCCGGGAAAGAAGTGTCCGAGGAGAAAGCCGTTGCTGTGTGTATGGAAAGTGAGGTCTGTTTTCTGGGACATGCCGTACTGGAAATACCTCCACACGCCACATAGCCTTGACCTCATGCACATCACAAAGAACGTGTGCGAGAGTCTGATTGGCACTCTTGTCAACATGCCAGAGAGGACCAAAGACGGACCAAAGGCAAGAAACAACCTGATCAAGCTGGGCATAAAGGAAGAACTTCATGGAGGACGCCCCAATGATGATGACGATGATGATGCCGCTTAGACGCAAGATACTCAAGTTCGTCGGCGCAAAAGGGCTAAGAGGAATGACTACTACTGCCCCTTCCTGCTTCACTATGAGTGAGGAGGAGCTCTAGCAGTTTTTCAACGTTCTCGTCAGAACCAAACTTCCTATCGGTTACGGAGGGAAGATATCCCGATATCTGGACAAAACGAAGAAGAGGTTCTCCGGGATGAAATCTCACGACTGCCACGTGCTGATGACGCAGATACTTCCGGTTGCTATACGAGGGATAATGGACAAGCACGTACGTGAGACGCTGTTTGGGATCTATAACTTTTTTGAAGTAATATCTAGGAAGTCGATCGGTGTGAAGCAGCTCGACAGGCTACAAGAAGAGATCGTTGTGATACTATGCGAGCTCGAGATTTACTTTCCCCTGCGTTCCATGACATCATGGTGCATCTGCTACTCCACCTCGTGGTTGATATCATCCACCTCGGGTCGCTATTCCTACACAACATGATGCCGTTTAAAAGGCTGAATGGCGTTCTCAAAGGATTCATTTGCAACAGGAACCGTCCGGATGGAAGGATAGCCAAGGGGTACGTGTCCATATCATTCTGCCAGAATTATCTACGAAATGAGGATGACGACGGCCCGATTGGTCTGCCAATCAGGAAGCACCTCGGAAGGCTCGATGGATGTGGTCACCACGAGGGCCACGCCCCAATGCATATCATCTTCACTGGTCGATACACAGACTATGACAGGGCACATCAAGTCGCGCTACAACACATAGAGTTGGTCGAACCATGGGTGCTAGAGCACAAAAGCTTAATTGAGAAGATGTTTAGGGACACGGGCTGGCGACAGACTAAGGGAGACGTGACTAGAGAGCACAACTCCAGCTTCACGCGTTGGTTCAAGAAAGAGCTACTCTAGATTTATCATGGTAACAGACCTTCTAAGGATGAGGAAAAACTCATATTCACCTTGTCACAGGGCCCCGTGATGAATGTGAGGACCTATAAGGCGTACGACATCAACGGTTACACATTCTACACCGAGGAAAAGGACAAGAACAATAAATATCAGAACTCGGGAGTCATGATGCTATCATACGCAGACAAGGAATCCACTGTCAAGGAGAGATTCTTCGGTAGGATCGAGGAGATCTGGGAACTCGATTATTGTGGAGACAAGATGCTGATGTTCCGGGTCAGATGGGCCAAGAACATCGAAAAAGAAGGCCAGTATTTCACCAAGATGGTTATACCCAAAGCCAAATCGTCGAAGATATCTGGCGCGAACGTCCAGGCGAAAATGAGCCATGGGTACTGGCTTGCTAGGTGGAGCATCATCGGAATGGAGGGAGCGGCCACCGAACAAGACTTCGACAAGTACGATAATCCGAAGATAGAAGAGGAATTCGACAAGTACTTCGACAGACCTAGTGTTGCATCAGGAAGAAGGAAGACCATCCTACCCTCTAAAGGATGTCCGTACACGAGAGAAAATCCCCATGTTCCCGGGCTAAATTATTCAACCGCGACGAAGAAGGGCAAGAAGATCGTCGTGACCAGACGACGCTAGCTCGTCCAGAATCGACATCCGTAGAAGGTCTCTTACTATATACATGATACATATGTTTTTTTGGAACAATAATCATATATACATGATTCGTTGTTTTTTGGAATAATTTTTTTGTCTACTTGCAATTGTATACATGTGTTTTTCCTTTTATATTTGTAAATGTTGAATTGTTCATATTCTAAAAATACTAGACAATTATTTTCTGATGAGTAAATATTACAAGGCCAAATAATAATTTTAGTCTTTGTTAAATATAGTTCTGAATTAAAGAAAAAATGGGGGTGCCAAGATTTGAACCTGGCACCTAGGAGTTCAACCAACCAACCAACCAACCAACATAGTAACCAATGAGGCAGGCTTGTGTTGCTATCAACTATGCACGGCGCGACTTTTTGAGCTAACCGTGGAAACTCAGTGGCACATCCCTATCCGTGGCACACCGATTAGGGATGTGCCACTAAGTTTCCACACTTAGCCAAAATAATGCTCGACCCTTATCTCCTTGCTGCTCTCGATCTGTTCGATCCCCACCGCCACACCGTCATCCACACACCGTCGTCCACACACCGCCCGCCGGAGAGAAGGACGCCCACCACCAGAGAGCAGGATGCCCGCCAACGGAGAGAAGGACGCCCCCGCCATCGGAGAGAAGGACGCCCCCGCCACCGGAGAGGACGCCCCTACCACCGCCGGCCGTCCGCCACCGGAGAGAGGAAGATGCCCACCTGCCAGGTTCATTCCTCCCCTCCCCTCTCCCCTCTCCCCTCTCTCCAGGTTCGTTCCTAGGTCATTTAGGGTTAGGGTTCAGAGAGGAGTGCCCGCTGGCACCGCCAGTTAGGGTTAGGGTTCTCCCCTCTCTCATGTTCTTCTCCCTCTCCATCTGTGTATTACCCTGGATCCAGTCCTCAAGCATCTCTCTGAAGATGGGCATAGAGGCACTCCCTAATATGTGAGATTAGTTAGCTCCTCATATTTTGATCTAGCTAGACAAGTTATAAACTCCAACATGGTGTGCAAGAGCAGGGACAACACTACGGCCAGCTTGAGCAAGATGCCCGAGGATCCAGTCCTCAGGCATCTCGCTTTAGCTGGCCATAGAGGCACTCCCTGTCCAGCCAAAGGGTAGTATCGTTCAACCGAAGATTCTCATGATGCACAACAGACCGGATATGATCGTCATCAGTGATATATTGTATTTATCGGTTATGAATCTTTGCTCATTTTTCTGATCATGCAAACATGTTTGTAGTTTGCCATTCTTTTCGTTTTATAACATATACTACATGCATGTCTACAGAGATGGAGAAGTGGTACGTGGTATACAGAGGTCAGGTTCCAGGGGTCTACGACGAGTGGGAGGACTGCTAGGCACAGGTGAACAACTTCAGCGGCAGCAGCTACAAGGGCTACAAGACAAGAGAGCTGGCGGTAGCCTCGTGGAGGAGATACATGTGGAAGAAGAACCGGATGAAGATCATCATGGTCTCGGTGTTGCTCCTCCTCGTCGCCGCTATGCTCTATTCGATCATAGTCTAAAGTGATAGCTCTATGCATGTGTAATGTGATGATCGATTTGTAATGTGATCGATCGAATTTATACTACCACACTTTGTATAATAGTCTAATAACATTTGAATTCATATTTGATGTACTGCTGTATATAACTGATTTATATAATTGCCGTATATACCCGCCGTATATATAAAAAACACCCGAGCAGTCAGTGGCGCACTGATTTGGGTTCAGTGGCGCACCATGTTAGTGGCGCACCAAGTGCTCATGCCCTGCTGATAATATCCGTGGCGCACGTTCTTGCGCATGCGCTCCTGGTAATATCCGTGGCGCATGTTCCCATGTGTGCGCTGCTGGTAATATCCGTGGCGCACGGAATGGCGGTGCGCCATAGACTTGCCAGCTATCTGTGGCGCACGACCCGGTGCGCCACTGACTTCTCTGATATCAGTGGCGTGATATCAGTGGCGTGATATCAGTGGCGCACGGGGCGTGCGCCACAGACTTCATTTTTGGTGCACCACTGGTAGGCATTTTCTTCCTACTAGTGTTACTCCGATTTTGGGTGCCCTTTTCTTTTTGCCCTTGTGTTTAGCTATTTTTCATTCGAATTTGGAGAAAAATATTATTAGTGAAAGTTCAGCAATACGGAACAATTCCATTTCTCCCAACCAAATAGAAAACGGAACAATTCGTTTCTCCATTTTCTACAAACCGACCAGGAGGTCGGAGCTATTCCATGACGCTAGAATGGAACCATTATGTGCCATCCCCTCTGGTTATGGAACCGAACACACCCTTGGTCCGGGTGGATTGGACCACAGACTGAATTTGGGCCATGGTTCGGCCTGCCTGGCTAGTAAGCCTAGCAGCACGACCCATCATGTCTGTGCTAGCTAGACTGGTCAGTGCTGGTCAGCACTAGCCATTCAGTATTCTTTTAGAATACAATAAAATTTATGGAAAAAATAAATAAAAATAGTTTATAGATATGAATAGTTCATAACCACATAGTTTTGTACAAACAATCAAACATAATTCAAATTACATCAAACAAATAAGGGGTTTAACCATGTTGGTTCCCCGCATGAGGCCGCATATCCTCAATCAAATCGAGTTGAAGTCGGTCATGGATGTTCCGATCAGACAAAGTATGATACACCCTTACGTAGAGGTAGAAGGAACTCGTTGTGCACCATTAGTGCATCCGCAAACAAAATTTCAGTCTCACCATTGGACTTCTCTTCCGACGATGATTTGATGACATTCTTGTAGAAGAACTCGATTGCCTATGTCTGCTACCCATATGTAACCGCAGTATACCAACGCCCATATAGAGCTAGTTAAACTAGAATTAGCTAGCCAACATACCTCAAATGCGGTTGGGCTAAAGGACAAACAGATTGTGGGTATGGACTAGCAAGGCACCCAAGCATCTCTCCCGCGTCGAGCACTCATCGCGGAGCTGGCGGGATGATTCTACACAACTCCGGAAACACGCGCAGGCTATAGCGATGCTAGATATCAGAGGGGTGGGGGAAACACTCGTGGCGATGACCCGGGTTGAAAACTGCCAGCAAGCTCTTCTAGCAATCAGACGAGAACACTAGAACATTGCTTCTAGCCAGCATGATGTGGCCAGGAAGTGGCGACGGCAAGGGCAGCATGTAGTGACAACAATAGCGATGTCTGGGTGGTGGTGGAGATGGCGGACGAGGGTTTGGGGCAGGGAGTGCCATGGGTGTACCCCTTATGCCACCAGCGGGAGGGCCTAGGGAGGCCTAGAGGAGGACACACGTGTTGTCCAGGCCGATGCAACCATATACCAAATTTTGTGCATGGATGGGTCGGTCCACACAAGTCGGTACATTTGGATTGCGGGGCCATGCTGCAGCTATCCGCCCATCCGGTCATACGGGTTCAGACACGGCAGGACCATTTGCATCCGCCCACTTGAGATACCCTCCTCTTTTCTTCTTCGACTCAGAACATTTTCATGTCTACGTTAGAGCTCTCATGGCCTTCCTCTAGGCAAATCGCCGGTGGAAAAACAGGTTGCGTCAAAGTATTTTACGGGGCATCGTTTTCCAGCCATGCCCCCGAGCCAGCAATTTGAAAAATCTCAAATTCAATAAAACTTGAATGAAATATGGTGATCTTCATGGATAGTTGGCGAGTTTTTACAAGTCTGAACAAAATACGATAAAAACTAGAGAAATTTTTTCCTAAAGCATGTCGAGGTAGTGGTAGAACGAGGTGTAGTCGTTGTCCTCGCCATCGCTCGGTGGGTCATCCTTCGGCGAGCGGTTGTAGCCTTGGCCGGCATAGCCGAAGTGCCTCGGCCGTGGCATGCTCATCCCCGCCTCTTAGGTGGCGAAGTCGTCGAGGATGATGACGTCTAGAGTGTGGCGCGCCTAGTAGCGTGGAGCATGTTCGAATGCCCAACGCTTCAGCTCCGCCTCCTCCCGCTAAGCCTCAGTCTTGAACCAGGTGAAGGAACACTCCAGCAACGCCGAAGGCACATCGCCAAACGACGAGCGCTTGGCCAACTTGAGGCCGGGGTATTCCTCGGGGTCGTCCATCACCTCCGACTTCAACGCGTTCCGCACATCTCGTGGCGGCGACCACGATTCTGGCACTAGTGCTAGGCTCCTTCTTCAGCTTGATGAGGTGGAGGTTCCCAGATGACAATGATGGTGCACGACGCTCACGGATGACAACGCTGCCTCTGTCGGGCAAGCATGTGTGTGGCCCCTGTCGGGCGCGTCCTTGATAGTGACAAGCTTGGCGGATAAGCGAGGAGGAGTCGATGCTGAACCTGACGATCGCAACATGGAGGAAGACGATGACACAGTCGCCATCCTTCGTAGCATCAGGCGGTAAACATGCTTTTTTCTAAAGATCCAACTAATGGCTTTAGAGCATCTAGCGGACCCCTTAAAATTGGTCAAATATTTGGAATAAACAAATTTTACGATTTTGGTTGAAAAAACAATCTATTCTAATCTCTTAAAACTTGCAAACCCGTAAATTTAAGGCAGCGAAGTTTACACCCATGACCCTTGTATTTATCGTCTCGGGGAAAAAACTAGCAGACCCCTTTAAACCAGTTAACTCTCTTGGGAGTGAAGTTTCGACCCAACTACCATCGGAAAAACACCGTACTCGCTAAAATCTGATGAACTCCCACCAGCAAGCTCCCATTTCAGTCGAAGTCTTTGCCAATTCCTAGTGATTCGCCTAGATACTGACCAATTCTGGCGAATTTGAACCTCACTCATGTGCACAAGAGGTAGCCGAGAATCTGGATGGGGTGGCCCTCACCGCATATCTAGGCCCTCTTTGTAGAATATTTGCGTGGGACAGAGCATGGCCGTCACTGGCCCTCGAAGGAGCTCATGTCCCGGCGGCTGCTGAGGGAAGGAGCGGGGCCAGCACTGCCCCTCGACAACCTTGATGCCGGTGGCCATGGCAAGGGAGGCACCTCGTGGGAAGTCAGAGGAGGCACCTCGTAGTGGTTGGCGGCGACAATAGGCCAAAGGCAGCGACGAGAGTTGGATGGGCGACAACGGGCTGCTAGAGGGAGGCACGGCCAAACCCGTGGGTGGTCATTGTGGGGATGAACATGAGCATAGGAGGATCAAGAAGGGAAAAATATAAATACAGAATGGTGGAAAAGAGTGAGTCCTACCTGGTAGGTGCTATTTTATAGAAAGGGCAATGCTTTATAGTATCTCCCAGATATGCTCTAAGAGCATCTTCAGCTGTGTCCCCTAATCAATGTTTGGAAAAAGCGGTAGATCGAGTGATTGGGAGGCGCTAGCGCATGGTGTCGCATTTGGGGCACACATGTTCTTAGCCGCATGCCCCAAACGTAATTTTGGAAAAATTGAATACAAATAGAAATTTGAAATTCCATTCAAACTTAGTTAGATTTTGCAAGGTTCAGATGAAATCTAAGTAAAACAATAAAAATTTAACTAAAACCTAATCTAATGGTGTTCTAGTAGTAGAACCCGAAGTAGCGGTAGTCATCGTTACTGAGCTCCCTCTTCTCGCTCTAGTAAGGCTTGCTGGCCGGCTGGTCGGTTGGTTCGTCCTTGGTGACATCATTGGGCCCACCACTAACAACGTCGCACGGCATGTTGATGAGTTCACGGCTAGCGTAGCGGATGGATGTCGTGTTTGTTGGGTTCGTAACATAGAAACACAAAAATTTCTACAATATGAATAAATAAGAATCAAGATCTATCTACCTAGATATAATCAATGTGTGGATATACATCCATACAGAACTTACACTCGATGATCGATAAAGCGTTACGAGATTTATTCTCGTGGATGATGTAGTCGTTCACTTGTCAATCTCAAGATCATGATGAATTCCAGCACCGCAAAGCAGCAGTGCATCCGTGATCACACATATGTCCGTTACCCCGACAACCTTCGAGTCCTCACTCCAGCAAAGCAGCAAATCCTTCCATAGAAACCACCAAGAACATGTACTCCGCTAGTCCGAAGCCATGGGAAAAAATCTAGAGGGAGAGAGAGATCCTCCATGATGAGGTGTAAGAATGAAGGAGGAGGGGGCATTTTATAGGGGGAGGGGTAGCCCCTCCCATGGCCGGCGGCCAAAGTTGGTGCCCCCACCTCTCCCTCATTCATGTGGGTGTAGGCTCCACTCACATAAACACACCTCCACTCAAAATTCCACTCACATGCATTAATTTTCCACTCATTTAATAAAACTATTTTATTTATTTTATTCAAAATTTTTTAATTACATTAATCAATAAAAATTTGCATAAACACCCTTGCAATACTTTGGTATTACATCTAAAACCATTTTCAGCAATTTGACCCAAAACAATTCCGGTGTCCACCGAAATAATTCTAGCACTTTCAAATTCTTTCTCTAGTATTATATTTGATCCAATATGTGTTGGTATCCCTTAAGTGTGTCACCCTACGGTTCGCGAATAATGCAGACATGACCGAGATCAATAATCAGCAACGAGACCTAGAGATCTGTACTAACTCCTACACATTTAACCATGACTCTACTGATTGTGAGAACCTTTGACGTCATAACTAAATCTTTTTTTCTCACGATATATTACATGTCCGAGATTCGATCATCGGTATCTCCATACCTAGTTTAATCTCGTTATCGACAAGTACTCTTTTCTCGTTCCCGTGATATAACATTCTTAGTGATCTTATCACTTGCTTGCAAGCTTTGTCAATGTGATATCACCGAGAGGGCCCTGAGTATATCTCTCCGTCACCGGGATGGACAAATCCCACTCTTGATCCATGAGCCTCTACATAACACTTTTGGAGTATCTGAACCCACCTTTATTTTCATCTTGTTACAGTGTGATGTTTGATGTTATCCAGTTACGCTTCCGGTGTTAGTGACTACCATGATCTCATGGTCTAAGGACTAGAGTTACTTCACATGTTGTTATAGAAATGTAAATATAATGACTTTGATCATATTACTATACTTTGGATGAATGTTCATCACATCATTCCACTAATGTTGTCACCTCGATATTAAAAACATCCAATGTCCATGATGAGGAAACCTTGATTATCTTGTTAATCAACGAGCTAGTTTATATCAGAGGCATAACTAGGAACTATATATATATATTTGTTTATTAAAAACACATTATTAACGTTTATAATTAACACAATAATAACATACAAAATAAACATATATCATATAATTGGAATAAGATAATAATAACTTTATTATTGCCTCTCGGGCATATTCCCTTCAGTCTCCCACTTGCACTAGAGATGATACTCTAGATTACATAGTGATAAACTAACAACCATGGAGTTCTGGTACTAATCATGTTTTTCCCTAGTGAGAGTTCTAGTCAACGGATCTACTACATTCAAATCCGTATGTACTTTACAAATCTTTATATCTCCATCCTTGACATGCTCGAGGATGGAGTGAAACCAGTGCTTGATATGCTTGGAATTCTTGTGAGGCCTCAAATATTTTACATTGGCTATGGCTCCATTGTTGTCACAATAGATCATCATTGGGTCCAATGCACTGGGAACCACACCTAGTCTAGTTATGAACTCCTTCATTCGAACTTCTTCCTGCGCTGCTTCCGAAGCAACAACATATTCCGCCTCCTTTATTGATTCCGCCACCATGGGTTGTTTGGAACCCCTCTAACTAACTGCTACTACATTCATGAGAAACATGTACCCAAATTGTGACTTAGAGTCATCCGGATTGGTGTCGAAGCTAGCATCGACATAACACTTAGTGACAAGCTCTTCTTCACCTCCCTACACGTGAAACATGTCTTTAGTCCTTCTCGAGTACTTAAGGATATTCTTTACCGTTATCCAATGTTCCAAACCTAGATTAGATTGGTACCTACTAGTCAAGTTAATATCATGTGCCACATCCGGTCTTGTACATAGCACGGCATACATAATAGATCCTATGGCAGAGGCACATGGGATATTATCAATCTCATATCTATCTTTTGTCGTAGCTGGACTTTGAGTCTAGCTCAATGTCTTGCCTTACAACATAGGTAAAAACTCTTTCTTACTTTTGTCCATTTTAAACTTATTTAAAATCTTATCAAGGCATGTTCTTTCTCATAGCCCAATTAGGTTCCCTGATCTATCTCCATAGATTTTGATGCCTAGTATGTATGATGCTTCACCAAGGTCCTTCATCAAAAAATTGGCATTTAGATAACTTTTAACACTATTTAAAATATCTATATTATTTCCAATAAGAAATATCAGAGCTCCCACTCACTTTCTTGTAAATACAAGCTTCTCCATAAGTTTGGAAAAATCCAAACCCTTTGATCACCTCATAAAAGCGGAGATTCCAACTCTGGAATTCTTGCTCTAGTCTATGGATTGCTGAAGTTTGCATACCTTGTCAGCATCCTTGGGATCCACAAAACCCGTTGGTTGTACCATATACAACTCTTCCTCAATATTACCATTGACGAATGTGGATTTTTACATCCATCTACCAAATTTCATAATCGAGAAATGCAGCAATTGCTAACATAATCCTAACCAACTTTAGAATCGCTATGGGAGAGAAAGTCTCGTCGTAGTCAACTCCTTGAATTTATCAAAACCCCTCTGCAGCAATTTGAGCTTTATAGATGGTCACATTACCATCAGCGTCAGTTTTCTTCTTGAAAATCCATTTATTCTTAACGACTTTTTGATCGTGAGGTAAGTCCACCAAGGTCCAAACCTGATTTTTTGTACACCGATCCCATCTCAGATTGCATGGCTTCTAGCTATTTGTTGGAATCCATCATCACTTCTTCATATGTTACAGGGTCATCATTTCCATCTACCATGAAATTCATGACATGATTTCCGTATAGTTCAAGAAATGGACGTGTCCTGCTTGACCTGCGAGGTTCAGTAGTGTCCTCTTTCGGAGTTTCATGATCTTTGTCATTAGCTCCCTCTTAATTTTTTGAAGTCAACTCCAGAACAATTTCCGGCGCTCCACCACTCGCTATTTCATGAAGAGAAGGTTCAATAACCTCGTGAAGTTCTACCTTGGTACTACTCATACCTTTCGTGAGAAACTCCTTCTCTATAAAGGATTCATTACTGGCAACGAAAACCTTGCCTTCGGATCTGTGATAGAAGGAATACCTGATTGTTTCTCTAGGGTATCCTGTGAAGATGCATTTTTCTGCTTTGGGTTCGAGTTTATCAGGTTGAAGTTTCTTCACATAAACATCGCATCCCCAAACTTTCATAAATGATAGCTTTGGTTTGTTATCAAACCATAATTCATACGGTGTCGTTTCAACAGATTTAGACGGTGCTCTATTTAAAGTTAATACAACCATTCCAGTGCATAACCCCCCAAAAGTGGCAAGTTAGTCAGAGACATCATAGATCGAACCATATCCAATAAGGTACGATTATGATGCTCCGATACACCATTACGCTATGGTGTTCTGGTAGGCGTGAGTTGTGAAACTATTTCACACTCTCTCATGTGTGTGCCAAACTGGTAACTTAGATACTCACCTCCACGATCAGATCGCAGAAATTTAATCTTTCTATTACGATGATTTTCCACTTCATTCTGCAATTTCTTGAACTTTTCAAAGGTTCTAGATTTGTGTTTCGTTAAGTAGATATACCCATATCTACTCCAATCATCCATGAAAATAACAAAATAATGATATCCACCTTGCGTCGACACACTCATTGGACCACATACATCAGTATGTTTGATTTTCTATAAATCTATCACTCGCTCCATTGTACCAGAAAATGGGGTCTAGTCATTTTTCCCATAAGGCATGGTTCACATGTATCAAATTGATTCAAAATCAAGTGATTCTAAAAGTCTATCAGAATGGAGCTTCTTCATGCACTTTACACCAATATGACCTAGATGGCAGTGCAACATATATACAGATATGTCATTATCAAGTTCAATCCTTTTGGAATCTATATTATGAATATGTGTATTACTACTATCGAGATTTAAAAGAAATAAACCATTCAACAAAGGTGAATGACCATAAAAGATATCATTTATATAAATCGAGCAAATATTGTTCTCCGATTTAAACAAACTAGTTGGATGCCCATGCGTTACAACGGCTCCTTAATTTTGTTTTCTTTCCATACATGTAAATATATTTGCATGTGAAATTTTACATACCTACATAGCATTATAAAGTTTTAAAATTCCATTTCGTCAAAGTGTATTTAAAAAAAAATGTATGTCATATGAATATAAAGAAATGGCCCAATAATCATCTCTTATTAATTGATATCACCTAACGAGTTTCAGATGATCTTGTATAAAGCAAAAAAATAGTTTCTTAAAACTCATCTTGAATTTAAATATCGCCTTATGTTTTCTTAATTAAAATTTGATGCGAGTCTTCCATTCCTTCATAGCATTGCCTGGCTACGTTGATGTACTCTCTCTGAACATCAAAAATAGCAATCGCACTCCCATCCGTTGTTGCCTTTGACACCCTCACACTAAGCAATGACGTCATTTGTTCGACGTTGGTTACATGCATTCTTCACCTTTTGACTGCAAGGAATGTAATATTATCCATTTTGTCCCATATATTTTTGGCTCATGTAGCCCATGCCGGATTAATAGTATTTTACATTCAAGTAATTAACTTGTTTCAAGTGGACAATTCCGTACTACTCCACTTTATACCCTAAGAACCCATGTATGAAAAAGGGTTGGCAAGATGCACACATCTTCCTATAGCTTCTTCCCCTCTTGTATTGCCTACTACTTTGCAGTATTTGTTACTTTCAATCTTCTTCTCCATCTCATAAGACAAGATGTAATCTTCCCCCTCCTTTTAGGGCCAGTGTTTGGTTCCGTTGCGACATGTCACATTATTCTTCAACTCCATAGAATCGCAAAATAAATTATCGTGCATAATTCAAACCATGGGAGGGAAAACACCAAAATAATCATATATTTGATTTTGGAGGAAACCCTAGATTTGAGTCACCCGGATCGGATGATGGCGACGCTACACGCCACTCTCCCTCACGAGGCATCGTCTTTAGAGCAGCTACTGGTCGAAGGGGAAGAAGGTGGAGCAGCTTCGTCTTGCACAGGGACTCTGGTGGAGATGTCAAGACGTGCCTAGCCGCTACATGCTATGCTCGGTCATGCCTGGTTCGTAACAATATATTTCCGGTTTGTTAGTTCGACAACTATCTTATCCATTTAAATATTGTTATGTATTCTTTTATTTTTTGCACGGGAAAGGGGTCCGAAGGCCCCAAAAGCTGTATTACTCGGTTGGAAGTTTTACAGTAGGACCCCTACAAACATAGAGGAATTAAAGCAGTCCTAAAGTTTTACACGAATGACCCTAACAGAAAAAAGAAAAGGCAATCATGTCCTTCACTGCCACATCTCAGACAAGATCTCGAAGAACGCCCACCATCGACAGCACCAGGGACTAAGCCACTTGGTACGTCATCGTCGTGGAGCGCTGCCTTGAGATCAGAGAACCTATGCATCGGCTTATCAACCTGGAGGAAGAAGATGTTGTGGTGCAAGCCCCACATCATAGCGCGGAGTGGCCTCCACTAGCCATAAATCATGTCGGCACACCCTGCCTTCATGGATGAACTCCACCGCTAAGCTTCTGTCGCCATCCTCATAACTCGTTCCTCTAGCAGCTCCCTCCGCCTCTTGCTGCCGTGGCACCAAGACAGAGGGGAAAAACCGGCCCCAACACTGGACTCCAACTGCCATCAAAGTGATGATGATGTGAACCAATGCTTTTCCTCCTCGCCTCCACGGCCGACCGGAAAAAATGAAATCAAGCACCCTACGCCGCCTCGCCACACCCCTGCTTCCACAACCACCAGGAAGGATCAAAAGCGCAGCACCACCACACAGCTCAACGACTCATGACTTTATTTGCAGAGACCGTGAGTCCTCCATCTTCGTCGTGCTCCGACCAGAGAAGCCACGATGGCAAGAGGAAGATCCCAACGCTCTGGATCTTGCCGCTGAGATCCAGAGTCCAACTCCAACATTCCACTAAGGAAAAACACCTACACCCAAATCTACCGTCGACACCTTCCATCAGCCATTCCTCGCCGGCAGTGCCGGTGAGAGTGGCCTCGGCTTAGACTGGATCTTCACTGGGATGCTTCAACTACTGTAGCAAGGAGGTGGGGGAGGCAAGAGAGAATATTGTTACATATTTGGGACGCCATTTTCATGTGCCCTAGACCTCTAACTTTATAGGGGAAATAGGAATCCGATATTCAAAGCTAGAATGGTATACGAACAAAGCGATGCAGACATAACGTGTTGACCTATGGTGCACGAACAAAGCGATCCTTGGTTCGCTCGCTAGACCTCCTTTTTCTTCTCACTTGATCCTACGTTAGACGGATCTAACCAGGAAAAAAAATAGCTCACTCTAATACGTGTGCGAGAAGAAGACGCTACCTGCCTACTAGAGAATAGCTCGCGGCGGCCGGGCGCAGAAGGACGAATCATGGGGTTGGTTATGGAAAAAGCGCAACCGACCGAATAAAAATACAATCTTTTTGTTTACTGTATGGATTGATCTCAATGTTTTTTTAGGGACACCACATCTGAGTATGTGTGGAATTTGTTAGACACCGTAGGTTTTGAGAAATTTGGCCTGGGTTTTTTTTTGTGAGTACGTGTGGAATTTGTTAGATAATGCATGTTTGGAGGAATCTAAGATGAGGTGTGGAGTGGCAAGTTGCATGTAACTTTTTGAAGTGTGACACCAGGCATTCACCATGCTTTTAAAATTAATAGTAAAGATAACTGCCTTGCATTAAACGCAATCCTGATACAATGTTCATAATCATCGTAGACACCAAATAACAATTATTAAGGTTTAAAAGTAATCTAGATGGTAAATAGAGAGGAAGCCACATCAACTCTTGATCCATTGCCGACCCGTATCGTGACCTCATCCCTTGTTAGTGGTCACCTGTTCCACAGCCCCTGATTCAAGTTACATATATTAACAACCGAGCTAGTACCAAATACCGAGGTGCTACTATGAGTACTAGTCAAGTACGTATCAATAACATGTATATCAAATATACCTTTGTTTATCTTCTCGACCTTCTTGTCTGCCAGATATTTGGTGCCGTTGCGCTTCTAGTGGCCAGTCCCCTTACAATAGCAGCACTCGGTATCAGGCTTAGGGCCATTCTGGGTCTTCTTCTCAGGCGCAACAACAGGTTTGCCGCCCTTTTTGAAGTTACCCTTAAATTTACCCTTCTGCCCTTCTTGAAACTAGTGGTATTATTGATCATCAACACTTAGTGTTCTTTCCTAATCTCCACTTCAGTTGTCTTAAGCATTGACAAAAACTCAGGAAGAGACTTCATCATGCCCTGCATGTAGGGCCGGGCATAAAAAACCAAAGAACAAACCCAAAAAACCGGACCGAACCTAAAAAGACCGAAAATTCGGTCTCCGGTTATTAGATCGGTCTTGGGGATTGAAATACCGAATTTACTTCTGGCTATTCGGTTAGCACTAGCACAAGACTGAATAGACTCGTAAAGACCAAAGTTTGTAATTACCTACGCTCCAAAGCCCATGAAGGCACGCACATGCCCATGTGACCACCGTATTCTACTAATTCTATCCTTGAGACAAACTCCTTCTTGTAGCATCAACGGTAGTCATCTCCCTGAACAAACAAAGAAAACACTTTCGGCGCCAATAGCCACTTGGGCTAAGCAGTTATACCAACTAAGCTTGAGCATAGCTCAAACTTAGCAACATGAACATGCTTTGTCATCATATTAGCAGGATTATCATGAGTGCTTATCTTGCATACCTTCAGTGTACCTTGTGCAACAACATCACGAACATAATGGTACTTGATATCAATGTGCTTTGTTCTCTCATGGAACATCTGATCCTTAATAAGGTAAATAGCACTTTGACTGTCACAGAACAGGTTAATGCAAGAATCATCCTGACAAAGCTCAGCATACAAACCTTTCAACCAAATAGACTCTTTGCAAGCTTCAGCAACAGCCATATATTCTGCTTCGGTTGTAGATAAAGCAACAACTGGTTGCAGCGTTGCCTTCCAACTCACGGCACATCCACCTACCGTGAACACATAACCTGTGAGGGACCTCCTCTTATCCAAGTCGGCATCAAAATCTGAATCCACATAGCCTGCGAGTCCCTCATCAGTCTTGCCAAACTTCAAGCAAGTGTTGGATGTGCCACGGAGGTACCTGAAAATCCACTGAAGTTTGGCAAGACTGATGAGGGACCTCCTCTTTGTTCAATAATTAGCAGCGGGACCTAGAGATCCGTACTGACTCCCACACATTCAATGATGACTCTAGTGATCGTGAGAACCTTTGACATCATAATTAAATACCTTTGTCTCGTGATATATAACACGTCCAAGATTTGATCATTGGTATCTCCATACCTAGTTTGATCTCATTACCGACAAGTACTCTTTTCTCATTCCTATGGTATAACATTCTTAGTGTCTTATCACTTGCTTGCAAGCTATGTCAATGTGATATCATCGAGAGGGGCCTGAGTATATCTCTCCATCATTGGGATGGAAAAATCCCACTCTTGATCCATGAGCCTCTACATAACACTTTCAAACCATCTGAACCCACCTTTATTGTAACCTTGTTACTGTATAATGTTTGATGTTATCAAGTTACTCTTCTGGTGTTAGTGATTCACATGATCTCAGGTTTAAGGACTAAAGTTACTTCTCATGTTGTTATAGCAATGTAAACATAATGACTTTGACGTATTACTATACTTTGGATGAATGTTCATCACATCATTCCACCAATGTTGTGACCTCGTTATTAATAATATCCAATGTCTATGATCAGGAAACCTTGATCATCTTGTTAATCAACAAGCTAGTTTATATGAGAGGCATAACTAGGAACTCTATATATTTGTTTATTAAACACACATGTATTAATGTTTCCAATTAACACAATTATAGCATGCAAAATAAACATCTATCATATACTTGGAATAAGATAATAACAACTTTATTATTACCTCTTGGGCATATTCCCTTCAGTGATCACCTCCTCGAGGTTCCCCTTCCAGGCGTCGTGATCATTCACGGGCTCCATCTATGCTGAGTCATGACCCACAAGTATAGGGGGTGTATCGCAGTACTTTCGAGGGAAGTGAAACCCAATTTATTGATTCGACACAAGGGGAGCCAAAGAATTTTTATAAGCCTTAACAACTGAGTTGTCAATTCAGTTGCACCTAGAAACAATCTTGCTCAGAGCAGTTTATCAGTAGCAACAGTTTTGTAATAGAAATAGCAAAGTAATAGCAAGAGTAAGGTAAAGACAATATTAATAATTGCAGTAAATAGTAGGATTAAAGCGCGGTAGGTATAGGGATAGATGGACGGGCGTTGCATGGACAAGACAATTCATATAGCAATCAAGACGTAGGGCATTTGCAGATAAATAAGATAAAGCATCCAAGTACTAAATAATTATAGGCATGTGTTCCATATATAGTCAGACGTGCTCGCAATGAGAACTTGCACACCATCTTTTGTCCTACTAGCCCGTTTGCAGCGGGGCCTCAAGGGGACTACTGGCAATTAAGGTGCTCCTTTTAATAGAGCACCGGAGCAAAGCATTAACACTCCATGATTACATGTGATCCTCACATCAAAGTCATTCCCTCCGGTTATCCCGATTATTGTCACTTCGGGGCCTTTGGTTCCGGACAATAATATGTGTATACAACTTGCAGGTAAGACCATAAACAATACTATCATCATGAATCAATAACATGTTTAGATCTGAAATCATGGCACTCGGGCCCTACTCACAAGCATTAAGCATAACAAGTTGCAACAAAGTCAAAAAGAACTAATAATAGATACTAGGCACTATGCCCTAACAATCTGATGCCATTACATGAATGATCTCATCCAATCCCTACCATCCCCATAGCCTACAACGGGGGATTACTCACTCATAATGGGGGAATCACAGATGGTTGATGGAGAAGTGATGGTGACGATGATGGCGATGATCTCCTCCAATTCCCCGTCCCGGCAGGGTGCCAGAACAGAGTTTCTGGTTCTGATTCACGGAATCTGGTGGTGGCGGCACATCGGAACTCTTTCTTGAAAAATGTCGAACCCCCTTGGTTTTTAGGTCAAGAGGCATCTTATATGTGAAGAGGGAGGCCGAGGGGGTAACCGAGGCGGCCACACCACTCCCTGGCGCGGCCAGGTTGTGTGGGCCCCTTGTGGACCTCCTCCGTCTCGTCTTCTGGCTCCGCGAGTCTGCTGGTGAAATAGGATTTTTGGCATATTTTCTGGGATTTTTCCTGATAGTTGATTTTCTACACAAAAAGTAGACACCAATGCAATTCTACTGAAAACAGCGTCAGTCCGCGTTAGTTGTATCCAAATCACACAAGTTTAGAGGAGAAACAATAGCAAAAGTGTTTGGGAAAGTAGATACATTTTGGACGTATCAACTCCCCCAAGCTTAGCTTATTGCTTGTCCTAAAGTAATTCAGTTGAAAACTGAGTGCGATAAAAGAAACTTTCACGAACACATTTGCTTCATAAGATGTATATATTCTCAACATATGATCAAGTACTTGGACAATTCATAATAAGGAGTATGCAAATAAGGTTACTCAATAGTCATTGGAAGCTATGAAGAGATTCCAACTCAAAAATAATAAGTAGCATGAAACATAAACATAAGCAACATTGCAATGCTCATAAAAAGGTATGATAGAGTGGTATCTCGCTTGCCTTTGATTGTAGAGCAAACATAAATGCCAAGGCACCTCTGAAGTTCAAGTGAAGACTAGAAGTAAATATATCAGAGATACAAGCATCAAAGTCATGACACAATTAACCAAGTTTTGAAACAAGCACATTACACTAAGAATGACAACTATGCTCTCAAGAAAGTGCTCATAGAATAAGTGGTGACTCAACAAGGAAGTGAAAAGGTTTTGAAAAGTTTGAAAGGCTTCCAAATGCTGAAAGTATGGTACTCATTAGCTTTGATCTCTCATTGCCCCTATCATAAGAATCTTTAAATGGTTAAGGTGAAAGTGAGGTCCAATACGAGTTATATGCTTGGCAGACCATAAACTGCAAATCTCATGTCCCTTGAGTATGAGGGCCGCTCCTCATGCTACTCAACTTTAGTTACCGGTAAGTTCTTGTCATAGTAAATACATGCGTATCATAGAGAACCGCCAACAGGGTACCCCTTGCCCGATGATATGGAAGAATCCCCATATCAAAATGACAAGGCAAGCAGACAATGAGCGTCTCAGCAATCTTCTTATTTACCATGGGAAAATGGTGTTTTTTTCTCTTTCCTCTTTTCTCATCTCTTTTTTTTCTCAATCTCTACCTCTTTTTTTATAAGAAGAATGCTTCATAGATTTCTCATTATGGTGACGCTGTAGGTTTCCACCATGATTAGGCATGGATTAGACCAACCGCCCAGGCGTTTCTCTAACACACATACATAACTCCATGGACTTACAAGCTCCCATTTTATTTCACACCGACGACATACGTAAACAAAAGAGCATGATATCAACTAGGTACATATTTACACGTGTTGAAAGCGTTCCCCGTGACAGCACGGTTCTGCTAATTCCCAGCCTATAATTTACAAGCATATAACTTTCATGGATAGTCACAATAGTTCAGGTTTATTAGGTGCAAGAAATAAAGTGTGACATCAAGTTCGTGAGAGCTTTACTAACTAACTTTCTCATAACAAGCAAACATTTTATTCAGAAGAAAACAGAGCATAATAAATATGCAAAGAGTAGCAATGATGCTAATAGGTTGATATGGTGGACTCTTTTGGGCAACTTTGGTTTTGGGAAATTTGATGCACGAGTAAAGTTTATACTCAGCATAAGTGAAGGCTAGCAATAGTAAGGGAGCAACAAACGAGAGAGCAATAACTGTCATAATCATGCTTGCATCAAAATAGGACTAATTATGGCATGAAAGTGATTCAAGAACCCTGAGGCAAAATAATTCATCGAGGCTTAACTGATTGTTTCAGTCATATGCTTGCGTGAGCATGTGCCAAGTAAATTCAAGTGAAACATTCAGAGGAGGATACCATAGTGTCATACCATGTTATGAATAGAACAATGCAAGCAAACATTCATATGATATGCTACAAACCATTAGCAAGCTGGAGCTGATCATAAGAGAGCAAGAACTACTAAGCATCCATAAATAACATACACCTTACATGAACAGACTAAGCATGCCCACAATGATGAGTATATGTACAAAAATGAAAACAAATAGAGTTCGTTACCAGCCTCTTACCACACCTCAAGTTGTCATTAATCTTCATTATTGCCCTTCACTTGTGTGGCTTGACTAATAACATGAAACGAAACTCCACTGAGGACTGCTGAACCCTGCAACGAACTTCACAAAACTAAAGAAGAACAACAAATATTTTTGGGTTTTTGATTTTTAAAGGCAAGAACCACAAAGGAAGAACAAGCAAAGCGAAATATTTTTGGGTTTTTCAAATAATCAAAACAAAGCTAAAAGGACAAAGGCAAACCAAGGCAAAAAGAAACAAACAAAGAGAAACAACGAAAATATTTTTGGTTTTTGTGTGTTTTGGAAAGCAGAAACAAAGCAAGAACAAAAAGTAAAAAACAAAGCGAAACATGGATATACAAAGTGCCGACTGAACATGATATGTAGATGAGTGTGATGTCGGCATACCTCCCCCCAAGCTTAGGCTTTTGGCCTAAGTGGAGATGAACCCCAATGTAGGTAAGGATTCCAAACCAGCGGGTCATCATAAGAATGATCGTAGTTACACCCTTGAGAAGAAGAAGAAGCTCCCCAATCATAGGTAGGCTGCTGGTACGTGGACTCCCCCTCATTCGAGAGCTGGACCGAATCATCTGTAGCCTCCCTTCCAGTATCTTGCTCCTGCTGGGAGAGCTCCCCCAGATACGCATCGAGCTCTTCCTCAGTGAGTGACCATCCTACCCTGGTATCAAGATTAAACAAAACAGGTGCAGGCAGAAGAACAACATGCTCTGACTTACCCCTTCTCCAACCAGCCTTAAGAAAGGTTATTTCATAAGACAAATCACTCAAATTAGCGCATGAAGAAACGAATTTATGTTGTATCATGGAATTAAGGTCAAGCCTGTCTATGGGAAACTGTAGGCCTAAATGATGAGGCACTACACCATGCAAAGCTAATAGATGAGAGGCGATGAGGCCTCCTCAAATTCCACCTTTCTCGTGGTTAGTAGCAAGACGGAAAGCTATCAAGGCACCCAAATTATAAGTCCTATCTCGTTTTAAAGCAGATGAGATGAATGCTAGATCATATGAGGATAATTTATTAGCAGTTTTCCTAGCGAGAACACATTTGGCCATAAAGTAGGCAAAGTAGCGAATAGACGGGAGATGAATATTATGAATTTAACCACTCTCCTTTGAGAAGCTGCTTGATGTCTACGCACTACTATTCTTGTAGACAGTTGTTGGGCCTCCAAGTGCAGAGGTTTGTAGAACAACAGCAAGTTTTCCCTTAAGTGGATCACCCAAGGTTTATCAAACTCAGGGAGGAAGTGGTCAAAGGTATTCCCTCTCAAGCAACCCTGCAATCAAGATACAAGAAGTCTCGTGTGTCCCCAACACACCTAATACACTTGTCAGGTGTATAGGTGCACTAGTTCGGTGAAGAGATAGTGAAATACAAGTGGTATAGATAATTATAAGTGGTAATGGTGATAGAAAATAGTTTGATGGCGTGGAAAATACTAAAGTAAAACTGAAATAAAGATAAAAGCAAGCAAACATGTAACAGATCTAATAGCAAACGGTGTATCAATGCTTAGAAACAAGGCCTAGGGATCATACTTTCACTAGTGAACATTATCATATAGATATCTTCTCTTCATGATACTACTCTTAACTACTCTCCGGTTGGACACTCTAATCGATGGTAGGGCTATAACAGCACTCCTCAAAGTCCATCTTTCCCATCTAGAAAACCCCACACTGTCACCTTGAGTACTAGATGAGTCCAACAAACACCACAATTTCATAAACACATCCAACTCCAAATATAACTCATAACAAGTATTTGTAATCTCTAGCCTAAGTGCTACCATGGTGAGCACGCTGTCACTTTCACACACATGGGGAGAGCAGAGATCTAATAAAGCACTTGAGTAGCAAGGTAGATCTACTTGATTACAAAGCTCATGATCACAATATGATCATGCATAGAGAGAGAGATAAACACATAGCTACCGGTAGAACCCTTAGCCTCGAGAGAGAACTATTCCCTCCTCATCATGGGAATCAGCAACGGTGATGGAGATGGTGGTGGAGATCGATGCAGATGGCTCCGGGGGCACTTCCCCGTCCCGGAAGGATGCCGGAACAGAGACTTTCTGTCCCCCGAATCTCCCCTTCGGTGGCGGCGGCGTTGCGGAACTTTTCGTGGCTGGAGGCTTGACGATTTAGGGTTTTGGTATCAGGAGGCTCTTATAGGCGAAGGAGGAAAGGTCAGTGGAGTGCCAGGGGGCCCACACCACCTGGTGGCGCGGCCAGGGCTAGCCTGCGCCACCATATGGTGTGGCCAGGCCCTGGCCCTCCTCCGTCTCTGCTTCGGGCTCCATGAGTCTTCCGGTAAAATAGGAACTTTGGCTTTTGTCCCGTCCAATTCCGAGAATATTGATTTTCTGACTTTCCTGAACCCAAAAACAACAGAAAACAAGCAACTGGCACTGTGGCTCTTGTTAATAGGTTAGTCCAAGAAATCATATGAAAAGTACTCCAGAGTGTGGACAAAACATAAGAAAGTAGATAAAACCAAGCATGGAACATCAAAAACTATAGATACATTTGCAATGTATCACTGCTCCCTTGGCAAATCTCCGCTTACAAGTCCATGAGTGGTGTAGGTCGCTCTCTAATCCTTTCACACGAACCCCACTAGGGTACTTTAATAGCTGCACAAAAATCATCGAAAGGAAGGTCGACAACTATATTGTAAATTTTGTAGTGAACCATGGGGTTAGGCAAGGAGCAACTAAATCAAAAGTCCTGCACCACAAACATAGTTAGCTTCACAAATTGGTAAGGTTCATCTCCCACAAAATGCTCCAATCCTGCATTAGCAATTAAAGTATGGAAATCTTGAGAAATCCCTATAACCCTCATGAATTCGGCATGGATAGATAGAAGGAAAAACTTCCTCCTCACGGTGAACCTTCATAACCATAGGCACCCATAATTCATGCTGGTTGAGTTGGTGTTCATCCATCCTCTTTTATGAAATTTTAGACAACCATTATACAAGTGATTGCAAAGTGATTACATAATGAAAGGAACTACTTATAGGGACTTGTAAGAGGCCTAAACATGCATCAAAACAATTTTTCTAAGCATTGAACAATCTTAGAAGCTCACATAACCTGTCACCTACAATAGCAAAATACTCAAGATATAATCCACTAAACACAAATCTACTTGGACAAGCGAAGGAGTCACATACCAGAGATCAAATGCTCCAAATCTCAGCAGCAAAGATGGGCTGAGCAAGGAGATTGAAAATTATGAGCAAGAACAACAAGAACGCGAGTTTGAGCAATGAATTGGTGTTTTCTCGAGAGAGAGAAAGAAGTGGCAAGTGAGAGAGTAACTGGAGGGCCAGGGGTGGCCCACACCATGGCCAGGCGTGCCCCTGGTGTGGCCGCGCCCCAGGTGGTGAGCCTGCCTGGTGGGCCCCCTGGTTCACTCCAGGTACTCCTCTGCCCCTTTTTTCACGTAAAAATTTAATATGAATTTTCTGGAATTTTTTGAGACACTTTATTTTTGAGCAATTTTCAGGTAATGATGAATGAATTTATGGCAGAAAGATGATTTTAGAATGATGCAAAATCGAAACAAAACCTAAACTTCAGAAGTTCTAAGACACTCTAATATGCAAGCAACAAGCAATATAAAAGTAAACTAACTGAAAGCAAAAACTAAAATGGATAAAGCAAAAGTAAGCGAAGATAATCATGGTGAAAACATTGTTTTGTTCATTCAAATCCCTTTGTTAACAAGGTTGATCAGGTCATGTTACCAAAACAAATTTATATGAAACAAAACTTTGTATTCCACCAAAAGATTATGTTACCTCAACCTTGATAGCAATGGTCCCAATCATAATAATTTCATATTTTTCTCTTGGTATGGGACAATATATTTCTCCAACTTGAATTCCCTCAATATTTTTAATTGAATTTAAGCCATAATTCCTATCAATGTTCTTGGGGAAATAGACAATATGCTCCTTGTCATTAACATTAACAATTACCTTCCCTTGATTGCAATTAATAACAGCTCTTGCAGTATTAAGAAAAGGTCTCCCAAGAATAATAGACATATTGTCATCTTCAGGCATTTCAAGCACAACAAAGTCAGTTAATATCAAGCAATTATGAGCCACTTGAATAGGTACATCTTCACATATACCAACAAGAATAGTAGTAGATTTATCAACCATTTGCAAAGATATATTAGTTGGTATTAGTTTTTCCAATTGAAGTCTCTTGTAGAGAGAAAAAGGCATAACACTCACCCTGCTCCTAAATCACATAAGGCAGTTCTAACATAATTGTTTTTAATAGATGGAATAGTTGGAATCCCAGGGTCTCCAAGTTTCTTTGGCACTTTACCATTAAAGGAATAATTAGCAAGCAAAGTAGGAATTTCCTCATTAGGGATCTTCCTTTTATTAGAGACAATATCCTTCATATATTTTGAATAAGGAGGCAATTTAATAGCATCAGTAAAAGGAATTTGCAAAAATAAATGTTTCATCCACTCACAAAACTTATTATAGTGTTCTTCTTCCTTTGACTTGTGTTTCTTATCAGGGAAAGGCATAGGTTTTTTACCCAAGGCTCTCTTTCACTACGATGTTTCTTAGCAACAAAATCTTCTTTAGTGTATTTAGTATTCTTAGTATGTCTTTCCAGTTCTTCCTCAACTTTTTCTTTATCAGGAGCATCATTTTCCTCATTACCACTTTCAGTTTCAGCATCATAGACAGATATACTATTAGGATCTTTAGCAGGTTCAGAAGGTTCTACAATAGTTTTATGTTTCTTTTTCGTTTTCTTAGGAGAAGTACCACTATTTTTGATTTGTTGAGAATCCTGCTCAATTCTTTTAGGATGCCCCTCAGGATATAGAGGATCCTGGGTGGCAGCACCACATCCAGTTCTAATTTCATAAGCATTTTTTTCTTTAGTAGCATTAACTAGCAAATCTTTTTGTACTTTAATAAGCTGATCAATTTGAGTTTGAACCATTTGGAAATGTTTAACAAGCATTTTAACATCATTAGAGGTTATTTCCACAATATATTTTAACTCAATAATAGCTCTAGAGTTTTCCCATTAGATGATTTTGCACTCTTTTATTAAAATTATCTTGCTTAACAATAAAAACATCAAATTCTTCCAAGCATTCATCAGGAGTTTTAGAGTAAGGAATATCACCTTCATCAAAATGTTGGAGAGAGTGTACCTCAATAGTGGATGAGTGGGAGATTGGCTTACATAATTCTTCTATAGGAGGTAAATTCTTCACGTCTTCAGCTTTAATACCCTTCTCCTTAAGACATTTCTTAGCTTCAATAATTACTTCATCATTTAGTTCAATAACTCCTCTCTTCTTTGATATTTCGTGTCGGTGCAGGGACAGTTAACTCAGGTGTAGCTGTCTCAGGCGTTATTGGCTCAGGTGGAGTCCATTCATCATAATTCTTGCTTATTTTAGCCATTAAATCCCCAGCTTCTTTGGGAGTTCTATTCCTGAAAACACAATCAGCACAACTATCTAGGTATGTCCTAGATTCTTCAGTTAGTCCATTATAATATATATCAAGAAGCTCATTCTTAGGTAATGGACATCCAGCCTATGCATGAATCAAAGCACAAAACCTTGTCCATGATTTAGGCAATACCTCTTTTTCTCCCTGTTTAAAATCAAAAAGTTCTTGCAAAATGGCATGTCTAGCACTAGGAGGGAAATATTTCCAAAGGAGGGTACTAATCAAGCAATCAGGGCTATCAATAGATCCAGGAGGTAAATTATTAAACCAAGTTTTAGCTTCTCCTTTCAGTGAAAAAGAGAAAAATTTAGCAACAAAGTAGGTGCGTATCTTAATATCATCAGAAAATAGGCCACTCATGGTAGAAAGCTCAGTCATATGTGCTACAACACTTTTATTCTTAGTTCCACAAAAAGGTTCTTTCTCAACAATAGTTATGTAAGATAAATCGAGAGAGAAATCATAATCCTTATCTTTAATGTTTATGGGAGATGTAGAAAACTTATCATTAGGGGATAATTTGGGTTTTATAGTACGCCTCTCAAGGAGACTATTAATAGCACTTTTACCATGAGTATTTTGACATTCTTTAATAAATTCACCATTCATTTCTGTATATCCGTCTTCAATATCATAGCTCTCTATAGACTCAGGTGAACTAACAGGTGTAGTAGTGTCTTCATTAGGAGCTTCAGTATTTCCAGCTATAGTTCTAGCAATCGTAGCATCTAGGAAAGGACCTAATGAACCACTCTTATAAAGCACAGTAGAAGCAGCATCATAAGTATCAGAAGTTTCAGATTCAGCAGTAGTAGCAGTATGTGTAGCATGTGTATGGGGTGGTGTAAGGAGCTTACTCATCACAGATGGTGAATCAAGAGCAACAGAGGTGTTGAGAACCATACCTCTCCTTGTAGTGGATGGTAATATAGGAACCTTTCCATCACGAGACTTACCGATGATGGATGGATGGCAGCGAACAATAGTGATTCCAAGTGAACTTGATAAATAGAGCTATGCTCCCCGGCAACGGCGCTAGAAAATATTCTTGATGACCCACAAGTATAGGAGGTGTATCGCAGTATTTTCGAGGGAAGTAAAACCCAATTTATTGATTCGACACAAGGGGAGCCAAAGAATATTTATAAGCCTTAACAATTGAGTTGTCAATTCAGCTGCACCTGGAAACAATCTTGCTCACAGCAGTTTATCAGTAGCAACAGTTTTGTAGTAGAAATAGCAAAGTAATAGCAGTAGTAAAGTAAAGATAGTAGTAATAATTGCAGTAAACAGTAGGATTAAAGCGTAGTAGGCATAGGGATGGATGGACGGACGTTGCATGGACAAGACAATTCATATAGCAATCAAGACGTAGGGCATTTGCAGATAAATAAGATAAAGCATCCAAGTACTAAATAATCATAGGCATGTGTTCCATATATAGTCATACGTGCTCGCAATGAGAACGTGCACAACATCTTTTGTCCTGCCAGCCCGTTTGCAGCGGGGCCTCAAGGGAACTACAAGCAATTAAGGTGCTCCTTTTAACACCGGAGCAAAGCATTAACACTCCGTGAACACATGTGATCCTCACATCAAAGCCATTCCCTCCGGTTACCCCGATTATTGTCACTTCGGGGCCTTTGGTCCCAGACAATAACATGTGTATACAACTTGTAGGTAAGACCATAAACAATAATATCATCATGAATCAATAACATGTTCAGATATGAAATCATGGCACTCGGGCCCTAGTGACAAGCATTAAGCATAACAAGTTGCAACAAAGTCAAAAAGCACTAATAATAGATACTAGGCACTATGCCCTAACAATTTGATGCCATTACATGGACAATCCCATCCAATCCCTACCATCCCCATAGCCTACAGCGGCGGATTACTCACTCATAGATGGGCGAATCATGGATGGTTGATGGAGAAGTAATGGTGACGATGATATCCTCCAATTCCCCGTCCCAGCAGGGTGCCAGAACAGAGTTTCTGGTTCTGATTCGCGGAATCTGGTGGTGGCGGTGCAGCGGAACTCTTTCTGGAAAAGCGTCGAACCCCCCTTAGTTTTTAGGTCAAGAGGCCTCTTATAGGCAAAGAGGGAGGCCGAGGGTGTAACCGAGGTGGCCACACCACTCCCTGGCACGGCCAGGCCTGGCCCGCGTGGCCAGGTGGTGTGGGCCCCTCGTGGCCCTCCTCCGTCTCGTCTTCTGGCTCTGTGAGTCTTCTGGTGAAATAGGATTTTTGGCATATTTCCGGGATTTTTCCTGATAGTTAATTTTTTGCACAAAAACTAGACACCAAGGTAATTCTGCTGAAAACAGCGTCAGCCCGTGTTAGTTGTATCCAAATCACACAAGTTTAGAGGAGAAACAATAGGAAAAGTGTTCAGGAAAGTAGATACGTTTTGGACATACACTGAGACATAGTCGGGCGTGTCCTTCGGGTTGTTGGTGCTCGCCAGGAACCGCTGCTAGTGAAGGTAGGAGGCCAGTGCAAACTCCCCGCCGGTCTCCTCTGACTCCATCTAGGGTGGTGCAGGCTCCCATGAGGCTCTGTTTAACGTGGACCGCTGATGAGAATTCCCCACGATGGGTCGTGCCTCAGCATGGTATCAACTCCTCGCCCACCTCTAGTTTGTAGGTGGGGTAGGGTTAGGCGTGTGAGGAGGAGTGCGCTGGTCCGGAAGACGACTAGTGTGAGGAGGAGCATGGTGCGGCCATCAAAGCATGTGGAAGCCACTAGGGCACTCGTGCTAGCAATAGCGTGGTGGCAACATCTCTAGGTGAAGGTCACTATGCCTAATGTGCTCGATGACGGCATCTAGGGTCTGGGCCCATGTGCCCCATCACCATAGGAGCCCCACTGAGTTGTAGTTGGTAGGCGCCCCGATGAGGTTGCCACAGTCCACTATGTCCTCCATCCACCACGCATGGAAGGCGTTGCACCATTATTCATTGCTATTATCGTCGACTCACAAGAGGGACACCCGCCCTTCGAAGCCATCCTCTAGCCGTCGCTTGGGAGGCGGTAGTCCTGTGGGCATGGGTACCTTGTTCAATACAATGCCCATGCTTCATCGATGGTGAGGCCGTGCGACACAAAGTCGTTCACAGTGGTGCCTCTGGTGTCTTTATGCTTGACATGACGCTACGGCTATGGTGATCGAGAGTCGGCTTGGGTTTTGCGAGAGAGAAGGCGAGGATAGACTGCGATATTGGATGGCTCGTGTACACCTTTTAATCTCCATTCTAGTGGTGGCAGAAGCATACTGTGCATTAATTTCGATGCTTTGCCTCCACACCATGCTAGGACACCACTGGTCGCTACACCAACAAGACATCTCCCCCCACCTAGGGAAACGACACCTCCATTAAATTGACTACATGACAGTAGGCAACGATCGTAAATAATGCTGACTAGTGGATGTGTCAACGATAGGGCTGGCCCATGCTTCGCCACGTCACCAATGCTTTTTGTCCGGCCAGCCCGCAAGGAGCCTCTGGGTCAGAGACATCCTAGGCGCACTAGGACATGCTATTACACTGCGATAGATAGAAATAACCCTTGGGGAACGTTGTTGGTCATGGCTTCCTGACTAGTGTGCCCAATAGCCATTTGGGCTATCATTTGGAGATCGTATCTAGATATGATTTTAGCTTGAACAATAGGTACACAGTTTGTATAACATTATATCTAGAAACAAATAGAAAAGAGAGAGATAATAAAGAAAGGTCATGATGACGAACCACCTACCCCCATGGCACTGATTTGGCACCCCTACGATGTAGACCCAGATCCTTGCCTCATAAATCCATGGTCACCACGCCTCCCAAGGTAGCCTCCTTGGCACGCATCCACTGTCTAGGGCCGCCACCCCGGATTCCACTACCCAGACCACAGAGCCACCACACACGATCGCCGCGAACCGGAGGCATGTAGAGATCTAAGAAACTCCAAGGTGATGCCTCATAGAATGTATTTTCATGTGTGTTGCCACCGCCCGCTCAAGAGGAGCTTAGCACCGAGAGAGACCTAGGACACTCATGTCGGTAGAGGATCACAACTCCTGAACTACGCATTGAAGAAGGAGAATGATACCCTAGGGGGGCTCCTTTGCCATCACATAAGTGCGAGGATTTCACTTGGAGTACGATCTCGACCACCAAGCCTTAGGGCATGGTCTAAGGAGCATCAAGCCAAGGAGCATATTAGGGGTTAACACATAGGGTGTCCAATCTTTCACGAATTCTCAAGAACAACGGTGAATCGAGCAGGAGGAAGGGGGATAGAGGCCACGTGGACTGATGCTCCAAAAATAGCCATCTTTTCCCGCATTTAAACATTGTATTTAGTTAATCAATTGACTAGAAACTCTCTACCCTTGCCACTAATGACTAATAATTGCAAAGATATGCAAACCATTGCTTTGATTTGTATTATGCAGGAAATCATAGTTTTTCATGCGAAGTCAGGAGTCATAATGAAGGTTTTGAGGAAGTCCACATGAACAAGTAATTCTGGAGCAAATGCCAGGTGTCTGCAGTTGTAACGACCACTGGTACGGGCAGGGTCTGCCCATACTATTCGCCCGTACCATGTGGCGATGGCTTTGTCTCGTCAAACCCTACAACTTTCGTGAAGACGCCTCTATATATTTTGAGGCCCTAGCCGCCGCACAGAAGGCCGCCAATCTCAGATTGCATCACACCACCACAAAAGGAGATCCACACCATAGTTCATCCCTTCCATCTTCCATCCCCTCCATTAGCAATAACCATTACTTTGTACTTGAGATCTCCTTGTGATTGGCCGACCATTGTAAGAATATTTGATTTCAGTCTAAGTATTTTGCACAATATTTTCTATCCTTGATCTTATTGTTATGAGTGAGTAGTCCTCACGGGCTATGGGTTGGGGAGAAACCTCGCAGCAATTATGTCCATCTAATATATGGGAGTATTATGTATTGTTTGAAAGAGGGATTTGTATCTTTTGTTTCTTTGTCTCTTGCCTCGATCTTTGGACTTGTAGGTACCCAACATCCTTGAGATCGATAAAGGCTTGAGGTGAGATACTTGGCTAGCGGCGATCTCATAGGAAACCAACTAACATAAAGGGTTGTACGGTCTTCACTAAGGGACCCATTCGGGATCACATCAACATCACCACTTAAGGCTTTGATCTGTTGTTTACACTTAATAATCGTTTGTAGCCCGGTGCTTCGTGGTGTACTCGGCTGGATCAAAAGACTATTGCAATGCTTGCTTCTCGCAAGGACTCTAGTGTATTAGGATGTGTTGCCCACAAGAGATTATCTCCATTAAAACATTACACATGACTGTGCTTATTATTATCTTTTATCCCATATGATGTGCAGCTGCAGGTGGATCTTCAACCCTGGCCTATCTCCATCCATTGAATCAACCCACGATAAAAGTAAATTAAATTGGTCTGGTAAACGAAGGTAAAACGGAAAAACAAAGTCTTGTAGACATGCCCTTTTTTATTCCTTTTAGCGTTGTTTCCCAAGGTTCAATAAAACCTAGGTCTACTAGGGAAAATGACTATTATACTGCATCCATGAATCTGGATCGAAGGTATCAACCCTTTTTCTGGCGCCATTGCCGGGGTAGCAATTTCGCTATCCTGGTGAGGTCACTAGAGACCTTGTTTTTAGTTTTATTATTTGTTTGTAGTTTATTTCTTGTTATCTATTTGAAAACCCTAAAATAATTAGTCACTTGTTATTTGTTTCCTTTATTTTAAAAATACCAAAAAGATAAGTGCCATGGCTCAAAAGAGACTTGGGGAGTATGCTACTCCCATTGATGATTTTATTCGTGCACCTATTACTCAGCCTGCTGTTGATGCAGAAGCATATGAAATTAAGCCTAACCTTTTAAGTTTGGTTTAGCAAAACTAATTTGGGGGATCATCTTCCGAGGATTCGGGTTTGCACTTCAATAATTTAACTAAAATTTGTGACATACTGTGTATTAAGGATGTAGATCCAAATGCTATTAAATTATGTTTGTTTCCTTTCTCTCTTAGAGGAAAGGCTAAGGACTGGTTGCTAGATCTACCTAAGGGCACTATAAATCTTGGGAGGAATGTACTAATATTTTTATGACTAAATTTCCCCCATCAAAGACTATGCAACTAAGATCCAACATTACAATATTTAGACAAGAAGATCACGAGCCACTAGCGCTTGCATGGGAAAGGATGAAAGAAGCCGTAATGAACTATCCTAGTCATGGGATGGAAGAATGGATTATATTACATTTATTTTATAATGGCCCTACCCCAATGTCTAAGTCTATGCTAGATACTGCAGTAGGAGAAACAATCATGGGAAATCAAGTGAGTGTTGCAAAGAAATTACTTGATGATATGCAAAATAACCATGGAAAAATGGCATGTGGAAAGAACCTCAAAAAGGGTGAATTCGGTCACTGAGGTAAACAATGAAGAGCTTACTGCTAAGGTAGATGAGTTACTCAACATAGTAAAGGGCAAGGAAGATACCCAAGTTAATGCTATCGCTACTCATGTTAATGATGTTAATTTTATAGCTCGCATTCCTTATAATCTTTCTTGGAAGAACCAAAATTTTGCTTCTAATGTTCAAAAAAATTATTCTAATCCTGCAGGAGCTCCTTACAATAATTATGATAATCATAATGGAGCAAATCATGGCAATCTCTCATTTGAACAAACTGTTAGACCCTTTATGCAAGCACAAACCGAGCAAAATAATATGCTTATTAAAATCATGGAGAACCATGAGAGTAGTATAGGTAAATTATCTAACCAAGTCGTTGCAATTAGAAATGATGTGAAGGCTCTAAAGGAAAGGACAAAGACCATTGTAGCACCCCGGGTAAAACCACTACTAGAAAATCGCTCGTTGTTTTGTTTTGTGCATCATCATGATCCCATGCTCATGTCATCATGCCACATTGCATTTGAGCATCTTCATGTTTGTATGTACATGTTGCCTAAAAACTATTTTACAAAGCCTACCTTTGTTTTCTAAATACCCTTGTACTTATTTCAATCAAACCCTGGTCCTCTTCGATCTTTATTTTGTCTAAAACTTATTTACAACTTTTTTGTTTTAAACAAAATAAAATAAATGTACAATAATATAAAAACCTATTTTATTAAATCCTTCGGGGGACGCAGCCACAGGCCCGGCTCAAAAGCCCAGCCCGCAGCCGCCTACCACCCCGCTAGTCTAAACCTAATCCTACCTGGAACCTAACCCTAAAACCATCCCTACCTACCCTAGCCGCCGCCAGGATCCACCCCACCCCATCCCACGATGCACGCTACACCACACGCGCACCAACCGCATCGACACGTTGCGTCGCCCCATCGCGTACACCACCCCATACACGGTACACACGCGCGCATCGCTGTCGCCCTAAATACCAAGCCCTAGCACTCCCTGACGCGTTCCTAACCCTGCTCCTTCTCCCCTCGCAAGCTCTCTACACCACGCCGCCCACATCTCGAGCCGATGCCAGGAGCCCCGCCGCTCTGACTCGGCACCCGCCTTCCCCAGCGCAGCGCCGCTGGCTTCTCCTTCTTCCCCTCTAGGGGCCTGTAACATCCCAAAACTTCAATCCAAGTTTATCAAAGATCAAATCAATCAAAAATGGGGTTAACAAAAAACTTTTCCAAATTTAATATGAAAGCATCCATATATGTGTGCATTTAAAATAGGAGTTGTTTGAATTGCCATGATTGAGTGATCCAATGCTTGTAAAATGTTTCTTAGGTGATTTAAACATCATCTACATCATTCCCAAACTTTGCCTAAAGAAAATCAATCCAAAAAGAATTAAAAAGGAATGGTTATTTTGGCAAAATTAACTCTCATGCCTACTTTGGCTAGTCCTAGTGCTCAAAACCTAACAGAAACAATTCTTGATCTTTGCACCCCTTGCTAGTACACATAATGAGGTACCAAGGCCCACCTTTTGATCTGCTAAAAACATTCTGTAAACTAATTTAAATGACACTTTAAAATTGAATCTAATGCATATGCATAGATCACCCCTATTTCAAAACCCATCTTTTTGAGCTCCACTTTCAAAACCCTTGCAACCAGAGACTACCTAGCACTAGTGGAGATCACTCAAAAATTTTGAAACCAAAATTCAAAACTTTCTTTCATGCGGCCATTGAATCAAACACTTGGCATGCATAATCTCTCCTCTAATCCTAGCTCACTGTTTACTATAGGGTTTTGCCCCCAATTGATCCCCATTTAATCCCCTTGTCCCCTCTTGATCTAACCAAAGCCTAATCAGCATCTCCCCTACCCCCTAGCTGCACTGCCATGCCATGCCGAGCACCATCTCGCCGGCCGACAGTGCACTCGCAGCAGCAGCCCTCTCCAGCATCTCTCCTCATGTCTAGCAACTTGCTTGTGGTCCACCTCCACCGCCCAACCAGCCCCAGGATAGAGACAGAGGGCAGAGTGGCTAGGAATCGCCGCGCCCGGAGCTGGTCGAGCATGCCGACGCTGCCCCCAGAGCACGCCCTGTCCCCGCTCGCACAGACCACCCCTTGGCACCAGCCTGCGCCCACCGCTCCGCCTCGACCTGGAGAACACCCCAGACATCCCGTTCGCCGCCCAAAGCCTCACAGCCACCGCTCACCGTGGACACCGCCGCTTCTGCCGCGCAGAGCGCCACCTCGCCCCGACCGCGTGCCACCGCCCCTACGGCCGCATTTAAGCTCTAGAGCACCGCCAGTGAACCACCCATCGATCGCCACCCCCAGCCATGCCTCTACCTCGCCATAGCCACGTCGCCACTGTCGACCGCCCATCCCACTCGGTCTCACCGTCGAGCCTATAAAAGGAGCCCTCCCCAGCCTCTCTTCTCCACACCATTCCACTCCCCTCACCTCTCTGAACCTCACCCACCTCTAGCCGGAGCAAGGAGACCTCTGCCTCGCCGGAGTTGGAGCCGGAGCAGCCGTGGCAGGAGGAGAAGGGCGCCGTTGATTGCGACCGCCCCAAGCTCCACCGCGACCACGCCTCGCCTCGCCGTCGTCTTCCACGTCGTTTGCCCGCCTCGCCGACCCCGTTGGAGCCCTGGTACGCCCCCAGCAGACCCCCACCGAGCCGCTAGGGTTCGAGCTCGCTGGTGACCTGTTCGTCGTTGACGACGACCCTCAGCCGTAGATCTAGCTTCTAATCGCACGACCCATAGCGCGCGTATCGTTTTGCGTTTTAAGTGCCGCTGACACGCGGGACCCCCTGTCAGCTGAGCCCCACGCCGTGGAGCGCCACTGGGCAGGCCCATTCCTTTTTGCTGCGCTAGCCCACCTATTCAAATCTGGATTGTTCTTTTTAGTTGAATCTAGTTTCTGTCCAGTATTTCAAAAATCCATTCTGTGAGTTTTACAAATCCAAATAGCATGAAACTAATTTTGTCTGAAAGGTATTAATATGATCTATCCAAGCCCATTGGATTTAATTCAATTAGAGTTATAGATCTCTCCTAATAAAAATAAGAAGACAGAAGCTTTTGCAACTTGCAACATTTTTATAAAATCAACCAAGTTAGCTTTTGAGTTGATTCCAACTCTCAAAAATCACATTTCACCATATCTATCCAAATATGTAATAATATTAAGGTTTACATGCAATGACTTTGGACTAGTACCAAAATAATGCTATATAGGCATTTCTAGTCACTTTAAATCATTAAATAATGAACTTAAACCAAAGTAATATTGATCCAACCCTTAAATCTCATTCCCACATGTTATAATATGTGGTGAGGACATGTGTCCACATGATCCCATATTTTGGTGGTGAATATTAAATTTTAATTAATTTTTCAATGAGTAGAAATTACTTTTCTAAAATAAAAAGAAGGAAACTTTTGATTTAAACTTGGGATGCTTGTGATGATAATAGATCATTGATTGTGTGTCTTAGAATTCTATCTAGCCTACTTAAGTATTGTTTGGTGATTGTGCACTCCCTATGCATTTATAGACGATAGTACCGACTAAGCTTTCTAGGAGGAGTTCTACCAAGAAGAAGAAGAAGAAGAAGAAAACTTCAACCACTGCACCAACCAAGGCAAGCCACCATTAACAATGCAAGCTACTATTGCAAGTTCGCACTTGCAAGTGTAGTACTTATCCAACTAGAATCAAACTAGATGGTTTAGCAAAGATGCCTTAAGCATGCTTTGATCACACCCCTTATTTAACTAATAGTACCCCAAGTCTTAGTTACAAGTTTTACCCCTCTTAGGTTATACAAAGTTCTTTACTTTTTTTGAAGGTAGCATAAAAAGTATAAAACTTGACCTATTTAGAAACCTTTAGATGTCATTCTATGGCATGAGATTGAACCCATCTTTACCCCCTTAGTGAACACTCTTAACTTAGTAGTTTAGAGTAGATCAAAAACTTGAGTCACTTTAGATGGGAACACTTGGTGAAAATGAATTATGAAAACCTTAGAATGATGAGTCATTCTATTGAGATGTTTTGACATGTGTTGAGAAACACAATTGGTTGATGATGATGAAAATGTTGAGGCATGAGCCTTAACCCTTTTATAAAACTGATGGTTGGATTCGGATGCGATATCATTCCAAATTTACCGTACAACCACATTACCTGAATTGGGTAAGGCTTAGCTAGAAATTTATATGCATTAGTATTAGTTCCCTCACGGGAGAGGTTTGAGCTGAGGCTACCTCTCAAATGTGTCCACCTATGCAGTGCCCAAGATGACTGATGGTCATGGTTGGGAGGCCATGCTCATAGGAGAGGTGCTTATACTAGGGTGTGTAAAGGGAAGGTTATGTTTGATTATCTGCATACTAAGTATGATGATTCAGGGTTATCCCTAACAGATGTATTGAATCTTGTGGTGGAAGTGTACCACCTCTACAGAGTGTCAAACTATTCAAATAGCCGCGTCCGTGGTTATGGACAGTTGGAATGGCCATACTGTTTCGTTGTCAGATGTTTTCTAACTACTTTGAAAAGAATGATGAACCTTGACTTGACCACAACAGGGTTGTGTTTATGACAATAGCTTCCCAACTTAAGTGATTTTAGGACTTTACTTTATCTTTATTTGCTTCAGAACTCAGCTTAGGTTTCAAACTTAACTTGGTAGTTAAACATAGAGTTAGCATTTTAATTTAGATTTATAATACTTGTTAGTGGTAGTTTGCGAGTACGTAAAGAGTACTCATGGCTTTTGTCCCTGGCTATTATCATGGCCAGACTATGAAGGAGACTATCAAGAGGATGGTCAGCAGGACGGCTATGATAACTAGGACTATCTGCCTTCGTCAGCATTGCCTATGCCCCTGAAGATGGACCCCACTGCTACGCTATCTTTTATTTCCGCTGCTTGTTGTATTAAGACTGGATCATGAGATCCTTATTTGTGTAAGAACCTTATGTATGGTTTGTAATGGATGATGTACTGTGATATCCAATCCGTTATGTCTCGCAAAAATGGTAATCCTGGGATTGTGAGGGATGGCATAACAGGCATCTGGGATTAAAAATCCGGGTGTTGACAGGGCCCCTCGCCTTTCCCCGCATGGTGCCACCACCCAGCTCTGCAAGCGTGACACCCCGCGGAGCTCCTCCGGCTGACCTCCTCCTTGTGCCTCACCTTATCTTCCTCTCAGACGTGTCGCCGGCTGCCCACCACTCGGCCCTGCTCGCAGTCCTCCGCCGGCGAGGCTGCGTTGTTGCCTCCTCTGCAGCACGGCCCTGTCACCCTCTACTTCTTCCGCTCCCCGCATCGTTGACTTCCTCACCCGCGTGGCACCCTCTCCTCCGAGTCGGCGCCTGCGCCGGCCTCCTCGCAACAACCATCGCCACCGTCGAGCCCAAGCACCGCCTCCTCGCCTTCGACCTCGCCCTCTTGCGGTTGCTGCTCGTCGTTGGCCGATGCCCAGGCCTAGGCGCACTCGGCCATCGTCTTCTGCAACCCCGCTCCCTCATCGATGTCCTTCTCCTGGCCATGCGTGTGTACGTGTTGGCTCCCTATGGTACCTCTGTCCACAAGCACCGACCATTTCCCTGTTTTCTGTTAATCTAGTTTGGTGTCCAGCCTTGAGGTTCTACTTGTGCTATAGGTATAATGATATGCCATGTTGCTCCTGCTTCTGGCCTAGTTCACCAAGACTACACATTCTAGATGAAGTGGACTCGTTCGCTGCCATGTTGGAAGTGTGAAGTTGTTCTGATACCGACGAGAAGACGTTATGCGGTGTGGTACTGCAACAATGATGGCCAAGTGAACTTGGTGCATATCTATTGAACTCCGGGGTGGGTGTCGGAGGATTAAGGCGTTGTTCGAGACCAAAGCCTTCCGAAGGACAAGTACAACCAGTTGGAAAATGACCACCGCCAAGACCTTCTTCACGGAAACCGAAGACCCTAAACCAGATTCGAAGACCGAACCCCGACACGGGCTTCATGATCTCCTTTGTGGACGCCAAGACCATGTTCCTGAAAGTGAAGTCCGATCCCACTAAGACCAAACCCTGTTGAACCCTTGGAGCCCAAGATCGTCGAACCCTAATGTGATCCCCTTTCTGAGACCCCTATTTTTACAATATGAGATTATCATTTATTGCATATAAATTGTTCATGTCGCATACATATTGTGTGGTTTGGGGCATTATGCCGATTCAACTCAGAATTAAATATGGAGACCATATGCGAACTATTCTAGTCTTATATTGGCCCCATTTAAATTTGTGTAGTGATCTGATGCCATATTTTGCCTTGTTAAGACAACTTTTAAATTGCAGGGTACCTAAACAACATGAAACCTCTAATTAATTGTCGGTACCCCCGGTTCCGCGTAATATTACCTAGTCGCATCCCATCTTTTCTATGTCATGCATCATACACGCATCATGCCCGATCTTCTATCATAGTATTAAATAGTGCATCCGACGTTTCTTTTAGTGCTTTGCTTCTTCACGGATTAGGTCATTGAGTTGATGTGAGTATCGACAAGTTCTTTGGATATGTACCTCCGACAGTGTTTCCCAGGCTAGCATTCTCCCCCTTTCTACCTATTTTGCATTTATAGTCTTTGTTTCCTCTTGTTGATCTATTGCTATCCTTGTTGCGATGCGTTAGTTTCTGTACCATTTATATCCCTTGCAGCCTCTATATTGCCTTGGACACCTCCTATTTCCTGTTGTTTGGTAGACAGTTGGCCTTGCAAGTTGTAGTTGCTGGCTCAGGTGTTGGTTCGAGTCGTCGAGTTCCACCATTGTTGGGAGGTTGGCACATGCTTAATGGTGGAGATGATCATGGATGTCAATATAACTTGTCAATTAAAATGATGGGAATAGATATAACTAATAGAGAGGCACCGGTGGGCAGTAGCTAATATTTGGGTTTTAACCGCTCACTTGTGTCCCATAGGCCCCGAGTACTTGATACCTGTTCCTTGACTATCGCACTATCCGCATGTGGGACCATGAATCCCCTTAGCCAGAGCTTGATTCATTTCTTATTTCTTGGGGCCACAAACTAGTTTGGGGCTTTATTACTATCCTGTACTTATGCCATGCTTTACTGCTTTATTTATGATTGCGCGTGGAGCGTCTGTACTTTTTAGGCATGCAGAATGTTTTTGCAGTATCGACAAGCCCAGTCACACTTTCGGGTTCCCAGTCGTTTACAGCCATTGTCTCAAACCCTGGGTCCATCTCGGAGCCAGCCAAGTTCGTTGCGGGTAGCTTATTGGGGTGGCCCCCTGAAATATTGTATGAATCTTGTGATTACTTTGTCGTGATGCCTCGTTGGGTTTTTATTTGGTTTTTTCGAGGTTGATCGTGCGTGTGTTGCTATTTATGCACCCCTGCAGGGTAAATCTTTCTTAAAGTCGTGTCCGAAGTTATGGATGACTTGGAGCATAGTATCTCGATCATAGACAACCATAACTAAAGTAGTGCTATAAATTTGACTTTGACATGCCTAGTAATTAGTTTCACTACAACAGAATGAGTAAATAAAAGTGCCAACAACTGCTGGATTTGGGATATCTCTAGCTAATTGTATATGACTAGTAAGTATTGCAACTACAATGGAATGGTAAACTAAAACTGCCCACTGCTTATGATATCAGGGTGACTCATGCTATCTATATCTGACTAGTAAGTACTAGAACTATGGAATGAATAAAACTGCCAACTATGTGAGTTCCTCGGTTTGAATTCCTTATTTGGTCTCGAGGGGGAAATACCGGGATGGGTATGATTGGTTTTAGTATATGGTTGGTCCCGCACAGGTCGTTCTTACCTCTCTTTGATAGCCGACAGTTGTATTGAGTCTCTATAGGTTGTTTCGTGCCCGCTTCGCTGCAGCTTTAGTCCACCATACCTATGTAGGCGAGCGCCGCCGAATTCTAGACTCATCGTGTACTAGCCTCAGTACTAACCGCTCCCTTTTTCCTTTGCCCTTTGTCGGCATCCCTTTTGTTTAACAGGTGTTGGGGATATGCTAAATGGGTATCCTCATAGCATGTCTCTAATCCGGCTAACTCGGGTGGCTCACAATTGGTAGCAAGGCCTATGTCCTACTGGGCAGCCCAGTTAGACGGATCTAGAAGGGAGGCCCATGCCAGATAAAGGAAGGCTACGTGAGAGTCACCGACATACTCAGAGGCTTGGAGTACAAGACACGAAGACTACTTAGTATTAGTGTAGGACTCTATAACTTGTTCGGCAAGGTCCTTTCCCTATAACCCTAGGTTCTGGTGCCTTTATAAACCTGACCTATGGGAGCCTTTGGGGCACGATTCATAACACCCTCGCATAGCGAACCGATCTCTGTAACTCGACGTATTTCCATTATAGCGATTTATAGCAAGAGTAGAGTTCAGCCACCGTTGTGGGACTTGAACATGGGTAAACTGTGTTACCTTGTACCTGCCAACTCTCCGCCTTACCCCACGTCTCTAAACACGCACTGTGAGGACCCCTCCATGGTGTACTCGTCGGCAATACGACAACAGTTGGTGCCCACTGATGGCTCTGAAATATAGCCATCTATGTCCACATTTAAACTAGATATTATTAATATTTTTGATGAAATATCTCTCTTACCCTGCCACTAATGCCTAATATTCAAAGAGGTATGCAATCCTTTCTTTTTATATTTTCCTACACAGATAATGTCGTTTGAAGATGGGAATCACTAAATTAAAGTCAAACATACGAGATTTCCAACAACCAAAAGAAACCAGGAGCCATGAAGCGGAGGCAGATGCTTTAACGACCAACTATATGACCGGAGCAAAATTCTGGCCATATAGCTCTGGTCGTATAGTTGGCGCCTCCACCGTTAGGTCAAACAGAACAACTTTTGTGAAGGGACCCCTATATAAAGAAGCCTTGGGCAACGATAAAACATGCCCCCGATGACTAGACACCTCCGATCTCGCCTGCCATAGATCATCAGCCACCTCTAGATCTCAAAACCCTTCTCCATCTCTATAGCCATATTCCACCACTTGTAATAGTAGATCTCTTCTTTGATTGGCAACATTGTAAGACTATTTCTATAAATCTTATGATTTCAATACAATGTTTGTGATTGTTGATCTCATCTCTATGGGTGAGTAATTCTCCTTGGGCTAAGGGCTTCGACCTAGCCATGTAGCGTTTGTGCATGTTATTTATCATAGATGGGATCATTTATTAGTTTGTATGACATGATGATTATGTTATCCTCTCTTGCCTCAATCTAAGGACTTGTCAGGTACCCAAGACCCTAAGGGTTGAGCCAGGTATAGGGACTATGAGTAATGACTGATCTGCAGGTCGGGAACCCCAATCACAGAAGGGGTAGTACGGCTGTATGTGAGGGATTTACTTGGGATTAACGGTGACATCACTATACATATCATTAGTTCTCTTTCTTCTATAGATGAGACTAGTAGGTTATTGCTATAAGCGGTTGCGAAAGCAATAGCAATTATGGATGCACTACCCACATATAATTTATCTTTTTCTAACCATTACATGCATACTTTATCTTTATCTTTTATTCCCATCAGATGTTTTGCACAACTACAAGTGAAACCGAATGGCCTAGGCCCTCTCTCTCCATCATCAACAACAACAAAAAGATGTAAACTATTGGTCCGGTGAAAACACAAAAGGAATTCTAAAACTCCCAAAGGTCCGTTAAAGTAACTTCACTATGCAATCACTTCCCGAGGATTCAATAACCTAGATCTACTAGGGAAAAAGAAGCTATACTACATCCGTAATCCGGATCGAAGGTATCAACCCTTTTTCTAGCGCCGTTGCCGGGGAAGCAATAGCTACCGTGGTGAGGTTATTAGGAACCTTGCTAGTTTTAATTCTTGTTTTTAATTTTGTGAGTTTGCTTTCAGTATTTATTTGATAAACCAAAAAAATTAGTTAGTCTTTAAATTCTTGCTTTTACTATTATAGTACTTTGTTTAAGAAAACCCCAAAGCATAGGAAATATGGCTAAAAAGAAGCTTGGGGAGTTTGCTACTCCCAACAATGATTATTTGCATACTCCTATTTCTCAGCCAGTAATTGTTGCTGATGACTAAGAAATTAAGCCCCATTATTTAAGTTTGGTTCAACAGAATTAATTTGGGGGCTCTGTTGTTGAAGACGCAGGTATGCACTTGAATTCTTTCACTGAAATATGTGATATGATGCGTATAAAAGACGTTGACCCTGATGCGGTCAAATTGCGTCTATTTCCTTTCTCTCTTAGAGGAAGAGCAAAAGAATGGTTGCTATATTTGCCTAAAAATACTATTACATCATGGGTGGGGTGTACTTCTTTATTTATGACTAAATTTTTCCCACCTACAAAGACTATGCAACTCAGATCTAATATTACTAGTTTTAGACAGGAAGAGCGTGAGCCACTAGCGCTTGCATGGAAGAGGATGAAAGAATGCATTAGAAACTTTCCTAGTCATCGGATGGAAGATTGGTTAATTCTCCATTTATTTTATAATGCTCTTAACCCTGTGAATAAGTCTATGCTTGATACTACAGCTGGAGGAACATTTATGGGTAAACATATTACCGAAGCAAAGCAGCAGCTAGACAATATGCAAGACAACCATGCCCAATGGCATGTGGATAGATCAAACATGAAGAAGGTGAGCTCCATCTCACCACAAGAAAAGGAAGAACTCAATACTAAGTTGGATGAGCTCATACTACCCATGAATGGTAAGGAAACCCAGGTAAGAGCTATCCCTGAAAGAAATATTGAAGAAATAGACTGCATAGCTTGTAATGATTATAACCCTACTTGGAAGAAGAATTATAATCCTAATTTTCAGAAATATTATTCTAGTCCTGCAGGTAATCCTAACAATATGGGAACTAGTATGGTAGTCTCCAAGAAACACTTAAGTCTTTTATAGACTCACAAAATGAGCAAAACAATATCCTTGTTAAAATAACAGAGAACCATGATGCTATGCTTGGTAAATGGTCTAACCAAGCCGTTAGTTTGAGAAATTATTTGCAGGCCCTCCAAAAAAGGACGAAGATTGTTGAGGCATAGCTAGGTAAGATAACCGAGAGTCAAACTCTCATTCTAGCTAAATTTGCAGGTAAAGCTGAGCCCAACCCTGTTGAAGAACTCAATATGATGAGGATCCAAAGGGAGGAGCCTGAAGAGCTTTATTATGGTAACACCCCTTCACCAAGCTACACCATCGAAGACCTCGTAAAGAGTATCAACGTCAAAATTCCGGTGAGTGAAGGTAATGATGAAGTCATGTATCAACAATTTTTTGATCAATTAGCGATTAAGGTACGCAAGCTTGAAGAGGAATACAAGAAAATCGCTGAAAAGTTACCCATTAAACTAGATGATATATTTGAGCCCACGATTAAACTTAAGTTTGGGACTAATGAGATAGTTGCACTTTGTGATCTAGGTGCAAGCGTCTCAACAATCCCAAAGAGTCTTTTTCACAAGCTAAACCTTGGCTCTTTCGAAATCACTGAACTAAAACTACATGTTGCATATTCCACTTATAAACAAGCTGTAAGAATTAAGGAGAACACTTTAGTTTAGATTAAAGGTTGTCCTCTTGTAATTGACTTTGTTATTGTTGACATGCCTGAAGATACTATTGCTCCTATCATACTAGGCCATCCTTTCTTGAGAACTATACAGGCTTTAATTAACCTCCATGAAGGAAACATGAAGCTGCAATTCCTTCGCGGGATCCTTTTGTTATCCATTTCCCTAGGAAAAAGAAAGCCAAACATGACGAGAAGGAGGCCATCACCTTGAAGGCCAACTACTTTGGAGTGGGTGTTCCACTGATCTAGCCCAAGTGAGTAACGTCAAGGTCAAGCTATTAGCCGTAAAAGAGCGCTCCATGGGAGGCAACCCATGCTAAATAAAGGTTTGAGTTAAGTTTTAAGTTTTAGTTTAAGTTTATGTTTAATAAAGAGTGCTAGAAAACTCCAATTGAGGAGAAGAAGTTAGGTAGCACTAAAAATCCTATTTTATTCATGTTGTTGTTGGTCGACAATATTTACTGTCAATTTTCTGTCATAAACAAGGTGTATCACTAAGTTACAGGAAAATAAATAATTTTTGAAGAAACAGATTTTTTTAATGCATACAGAAGGTTTAACGACCAACTATACGGCGGGAATAAAAATTCTGGCTGTATAGTTCCGGTCGTATAAATATCTTTGCCATCAATTTTTTTCTTTCATATGTACTGAGATTTTAACGACCAACTATACGGTGGGAATAAAAATTCCGGCCGTATAGCTCCGGTCATATAGATATTGCTACCTCCGTACAAATTCTTTTCTAATATATTGAGAGTTTCACGACCAACTATATGGTGGCGTATAGTTCCGATCGTATAGATATCTATGCCTTTGTATATTTTCTTTTCCAGGGACAGACAGTTTGGCGACCAACTATACGACAGGAACATTTTATTCCGGTCGTATAGTTGTGCCGCCAGGAGGAAACCCTAATATTTTGACAAAAGTCCAACTATACATCAGGAGTGCATTCTTTTGGCTATATAGTTGCGCCAGTATAGTTGCATCCGACCACAAAAACGCCACAGGAAGGTACCTCCAACTCCAAAACTTCAATCCTTTTTTCTCTCTTCTACCTCCAAACTCTCTCAAAACCTCTAGAGATCTTCATCTCTACTCAATTTAGTTCGATTTCCTCGCACACAAGTGATCTACGGTATGTTTCTCCTCCGATCCTCCAATTACCTTTTGCAAATTAATCTTCGATCTATTGTCATTATCAATCTAGGGTAAGACATACTATGAACCAATTGCCATGATTTTCTTGCCTAGATTATTATTGAGGAGATTCTTTAGTGTGCTATAATGAGGAACATGTTATACTTACTGCTGTTGGTCAAAAAGTTTTATTTTTGTCTTTCTTCAATGTTTTAGAAGATGAACACAAGGATCCAAACTTGTGCGCGTGCCACTGCTACACTTCTCGGGCTGTCGCTCAAGAATGCATAGGGATATGGTTCAGGGATGAGCCCCAATGTGATCACTTCAACAAGATTAAGAACCGCGAAATGAAGGCCACCAAGTGAGCTTGCCCCATTATATTGAACCAACTCGGTATTTCTGATGACTTCAATTTACTTTGCAATAGAGTTGGCCTGCAAACTTTGTGTACAATGATGTACCTACTTATAGCCGCTTAACCATTGAATTCCTAAGTTCATTGCAAAGCACCGTTAAACAATGGCAAGGATAGGACACTATTTCTTTCCGACTTATGAATAACAACTACACTTTAACACTGGATGAATGGTGTGAATGCTTTAATTTTCCAAAGAATGATGGTAATGCCTTACGCACATCCTTTACTGGCTTAGAACCTACCCCTGAAGAATACTATAATGGAATGAGTTTCACTACTAGAGTGAGCAAGGGGAAGAATATTCAACATCCTGCAATTCTCTATTTGTTCTATGTTATTGCTAACACCTTGCAGGCACGTATTAAGTTCACAAGACACAACAAGGAGGACATCTTACTCCTCGCAAAGGCTGCTTACATCAAGTGCGGCTTGTCACTCAACTTGGGCGCCATCCTTGTGCGCTACTTGGAGCACCAAGCCTCCCAAAGCCAAGGACCAATCACAGGTGGAGGCATCATCACCGTGCTTGCCACTGCCCTAGGCATTGACCTAGGTGAGGTGCAACCCGTGCTAGGTGAGCGACATCTTGGTTTCTCCACTTTGAAAGCTTGTGGAATGCTCACTAGGAGAGGTGGTGTTTATTACCTGCATATTGCTGGAGCTGGGCGTCTCTACCCCGCTCCAATGCCTAATGGTCTTTTCTCTATCGAGGAAGGACGTTTGCTATATGACTTGTAGGTTGAGCAACACCAACCCGAGGAGGAGATTCCGGAGGAGGATGAGGACCAAGAGGAGGAGCAAGAAGTTCCTTATCAAGAGGAGCAGCCACAGACTCGGTTTGTTACATACCAAGACTTCCATGGACTTGGAGGGACTATGGAGAGGATGCATAGCCTCTCTTTTAACCTCCTTGAATCAACAAGTAACCTCTCAACTCAATTTGCGAACTAGAGTAATGACTTTTTCCCGCCACCACAATGATTTGAAGGGCTTGCAAAAGCCTGAGCTTGGGGAAGTTTCCTCATGTATCTTTATTTGGCGTTCATTTGCTTTTATTTATTTATTTTTTGAGGTTGTGTTTTTATTTGAGTTTATAAGCACTCGTGTTGGTTTCTACAACACTTTACTTTCTTAGTTCTTTCTTTTTGCTTTCAAGATTTTCTAGCCGACCTTTGCTGCCAATTTTCTATTCTTTAAATTCCCTCTCTTAAAAACAACAAAACGATTTCTCCATTTTCCCTATTTTCCCTCTTTCTTTTCTTTCCGCCTCGAGGTTCATATGTTTTCAGGAGAGTGATCGACTTCGAGTTTCCAAGAAACAAATAAAAAAGGAAGAGAGAAGTGGAACCAAACATGAGAGGTATGCCTTATGACTCCCCACTTTGGAAGTTTGAGAAACCCATGCTAGTTAGTAGTAAATGTCGAGATATTATATTGGTGGAGTGAGTCTTTGTACTGTAGTAAGATCTTCGTTTGCACGGGTATTTAATTGGGTATATTTTGTTCTAGCTCTCGTAATTAACCAAGTCTTGCCTAAAAATTTGCTAAACAATTGTAATAAGAAAAAGTCTCAAAATTGAAGGCTTGGGTGTTGTAGTGCTTAGTCTTGAAGGTTTATTTCTAGAGACACTCAACACCACTGAAAATGTTGATTGACTTGATAGCTCTCTTCAAAAGGATTTGTTCGATTGAATTAATGTTTAGCAGTTTTTGTGAGTATGCCAAAGTTTGACTTGTTAATCATAAGAATGATATAGCTTTATGCGTGTCAAACTTCATGGGATGCTAACAACTCCGCTGGCCTACAAACGATCTTCTTGGAGGAAACTCCTAGATTTCAGCTATGAGTTAATTAAACACTTGTAGCAGAAATGCTATAGTGGGTAAGATTCTTGGCAATCTCAGGTAGGTGTAATCATGATGGAATCACTCCTCTGGCTGTTATGAGTAATCATTATGCAAAAGGAACAAAAACCTTAGTGATGCCACGAGTGTCCATCACAGCCCGATAAACTAATAAAAACCTTTGGCATGCTCTCAATTACTCAAGAACTGAAATTCTTGAAGGACAATGAATAGAAAAGTAGTGCTTGAAAAGTCTTGATTTATTGATGTGGGAGAATTGAGATACTCTAGTGTATATGCTTTTCATGACAACTCTCACACTCTCAATTTACATGATTATACTTTATTGTTCAAAGGCAAGCCTATGAGTTGATTACGTGACATGGAATAAAGTTTACTCATTTGAATCATCCATGTTAACAATAATTTTGCTGCACTATAAGGATACATAAAACCCGTATGATTTGCTTGCCATTACTCTATCTATGCTGAAGTTTTTCAGATTTATGAAGTGGAGGAAACATGAGATTACCAATCATGAGTAAGATCACCATCTCATTATTTCAGTTTAAATGCTGAGTTCCTTTTTGATTTTGGTTTTCTTGCTTGGGGATGATCAAGTTTAAGCTTGGGGAGGTTGATGGCTCTGAAATAGAGCCATCTACGTCCACATTTAAACTAGATATTATTCATATTTTCGATGAAATATCTCTCTAACCCTGCCACTAATGCCTAATATTCAAAGGGGTATGCAATACTTTCTTTTTATATTTTTCCTGCGCAGATATTGTCGTTTGAAGATGGGAATCACTACATTAAAGTCAAACATACGAGATTTCCAACAACCAGAAGAAACCAGGAGCCATGAAGCGGAGGCAGACACTTTAATGACCAACTATACGACCGGAGCAAAATTCCGGCCGTATAGCACCAGTCGTAGAGTTGGCGTCGCCACCGTTAGGTCAAACAGAAGAACTTTTGTGAAGGGACCCCTATATAAAGAAGCCTAGGGCGATGAGAAAACAAGCCCCTGACGACCAGACACCTCTGACCTCGCCTGCCACAGATCATCAGCCGCCTCCAGATCTCAAAACCCTTCTCCATCTCCATAGCCATATTCCACCACTTGTAATAGTAGATATCTTTTTCGATTGATGACATTGTAAGACTATTGCTATCAATCTTATGATTTTCAATACAATGTTTGTGATTGTTGATCTCATCTCTATGTGTGAGTAATTCTCCTTGGGTTAAGGGCTTCGGCCTAGCCATGTAGCATTTGTGCATGTTATTTATCATAGATGGGATCATGCATTAGTTTGTATGACATGATGATTATTGTATCCTCTCTTGCCTCAATCTAAGGACTTGTCAGGTACCCAAGACCCCAAGCATTGAGCCAGGTATAGGGAGTATGAGTAATGACTGATCTGCAGGTTGGGAACCCCAATGATAGAAGGTTTAGTACGGCTGTATGTGAGGGATTTACTTGGGATTAACGGTGACATCACTATGCATATCATTAGTTCTCTTTCTTCTATGGATGAGACTAGTAGGTTATTTCTATAAGCAGTTGCGGAGGCAATAACAATTATGGATGCACTACCCACATATAATTTATCTTGCTCTAACAATTACATGCATACTTTATCTTTATCTTTTATTCCCATCATATGTTTTGCACAACTACAGGTGAAACTGAATGCCCTAGGCCCTCTCTCTCCATCATCAACAACAACAAAAAGACGCAAACTATTGGTCCAGTGAAAACACAAAAGGAATTCTAAAACTCCCGAAGGTCCATTAAAGTAACTTCACTACGCATTCGTTTCTCGAGGATTCGATAACCTAGGTCTACTAGGGAAAAAGAAGTTATACTACATCCGTAATCCGGATCAAAGATATCACCCACCGTGGGGCAAGAGGTGCTTCGAGCTCTACACCGGGCGAGGACCAAGATCTTCACGAGAATCGGCGACACCGTAGCCATCAGACGTGTTCTCTTCTTAGGCAACATCTCGATCGTCCCTCTAGATGAGTTCTGGGTGTCGGCGAAGATGAATTCTACATGTTGCTCCGTCATCCCCTTCGGAGACATCCACATCTTTATCAGCGAAACTGACTCGGGTCCTAGCTCCCAGGAAGTCGGAAACTCGTCAAGACCCGCACGGACCGCCTACGAGCAGGATACGTTCGTGGAAGAATCTGCGCCGTACCTCTCCCTGGAGTATGGTGGCTCAGATCATGAAAACTCAAGGCCCACCCAAACCGCCCCTGTGTTGGATATAACGGTGGAAGGACCCCACAAATTCGCTTGGCTTCCCCGAGTGTTAGAGATGCAAAGGTCACACTTTGTCGGCATAGTCACCCTCTTTGATCTGGCCAGATGCGTTTAGAGGGACGGAGAACCTCTCCGCGAATACCTTGCCAGATGGATGAGGGTGAGGGAAACCCTAGAGGGTGACCGCGCTGATGAACTCCTTTACCACTTCATGGAAGGGCTCACGTCCGGAACACTCCTCCAGCATACCCTCCGAAGACGGCAGGCCGCATGCCCTCTCACCCTTGGCGAGACGGTCACAATTGTCAATAAATACGTGGACACCGAGGAGAACACCCAAGCTATGCTTGGGCCCGAAGCCGGAGGAAACAACAACGACGACCTGCCTCCATCACCCTCCACATCCACTGTCAATAACACCTAAGCCAACTCCGACTCCATCCTTGACGTGCTATACGCCGACATCAATAGGGATGGTGGCGGCTCAGATGCTAACTCAGAGGAATACGATGTTGTTATGAGGGAGATCGAGTAGGATATCGTGAAGGAGGGGAACGCCAAGAAGACCAACATGTCCCACCAGGTGCTAGTCGCCATTGGGAGCGTGATGGAATAAGATGGACATGAACCGGAACGTGAGAGAGCTCCGCCCATATCGGCGGTTACCAGAGCGGCAGCAACCAAGAAAACCGCCGAGCCACCGGTTATCCGCCCGCAGCAGGTGTAGGAACTCACCACAACCCCAGTACTGCCAAGCAGTCAAATCAGCCGCCACCGCCACCGTCAACGTCTGCAGCTGGCCACCCATTGGTTACTCCCGTTGACAAGGCGATCTATGGTGCACTCCTCATTGAACCCATTACCGTCTCCCATATCCAGCGTTACGGATTTTGATGAGAAGCGTGCAGCAATCCTAGCGAAGGCCAAGTGCATCGCAGAACAGGCGCTAAGCTGGACGAAGACATGGCCAAGGCACAACAATCTATCAAGGAGGCAAGAACTATGGAGGTTGAGTACAAGCTGTTGCTACTAAAGCACAAAGCAAAGAAAGCACCAGCTCACATCGCCGAAGACCCCGATGTTCGGCACAGGTTGGGATATGGTGGAACCAAGCCAGCAAAATCCACCCCATACGTCGATTTAGTGGGGAGGTAAGTAATGCCAACTCTCGCCCTCAACATTGCCGTTGCCAAGACCCTCCTGGAGCAGGACAGGTCGCCAAAAGTAGTTGCTCAGCTATACAACCTCGTCGCCAAGGCGTGCAAGCAACAGGAAAAGGCTACCTCAAGGCTTGAGTCCAACCCGGAGCTTTGCCAGTCCACCCTGAATAGCCGCAGAAGGCCAAGATCTCCCCGTGATGAGGGATCCCACACAGGCTCAACGGAGCAAAGACAGAGGGATGCGTGCAACAGGGTTGATGCCATACCCATATCCTTCGATCACAGAGAAAAGGCTCGCCCTCATCGGTCGGAGCCACCCTCGCCATCTCGGCATCACGAGGAACCACAACCGTGCCACTGTACAAGCATGCCACCGCCTAGGCGCCCCTAGGTCGGTATCGTTATACGTGACCAGGGCAAGCAGCCCTGACATGCCGGAGAGCACAGCAGCACTGAAGGACACATGAGAAAATCCTACAAGGAAGCACCACATCCGACAAGCAACCGCGACAGACACGAGGAGTCGTAAGGAGGGACTAGCAAGAAGGCTAACCCACCGCCTCCACCACCACCGTCGCCACCTAGCAGCCATCATGGTGGAGGGCACGGTGGATCCCATAGATCGCACCATAGTTTGAGGAGTGTAGGGCATTGAATATTTTATCTCTGAGGTCAGAGGAACTGCCTATATATAATTTGCCTTTGTATCTCATAATTCCAGTTTGAGCTGTGAAGTTTGGGTGGCTGTCTTTCTCGACAGTTAATTCTTGCAGCAATTTCAGACATTGTTCATCCTTGGCATAAGATTCTGTGATTTCCAGAGACCAAGATGGAATGACTGAGTAAGTGACTAGTCAACTGTCCACAGAATTGTGTTCTCTGCTTCCTTCTGTATCTTGGAACTATCTAGATAGAGCATCAATAGCTCTATTGTCAGTTCCTTTCTTATACTCAATGCTGAAATCAAATTCCAGGAGTTTGAGCATAAGTTTATGTTGGATGCCTTCTAGTAACCGCTAGCTTGTGAGGTACTTGAGTCTACACTAGTCTGTCCTGATGATGAGCTTGTTTCCCAAGAAGTAGTGTCTCCACTTTCTCAGAGCAGCAAGGATAGCCATTGCTTCCTTCTCATACACAAAGGTGGCACAAGTTTTTGGGCCTAAGCTTTTGCTGAAATAAGCAATTGGCTTGGATTGCTGCATTAGGATGGCTCCCAGTCCCGAGGTACATGCATCTGTTTCCAATGTAAATGGGAGGGAGAAGTCAGGTAAGACTAGCAGGGGATGGTTGGTCATTACCTATTTGAGCTTGTCAAAGGAAGCGTGTTGCTCTTGTTCCCATTTGAAAGCATCCTTCTTGAGTACATCATGTAGTGGTTGATAGATATGAGCATATCTAGGAATGAACCTTCTGTAATACCCTGTTAAGCCCAAAAATCTGAGCTTGGTAATTGTTGTTGGAGTTTTCCATTTGAGGGTGTCCTGGATTTTGGAAGGGTCGGTTTGAACACCCTTCCCAAAGATGATACGGCCTAAGTATTCTAGCTGTTGTTGACCAAACTGGCATCTGGACATCTTTGGTTTTAGTTGATGGTTTCTGAATACTGTCAGCACTGCTTGCAGGTGGTGTAGATGCTCTGCTAGAGACTTACTATAGACCAGGATATCATCAAAGAATACCAGTACAAATTTTCTGAGGTAAGGTGCAAACAGTGTGTTCATCAATTCTTGGAATGTGTCTGGAGCATTGTAGAGGCGAAAAGTCATAACCAAGTACCCATAGTGCCCCAAGTGGGTAGAAAAAGTTGTTTTGTGGACATCCTCTTCTCTCATTCTGATTTGATGGTAACCAGATCTAAGGTCAAACTTGGAAAATATGGTTGCTCCATGTAATTCATCCAAAAGGTCCTCAATAACTGGAATTGGGAACTTATTCTTTACTGTCGTATCATTCAACCCCCTAAAATCAACACAAAGCCTCCAAGATTTTTCTTTCTTCCTAACCAGGATGGCAGGGGAAGAATATGGACTCTTACTGGGTCTAATTTCTGAGTTTTTTAGCATTTCCTTAATCAGAGATTCCACATCATTTTTCTAGCTGTGTGACATTCTGTAAGGCCTAATGTTTGGTGGTTTTGTTCCAGGATTTAGAGGGATATGATGATCAGAGTTCCTGGGAGGAGGCAGTCCATTTGGTGCTTGAAATATATCCTGAAACTGATGTAACATGTTACTGATTTCACCATGAATTGGCGGGTGCTATTCTTGTTGTACTTCTTCAGTTGGACTGGTACACTAATACAATATGTAACCCAGAGCTCCTTGTTCCATTAAATTGCTATAGTGGTCAAATGAGATGAGAAGTTTGTCCTTGGGGAACATATGGTCCTGAAAGGTGTGTAGCTTTCCATTAATGCCCAAGGGGAGTGTCCTGCCGGTGAAATCAAATGTCACTGGGTTATACAGTTTAAACCAGTTGACTCCCAAGATAACATATGAGCCTTGTAGTTCTACTATTCTGAAATTTGTAGTAAATTTCTCTCCTTGTACAGTGAAACTACAGTTGTGTGCAATTGCGGTAGAGGAGAGAACAACTCCTCCAGCCACTTTTACTCCCGTGTAACTAGTGGCCGACATAGGGATGTTGTTCTTCTTGGCAAACTACAAGTCCACGAATGTATTGGTGCTGCCTGTATCCGCCAAGGCAATAGCTAATGTTTTACCTATGGATAGCAGTAGATAGATTGTAGAATCATTGGGACACCCATTATAAGCAGCAGAGGATATATTCATTAGTTGCTCTTGTGGTGCTTCCATCTGTTTGTCTAGAGCAGTTGCTATGTCAGGAATTTCCAAGAGTTGCCGAATTTCCTTCATGGGTAACTCTTCATCATCATTACCTCGCATTTGGATGGAATTGATTGCTTTTTGCATTTGTTGGCATTTGTGTCCTACTGACCGTATTTCAGGACAATACCAATATTTTTTGGGTTCCCAGATTCTGTCCCCAATTACTCTGTTCCTTGTATCTCTTGGAGGAAGTGGATTTGGAGATGGAAGGTTTCTAGTAATTGGTGGTTGTGATGTAGGTTTCTTGTTGGTAGATAGGTAGCCTTTTTCATATTGCCTAGCATACCAGTAGGCCGATAACAGGGTGGTTTGTTTCTGGCATGGGACAGTGTGTTTAATACCTTCTTTTAGACCACTGATAAATCTGTCTACAAAGAAGTCCTGCGGCAAGTAAGGCATGTCTCTCTTCATGAGTGTCATCTAGTTTTCATATGCATCAATATAGGAGTTGACAAATGCTTGTTGTTTCAGATGCTGTAGTTGATCCATAGGATCTATGGCCATAGTATCTGGAAACCAATCCATGAGTACTTGGCTTAATTCCCTCCATGTTATTGTTTGCAAATTGAGGCCAGAGATGTTTAGCCATGTCTTGGCTTGTCCTCTAATGTGTGCAATTCCCCAATTGACTCTGTTATCATTTGTAATATTGACCAATTTGAATATATCCTCACATTCAAGTAACCAGGCTCTAGGGCCTTGTCTAGTGAAAATGGGCAGTTCAACATGAGGGGTCCTCAAATGAATCTCCGAGTTGTTGTTGTGGTGTTGATGCCAAGTACCTGTGTTATTTCCCAACTGAGTGCTCTGTTGTTGGTTCTGTATGCCAGAATTCTGATGCTGATTGTGTTGGGGTGGGAGGAGGAGACACACACACAACCTCCCACGCTCGTGCCTGCGGTGAACCTTCGAAGATAGTTTCAATCAATAGATATGCAGCGGAAATAAAACAACGAGCACATGCACAAGCGACACAAGGATTTACGTGGAAAAACCTCCTCAAGGTGAGAAGGAAAAAACCACGGGTGCGGACCAACCGGTCCACACGAGCTTCACCGTGAGCAACCTGGTAACAGAGTCTTCTCTAGAACATCTAGAGATGTACAACACATTCAGCACGTTGCCAACCGGCAGCAACAACAACAACCACTTGAGAGAAAGATTACAGCAAAACAAAGTATCTCAGTTTCTGTCCCCTTCGGTAATCAGCAAACTGCTCTTAATCCGCAGATCCAATCAGCACCAAACTTGGTAGACAAGCTAACATACAAGTACCCAACATACACACCAAATTTCAGGTCAATCGGACACCGTTTGCCTGCCCAAACTATTCTTCTACCAAAACTGCTCTATGCTGAAACTGCAGCAGTCTGAACTGAATAAACCGCTTCCAAATCTGAAGCTACACTGACCCATACCTCAAACCAGCTAACCAGATCGAATTAATCAAAGCAAGGAACAACCTCACCAAGTTTGGAGTCAATCCAAGCACCTTTGAGCCTCCAAACACCAGCTTTAAGACAGACCGGTCAGATCTCAGAAATCTGGATAGAAATCACCTCTCCTTCTTCCTCTCTTCTCACTAGGTTGTGGTGTTCTTGTGTGTTCTCTCACCCTCTCTCAGCAGCCACGATGGTTTGCTTCTTTCACTTCTCACACTCACTGATTGAGTTACTCACCCACACAACCACCAAGGGTGGCTAGGGTTTTCTTTTCTACTCCTCTCCCAAGGAGCACCTTAGTCGTTGGATATGAACCTCGATCAACGGTTGAAATGTGTTGGTCTTCACGGGGTGATGTTGGGCTACCAACACACTTCCATGTGGAGGGACCTGGCCCAACAAACTCCCCCTCCCGACATCATGGAGGGTCTCACTGCCAACCGGCAGTCATGCCGGCGAGCCGACGGCATACTTCGAGCTTTCCTCTTGTCACCACCTTGGTCAACATATCAGCCCCATTGTCATCTGTGTGCACCTTCTCAATTTGCATTTGCTTAGAATTCAGCACATCTCGAATCCAATGATAACGCACATCAATATGCTTCGACCTCGAATGAAAACTTGCAATCTTACTCAGGTGAATGGCACTTTGGTTATCACAAAACAACACATACTTGTCTTGCTCAAAACCAAGCTCACAAGCCAATCGTTTCAGCCACAATAGCTCTTTGCTCGCCTCAGTTACTGCGATGAACTCGGCCTCAGTTGTGCTCAGCACCACACACTTTTGCAACCTGCTTTGCCATGCCACTGCTCCCCCTGAATGGGTAATCAAACAACCTGAAGTAGACTTCCTTCCATCGACATCTCCAGCCAAGTCTGAATCTGAATATGCAATCAGCTTGGGATCACTACCACCAAAGCAAAACTTCATATTAGTGCTGCCCTGGAGATACCTCAAAATCCACTTCACGGCTTCCCAATGTGGTTTTTCTGGATTGGACATAAATCTGCTCACAGTACTAACCGCTTGAGCAATGTCAGGCCGTGTGCACACCATAGCATACATCAAACTCCCAACAACTGAAGCATAAGGAACCTTTTGCATTTCCTTTTCCATATCTTCAGTGGAGGGACATTGCTTTTTACTCAACTTGAAATAAGCTGCAAGTGGACAACTCACTTCCTTTGCCTTGTCCATCTTGAACTTGCGAAGTACCTTCTCAATATATTTCTCTTGAGACAAGTACAACTTGTTGGATTTTCTATCTCTCTCAATTCTCATGCCGAGAATACACTTTGTTGGACCCAAGTCTTTCATGGAAAAACTTTTGCTCAACTCTTTCTTTAGCCTAACAATTCTAGAGACGTTCGTGCCAACAATCAAGATATCATCCACATAGAGCAATAACATGATAAAATCATCACCTGAGAATCTCTGGATGAATACACAATGGTCTGAGCTACACCTCTTGTAGCCTTGCTCCCCCCATGACAGATTCAAACTTCATGTACCATTGTCTTGGTGCTTGTTTCAGGCCATAGAGACTTTTCTTCAATTTGCACACATAGTCTTCTTTGCCTTTAACAAGAAACCCCTCAGGCTGCTCCATGTAGAATTTTCCTGCAACTCTCCATGAAGGAAAGCTGTCTTCACATCCATTTGCTCAACTTCCAAGTTGAGACTTGCTGCCATGCCAAGGATCATACGGATTGATGCGATCTTCACAACCAGAGAAAATATTTCATCAAAGTCAATACCTTTTCTCTGGCTGAATCCTTTTACAACTAGCCTGGCCTTGTACCTTGGATGTGACGTTTGCTCTTCTTCCATGATTCTGTATACCCACTTGTTCTTAAGAACTTTCTTGCCCTTGGGAAACTTCACCAGCTCATAAGTATGATTCTTATGCAAGGAATCCATCTCTTCTTGCATAGCCTTATTCCACTCCTTCTTGTTCTCATCTTTCATTGCATCTTAAAAGCACTCAGGTTCTGAACCATCAGACAATAACACCACATATTGGTCTGAATCATACCTGGTGGAAGGAACACGGCCTCGGCTGGACCGTCTGAGTGGAGCAGCTGGTGGACTATCTGGTTCAGGTGCTTTCTGATCATGATCATCTTCTTCAGCATCATACTCTTGCTGCTAGGGAGCTTCCTCACCTGTACCACTATGTGCATCACCTTGCACATCTTCTGCATCATCATCTTCAGCTTCTTCTTCAGCTGAATCTGCAGGAACTGGGTCAGAATCAGATATGTCTTGCTGCTGATTTCGAGGAGGAACATGCACCGGAACTTGCACCAGAGCCTGCACCTTTGTCTTCACAATATCCTCAATTGTTTGGTCTTCAACAAACACAACATCACGGCTTCTCACAACCTTTCTTGCTATTGGATCATACAACTTATAGCCGAACTGATCACCTCCATAGCCAAGAAATATACATTGTCGTGTCTTTGAATCAAGCTTTGACGTTTCATCTTGAGGGATATGAACAAAGGCCTGCACCCAAAGACATTCAGGTGCTCATACGAGACGTCCTTGTCATAAAAGACCTTGTTTGGAACATCTCCCTGCAATGGATAACTTTGTGAGAGATTAATAAGATAAACTGCAGTCGACAAAGCCTCACCCCAATAATGTTTAGGCAGCTTTGCACTCGATAGCAAGCATCTAACACTCTCAACAATTGTCATGTTCATCCTCTCAGCAAGACCATTCAGCTGTGGTGTCTTCGGAGGAGTAAATTTGTGCCTAATTCCCTGCTCCTTGCAATAGGCATCAAATGGGCCAATATACTCTCCCCCATTATCAGTGTGAATGCACTTGATCTTGTTCTCAGTTTCTCTCTCATTTGAGACTTGGAATTGCTTGAACATACTTAGTACTTTATGTTTGTTCTTCAACACATAGACCCAAACCTTTCTGGAAAAGTCATCAATAAATGTGACAAAGTACTTTGCTCCACCCAATGACCTCACCGACATTTTGCAAACATCGGAATGTATCAAGTCCAGCACCTCGGGCTTCTTGTGAGGAGGTTGACTCTTCAATGCAACTCTGTGTTGCTTCCCTACTAGACAATCTGAACATTTCTTGATGTGAACACCCTTCACACATTTCAACAGATTTTTCTTCACTAGCACCGTCATCCCCTTCTCACTCATGTGCCCAAGCCTCTTGTGCCATAAGGCACACGCATCCTCTTTCTGCAACGCATTGACACAAGCAGCAGAAAGCTTAGCATGAACATGATACAAAACTGAAACCATGTTACCTTTAGCAACAATCAGATTTCCTTTGGTGAGCTTGTACTGTGTATTTCCAAATCTGCTCAAGTACCCATCTCTATCAAGTAATGCAACTGAGATAATGTTGAGCCGAAGGGCCTCAACATGCCTCACCGACTTGAGGACTAGTGTCGTACCATTTTCAGTCTCCAAGTGCACATCTCCCCTTCCATTGATTTTTGCTCTATCATTGTTCCCCATCTTCACAACACCAAAATCACCTGCTGTGTAGTTGGTGAAGAGCTCTCTACGAGATGTAGCATGTATGGTAGCACCGCTATCCGGAATCCAAGTCATCTCATCACCATCTGCAAGGCTGATGGTATCATCAGAAACTACAGTGATCCTCTCCTCAATGGTGGAATCACTGCTGCCATCATGTTCTTCATGCATGAGAAACATGATCTCCTCTACCGCAGCAATCTGGCCTCCCTCACTGTCACTATCACTGTCATTCTATTTCTGAACTTTCTTATTTTTCTTTTTGTCTTTCTTCCATTGTTCATGGCAGTGATGGCATATAACACCAACATACTTATCCTTGCCTCTTGATTTGCTTCTACTTCTTTCTCCTCCCTTAATCGGACCTTTGCTCTTGCTTCTCCCCCATGACTCGGTCACTAACATTTCCGAATGTCAGGAAGAACCGTCCTTATCAGCAATTTTTCTGGACTCTTCATTTAGTACCTTGGTCTTCACAAGGTTCCAAGTGATAACCATTAGGTGCTGAATTGCACACGGTGACCTTAAAGGTCTCCCAAGTGTCCAGTAATGAGCCAAGTAGTAGCAAGGCTCTCACTTCATCTTCAAATGTAATTCCCATTGAAGATAGCTGATTTATAATGCCCTGAAACTCATATACATGATCTACAATTGGAGTTGCCTCCTTGTACCTCAACCGCATCAATTTCTTGATCAAGAACATCTTGTTGGTACCTTCTTTGAGGGCATACAACTCCTCCAATTTCTGCCATAAGGTACGTGCATGTGTCTCCTCAATGATATGGTTCAAAACATTACCATCCACCCATTGGCAGATGAACCCACAAGCTTGGAGATGAAGTACCTCCCATTGATCTTATTTCATATCGTTGGGCATCTCAGTGGAGAATACCGGCATCCAGTAATCCTTCACATATAACAAATCCTTCATCTTGCACTTCTAAGATTGATAATTTGTACCATTCAAAGAAATCATTCTGTTGGTATTCACTTCCATCTTTCACCACAAGCAAATGCAATCAGCTCAAAACAAACCTTGCTCTGAAAACTGAATACAAAACTAAACCTCAGCTATGATACCACTTTGTTGGGGTGGGAGGAGGAGACACACACACACAACCTCCCACGCTCGTGCCTGCGGTGAACCTTTGAAGATAGTTTCAATCAACAGATATGCAGTGGAAATAAAACAACGAGTACATGCATAGGTGACACAAGGATTTACGTGGAAAAACCTCCTCAAGGTGAGGAGGAAAAAACCACGGGTGCGGACCAACCGGTCCACGCGAGCTTCACTATGAGCAACCTGGGTACAGAGTCTTATCTAGAACATCTAGAGATGTACAACACATTCAGCACGTTGCCAACTGGCAGCAACAACAACCACTTGAGAGAAAGATTACAGCAAAACAGAGTATCTCAGTTTCTGTCCCCTTCAGTAATCAGCAAATTTCTCTTAAACTGCAGATCCAATCAGCACCAAACTTGGTAGACAAGCTTACATACGAGTACCCAACATACACACCAAATTTCAGGTCAATCGGACACCGTTTGCCTGCCCAAACTGTTCGTCTACCAAAACTACTCTGTGCTGAAACTACAGCTATCCGAACTGAATAAACCGCTTCCAAATCTAAAGCTACACTGACCCAGACCTCAAACCAGCTAACCAGATCGAATTACTCAAAGCAAGGAACAAGTTCACCAAGTTTGGAGTCAATCCAAGCACATTTGAGCCTCCAAACACCAGCTGTAAGACAGACCGGTCAGATCTCAGAAATCTGGACAGAAATCACATCTCCTTCTTCTTCCTCTCTTCTCACTAGGTTGCGGTGTTCTTATGTGTTATCTCACCCTCTCTAAGCATCCATGATGGCTTGCTTCTTTCACTTCTCACACTCACTGATTGAGTTACTCACCCACACAGCCACCAAGGGTGGCTAGGGTTTTCTTTTCTACTCCTCTCCCAAGGAGCACCTCAGTCGTTGGATACGAACCTCGATCAACGGTTGAAATGTGTTGGTCTTCACGGGCTGATGTTGGGCTGCCAACACAACTCCATGTGGAGGGACCTGGCCCAACAGATTGCCCCCATTAGTGCCTGTGTGGTGTTGCCCGTTGTTGCCACGATACATGAGCTGCAGTATACCATTATTGCCAGACGATTGTTGCTGAATATTGCCAGAGTTCTGATTCTATTGGTTGTATTCATTAGCCGACTGATGTTGGTGTTGGTCGTTACACTCGTAGCCTTGGTTCTGGCAAAAATTTTGTGCTTGTGGGTAGCAATGGTTTGGTGGCGCTGGCGTGGGATTGTTGTTCTGCTGGGAAAATGGAGGGTGATAGTGTTTGGAATAATTTGGGGTTTGGGAGTAGTTGTTAGATTGGAACGATTGTCCTCTATTATTGTTTGGGTACTGTGGGGAGTGAGGCTGGTATAGGTTTGGGTTTGTGTTTGGATTGGTGTGCTGATAGAAGTGTTCTGAGTTCTGTGTGTGAAAGTTTTGGTGCTGGGTAGTCACTAAGGTTCCATTTACAATGTAGACTGGTTGAAATGTGGTATTTGGTGGGAAAGGTTGGGTTTTTGGTGGAAAATTTGGGTGAGGGAGTTTATCTGGGGTGATATTGCCAAACATTCGTGGGTTTGAGTGTTGTGGTATGCTGGTGGTGTTTGGAGTGGTGGCTGGGGTTGAGATTTCAGTGATTGGTGAGAGGGTTTGATAGAAGGGCGGGGGTGGTGTGTAGAATTGTGGGTTTTGGTTTGTGGCTGGGATGGGGGCGGCTGGGGTGCTGCTATCTGGAATCATAATTCGAGCGAAATTTGCAGACATATGAGGCATCATACTAGTCATGCGAGCCATCTCACCTTGTAAGGAGTTGACGTCGGCTTGGTGGCGATCCAATCGGCGACCGATGAGGCGCACAACACGCAGCAGGTTTGTCCGGTCACGTGCGTCATCGGCCTCGTCCTCGGTAGATTCCACCGAGGTAGGGCCCTTCTGCGCTGCAGCTGCTCAAGCTCGTTCCCATGACGACGAGCGAGATCTTGTTTCGATCGGCATGTCGCTGCAAGGGAGGGAGGGGTCCGCCGAGGGATTTTATAGCCAAATCCGGTGATCTGGTAACCTGGGGAGCGGCGCTCGGAGTCGGGGGGGAGGGGAGGCAGGTGCAAGAAGGGACTGCTCTGATACCACTTTGTTAAGACCCGGAGGTCACCAACTCGCCACCGCCGGAGAAAGGGAAGGAGGAGAGCACGGGAGCTCAGATCTAACAGCTAGGTAAAGTAAGACAGATAGGAAAAATAGTTTTTGTTATTCATTGCGTCCCACCCGACCTCCCTCTCCTGCTCCTTTATATCGAAAGAGCAAGACCACGCTAATTATCCGTTACACTTAAAAGCAGCTTAAAGCGCGATTTGCACGTGGAAGATAGAATTAGATAATGATTTCGAAGTAGTATCAGGCAGCGAGCCTGACATGCGATGAGATTGAATCGGAAACCATCCTTCAAATATGCCCCTGTTTAAATTCGTATCATGCAGACACAAGGATGAGACTCACCGCTATGGACATCGTGCGTCTCTGCGCTGGTGATGGCCGACAGGTAAGGTTCGAGTAGCACAATGTCTTTTGCCCAGTCAGATCCGTATTTTTTTACCATGAAAACCGTAAAGCGCTCAGTCAGATCTGTTAATTGGTTTGAATAAGAATATTCGAGAGTAGTAGTTCCATTCGTGATGCATTGGTCAGATCCTCTTGGTGCAAACGCTGGTGAGAAACACAGGATATGCTGCAATTTGCACTGGCCTCCCTGTGCAAGTTCGATGTCAAAATTTTCCCCTAAGCAATCCAATCACCCTCTCTTCGTTTTAGATTATTCAGAATATAATATGGTTGTCAGTAACCAAACAGTTTTTTCCATGCACATGGCGCTCCAGCCTTAAACTAAAAAAAATGGTCTTTGCGAACAAAATAGTTTATCTTTCAGACTTTGTATGGATTCCCTAAAATCTAGCTTTTGATGGTACTAATTCCACTTTGTAATCTCTCTTTGAGTTCTAGCATAGTCTGTCTTCTAATACCTGTGTACTTAGAAGGGCTGCGCCAACTGAATTAGAGTTAATATGTTAATGATTAGCCGTTATGTACTAACTATCATCTTTTTTTTAGATAACAACTGATGGAATTTCAGCAATGGCGAAACCGATTACAAATCACTCCAGAAAAAAAGAAAAATACAACATAGACCCAGAAGACCACACACCGTACTTCCAAATCGCGATCAAGCCCATCGTCATCATCGTCACCACCCAAGTACCAGGATCGGACTCAGAAGCAGCACATCTTCCGGCACCATCGAATCACCGCCGCCATCTTCGCCACATTGGGCTTTGAACACCGCAGGAGTGCCCACCCCGAGGGGTGAGAGCTAAGACACTTTTCCAAACCATCGGGCAGGCAGGAGATGGTGAAGACCAGACAATACCTCCAATCCAAGATCCCCGAGCAGAAGGTCCCAACCATCGACGCCATATCGAGTCGCCTCCTCCCCTCGCCACCATGACCGACCAGAAGAAGGTTCAAGGCGCGACAGTCGTATCTCAAAAAAACACCATAGAAAACCCTAACAAGGAAGGCGTTTGTACCATCCCCTTCCACTCCCTCGCCACCACGGCCGGCCGACGGGAAGACAACAGCAGCAACAGCCCTCCAACTCCCGAAGCTCCACGACAAAGTCGAAAAACGACCGTGCCCGGAGAGACCACCCACCCCAGATCCGTAGATCTGAGAGGAAACCATGCCAGCAGCTCGCCGGCGCAGCCACAAGTGGCCTTGCCGAGATGGGGACCGAGCTCCGGCACCCTTATTCTGACGTGACGTCGCCTCCGCCATCCCGACGACGTCTCCCAACACCATAGAAGAGCTCAGGCCGTCACCACCGCCGTCGGGGGCAACCGCCGTCCACACTCCGGCGCAAGGTCTCCGCGCAGCAGGAGCCGCACCAGCGTGCCCCTCACCGAGCAGGCCGCCCGCCATGGCCATCCGGCGGCGGCGATTGGAGGTCGTCCCTGTCGCCCGCGTGGGGGGCGACGCGGGATGAGGGCAGCGGCTAGGGTTTCTTGTAGTAACTATCATTTTCTTATTCTTCATGTCGTGTAGCCATTGTTGAATAAATTGTGTCAGAACTGCTCGTCATTTGTGGGGAAGAACCAAGATTGTTGATCACAAGAAAAGTAGAATATCATCCAGTTATATCTGTGGTATGTTTTCTTACATAAGAGGTGCATCTTTGTACTCTTATATAAATTCAACTTCAAATTGTTACACCTCGGTTTATAAATAGTAAGCCAGGTAAACAATATCTGTACTGATCAGTTACTTCTCATATATCCCAAGATTTCATTTTCTCATATATGATCAGCTTTAGTTTATCTATGGATATTGTTGAGGAAAATATCATCTTATTATTAACCTACAATATTTTATTTTTATTTTTCTGCTATACTTTTCTTGTTCTTTTCTTAGATGATGTGAAGTGATGCCTGTCATATAAAATCAGTGAATTGTTCCCTACAAAATATTTGTTTTGGGATGTGTTGTCAATCTGTGAAATTTGGCACCTCTAAATCTCCTCAATTCCACTGTGTTATAACTATTGGTGCTTCAAGGTGGAGATGAATTTGGAGACAAAATGTTTGCAAATTGGCTTATTGTTTCTTTTTTATCTCCTAAAAGTATAGAATATTGAAGTTGTAATCGTGTGTCATTTTATTTGGATAAGAAAGTTCAGACATTCATTCAGTTCGTAATCTGGAACGAGTATGCTTGGAAAAACCTGTGCAAATAGCCCAGTTATATTCTCCTTAAGATCATTTGACCTCTCTGTCATCCTCCAGCTCATGTTATGCACTGTTAACTGGAGTAACTGTCTAAAAGTCCAGTATATTCTATTTGCTGATCACACGTGCTTGAAATTCAGATTCTATATTTGTTGTTTTGAAATGATAGGAGTAGCTTTGTACTCAATGTTGACTTCTGTTCTTTCCTACAGCTACTTTTCAGGGATTGAGTAGCTACTACTCACTCGAATTATTTTGAAGAAAATGCTGGTACTAGAGATGAGATTAGATAATGACTGGTAGAATGATAATCAAGAGTACTCAGGTGATGGAAACTTATTATTGGTTTCTTATGATCAAGGAAAAGATGGAAGCTACTTGGACCAGTAGCACTTCTGTTTAAATATTCATTTGCTGTCCTATAGGTTTGAAACACACATCTATGTTTGCTTAAATGACAGGAATGTAGGAATTTAAACCTGTAGCTTTCCATACAACATTTGGCTGTAGGTTTGAAGTACACATCTATGTGAGCTTGCTTGTTTCATATTTGCTAGGTTATCGTTTTTTGGGTCGCTTGGTGTCCGTGGTGTGCTTGCTCTGTAGTTACTAGCCACAGTATTGCACTGCTAGTGACATATTACAATATGGTGGATCTGATGATGGGCTAGCATAATTTGACTGTACGTCCAACTTGGATATGATCTAGATCTTATATGTGCTACTCCCTTCTGATTTATTTCACCGGCTATGCTACTTCTTGATGGGTTCTAGCTACCTTTAGGAAATTGATATTCTATCTGTTTTAGACGAATATCTCTATGGATATGATCGTGTTTCTTTGTTTTCTTTTAATTTTGTTCTATTTTGCAGGGATAAAGTGAAGAAAAATAAGATAAGATTACTGGAAGAGTAGTTTTAGGCCTTTCTTTTATTTTCTTGCAATTTTCCTTTTATTGCATACTTGTAAAAACATTTTGATATTCTTTCTATAATAAAAAGTATGATTTCACTTCATTTCTTGTTTTAAATTAATTTTCTTTTTAGGTTGTATTCTGTAATTTTGGAGTTTTTTCCATATACACTAGCTGAATATCCGTGCGTTGCCACGGAAACAAAAGAAATATATATAAAAAAAATGTATAGAAAGCCCTTGGACCGACCAGGTCGGTGAAAGAACATTTCATGTTTTCCTATGTTTTGCGTGTTAGATAATAATACTGTGGAAATTATTCATGTGTGCTAAGTGTGCAGAAAGCTTTGAGGGGGGCCGGATAATCCGTCCCACAAAGGGCCGGATAATCCGGCCTACCTCATTGCTCAAAGAGAGCCAATGCGCGTCGCTCGGTATCCGGTCAGATTTTCTCCCGGAAAATCCGAACTGGGCGGTTTTTCCTCCCCAGGCCGGATAATCCGGCTATCGCATGGGCCGGATAATCCGGACCCCAGTTTTCGAGCAAAAGAAGCCAAGGCGCGTCGCTCGGTATCCGTTCGGATTTTCTCCCGAAAAATCCGAACTGGGGCGGGTTTTCCTCCCCAGGCCGGATAATCTGGCCCTCGCATAGGACCGGATAATCCGGCCCCCAGAAGTTGATCAAGGGCAAGCTCGGCGCGATGCTCCTCCTTCCTCCCCAACGTTCAGAACTCTTGATTCATTCGAAATTGCCCAAACATTATGCAAGAGCTCTCATTCTCGATCTCCCACTTCAACCACCCGAAGGTCTTGATCTTTGGTGGAATTGAAGGAGGAGAAGTTCATCATCATCATCATCAATAATCAAGCGCTTAAACTCCTCTCCATTCACTTGGAGAAATCCCTGATCTAGTATTCTTGTCAATACCTAGATCTTGTTTATTGTATTTGATAACTTTGTTCTTGTGGCAGCTTGTTGTCATTTCGGGAGCCTCCAAGTTGTTGTGGAGTTGTTGCCCCGCTAGTTGTGTAAATGCGTCGGTGCCCGCCTCGAAGGGTACCTATAGTGGAAAGGTGGATCAGGCCTTTTGTGGCGAGATCCATTAGAGAACAGGGTGAGACCTATTGTGGCATGGTGGTCTTAGTACCGCCCACCCCTCCAACGCAGACGTACTTCCCTTAACAAGGAAGGAACTTCGATCAAACAAATCATGTGCCTCCGCGTGCTTCACTTCGGTTTACTTGTTCCTCTTCTACTCGCTCTTTACTCGCTAGTAGATAGGTTTGCATATAGGGAAATTCCACCTAATAGTTTATCTAGAGAATTTACCCTTTGTGTTAAGCCGAAAATTGAAAAAGTATTAAAAATTGGTGTAGCACCTATTCACCCCCCTCTAGGTGCCCATACGATCCATTTCAATTGGTATCAGAGCCCCGGCTCTTAATTCGGGCTTAACCGCCTAAGAGTAGTATGGGTACTAAGGATGATGGAAATGAGGCTGTGGATAAGGTCACAATGGATGATCTCAAGTCGTTGGAAACAACCTTGTTGAAATCCTTTGAGGCCAAGATGGAGGAGATGAATCAAATGATTTCTCGCCTTACATCATCCATAGCCCCATCTCCATCCTCCTCTGAGGCTGCCACACCATCATCTAAGGAAAAGGGTAACATCGGATCCAAGGATGATAATGTGGAAGGTGAAAAACTTAATGGTTCCACCTCCAAGAAGGGAAGTGGTAAGGAGGAATATAGTGAGGTTCGCCACGTATATTCCCCCGACCCACCTATCCCTCATCCTCATATAAACAATAGGGGTGATCCACCCAAGCTCATTGCATCCTCCTTTAATCAATGGCAATTCCTAATGAAATCTCATGCTTGCAGCTCCTCTATTGAATTGTGGAGGATTATTGAAGAGGGTCTTCATATTGGAGATCAAACCAACCTAACGAGAAGAGAAGTTGTGGATAGCCAGTTGAATGCCACCGCTCTCCACATGATACAGCTGGGTGTGGGTCCCAAGTACATGCCACACATCGAACATCTCAACACAGCTAAAGAGGCTTGAGATGCTCTTACGGATGTCTTCATTGGAAATGAAAGCATGAGAAGAAACATGTATGATTCCCTTAGTAATGAAGCTGAGGGATTCTACATGTTGGATGGTGAAAACCATGAGGACATGTATAGAAGACTCAAGGGCATCGCAACAACATTTTGAAAGCATGGGGCCACTCACATTGATGATGCATGGATAAAAAGAAAATATGTGAGTGCCTTAATGCCTTTCGAGCCAACGGATTTGAAGAGCCCGCAATTAGACATAACTATCATCAAATGACATCCAACGAAGTCATGCAAGAAATGGCGTCATTCAAATTGGCAGCAAAGAATGCTGAAGATGCCCGTGCTCGGGCCATTGGAATGCAAAAGGGTGTCAATGTGGCTCTCAAAGCCAATGTTGTTGAGCAAGAGGAAGATGAAGGAGCTTTTGAGGGGGTATCCATGGACTGCCCCGATGAAGTCAAATGTGCTCATGGTGAGTACATGGCATTTTATGCAAGGAACTTTTGGAAGGACCCTGCCAAAGCCAAGTCTGAACTTGAGCGCAAGAACGGGTCAAATGGAAAAAGAGAAAGTGTCCCAAGATTGAGAACTTGCTTCAACTGTGGAGATAGAATGCACTTTGTAGCCGAGTGTCCTTATCAAAATAGAGAAGACAATGGTGGTAGGCTCATTCTTAAAGAGAAATCTAAAGCACCTAAGAAGAAGCTATTTATTAAGAAGAATGGCCCTTTCAAGAAGCAACCCAAGATTGTCTTGGTAGCTCAAGAGGAATAGTCCTCCACAAGTGAAGATGGAGAGGATGATGATAGTCCCCGCGAGGTGGCTGCTATAGCCACCACATCGACTCCCTCATCTCTCTTTGACTCGCCGAACGAGAACGCCATCAACAACAACGCCACTTGCCTAATGGCAAGAGGGTCCGAGGTATCAACTTCTAGCTCTTCATTTCCTAAGACTAACATAATTTTGGATATGGATGATCATGACAGTCTTAAAATGAAAGAAGAAGTTATTGCCTTGGATACTTTTTTACTAACCTACAAGGTGAGCACAAACTCCATTTTGATGCTCTTATGAGTCAACTTGCTCAAGCCGAAGATCTTCTTGAAGAAAAGGGCAGAATTGAAAGAGAAGATGTGATGAGGGCAAACCTCTAGGGTGGCCCGATCTTCATGGATCTCATGGTCAAATCGATGGGAAAGCGAGGGGAAAGGGAGAAGGCAGCAGAAGCGGACGCACACCTCGCGAAGAACACGATGAACACACGCAAAACACACACGATACAAGGCCGATTGCTCTCACCGGTGGCCACCGGTCCGATAGAATCCTCGCAAGGAAAGATCGGTCAACGTGCTCCCGTCAATCCCAAGCGGAGAGGGAAGAACACCTTGGAGCGGGTCTTGACGTCTTGGCAAAGGGACACCAATGCCAAGGCCTTGTACAACGAGGGAGGCGCGATGCAAACTCCAACGAGGTGGTGACGATAGTCGATCCCCTTTGGTAGAAGGGGATGAGGAAAAACTAGAGATTCCACAAAGGGGGTTGTCTTTAGTCTATCATCTATGCCTAGGGGACACATGAGGGGTGGGGGCTCTATTTATAGGCCAGCCACAAGTTCAGGGGTAGTTTGGGCATAAAACTAGGGTTTGGTGCGAAATAGAGGGGTACATGGGCCAAGGGCCCAACTGTTGGCTCGCAGGCCCATCACTTGGGCCGGACAGTCCGGGTCGGCACGACCGGATAGTCCGGGCTGACCGGACACTCCGGGTGGTGTTCGGGGAGTGTCCGATATGACCTTCTGAATGTCCACACCAGGTCCGGGCTCGGGCAGGCCGGACACTCCGGCTGAGTCGCGCTGGACACTCCAGCTGGATTCGGGCGGACACTTCGGCTCAGGCAGCTTCAGGGCAGGTGTAGCTTTAGGGCTCGTGGGTCGACGATCTTGGGGACTCGGCGTTGTAGATGTAGTAGCGTCCGCAGGACGGGCTGCATCAGCTCCCTCCCTTCAAAAAGAGTCGTCCTCGACTCTTCATTCACATCACTAAGAAGATGATGTCGAGAGACCTTCTTGATCCTGGGGTTCACCATACAGTCGTCCTTGAGAAGCTTGATGTGGCAACTCTTCAATGTTCCTTCACCTTCCATGAAGCCTACAAAGCTCACAACAAAAGCGAAGCAACACTCAAAGAGTAGCCAATTCATGAAGATTATAGCATGAGTCCTCAAGTAGAAGGAAGTCACCTTATGATATAGAGATAGCTCATTGAAGGATAGCCCTAGGTAACTCTCTTCGATTCGTCTTATCAACTCTTTGTCCATAGAGGTTGACACGTATGCAATTGTACCTTCACACAACAAAGACCAAGCAACATATGTTTGTGTGTGATAGAGGAGCATGTCAGTTGTGGCATGTCCATTCTTGTTCACAACACTATTAGCACAACTCAAGTATCGCAAACGAAATGTGTATGCAAGGTCAAAGTGCATGGATGTCGTTTGAACATCATCCAAATGTGAGAACTCAAAAACTCCATAAAGCGTCTTAGTGTGGCACTCAAAGCAATTGACTAAGAAATGGATCAACATCTTTGATGCAAGAGTAGGATAATTCGGTAAAAACACATGAGGAAAGATATCCAAAACAACATCATTATGTGTGAAAGCCAACCATTGGAAAGAACAATTGGTCAACATGTTGGATGCCACACTCAAATCATCAAAATCAAAGATCATGGGCATTGGAGTATCACAAGCAGAAGCAAAAACAACATGCTTGCAAACAAACCAAATGAAAGAGCAAGTGGTCCTTATGTTTGTTGCAACAACTATACGAGAGACTTGGAAGCTCTCATGACAATACATGCTCATAATGGCAATATGGTTGCACACAAAACATCGGAAAGAGAAATTGTTCAACATTTTTGTGGAAACACACAAAGCATCAATATCCAATAGTAACGAAACATGATTGTCACAAGGTGAAAGAATACAATTAACATGCTTGCAATCAAACCATAGGAAACAACAATTTGTCAACATGAAAGATGCAAAGCATGCAAAAGGTATCAGAGCTGGGTTCGATCTTGAACTCACGTGGGGGATGCTCTCTAGAGCTCTTTTTGTCAACTCGTGCTCAACCGAGGTTGACATGATCATGTGGGTACCTACACACATCAAACACAAAAGGAAGAACGTGTGTGCATGGTAGAGAAACACATCATCCATCATGACGTATCTCTTCTTGTGCACATCACCATGAGTGTCAATCAAGTATGAAGTAGATGCATGGTGAATATGCAAGTGGTGAACATGCTTATCATGGCAATCATCAAAATCTCCAAAATTTTAGAAAGCTATGGGGGCCATCTCAATATAAACCATATGAGAATTATTGTTGCAAGCAAAACAAGTGAAAGAGCAATTATTCAACTTATTGCAAGCAACGGGAGAGATTGTAAAACATTCATGACAAAGCATGGTTCGAGGGGTACCATTGGTAACATCATTGCAAGCAAAACATTGGAAAGAGCAATTGTTCAACAAAGTGCAAGCAATGATATCATCAACGTAATGTTTAAAGCATGGCATGTCTATGGAAACATCATCACAATCAAATAATTTCACATGCTCAACATTATGCAAAGGCAAAGTATCACATGGAAAAATCAATGAAGCATATGTGATATCACAAACATCGTCCATAGAATGCCAATCATCACAAGTCATCATGTCCACTACTGGGATCATGGCATCATCAACACCCTTATTTTTACCTTGTTCATACCTCTCATATGAAGTGGGTGTTATGGTAGCATTGGCCTCCATGTGGGCGACTTCTTCTTCTTGCATGGAGATGACATCATATTCATCCACCATGTTCATCTTCTTGGGTGGAGGCATCATCATCTCCAAGCTTGATGCTTCTTTATCCATGGAACCTAGCACATCATGGGATAACACACTAGAGGTAGAGGGTAAGTCGTTAGAAATCAAAGTGGTCTCCCATGACCTATCAACTACCACTCTCAACTCACTAGGTGTATCACTCATGCCCTCCAAGTGGAAGCACTCAATCTCACGTATGGTGGAGTCACTCATCGCACTCTTGTTTTCACTCAGGTGGGCTAAGTGGCTCTCATGCTCACATGGGATTGGTACCACATCATCACTCAAGAATATGGGGCTAGGTTCGGTTCTCTCAACTCCTTGCGCCTCCTTTGGTGAAGGGAAAATCCCATGCTCACCAATCTTAACCTTGTCGTCGCCATCTTGCACCTTGGCTTGTGTAGTCCTCTTGACGTACTCGTCCAACTTGGCGAAGTAGAGGTCTTCGTCCTCCTCATCCATGAGGTTGCATGTGTCATCTAGGACGTCAAGTCTTGGCATTGAAGCTTGATGGCGTGGAGGAGAGCTTGCTCTTGGTGCCATTTTGGTGGTGGCACGAGTAGTTGAAGGTGCCTTATGATGGTGTCGACGGAGGTCATTGGCGTGCCTTGCCAAAGGTTGATGTAGATGGCGCACTTGGTCATCCACATGACGCTCGCGACGATGCTTCTTGTCCTTGGCACTCTTCTTGGTGAGGCGTTGTAATGAGCGCAAAGCATCATTAGTCTTGGCCATCATGCTCATGGTTTTGGCGAAGTTGTTGTCCATGTCGCGCTTGAAGTTGTCCATTTGATGGTGGACCTTGGTGCTCTCGAGGTGGAGGCTCCCTCTTGGTCGATGCGACTTGAGGAGCTTGTCGTTGTCGTTCTTTAAGTCTTCCATGCTTGGGGAGTTATTGTTGTTGTCGAACTCCATATCACCCAAGCATGTGGAGCCATTGTCGGTGTAGTGCTCCATCATGTCATCCATGCTTGTGGAGGCGTAGGCATGGTGGCTCATCGTGGATTCTTCATAGATATCATCCTTGGGTCCAGAGTTCCTAGACATGATTCACAAGACCAAGTGGTGTATATGGAAGTGGTAGGGGGTTAGGGATGCAACGTCGAACCTTACTTTACCTTGGAAGATAGTATCGTGCAAGTGGCAACACTTGAGAGCAATCAAAACCAAGCAAAGTGAAGTTCACGCGGAACACCAAACCAACTAACCACTAAAAACACACACACACAAAGCTTATGGTGGATAGGTATGGAAAGTGGCGTGTCCAAGAACAATCCGAAATCAAGATATTGTAATGGCAAGTAAAGAACCACAATGATCACAAAGCAAAACAAGTCAATCCACAAGATAGGAATTATATACAAGGAAACACACACGGTAGGATAAATGGGACTTGTGCGACGGAGAAAGTGAGCTAAGAACCAAATGATTACCTAGCGAAGACTATAAGCTCATGTTGCAAAAGTGCAAGGAGAGACGCTAGTTCGATTGCAATAAATTGGTGGGCTACAAGATATGCACAATAAGTACCACCTATTTGATGTTCATCGAGCTTGCGCTTCCTATTCTATGAGGCACTTGTTTCTTTCTTTCTTTTTCTTCTTTTTCTCTTTTTCTATTTTTTTCTCTTTTTCTTTTATTTTTCACTTGCCCTTCCTTGTGCCAACAACTATACAAGATAACTATATGAGATAGCGCGCTCACAACATTTGCTTGGAATTCTACAAGGTATCAAATGTGCATAGCCCAAGCAATTATAGGAGGACCTAGTCTCAATAGGTGTTTGTTGAACGCAAAGATAGTGTGGCTCACAAAGGGATACAAGTGGGGAGAAGTCGCGGAATGTTTATACCTTTCGTCGCCGATCTTCACCCTTTATTGGTGGATTCCGCCTTGCCCACGGAATTTGGATGGAGTACATAGCATGAACCACGGAGATGATGATGTAGAGATCTTTCTCCTCTTCAAAACAAGCTAAAGAATAGCAAAATCCGAGTTCGTATGCAAAAGTTATGCTCAAAACCGTGAAGCAGATTTTTCTGTCAGCAGGGGGGCGGACAGTCCGGTGCGCGCAGGCCGGACAGTCCGGCCAGGGCGGAGATTCCGGTCAGTTTAGGCCGGAAACTCCGGTGGGGCGGATACTCCGGTCTGTTTTGGCCGGACAGTCCGGTCCGGTCGATCCAGAAGTTCCAGAACTCGAACGGGACGAGTGTTGGCGAAAAAACTGGAACAAAAACCTCAAATTGATGGGGGAAATCAAGGAATTAGGCCATGGGAACGCAGGGGAAGGTAGATCAACAAGTTTAGCAAGTAATCCACGGATCAAAACCTACCAAAACGCACTCAAATCACAGATCGATCCAAAACACGAATTGGGGCTGTTTTTGGTGGAATTTTCGAATTTATGGGGGAAAAGACCAAATCGATGAGGAATCCGTGGCAACCAAAAGCTGCTGATACCAGATGATGATGGCAAACCTCTAGGGTGGCCCGATCTTCACGGATCTCATGGTCAAATCGATGGGAAAGCGAGGGGAAAGGGAGAAGGTAGCGGAAGCGGACACACACCTCGCGAAGAACACGATGAACACACGCAAAACACACACGATACAAGGCCGATTGCTCTCAGCGGTGGCCACCGGTCCGATAGAATCCTCGCAAGGAAAGATCGGTCAACGTGCTCCCGTCAATCCCAAGCGAAGAGGGAAGAACAACTTGGAGAGGGTCTTGACGTCTTGGCAAAGGGACACCGATGCCAAGGCCTTGTACAACGAGGGAGGCGCAATGCAAACTCCAACGAGGTGGTGACGATAGTCGATCCCCTTTGGTAGAAGGGGATGAGGCAAAACTAGAGATTCCATAAATGGGGGTTGTATTTAGTCTATCATCTATGCCTAGGGGATACATGAGGGGGTGGGGGCTCTATTTATAGGCCAGCCACAAGTTCAGGGGTAGTTTGGGCATAAAACTAGGGTTTGGTGCGAAATAGAGGGGTACATGGGCCAAGGGCCCAGCTGTTGGCTCGCAGGCCCATCACTTGGGCCAACAATCCGGGTCGGCACGGCCGAACAGTCCGGGCTGACCGGACGCTCCGGGTGTTGTCCGGTGAGTGTCCGATATGACCTTCTGAATGTCCACGCCAGGTCCGGGCTCGGGCAGGCCGGACACTCTGGTTGAGTCACGCCGGACACTCCGGCTGGATTCGGGCGGACACTCCGGCTGGATTCGGGCGGACACTCTAGCTCAGGCAGCTTCAGGGCAGGTGTAGCTTCAGGGCTCGTGGGTCGACGATCTTGGGGACTCGGCGTTGTAGATGTAGTAGCGTCTATAGGACGGGCTGCATCAAGATGCCTTGGAGATAGCTTCTTTGAAGAATGCCTTGGAAGAGGAAGAGGAAGCTCGAGTATCTTTGGAAGAGGAAGAGGAAGCTTGAGGAGTCACAAGAAGAAGCTGTAGCTCAGCTCATTAAAGAACGTGACCATGCTCTTGCCAAGGTAAAGAAACTAAAGAAAGAAAAGATTGACTTTGGGGCTGTTCATGCTAGACTTTTGGAGAAGTTTGATAATCTTGAAAGTGCTCACAAGGCATTGAAGAGTGATCATTCTACTTTAAATGAGTCTCATGACCAGCTCCAAACTCAATTGAAACGGTATGATGTGCCAAGTACCTCCACTTCATCCTCTGGAAAAGAAGACCTTGCTAGAAGTTCTCAACACAAAGGTAAAGGGGTTATTGATGAGATACTGAGCAGGCAAAGGACAAACAATAGTAAAGAAGGTCTTGGTTACATACCCAAGACAAAGAGCAAGAAAAACAAGAAGAAGAAGAAGAAGAAGAAGAAGAAGAAGAGCAAGAATGCTCAACCAAAGACTGGCAACATTACCAATGACAAGACTAATTATGATGGTTTTGCAGGGATCAACAATCCTAACTTTGAACTATATTGTGATTATTATGGTGATGTTTATGCTAGTTATGTAGGCCCTTATGATTGTTACATTCCTTGGTCTATTTGGGTTCCCAAGACCCTTGTTACTAACATGAGAGGACCCATTGAAAAATGGGTACCTAAAACCAAGAAGTGATTTTCTTGCAGGGCTATGCTTCCGGTGGTTCTAAATGGGTACTCAATAGCGGTTGCATGAGTCATATGACCAGAAGCAAGGAGATCATCACGGAGATGCGGCCAAACCTTGATCACATAACCGTCTCCTATGGTGACAAGTAAAAATCTGAGGTATTGGGTCTCGGCAAAGTTGTGGTGGCTCACGATATCTCTCTCGTGGACGTCATGCTTGTTGAGACCCTCGGGTACAACTTACTTTCAGTTCCCGCCCTTGGTAAGATGGGCTTTGCAATTTATATTGATGCTGATTTGGTTGTACTCTTGTGGAGCAAGTCTCTAAAAGTCGCTTTCGTGGGATATGTCGAAAACGACCTGTATGTGGTGGACTTTTCAGGGAAAACCACTACAGGCCCGATGTGTCTTTTCGGAAAGGCTAACGCGGGTTGGCTATGGCATCGCTGACTAGCCCACGTCGATATGAGAACTTTGCAAAGTCTCCACAAGGGTGGCCACATTCTTGGACTAAAAGAAAATTTCTCATTTGCCAAAGATCATGTTTGCAGGGCGTGTGTTGAAGGGAAAATGCATGACTCACCTCATCGAAGGAAAACCATCATCTCTTCAAAAAGGATTTCGGAGCTCCTTCATGTGGACCTCTTCGGACCTCGATCTCATGCAAGCCTTGGTGGGAAGAAGTATTGTCTAGTGATTGTTGATGATTACTCAAGATACACTTGGGTTTATTTCTTCAAGTTGAAGAGTGAAACTCAACAAACTGTCATCGACTTCGCCAACGAGGTTCAACGTCAACACAACGTCCCCATTCTGGCTATAAGGAGTGATAATGGCTCTGAGTTCAAGAACTACTCCTTAAATGAGTTCCTAAGTGAAGAGGGGATAAGACATCCATATTCCGCTGCGTACACCCCTCAATAAAATGGTGTAGCCGAGAGGAAGAATTGAACTCTAATGGATATGGCAAGATCAATGTTAGCCGAATTTAAATCTCCATATAACTTCTGGGCTGAAGCAATCTCTACTGCTTGTCATTCATCCAACCGATTATACCTCCATAAGATCTTGGACAAGACTCTGTATGAAATACTTACCGGTAACAAGCCAAACATCTCATACTTTCGGGTATTCGGGTGTAAGTGTTTCTTTCTTATTAAAGGAGTTCGTTTATCTAAGTTTGAATCTAAGGCTTTAGAAGGTATTTTTGTTGGTTATGGTGCCGAAATCCACACTTATAGAGTCTACAATAAGCTCTCTAGAACTGTTGTAGAATCTTGTAGTGTGGTGTTCGAGGAAAATGACGGTTCCCGTGCGGAGCAAGTTGGTGTTTGTGATGCAGATGTTGAAATACCCCAAGATGCCATAAGAAGAATGGGCGTGGGATTTTTCTGCCCCATTGAGGAACCCCTTGTGGCGGACCGGGAAGGACAATGCTCTACTCATATAGAGCCCTCATCTACACATACTCAACATGTTCCAACCACGGGGGTAACTTCTACACCATCTCCATCAACTGCTGAAGATCAAGATGTTCTAGAAAGCTCCAGGCCGGATTTTCCGGTTGACACCGGATTATCCGGCCACCCCGCTCTAGCTGACCATTTTGCTCCTGGTGGTGAAGATATCAACGCAAGCTCCAGGCCGGATTTTCCGGCTAGCCCCGGATTATCCGGCCCCTCGCCAGTTCAAGCAAGCCCCAGGCTTCCTGATGAAGCTGCTAGAAATACTCCCAGGCCAGATTATCTGGCCTCTCCATCGGCCTGATTATCCGACCCTAACTCTCCAGTTCTGCAGCCTCCTGTTACGGCTACGGACTCACCTCAAGGGCACGCGTCTCCACCACCTGCTACTGATATTCCACTTCCTGATCAAGGTCGAGAAAATGCTTCCAATGAAGACTCATGTGATGAATCTCCTCCTCCAAGAGACAACAAACTTATTGAACTTCATCGCAAGGATCGGGCTGATCGAAACCTTGAGTTGAGCGGTCACACTCTCAACAAGGTTGTTGGTGATCTTCGACGAAGGGTTTCTAAAAGAAGAGAATTGGCCAGTTTTGGTGAGCATCAAGCTCATATCTCTATGGTGGAACCTAAGAAGGTCTTTGAAGCTCTTGAAGACCCAGACTGAGTTGTTGCTATGCATGAAGAATTGAATAATTTCGAGCGCAACAAAGAGTGCCGCAATGTTATCGGCACCAAGTGGATTTTCAAGAACAAGCAAGATGAGAATGGCATTGTTGTGAGGAACAAGGCAAGACTTGTGGCACAAGGTTACTCCCAAGTTGAGGGCATCGACTTCGGCGAGACCTATGCTCCAGTGGCTCACCTTGAGTCCATCCGTATCCTTCTTGCTTATGCTGCACATAAAAATTTTAAGTTGCAGCAAATTGACGTCAAGAGTGCCTTCCTTAACGGTCCTCTACATGATTTGGTATACGTAAAGCAACCCCCGGGGTTTGAGGATCCTAACTTTCCGAACCATGTCTACAAACTCGATAAGGCACTCTATGGCCTTAAACAAGCCCCACGTGCGTGGTATGAGCACCTTAAAGAGCTTTTGTTAGATCGTGGCTTCGAAGTTGGGAAAATCGATCCCACTCTTTTTACTAAGAAGGTTAAGGGGGAGCTCTTCGTAATCCAACTATATGTAGACGATATCATCTTTGGTTCTACTAATAAAGCTTTTAATGATGAATTTTCAAAGCTTATGACTGACAGGTTTGAGATGTCTATGATGGGGGAATTACGGTTCTTTCTTGGATTCGAGATCAACCAACTTAGAGAAGGAACCTTTATTAATCAAGCAAAGTACATCCAAGACATGCTCAAGAGATTCAAGATGACGGATCTAAATGGTGTCGCCACTCCAATGCAAAAAATGTCATCTTGAACTTAACCCACATGGTAAAGATGTGGACCAAAAGGTATACCGGTCCATGATCGGCTCTCTTATTTACCTCTGCGCATCTAGACCCGATATTGTGTTGAGTGTGGGAGTGTGTGCAAGGTATCAAGCAGCTCCTAAAGAAAGTCACTTAGTGGCGGTCAAGAGGATCTTTTGATATTTGGTTCATTCCCCTAACTTTGGTCTCTGGTATCCCAAGGGCTCCAATTTCTCTTTATGTGGTTATACTGACTCAGATTGGGCTGGTGATAAGGATGATCGGAAATCCACTTCTGGAGCTTGTCAACTCTTGGGAAGATCTCTTGTATGTTGGTCCTCCAAAAAGCAGAATTGTATATCTCTCTCCACCGCCGAAGCTGAATATGTTGCTGCTACCAGCGCTTGTACTCAATTATTGTGGATGAGGCAAACTTTAAAGGAATACGGTGTCAATTGTGACAAAGTGCCTCTTTTATGTGATAATGCAAGTGCAATCAAAATTGCGTACAATCATGTTCAGCACACAAGGACGAAGCATATTGAGATTCAGAATCATTTTATTCGAGACCATGTTGCTCATGGCGATATTGATCTATCCTTTGTGAGCACGAAGAACCAACTTGCGGATATTTTTACAAAGCCACTTGATGAAGAAAGATTCTACTACTTGAGGAATGAGCTAAATATCATTGATTCCAGGAGCTTGTCTTGATTACCCATGCACTCACTCGTACATCTCAATCCTTCTTTGGTCTAGGTGTGGGCATGGATATAGGGGGAGTGTGGTACTAACTCATTGGGCTAACCCTCCCCCCATAATGCCAATAGCAAGATAACTCATTTCTCTTAATATCATGTTGTGATATGTGAGCTTATTGATGAGTATTGGTCGTGAACCCAAGATATATCTTCGCGGTTTCACACCATACACTCCAACAAGGTGGCTTCGGCCACCGCCCTCTCCCTTGAGGAGAATTGGATATTTTTGGATGTTATTTGCTCTCTCATGTTCTTATGGGAATCACACTCAATCTTGGCTTTTATTTGATTTGGATTTTGCAATTTGGAGTGTCTAGTACCATCTTAGTTTGGCTCTCTTAATCCTAAGCCTTTCCCAACCCCTAAGCCATCTATTCTAGCACACAAGTCCCTTGTACACCTTGTGGGGGTGTTGTTAGGGGACGCACGGGCCTAGTTCTGTGTGTAACAGAATCCCAGATTTTAGGCCGAATAATCCGGCCCAAGTGTAGGCCGGATAATCCGGCCCTGGCGGATTTCATCTTAAAGGGCAGGGCTCGGGGGAAGGGCTCATAACGAGCAGCACTTCGCCCCCAGCCCTCTCCTCCTCCTCAGCCGCCGCCTTCTACCCCCAACCCTCCCCGGAGCCTCTCCGGCCACCGGATTTCCAATGAGTGAGGGTAACTCCCTCTCTCCCCATCTTTGGCTAGATGTGTTACTTGTTGGGTGTAACGTTGTCTAGAAGGATGTGTTTTCGCATAGAAATTGTAGTCTTGCAGTTTCTAGGCCCGATCTACTTTTTTGCATTCAATCTAGGTGAAATCGAATTTTTTTGCCAGGGCCGGATTATCCGCCCCTGGCCAGGCCGGATAATCCGGCCTGACAGATTCGATTCTGGTTCAGTTTCACTATGGAATATGCATTGAGTAGTTTTGTCCTATGAACTTTTTGACTACCTTTTCCATGCTCTCTCCTGGACTTGTGTGTATGCTTATCCCCTTTCTATCGCCCTTATTCTCCTCACAGGTGGTTCCGGTGTTCCCAAGACCTACAAGTGCCGTCCTCGCGCCAAATACTTTTGGGACGACGGACAGGGTAACTTAGTGGACGAAGTTGAGTTGAGGAGAAGGAAGAACGAAGAGAAGCGCATGGCTGAACAAGCAAAGAGGACTAGGAAGGGGGTGTCCAAGAGGAAGGGCAAGGAGCCCAAGATCAACTACAGGACTTTGGATGCGGTCTCCTATTCTGCCATCCGTCACCGTGACTTGTTTGCTGAGCTGCCTCGTGATGATGAGCTGGGGGATACTCGTTTTTGGTGTGCAGAACATAAGGGGATCTATGAAGACATATATGCCAGGCTGAACATTAGGCCTATGCACCCACTGGTACTTGCTGATGCTTTGGAGAAGGCGCATCTTGTGGATGCAATGTATGTGGCTGAGAGGATGGGGCTGCACCATCTCATGTCTCTCTAGTGCTCCTTTGACTCTGAGGTGGTGAAGCAGTTCTTCTCCACTTTGGTGATTTGTGGGGATGAGCGTCGCACTATGAAGTGGATGACTCGTGACAGGCCTATGACTACTGATTTTCACGTGTTTGCTGAGGTTCTGGGGTACTCTTTCCGCAGCAGGGATAGAGCCAGTGGCCACCGCATCATCACTCAGCTCAAGCCCAACAAAGATGCAGCTCTCTCTCCTTGCACTGTGGACAATGGCATTGTGGGCACTTTGGCTGGTCTAGCTCCCATCTATGCTGCCTTAGTGAGTCTCTTCCATGACTCCATTAATCTGAGTGGGGGCAACAATGACAGCATCCGTGGTCACCTTGTTCAGCAACTTCAATTTTCTCATGAGGTTGCCTCTTGCGAGGAAGAGTGCGTGTAGTACAGGCTGGATGTCATGGACTTCATTTACCATGAGCTGTATGATGTATGTTTAACAGTCTATCCATTCCCTATGCACCCTACATTATGATGCTCATTCGTCACCTGCTTCCTGCTGAGCAATTCCACATCGACTCGGTGCACAAGGCCAAGAAGATCTACACCAAGGTTCGGAAGGCCTCCTCTACACAAGGCCTCCTCTGCTCCTGAGGGTCTCATGAGGGATGCTCGCAGGCCACCTGTGCCTCCCGTGGACCGTGAGATCAAGCAGCTAAACTGGTTCCAGTGTAACATCCTCTGCATGGGCATGGACACGCACAAGGGTCAGTACGAGACATATAAGCAGCGCCATGAGTTGGCTCACTCCCAGCAGCTCATTCTCCACCACGTGTCCGGTGCTTCGGGTGCTCCTCCGGCTCCTACACCTCCCACTCTGTATGCTCGATGGAACTCTTCCTCCAGGTTGAACTATGGTGAGCTAGAGCGTCACTTGTTCCCCTCTGCACCTGCTGCTGCTGATGAAGATGAGGAAGGTGACACTGAGGAGCTTGACGATGAGGATGAGGATGAGAATGAAGACGAGGAAGAGGACAAGGACGAGGACTACGAGTGATCCCGTGGGGCGCTAGCATCGCTCTTCTCCCTTTTTGGTGTCTCGATGCCGAAGGGGGAGAAGTAGTTCTATTAGGTTGTCCGTGGATTTGCATGGGTCGGACATAATCACTTGCACTTTTCTATTCGTCATTTTCTTGCTTATGCCCATTTAGCGTTGAACTTTAAATTCGTGATTTGTGGTTGTTTGAGACTCTTTGTGGTTGTCTGGATTATATGCCTATGGATTTCATATCATGGATTATGCGTATGGATCTATCTATTCATATCCTATTGCTGGAGGTTTATCACGGAAGGCGCGCTCATAATGGTTATCCGGTAATAATTGTGACTTATGTCAAGGATGCCTACTCTCTACTTCGGTGGTATGTTTTTATTGCTCATATGTCTATGGAATAGATTCACCTATTTGTGTGCATTTGTATTCCAATGCAAAACTCTATTATGCACACATTGAGGGGGAGTCTCTTTCATAGTTATCATTGTTTGTCTTGTGTCTTTCTCCTGCAAATCCTGGTATTGTCATCTAACACCAAAAAGGGGGAGATTGAAAGAACATTTCATGTTTTCCTATGTTTTGCGTGTTAGATAACAATAGTGTGGAAATTATTCATGTGTGCTAAGTGTGCAGGAAGCTTTGAGGGGGGACAGATAATCCGTCCTACCTCATTGCTCAAAGAGAGCCAAGGCGCATCGCTTGGTATCCGGTCGGATTTTCTCCCGGAAAATCCGAACTGGGCGGTTTTTCCTCCCCAGGCCAGATAATCCGGCTGTCGCATGGGCCGGATAATCCGGCCCCCAGTTTTCGAGCAAAAGGAGCCAAGGCGCGTCGCTCGGTATCCGGTCGGATTTTCTCCAGGAAAATCCGAACTTGGGCGGTTTTTCCTCCCTAGGCCGGATAATCTGGCCCTCGCATAGGACCGGATAATCCGGCCCCCAGAAGTTGATCAAGGGCAAGCTTGGCGCGATGCTCTGAGAGGGGCGGATTATCTGCCGGATATTCCGAGTCTGGGGTGGTGTTTTCCCCAGACCGGATAATCCGGCCCCAACTTGGGCCGGATAATCCGGCCCCCAAAGTGTGCAACGGCTGGTTTCTGAAGGGGGTATAAATACCCCTTCTTCCCCAACGTTCAGAATTCTTGATTCATTCGAAATTGCCCAAACATTGTGTAAGACCTCTCATTCTCGATCTCCCACTTCAACCACCCGAAGGTATTGATCTTTGGTGGAATTGAAGGAGGAGAAGTTCATCATCATCATCAAGAATCAAGCGCTTCAACTCCTCTCCATTCACTTAGAGAAATCCCTGATCTAGTATTCTTGTCAATACCTAGATCTTGTTTATTGTATTTGATAACTTTGTTATTGTGGCAGCTTGTTGTCATTTCGGGAGCCTCCAAGTTGTTGTGGAGTTGTTGCCCCGCTAGTTGTGTAAAGGCGCCGGTGCCCGCCTCGAAGGGTACCTATAGTGGAAAGGTGGATCAGGCCTTTTGTGGCGAGATCCATCGGAGAACAGGGCGAGGCCTATTGTGGCGTGGTGGTCTTAGTACCGCCCACCCCTCCAACGCAGACGTACTTCCCTTAACAAGGAAGGAACTGCGGTCAAACAAATCCTGTGTCTCTGCGTGCTTCACTTCGGTTTACTTGTTCCTCTTCCACTCGCTCTTTACTCGCTAGTAGATAGCTTTGCATATAGGGAAATTCCACCTAATAGTTTATCTAGAGAATTTACCCTTTGTGTTAAGCCTAAAATTGAAAAAGTATTAAAAATTGGTGTAGCACCTATTCACCCCCCCTCTAGGTGCCCATACGATGCATTTCAGTCAGCCGGTCAAGCTAGCCACCAGGCCCACCTAATATAGCACGGAAACAACAAAAAATATGAAAAAAATTAAATCTAAAAAAGGCCTTGGACCGACCAGGTCGGCCGGACAAGCTAGCCTACCCCTGGACCGACCAGGCCACCTAATATAGCCTACCACTTCATGCTCGCACACTCCCCTCCATCCCACGAGAGCCGCCCGACCTACCTGCTCGCTCGACCTCTCCTCTCAACTAGTCATATTCTCCCTGCCGTCGTTCGACGAGGGCTACCACAACGGCCCACACCTAGAGCTCCTCCATGCCGACCCGCCTCTCTCTCTCTCTCGTTCGCACATGACCTCAAAGTCTCTGTCTCCGGTAGCCTTGCTCTGCCACCTCACGACGAGCACAAAAATTCCGAAACCCACCTAGAAAAACCTAAAATCCGAAATAGTTTGGATGCCTAATCGGGTGTTGAAAATAAAAACCCAAAATTATATAAGAAATTTCAGGTGTTAACTCACGGTACCTCGAATATCCTGGAACACCTAAACTAACAAAAAAACCCAATAGGATACACACAACCGTGATTTCTTCAATTAATTCGAATGAAACGCAGTCGACTTGGCCTAGGCCGACGATGTGCTAGATATCGAAAACCTTAAATTCATGCAATAGTTCTAGAATTTATTTAAAAATTGTAAAAAATCGCCACACAAGCATGACTCAATACAGCCAAACCTCACCACCGCAGCCAGAATATACAGCGTACACAATATACGCCTGCAGTAGCAACTTCTGCCTAGTGATGAATAGTTGTCAAATGCAAGCTTTCCTCTCGATGTGCACATGACCCCTTCCCGCTGGCCGCTGCTCGCCGGCTGCTCTAGTCGCCGCTGGCCGCTGCTCACTGCGACACCTTCTGCGACACAAGGCCAACAAAAATGTGATCCCCTTGGCGACCCAGATCCTCCACCTTCCTTGGCGCAACCTCAATTGCACGTTTCGTTTCTCTCCAGATTTTCCCTCTAATCCCCATCACTCTATGTTGTTATAGTTTGATTTGATGGTTAAATGATCCGTGACAATTGATTTATATGCCTACATGATGCTACTCTCTCAGATCTTGTTGACTTTCTCTGTTGACTTTGCTCTAATCGGGAAAATCGGAAAAAATAGAAGGAGAAGTGCCATCCTGAGGCCGATGACCTCACCGGGGCCGAGGGCCACGCCACGTGCCAGGCTCTATCTTCAGGGGGGCAGAGGAATCGAGACCGCGGTCGCCACAAGTGCTGGGAAGGAATGGCTCCGTTGGATAGTCCAGGCGCTTGTCCTTCGGCTACAACAACGGTGGATATAACCAATAGACCAAGGCTCTCCTCCTCTCCGCATTAACCCAACTATATGTTCTCCTCCGCAGCCAGTAGTCACCCCTCCTCCTCTCCCGTGACAGCTCCACTCCTCTTCTCCGTCGCCGGCGTCGACCCACCACGTGCCGCCGGCTGGGGTCAACGTCGCGGCTGCCCGGGGGGTAGTCTGTTGCGCCGGTGTTGGTCACCGTCGTCATCGCCGGCCAAGTATCCCTCTCTCGCAACCTCGCCAGGTCGCCCCGCTCGTCAGTCCCCACACGCCTCCTCACCTTCGGCAGCCCTCGCTAGCGAGCATCTCGTTCCCCGTACGGCCGGCGGCGTGGCTGCGCTTGGTCGGCAGAGAGAAAAGGGGAATCGAGAGTGGCAGTGTATGTTATTTCTCTAAACAACCAGGGTCAAAACCTCAAAAATCAGGCAGACGGAAAATTTTGCCTAACAATGAACGACGCGAATCTTTTTAATAGTATAGATTACTAGTGGGGCACCAGTTTTGCTGCTAGTAGAGGACTATATAGGTGGCACACCTAGATGGTGCCCTACTAGTATATGTTATAAGTGGCGCACCTAAATGGTGTCCCGTTACTATTTGAAGTATAAGAGCATGTACAATGCAAGGTGCTTAGGGAAGTGCTTAGGAAAATAAACCGGTTTTTTGTTAAACACCGGTGCTTATTTATACTAGGTGGATGTCTAACTAAGCACCTCTTCTATACAAATAAGGACCAATGCTTAGCAAAATGATTGGTTTATTTTTGTAAGCACCTCTCTAAGTACCTCCCATTATACATGCTCTAAGTGGCGCACCTACTAGTAGCGCCCTATCTGTCATCACCAAAACTAGTATGTTGCAATTTTTGTTACCATGTTTGGAGAGTTGTTGCCATAAATTAATGCCACAAACATAGGGTTGGTGGTGAAAGAGGTGTGCCCACGAAAACAAGAGTTGTTGCTATAGGTTTTGGGTCTATTGAAACAATTGACTATTGCCACGAAAGGGCATATGCCACGAAACAAGTGTTGTTGGAATAGGCTATCACCACAAATGCCTGTCGCCACAAACAACCAATCACCACGGTTTTGATGGTTGTTGCATTAAGCTATCCCCATGAACCAAACTGTAGCATTAAGCGTGTGTTGCCACGAGAAACAATGTGGCAACTTGTCACATGGTTGTTGTAATAGCACGTTTTCTTACCACCATTTGGTTTTCGTGGCAATAACCTATTACCATGCGTTATGTCGCAACGATTGGCAATGAAAGTCATGTCGTGGCAATAGGTACCTATTGCCACAATTTGGCACTGATTGCCATGGATCTTGTTGCAATAGAACTGAATCCTTGTAGTGTCATGGTGGAGCGCAAGGAGCCAACGCATGAATATGGAGTTCAATGACCAGTTTACTACGTAAGTGAGGTCTTGACGGAATCCAAGCAGCGTTACTCGCACTACTAGAAGATAGCTTATGGAGTTTTCCTTGCTTCACGCAAGCTGAGGCATTACTTTCAGGAGCACCCCATCATAGTAGTGACCAAAGATCCACTGTCCGACATCATCAATAACAGTGATGCTACAGGAAGAGTGGCAAAGTGGGGGCATTGAACTTGCCGCCTTTGAAATCACCTACAAGAGACGCGACGCTATCAAGTCACATGCATTGGCGAATTTTATAGCAGATTGGACAGAACTTCCAGAAGACACTCCTATGCTAGAGCCAGAATATTGGGTCATGCACTTTGACGGATCAAAGCTACTCAATGGCCCAGGGGCTGGTGTATTACTACAATCACCAAAAAGAGAGAAGTTGCAATACATCATGCAGATCCACTTCAACGCTACCAACAACATGGCGGAGTATGAGGCCCTCATTCACGGACTTCGAGTAGCCAAGGATATTGGCATCAAGCACATAGTTTGCTGTGGAGATTCCGACTTGGTTACCCAGCAAGTAGCTGGCACCTGGAACGCACAGAACCCTATGATGGTAGCATATCGAGATGAAGTAGACGAGATTGCCAAGTGCTTCGACGGCTACGAAGTCAAGTACATCAAAAGGGAGGAGAATGGGGCGGCAGATCCGCTATCAAAGCTTGGATCAGCTCGCCAACCAATTCCGCCAGGCGTTTTCCTGGAGCATTTACGGACCCCGTCCATGAAGGGAGCGGGCCCTGACAACCCGGATATAGTGGACTCATTCGTTAACGCAGTAAAGGTGACCTCTCCAGCTTGGACGAAAATGTTCATGGACTATCTACAAGATGAAACTTTGCCTGCCGATGAAGTCAAAAGCCGGAAAATAGTACGAAGAGCAAAAGGCTCTGTCATCATTGGTGGCCAACTATAAAAAGAAGTTCCACATGAGTTTTCCTTCGATGCGTCTCCCAGCAGCAAGGTATTGATATCCTTAGAGAAATACATCTCGGAGATTGCGGGCATCACGCCGCTCCCCAATGATTGGTGGCTAAGGCCTGTCGACAAGGATTCTACTGGTTAACTGCCAAGGCGGACGCCAACAAGTTGGTACAAACATGTCTTGGGTGTCAGTTCTATGCAAGACAACCAAATGTTTTAGCTGAAGAATTGCGAACCATACCAATAACTTGGTCGTTTGCAGTCTGGGGGATGCACATGGTGGGACCTTTGCAGACAACACCTTGTGGATTTACACACTTGCTAGTAGCAGTGGATAAGTTCAAAAAATGGATTGAAGCTAAACCCATTAGAAAGATCGATGGGGCAACATCCCTAAAATTTGTCCGAGATCTAGTGGTGAGATTTGGTCTCCCACATAGCATCATCACCAACAATGGCATAAATTTGTCTCTCGGAGAAGTGGAGGAGTACTGTCATGAAAAAGGCATCCGCCTTGACTTAGCATCTGTGGCACATCCACAGTCTAACAGACAAGTTGAACGGGCCAATGGACTAATTCTGCACGGAATCAAGCCACTCTTAGAGGCACCGCTACATAGAGTAGCTAGAGCCTGGGCGGAGGAATTACCATCTATCTTGTGGAGTTTACGAACAACACCCAACAGATCCACCGGCTTGATTGCCTTATTCATGGTCTATGGAGAAGAAGTTGTCCTTCCATCCGACATCCTCCACGATGCACTAAGAGTCACCGCCTACAAGGAGGATGACCCTGAAGAATCCATACACCTATCTGTGGACCTACTTGAGGAAGAGCACGTGCTGGCATGCTAGAGATCCGCCGTCTACTAGCAGAAGCTGCCTAGCTACCACAGTCGTCGTGTAAAGCATCGCTGGTTTAAAGAGGGTGATCTGGTGCTTAGACTCAAGCAGGAGAAATCACACAAACTATCCCCACCTTAGGAAGGACCACTCATCATAAGAAAATCATTGCTCAATGGTTCCTATTACCTCGTCGACATTCGCGAGTTGAAGGATAGGCCAAAAAACCTCAAGTGCAAGCAACGTGACTCCGATGATGATTACCCGGAGACAGATCAGCCTTGGAACATAGCACAACTATGTCCCTTTTACACTTAGCATACTTTATATTATGCAATAAGTTTCTTATATGATCAATGAAATAAAGCATTTGGTTCACTCATATTCTCTGAGTCTTTTACCTCCCTTAGTTGTTCATTTTTTGATCATATAAACCCTTTATGTGCAAGTTTGCATTTGCACTTGTGAAAAATTCCGCCTACAAGCGTTATCTTAAGTTTTCTGGTCTACACGTTTTCTGAAGTTTTTATGTGAATTTCATAGTAGTGACTTCTCGACACTCAAAGCTGGCGATTTTGCTCTTAAGTTCTTAACGGTGCTATTAAGCATCATCATGTGAGAGCATAGTTCTATGTTGCGAGTCTTCCATCTCATGAAAGGTCAAGCATACGAACCCGAATAATGGATAAGCCAACACTTGCTTAAAAAATATATACATGCTGGAAACAGATAATTAGCAGGAATCTTGAGTACAAGTTCTTCCGCCTTAACAAAACACATAAGTTTTTCCGCATACACATTGCAGAGACACATTTAATACAAACATTGTTTTTACGGCTCTAATGCGGGGGACTCCGTGGTGGTCATCAACAACATGAGAGCCAGGCCGGAAAGCTCATCAAACTTGGAAGGAGATGGGATAGACTCAGAAGAGGGCATGTCATCATCTAGTATCTCGACAGGCACGAAGACGTCCGCCTTGACCATCTTGGCAACTCTGGTGTCATCGTCCGCGAGGGAGTTCCAAATAGCATCGCTATCGATCTCTTTTCCTTCCTCGTCTAGCTTGGGCATGCCGGAGGTCACCAAGTCGATGTCGGTGCTGTCGTAGTGTGCTTTGACCAAGGGCAGGGTCATCCTTGCACCAGCCCGGACGCAAGAGGCTTTCCAGTCCTTGTCTTTCTCAAGGGCTCGGCACAGGATTTCTGATTACTTGGCCGCTGAGTCTGCTGCCTCGATGTTTATCCCCAAAGGCTAGGCTATCCCCTTGGCCTGAGCGATGGCGGTGTTGCCAAAGTTGCCAGCAAGAATCAGGCATTCCTTGGGATCCGGAGCACCTTCACCAAGTTGGTCAAGCCAATGGGAGCTTTGGTTTGCATAAGATACAAGGACCATGAGTATAAGTACATCAAACATTTGTCCAAGGTACATAATTGATCAAGATGGAGGAAATATACCGAAGATGCTGGACTTGGCTTGCTTGCATGTCTCCGCCAAGATGCCATGCTCATCCTGAAGTTTCTTGTACGCCTCAAGGCTCCGGGAGTTTTTCTCTATGGTAGCTTGGTTTTGCTCCTTGAGGCATTCAATTTGTTCCTTCAGACGCTGCATCTCGGCGTCCGCAGACTCTTGCAGGACCTTCATTGCTTCCTCGTGTCCTTTAACTGCCTTGGCCAGGTATTTCTTCAAGATTTTGTTTTCACTGTCAAGCTCTTGAATATGCTTCGATTGCTGGACAATGCCCTTGCCTTGGCAATAAGTTCCTTAAGATGGAAAAACAAGAAAAGTATGAGAATATAGAAGAATTTGACTACAAGCAATGGCCAGGAAAAAGTCGGAAAGAAACAGACTATTGCTATTCGTGATTTGTTCCTTCAGGAAAGTTGTTTTACCCTTTTTAGCATCCAGGTCCGCCTGCAACTTGTCATATTTCTCATTGGCTTTCTTCCTCTAGGCATTCTCATTCTGTGTAAGTAAAAGTGTTTAGTATCTCTTAGAAGCTTCTAGCCGGAACTATTTTAGTTTTATCTAGAAGCTCGGGGGCTACAGGATTAAAATTCAAAGACAAGTATTCTACTCTTAGAGCATCTAGCCGATACTTTTTTAGTTTCACCTAGACGCTTAGGGGCTACACTATCAAGTTCTACTCTTAGTTCTTTGGAGCACTTAAGCTAATAACTATTGTTTATCCGCCTAAGAGCTCGGGGCTATAGAGGGATACATTATACGATAAAAGGTAAATTTTAAAGACTTACAATGGCAATAACTTTGAGATTGTTGGCCAGATTGGCATATGCAGTGTGGAAGATGCCGACATTGTTATACACGGCATCCGCCTGCTGGATAAGATCGTCCAGGCTCAAAGTCGGAGGCACCAGAGGAAGTGGCGTAGTAGAAGATGGAGGTGTGGATGAAGCTCTAGCCGGCTGCCGTGTTTCTATGGAAGTTGAAGGCGCAGAAGCTCCCGCCTTGTCAGTTGCCGCTACTGCTGTCTCTGCCCCCTCGTCAGCTCTTTCCCTTTCTCGGTGGCATCCTTAGCCAGAGTTTCAGCCACTAGTACTCTCCTGCATCGCCTGTCCACTTGGAGCGACGTCTGTGCCGGCAGAATCTGAGACCTCAAAGATTGGATTGATATCTATCTCCATGGTGGAGGTCTCAGGAATGACGGGGGACGAAGGCCAAGTGGGGCCAGTAGCAGGCTTTGTGGCAGGAGTTGGAGGAGCAGTGGTGGGAGAGGGCTTGGAGGCCACGTCCTTGATCAACATATCGTGAATGTTTTTTGACCCTCCAGAATCTCTAGAGGCTCGCTTTAGGCTAACACCGGCTTTCCTCCTGAAATGTACGAAGTATAAGTACATGAGTTGAATAAGGTGCGAGCTACTATAAAAGCTGGAGAATGAATGCACTTACTCCACGGCAGGAGCCTTAGTCAAGGGGATGCCGGTGGATTTCTTCTTCTCTGTCTCTAAGGTAGCAGTGGATCGTCTAGAGAGTCCACTCTCTAATTTCTTCTTCTTCTTGGCCTCGACAGCAGCGTCAGAGGTGGAGCTCTTCTGCTTTTGTGCTGCCAGAGCTAGGTGGTCCGTGGGGGTGTCATCATCAGACACCACCTGGATATCCTTCAGATTGGGATCATGGACCTGGGAGGCCATCTGATCCTCCGCCAAGGTCGCCAGATGGGAGACAAAGGTGTGTTAGATTGATAACTTCAAGACGGAAAAGCCTTAGAATATATACGTAACGAGCAACAAAAGAAACATAAGCTACCTCTGGGCACTTGCTGCATTCGAACATGTCATAGGTGATCTTGAAGCCACGCTTCCTGTCCTTCACCTTGACCATGTCCTTAAGCCGGAGCTTGATGGTTTCATTGGAGAAGTTATCCCACAAAATTCGCATGGGATCCTTTCTATCCTTGCAGTACATGCACATCAGCTTGGTGCGGTGCTGCAGAGGATGGATCTGCCTAGTGAACTAGCACATGGCCAGGTCCAAACCCGTCAAACCTCCATCTACGAGCCATTCGATCCACCCTACGGCGCAATTGGCTTCTTCGTCAGACGAAAGGGATGCAGGGGACCTCCAGGTGGGTTCTTCGGAGGCAGCTCCATCAACAAAGTCGGGATACGTCTCAAGACGGCCAGGCAGAGGAATGTCTGGGCCATATAAATATGTGCGCTGCCAGTTCTTGCAGGATTCATGACCAACGATGTCAGGGAAACACCGACTAGGCCGGATCTTAAAGCTAATTGTTTGGCATATCCATAGATCATCCTTGGATTCTACTAACTATCTCTTGATGGTAAAAAAGCAAACTAACAGATCTAACCTAGGTTTGATTCCTAGGTACCCTTCGCACAAAGCTATGAAGTTGCTAAGTACGAGGATGCTGTTAGGAGAGAGATTGTGGGGAAGTACCCAGAAGTAGCGAAGGACATCCAAAAAGAAGTCGGAGACTAGCAGGCTTACGCCACGTACCAGCTGAGCTTTGAGATACACGTTCTTCCGGCTTGGGGAGAAGGGGTCACCTTGTCGGTCGGTGCTGACCGCCAGACCAAACCCTCCGTCACGAGGAGATACCCCTCGATGATGAGTTCTTGTAGATCTTCGATGGGGAGGTCAGAGCCCCTCCACACTCCTTTGTGGGAGTCTCTATCTTCTTCAGCAGCTTCTGGTGCCGCCCGTCCTTGGTCGTCGCCAGTGGTTTCCACCACGGCAGCGATAGGGACGACGACCCCCTCTGGTGGGACCGTCACTCCCTAGGATGGCTCTGTTGTAGCCTTGGGAGTCGCCGCCATCGAAGGGGTAGAGCTGCTGGAGGCCATTGTGTTGATGGGAGAGTATGGAGAAAGGGGGAAACTCTGGCTAGGGTTTCCATTGAGGAGCTCAAATGGCTGTGCGGCTGGAGGAAGACGAAGACACAGGGGAGAATGAGGGTAAAAGAAAATAATCTAGCCGCAGTCAAAATATATGGGCCTGGTGTCAAGATTCGTGCGAAAAGATCCAGCGGATAAAATGTTGCTGACGTGGAGATGAGCGTGCGTGATAATTTCACCACGTCTTCCATCTTTGTCGCTTTACCATTTCAGATTTCGCGCGCGTAAAAACAGCGTAGGCTATACCCTACGTCATCCTTCTAACAGTTGCAGTGGACATGTCACATCTGAAGATTCCATCAAAGATGGAAAGTATCAGGCTCTGGAAATGAAGACTCCAGGAATCTCCGGCTACATTGCGAAGCTGGAGAGGATTGCAGGGTTCTTTGGGAGACCTTAGATATATTGCTTGATGGATTGCCCGCATCACATAGAAAGAGAATTCAATATCAATGAGAAAGACGATGCAAGATCTCAAAGTCCTCTGGGAGATACTGTTGGGGATATGCTAAATGGGTATCCTCATAGCATGTCTCTAATCTGGCTAACCCGGGTGGCCCATAGTTGGTAGCAAGGCCTATGGCCTGCTGGGCAGCCCAATTAGATGGATCTAGAAGGGAGGCCCATGCCAGATAAAGGAAGGCTACGTGGGAGTTACCGACGTACTCGGAGCCTTGGAGTACAAGACACGAAGACTAGTTAGTATTAGTGTAGGACTCTGTAACTTGTCCGGCAAGGTCCTTTCCATGTAACCCTAGGTTCGGGTGCCTTTATAAACCAGACCTTTGGGAGCCTTTATGGCATGATTCATAACACCCTCGCACAGCGAACCGATCTCTGTAACTTGGCGTATTGCCATTATAGTGATTTATACCAGGATTAGAGTTCCACCACCGTTGTGGGACTTGAACCTGGGTAAACTGTGTTAACTCGTATCCGTTAACTCTCCGCCTTACCCCACGTCTCTAAACATGCACTATGAGGACCCCTCCATGGCGTACTCGTTAGCAATACCACGACAACAGGTATAAGTTCGACATCGTTAGCAGGGTTACCCTTCCGGCATGGTCTGGGCAGGGTTATGGACACCACTGGTTATTCTTCAGGGCTCTTAGCCCCATTTGCATCTTATCCGTACTCGGATGTGTATCGTTTTCAAGGTGATTTGTATCTTTGTATTGTATATCTTTATTCTTGACTCATGGAGTCGTTGTTGTATAGATATGTTCTATGGGTTCCATCATGGACTATTGTGTAACGATATTACTTTGTTTTCCACCCGCACGCAAGTGCCTGGTGGGCATCTTTGAAAAGTTTTTATGTGGGTTTGGCGGGAATCTCTAAAACTTGCATTAGGCCAATTCGAGGGTGTTACAAAGTGGTATCAGAGATCAGTAGTTGTGATACCCCACTGGTCTAGCCTGTAGGATAACCTAGCTAACAGACAAACTAGAGTGTCAGAACTATTTTGCAAAATCGGTTGGATAGATCTGAGTAGGTATGTTTTTACTCCTTACCCCTATGCTATTTCCCTCTTACCTCTGCGTGTTTGAATCTACTCTTATCTTTTCTTCGAGTCTAGGATTTCTCGTGGTTGGGTTTCCGTCGTACCTTCAGGGTTTCTCTTCCTCCCTTTTTATAACGGTGGAGCTACAATCATCAATCTACATCTCGTTTGTTGTACCCTTCCTCCAATCTTTTTTCCTTAAACTCTTTATTTGTATGTGCCCCTTGACGGATAACCGAATCATTGAAAAACATATGAGAAGGATGAGCATTGGTGAAGTTGGAGTATACCTTGAGCATGTGTTGTTCATGCCAATGGAACCATCGCGAAAACTAATCATTGTGTCTTTTCATACAATTTATTTTGTATCTTTCGGTGTTTTTCAACGCGACGACATCATCTATATCAAAAGATCCTACATCAATCCTTTGTTTCTGAACATCGCTTGTAAAGATCTTCAGTCTGAATTCCAAGAGTGGTTGCATAATTCTTCTAGTAATGTACATAGTAATGCTTTGGGTGCGGGATGGAGTAGATACCATGCCACTACTCTTATCATTTGCTCTTGTACATTGAATCGGTGGATCAAGGAATTTTACTCTTTTCCCGGAAGTTAGAGGTGGTCTTATTTCTCGAGACCTCTACTTTCATCCGTTGTTTCTTCGAAGTGTTCTCTCAACGAACATGGACAATGACCTCTTGTTAGTGGTGTCGCTGATTTCAAGACAGAGCAAGAATCTTTGTTAGTGGTGTTGCGGTGATATACACGAAGCGAGAAGAGTCCGATGATCAGCCTTCTTCCCCGGACCATGAGGCGGCTCTCGTGGGCGAGATCCATTGTTAGTGGTGTCGAATTGTTGCACCCCAGGTAAAACCACTACTAGAAAATTGCTCGTTGTTTTCTTTTGTGCATCATTATGATCGCATGCTCATGTCATCATGCCACATTGCACTTGAGCATCTTCATGTTTGTATGTACATGTTTCCTAAAAACTATTTTACAAAGCCTACCTGATGAGGACATCCCTACAATTACACCTACCCCAATGACTACTGAAGATGCTACAACTATTGCAAGAAAGGATCAGTCCAATGAGATTAGAATTGGACCTATTACAAGAGCTCGTGCTAAGATACTAGAACAACATGTGAATTTACTCCTAAACGAATCTGGTACTTTGATTGATGAGAACTTTATACTGCCTAAGTCTATGCATTTATGTATGATCAGGTTCGTTGGAGAAACAAGCATGGCGCGAGGAGGAGAAGGGCTACAAGAGAAACCCAACATGATGATCGCCCAAGGATGCACGAGGGAGGAGCGGGAGGAAGGCACAAGAGAAGATCATCAAGACGGAGGCAAAAAGATCTGCCACGACCGGAGTGTCCGGCCAGATCCACCCGGACTGTCCGACCTGGTCGAGAGGCAAACTGGCGTGGACATTCAGTATGTCAGTTCGGACACTACACGGACTCCACCCGGAAACTTCAAAGTTTTTGGCCAGACTGGACTGTCTGGCACACTTCACCCGGAGTGTCCGGCCGATTTTGACCGGAGTGTCCGCCCGCCTACCGAATCTAGTCCGAGTCGGTTTGTATGAGTTGGATTCGTTTGCGTTTAGTTTCGGTTTCTGGCCTCCCCAGCCGCCCTTATAAGCTATGGGATGACCCCTAGTTAGGTTTTAGACCACGTTAAAATATTTTGGAGTTGTTTCTTTCATAGAACCTCTGGAATTACCCTGTGTTCGAATCTACCAACTATAATTGAGTGTGATCTGTTGTTCCATTGGGAATTAGTAGATTGCATACTACCGTTCGTGGTCATGGCTGCGTGCGCAAGAGCATGGTGTTGTGAATATCCTACAAGGTTCGAGAGCTGTTGCATTGGCATCAGGGATCGAGCGGGAGAGTTCATAGCTACAGGCTAGTTATCTATCATACACCATCATCACCGCCATCTGCTTACTGAGAAGATCGGGCCACCCCATATCATCTTGGTATCAGATTTCTAGTGTTGCCTCGGTAAGCATCCACAAATCCATCCATAGATTAGAGAGTGTTTTTCGTCCTATACAAAAAAGCCTTACAAAAAGATTTTCCATAGACTAGATTGCATCGTTTTTGAGTTTTAGTTGCTGATTGTATCTTCTCGTAGATCCGATATGCAGGTTTTCCTCGTAGGAGTCTAGTTTATGTTTGTGTCTAGGTTTAGGGTTTGATCTTGTTTTCCGATGTTCCCACCGTTACCGTTTCCGCAAATCTTTATCATTTTCCGAGTCCACATAGCGTACTTTTGTTTGCTTACCATAGACACAGCCTATCTACAGCATCTGTGCCTAGGAACGTACCCACGAGACTAGTTGCTTTGCTCCGACGGGCTGCTCATTAGGTTTTTGAAGTGCAGAAATTTTCGACAGGCGAAACCGGACTATCCGGCCGAATCACACCGGACTATCCGGCTCAACCGGAGTCTCCGACGCATATCAACCGGACTATCCGGCCTAGTTCTGTTATACGTTGCTGTACTCGTTTGGGTTGAGTAATATAGTTGAAAAAAAGAGAAAAGAAAAGAGAATCAGTATAAAAAAAAGAGGAGAGAGTTACAAGCCTGACAAAAAGAGATATCGAAGTGTGCAATTTTTGGAGGCCTTGTTGTGTATAGCACTAGTAGATTGAGCAATCTTGTGCCTATTCTATTTGAGCTATTACTAGTGTCTCTCTTGTGCATTGCAATATTCCTTTTCATAAGTTGCTTTGCCACGTTTATCTCCACTGTGTGTGTTTCTTGGGTATTTGTACGATCAGCACTAGGACTTGTTTGCGGTGTAGATAGGATACCATCCCTATAGCTCCACCTTTACATAACCTATGTGCCCTGGGATCGTTCTCTATACCTTTGATATTCACTTCATCACATCAAGTGCATCAGTCTTTGATTTCGTTTGGTAGAGCATCTCTATTCACTTTGGAACGGTAAGATCTCCTTTCTTATTAGTTGTGAGTGAGTTGTGAGAGTTTCCACCATACAAATTCTGATTTTTGCACTAACCTACTAATCATGTCTACTAGTGATGATGATGTTGTGTTGCAGAAAAAGAAGGATGAGGAGCTCGTCAATTGGCGTGAATATGAGGCTTTGAAATCCCACTTGACACGTGTGTTTACTAACACAACAGATGCCATTGACAAGAATCTCCAAGATATGAATATGAGATTGGATCAGCATGTTGGGACGGTTGATACTATCCAAACGCAAGTGGCTACGCTCAATGTCAATGTCACCACTTTGCAGCAGTCCATTGAGGGTTTGACAGCCGCCTTACATAGAAGGGAAGATCCTCAACATGATGATGCCTTTGATGATTTCGATGAGGGTGGCGTTGTTGATGCTGCTCCACATGTTGGCAGGGGACGTGCTATTCCCCCTGTCCATGCACTTGCTCATGGTCGTGGGTTTGCCCATCTTGGGCGTGGTCCACGTGTGCCCAACCAAGCTGCTGATGATGGTTTGGGCAAGCCAAAATTCTCAATTCCTAAGTTTGATGGTTCCATTGATCCTGAAGACTACCTCACATGGGAGTTGAAGATTGAGAAACTCTGGCGCTTATTTGACTATCCAGAAGATAAGAAGGTCAAACTTGCAGCATCTGAATTTGATGGTTAAGCTTTGCGTTGGTGGGATGCTCTTGTGCAACATAGGAGGGAGGACAATGAACTTCCTGTGAGGGATTGGCGCGAGATGAAGCAAATCATGAAAGCTCGTTTCGTACCAACCAACTACTTGCGATCAGTTTTTGATAAATTGACGCAACTGAAGCAAGGCACCATGACAGTTGATGAGTACTACATGGAGATGGAGATGCTTATGCAGCGTGCTAGAATTCGTGAGTCCATTGAGATGACCATCCAGCAATTCCTAAACAATTTGAAGTTACCAATCAAGAGCATTGTTCGTCATGACCAGTATGAGACCATGAATGAGTTGTTGCATCATGCTAGAGAGGCCGAATCCCAGTTGGCAGAAGAGGCAAAGTCACGTGCTCGTTTTCCGTCCTCCAGCAGATTTTTGGCCAGGTCTACACCTTCTACAGCCGTGCCACCAGCTGCTGCTCCCTTTACACCATCGGCCAAGCCCGCAAGTACACCTTCGTTTGGTTCTAATGCTCGGAAACCCGCTGCTCCTGCTGCTAGCTCAGGTTCCAACATGTCTACTACACGTACTCGTGATGTGGTGTGCCATACTTGTGGAGGTAGAGGTCACTACAAGAAAGATTGTCCAAACAGCAAGGTTATGTTTGTTAATGAACAAGGTGAAGTAGAAAGTGGAGATGAAGCTTCTAATGATGATATTGATGACGGCGAGGTTGGTGCTGATGCATATGCTAAGCGTGCACCCACTATTGTCGTATCTTCCCGTGTACTTAGTGTGCAACTGGTTGAGGAATCACAGCGTTGCAACTTGTTCCAAACAAAAGCTCTCGTTGGACCAAACAAAGCTTGCAAGGTCATTATTGATGGAGGTAGCTGCAGAAATCTTGCAAGTAAGGAACTATGTGCCAAACTGAATTTGACATACTTACCTCATCCCAAGCCATACTACATACAATGGTTGAGCAACAATGGTGAGATGAAGGTAAATCATATGGTACGTGTGAATTTTCAAATAGGGCCATACAAAGATTCTATTGATTTTGATGTGGTTCCTATGAATGTGTGTCACCTACTGTTGGGTCAGCCTTGGCTCTATGATCGCCATGTGCAACACAATGGCCGAGCCAATACATATCACTTGGAATTAAAAGGAAAGAAGATTACTATGCAGCCAATGACACCACAAGAAATTGTGAATGATTCTCGCCAGAAGATAGAGGTGAACTTGAAGGAAGATACTACCACTCGGCGAGATTGCGTGACAGCTGTTCCTGATGTAATTGAGCCTAAATTGAGTGATATAACAAAAAGTGAGAGAGTGCCTGGTTTATTGATATTAGCCACTAAGGAAGATATGAGAGAGTTTCGTGAGGATCCTACAGCCATGCCACTTGTGCTCATGTATAGGGGCGAGGTATTGGTTTCTAACGACATGACCCCTATTTCTCTTGGTGTCTTTCTGTTTTGCAGGACTTTGGGGATGTGTTTCCAGAAGACGTACCCGCAGGTTTGCCTCCATTGCGTGGTATAGAACATCAAGTGGACCTGATTCCTCGCGCCACACTTCCCAACCGTGCACCTTACAGGACTAATCCCGAAGAAACTAAGGAAATTCAGAAGCAAGTACAAGCGTTGCTGGATAAAGGGTATATCCGTGTCTCTCTTAGCCCTTGTGCTATTCCTGTTATTTTAGTTCCTAAGAAATATGGTACTTGGCGTATGTGTCTTGATTGTAGAGCAATTAATAACATCACTATTCGATATCGTCATCCTATTCCACGCTTAGAGGATATGCTAGATGAATTGAGTGGTGCTGCTATTTTCTCTAAAATTGACTTGCGTAGTGGTTATCATCAAATTAGGATGAAAGAAGGGGATGAATGGAAAACTTCTTTCAAAACTAAATTCGGTTTGTACGAGTGGTTAGTCATGCCGTTTGGTCTTACTAATGAGCCTAGTACTTTCATGCGTTTGATGAATCATGTTTTGAGAGAGTTTATTGGTCGTTTTGTGGTTGTTTACTTTGATGATATACTTATATACAGCCACACCAAATCTGAACATTGCACTCATATTAGACAAGTTTTGCAAGTGTTACGTGATAATAAATTGTATGCTAATCTTGAGAAGTGTACATTTGCAAAAGATAAGGTCATATTCCTAGGATTTGTTGTATCTAAGCATGGAGTAGAGGTAGATCAATCTAAAATTGAATCAATTCAGAATTGGCCTACTCCAATGAATGTTAGTCAAGTGCGTAGTTTCCACGGTCTCGCTGGTTTCTATAGGCGCTTTGTGAAAGATTTTAGCACCATTGCTGCACCATTAAATGATTTGACAAAGAAAGGTGTTCCTTTTGTGTGGGGCGCGGCCCAAGACATTGCATTTGATACATTAAAACGTTTGCTTACTTCTGCACCATTACTTACATTACCTGATTTTTCAAAGCAATTTGAAGTTGAATGTGATGCTAGTGGTATAGGCATAGGTGGCGTTTTGATGCAAGAGGGTCGCCCTATAGCTTATTTTTCTGAGAAATTGATCGGTGCTCGTTTGAATTATACTATCTATGATAAAGAATTGTATGCACTTGTTAGAGTACTTGAGGTTTGGCAACATTATTTGTGGCCAAAGGAATTCATCATACATTCTGATCATGAAGCATTGAAATACTTGAAAGCTCAATCAAACTTGCATAGAAGATTAGCTAAATGGGTTGAGTTCATTGAGTCTTTTCCTTACATCATTAACTATAAGAAGGGAAAAGAGAACGTTGTTGTTGATGCTCTATCTAGGAAGAACATGCTATTAACCAATCTTGATGTTAAAATTCATGGATTAGAAGCAATTTGTGCACTTTATGCAACTGACCATGATTTTGCTGAACCATATCGTTTGTGTGCTCTTAGAAACACATGGGATAAGTATCATATACATGATGGATATTTGTTTCGAGCTAACAAACTATGTATTCCAGAATCGTTGTTGCGTTTGTTCTTAGTGCATGAATCACATGCTGGTGGTTTGATGGGTCACTTTGGGCGTGAGAAGACGTTGCTCATGCTTGCTGATCACTTTTATTGGCCCAAGATGAGGCGTGATGTGTACAGATTTGTGAGCCGATGTATTACATGCCACAAGTCGAAATCTAAGCTGAAGCCTCACGGTTTGTATACACCTCTCTCTGCACCAACTACTCCATGGGAAGACATTAGTATGGATTTTGTGCTAGGTCTACCTAAAACACAGAGAGGTCATGGTTCTATATTTGTGGTAGTGGATAGGTTCTCTAAGATGGCTCATTTTATTGCCTGCCACAAAAGCGACGATGCGTCGCATGTTGCTAACCTGTTTTTCAGGGACATCGTGATATTACATGGAGTACCAAAGACGATTGTTTCTGACCGTGATGTGAAGTTCATAAGCTACTTTTGGAAGACCTTATGGGGGAAGCTAGGAACGAAGCTGCTGTTCAGTACTACATGTCATCCCCAAACAGATGGTCAAACAAAGGTGGTGAACCGAACATTGTCATAGCTGCTAAGGACCATGATCAAAAAGAATCTGCGGGAGTGGGAAGAGTGTTTGCCACATGTTGAGTTTGCTTACAACAGGGCTATGCATTCAACTACTCAGCTTTGTCCTTTTGAGGTGGTGTATGGTTTCAAACCATTGACGCCACCTTATATGTTGCCTCTGCCATTACATGAGAGAGTTGATATGGAGGCATCAAAACGTGCTGATTATGTGAACAAAATACATGAGAAGACTCGAGAGGCTATTGAGAAGAAAGGCAAGAACATTGCTGCTGCAAGGAATCAAGCAAGGAAAGAAGTGTTGTTCGAGCCTGGAGATATGGTTTGGGTGCATCTACGCAAGGATAGGTTTCCACTACTTCGAAAGTCCAAATTGAAGCCACGTGGTGCTGGTCCTTACAAGGTGTTAGCCAAGATTAATGATAACTCCTACTCGGTTGATTTACCTATTGAGGAGTTTGGTGGAGTTAGCAACAGCTTCAACATTGCTGATTTGTCACCATATGCTGGAGAAGACCTTGGAGCGTCGAGGACGACGCCTTTTTCAAGGGGGGGAGATGATGAGGACATCCCTACAATTACACCTACCCCAATGACTACTGAAGATGCTACAACTGTTGCAAGAAAGGATCAGTCCAATGAGATTAGAATTGGACCTATTACAAGAGCTCGTGCTAAGCTACTAGAACAACAGGTGAATTTACTCCTAAATGAATCTGGTACTTTGATTGATGAGAACTTTATACTGCCTAAGTCTATGCATTTATGTATGATCAGGTTCATTGGAGAAACAAGCATGGCACGAGGAGGAGAAGGGCTACAAGACAAGCCCAACATGATGATCGCCCAAGGATGCGCGAGGGAGGAGCGGCAGGAAGGCGCAAGAGAAGATCATCAAGACGGAGGCAAAAAGATCTGCCACGACCGGAGTGTCCGGCCAGATCCCGGACTGTCCGGCCTGGTCGAGAGGCAAACTGGCGTGGACATTTAGTATGTCAGTTCGGACACTACACGGACTCCACCCGGAAACTTCAAAGTTTCTGGCCAGACCGGACTGTCCGGCACACTTCACCCGGAGTGTCTGGCCGGACCGGACTGTCCGGCCGATTTCGACCGGAGTGTCCGCCCGCCGACTGAATCTTGTCCGAGTCGGTTTGTATCAGTTGGAGTCGTTTGCGTTTAGTTTCGGTTTCTGACCGCCCCAGCCGCCCTTATAAGCTATGGGACGACCCCTAGTTAGGTTTTAGACCACGTTAAAATATTTTGGAGTTGTTTCTTTCATAGAACCTCTGGAATTACCATGTGTTCGAATCTACCAACTATAATTGAGTGTGATCTGTTGTTCCATTGGGAATTAGTAGATTGCATACTACCATTCGTGGTCACGGCTGCGTGTGCAAGAGCGTGGTGTTGTGAATATCCTACAAGGTTCGAGAGCTGTTGCATTGGCATCAGGGATCGAGCGGGAGAGTTCATAGCTACAGGCTAGTTATCTATTATCCACCATCATCACCGCCATCCGCTTACTGAGAAGATCGGGCCACCCCATATCACTACCTTTGTTTTCTAAATACCCTTGTACTTATTTCAAATCAAACCATGGTCCTCCTGGATCTTTATTTTGTCTAAAACTTATTTACAACTATTTTGTTTTAAACAAAATAAAATAAATGTACAATAATATAAAAACCTATGTTATCAAACCCTTTGGGGGAGGCAACCATAGGCCCGCGCTCAAAAGCCCAGCCCACAGCCACCTACCACCCCTCTAGTCTATACCTAATCCTACCTGGAATCTAACCCTAAAACCATCCCTACCTACCCCAGCTGCCGCCGCCAGGATCCACCCCACCCAATCCCGCAATGCACGCTACACCACACATGCGCCAACCGCCTCGACATGCTGCGTCGCCCCTGTTGCATACACCACCTCGTACGCGGTACACGCGCGCGCGTCTCTATCACCCTCAATCCCTAGCCCCACCACTCCCTGATGCGTTCCCAACCCCACTCCTTCTCCCCTCGCAAGCTCTCTGCACCGAGCCGCCCGAATCTTGAGCCAACGCTAGGAGCCCCACCTGTCGTGGTGGTGTCACGGCAGATGCCATGGATAGGCCAAAGGTGGGACCAATATGCACTAGAGGAATCCAGGAAGGGATAGTGTGGTGATTCCACACACAGATGCTTTATATTCACTAGGTTCACAAGGTTTACAATGCTCCTCGAGCTTTATTGGGGAGAGGAGGAAGAAGGAGCTCTCTTACTCTCACCACTAGCTAGCTCCCAGGAACCAACTACCCAATGCCAACTCAAAAAGCTCAACCTCTTCTATAGATGTCCTAGCCCTCCTTATAAAGGGGTGGCTAGGTCTCCAATTAGGGCATACGTGGAGGCATATTGGAATATGCCTCTTCCCAAAATAGCAAACTGACTGGATCACTTTTCGCCATCGTAAGCCATGCATAGGCTACGTGAGCCTCTGTGGCACTAGCGTCATCCGACACAGGTAGCGTCACCCTTGTCGGCCATGCCCCGGTGGTCCTTCCCTCTGTCCGCTTCGCTCATGCTCCAGCGTACAGTGACCACCTTTTGACCAGCGAGATACCTTCATTCTCTTGCAAGCCTGATATAACCTGGATCATGCCTGGTTAATCCGTCCCCGCGGGTACCTGCATACAAGTTACACGAAACCTACCGGCATACAACATACGTTGGCTGGGACTTAGTTAGGTGGACATCCTCCGGTCCGGGTTACTCCGTGGTTCGGCCTGCCTTGAGGTGACCCGGCCAGCGTTCGCTTTGACCCTGCCGTACCTCGGCTAACTCGGCCTTTATACCTCGGTGTGACCCTACCCGGGGTATCCCCCCAACATTAGTCCCCGAAGCTGGTGCGGTCTTAGCAGCTCTAGCTGCTAAGGCCACAGCAGGTTAAATTTACTGAGCCTTTTGCTCCCTTTTCCGAGTTACCTCATAACCCGGATTTCATTGGCTAGCTTCTCCCTTGGCACATTCCGAGTTTTCACTCGCTGGCCGGGTCACCCTTCAGTTTTCCGGGTCATCTTTCCTTCTCTCGTACGCTTCCCCACGTGGAGGGTAATCATTACCTTGCCTCATTTTAAGGGCCAGCGCTAGTTACTTCCGCAGTTAATGTCAGGTGTTACTGTTGCACACGTCACGTCGCATCTGTCTCCTCGTTAACTGTATCACCACGTCGCATCGTGGGATCGCCTGCGCCCTGTGGCCCTTCCTGTGGCCCTCCTGTGATTGGCTGACCCGGCAGATACACGGCTACACCGTGTGGCCTTGCCGCACCGCGCGATCCCACTACCCCCGCTGGGGTGTGGTTAAATAGGGGAGGGGCACACCCCTTGGTCTTTTCCCCTCACGCGCCCCTCTGCCTCTTCTTCTTCTTCTTCCTTCTAGCGATAGTGCCGCCACCGCCGCATCTGCTTAGCAGCGCCACCGCTGCACCCTGCCTTTTCGCATCTGCATCGCTGCTGCTCCCGTGTAGCACCACCTCCACGGGTCCACGCCAGTCCAAGGCACTGCCCCCACCTCCGATAGGGCCGGTGAGGACAGCGACCTAGACATGACTGAAGAGGAGCTCACCACCGCGGAAGAGGAGATGGAGGAGGGGGCGGAGAACGCAGAGCGTGGTGCCTGGGCTGGGTCCTGGGTGTGCCAGGATGACCTCGACTGGCTCTATCGCACGCGCCGCATCCCCGAGGGTGTGGTTGCCCGCCTCGCATCTGAGGAGCTCGCTCCGTCAGCCAATCCAGGTGAGTTCGTCGTGTTCCTCTCCCATTTCCAACGCGGCTTCGGCCTCCCCGTCAGCGATTTCTTCCATGACTTCCTTGATATCTATGAGCTTCAACCACACCATCTCCCAGTGAATGCCATCACATCCCTTTCTTCCTTCGCCTCCACCATAGAAGGGTATGTCGGATTGTGGCCCACCAAAGAGCTCTGGATCCGTTTCTTCGGTCTACGAAGGAACGTGATTCCGAATAAACAGCTTGACCCGGAGGACAAACAACTGACGCAATTCGGTGTTGCCTCCATTTCACCTTGGAAACTGTCCGTCTTCCCCCGGGTCATGGGGCTCGATTCCTGTAAGGGCTGGGCCCTAACCTTTTTCTATGTTAGAAACAACACGGATGAGGATCTGATCCGGCTGCACCCCTATGCACCGGGTCCTCCTAATCCGGATTTGTGGGACCAGGTCTCCAAGAAACCCACCGTTTTGGTGAACCAAGTCAACAAGAGGTTCCAGGAGCTGAAGGATTTGGGGCTGCGCAACAAGGACGTGATGATCACTTTCGTCCGTAGCCGGATCTCCCCTCTCCAGAAATGCACACACAAGCTTTGCCATATGAGTTGGCGTCTTGACCCCAACCGGACTTCCTCCTTCGAACTAAGAAACACCGAGATATTCTGCTGGGTCAAGGCCCTTTTCACGACCGACAAAGACTTCTCCGCTGACTGGGAGTGGGGGATCGAGCATTATTGCCGGGACAAGCCTCCTCCTGTGGTAAGTCTCGTGATTCGATGTTTTTCCGAGTTATATTCTATGTCAGAGTATGCTGTTTATCTGATCCTTTTGCATTTCCTTCTTAGTTGTTCCTTCAGCAAACCCTCGAAGACGGCCCCGAGCCTTCCCTCAAGTGGGCAAAGGATCGTCTTGTCTCGGACGAGGAGGAGCCGGATCAGGAGATGTTCCTGTTCTTCCCTGATGCTACCAAGCGACCCACCGGTAACTTCTCTTCCTTAAGAGATTGGCCTGATGATGAAGATGATTCTGATGTTGAGGTAATGGAAGCGTTTAACGCTGTACCCCTATCTTACGCCTTTCCGGCTTCAGCTAACCTGGCTGGGCAGATCCATGAAGATCCTCCTCTCGCCACGGGTGAGCCTGTCCCGACCACATCAAAGAAACGGGCAGCTGCTTCTGCTGCTTACTTCGGACCTGCCAAGACTACCAAGAGGCGGAAGAAATCCACAAACAAGGCTGCCACCAAGCCTCCGACTAAGGTCACGGCCCGGAGAGCTCGGAAGCCCAAAGAGCCCTTGACTTCTGATGAGTAAGTCACTTTTCTCTTTGCCCAGTTCTCTGCTTCGCGCTTTGCTATTCACATGCTTTCCATTGTTTTAACTTATCATTCATCGTTTGGTTTGGCAGGGCTGCAGTGGAGGTTCCTCAGAGCGGCTCGAGCATCTCCTCCTCCTTCCGGCATAGCCCGTCTCCCCCTTGTGGCGATGATATACGCCCGCTGAGCCCCGTTTAGGAGGGTTCAGTGGCTGCTCCGGGTTCTAGCCCACCTCGTCTAGAGGAGGGCAACCTTGGAGCAAGGGGAAGTGGCTCTGCCGAGGCAGCGGATGCTCCCGGCTCCTCATCGGCTTAGCCGCACCCTGCCACCACCGAAGTACCAATAGCACCCCCGCCAAGACTAGCACCAGCACAAGCACCAGCGCCAGCACCAACAACAGCAACACAAGTACCAGTAGCAGCAGCACCAACTCCCTCCGCCTTGTCCGAGTCTTCCAAGACTCGGCGAGAAGGCCCAGTTAGCACCAAGGCTGCGCCCAAGACTAAATCCGCAGCTCAAACCTCAACCTCTTAGCAGCAGCCTAATGTTGGGGATATACTTTCCGGGTATCCTCACAGTTCCTCACTGACCAGGGTGGCCCACTTCGGGTTAGAGCTTTGCTTCACGGGCAGCCCAGTCAGGAGAGAAGACGGAGTCCAATCCGGCTACGGGAAGGCCCAGAAGACTTACCGACTTAGGCCCATAATGTTACTTGTAGTTCAAGATCTGCTCTGTAACCAACTCTTAGTTGTAGCCGGATTGATCTCTCCTGTAAACCCTAGGCCGGATATCTATATAAGCCGTCCTAGGGAGAGCCTTTAGGGCAGAACACCTTACAACACAATAGTCTACAACCTCAACTCGCATAGGCGATACCCTTGTAACCCATATTCCGGCTCTGCCGTATTACTGGATTGCTAGCAGGAGTAGGATCCGTCCAAAGCCGGCGGATTCAAACCTGGGTAAACTTGTGGGCTCACCGTCCCGGAATACCGTACGTCTCACCCCCCCCCCCTCTCTTCCGCACGCCTCGAGGACCCCCTCATGGCGTACTTGTCATCAATCCGACGACAGTTGGCGCCCACCGTGGGGCAAGTGAGCTACGAATCTGCGTTCTGAGCGGAATCTGCAAGAATCGGAATCGGCGAGACCATCGCCGTCGGTCGCATCCTCTACGCCAGCGACGTCCCTCTCATCGTTCTCGACGTGACTTGGATTCCGGCTAGGGAGGCCGTGACTGCCTATACAATCATGTCTTTTGGAGAGATCGATGTTTACATCGGTTTCGCTGAACCTGCCCAGCCCACCCCAGCGGTGATGATAGAGGCAGAAGAATCTTCTGGGTCCCCTTTGTCCGTGGAGGCGGCAGAGTTCCGGATCTCAGAAAACCCTAATCCCACCCAGCCCGCACTAGTTGCGGAGATAGTGGAGAAATCTGAGCCTGAAGAAGACCTCGTGGTCCAAGTCGAATCTGGAGTGGATCTCCCTGGAGAAGACGGATCCCAGATCGACCCACCCATGGAAGTCGAAATCCAGGAGGAGCATATGAACGACACTAATTCCGGCTCTGACGATGCCGGGACAGACAGGCCTTTCCTCAGGTACACGCTAAGACATATGATCCTCGAAACCATTAAAAGTTTCGACATGGCTGATCGCGAAAGCCGTAGGTACCTCACGAAGCACGCGTCGCACTTCGTCGGATATGTTGGATCCGGATCTGGCTCTGCCGATGCTGGAGAAAACAACGACTCGGTGCTAGAGGCAATTGGAACAAACGCCGACATTCCCGCATCCTCGGATGAATCTATGACGTCGGCAGATTTCCGAAAGTTCTCTGCGGAATATGAAGAGAAGTACAGCTCCAAAGCTGTAGAAGAGGGAGAAGCCATGGATGAAGGATCCAGGGAACACTCTCCCAAAGTGCAGGATGACATGGACGTCGGAGATAATCCCGAGGTCCAGATGTCCGAAAGTACCGATCAGAGCTTGACTTCGGGAAACGGACCTAAAACCGTCTTTGCTACCGGTGCTGCCAAGAAGGCAAAGAAGAAGAACAAGAAGAACAAGAAGAACAAGACCCCGGCAAAAGACCCCCTCACAGAGGAGGTAATCGCCGAGGAGTATGAAGAAGACTCGGATGGAGCACTTATCCCAGACGAGCCGAAAAAAGAAGCATCGGTGGATGGACACGTGATCACTGAAGGTGCGCGTAAACTCATCGATGCCGCTTTAACCACACCTATCCCTACAGCTGAAGAACTTACTGCAGATGAGCTGGACGAAAGGGCCCAGGCCCTAGAAGCGCATCGTCAACAACTCCTTGATGAAGCCAAAAACATCGAGGTGGAGAAGAAGCGCATGTCAAACAAAGAGTACATGTCCCGTCTACATCAGAAGACACGGAAGGGTCACATGGATGACAACCAATTCCCACGTGTTCGTGCCGTCCTTTTCGGAGATGAGATGGGGAAGCCATGGAAGGATAGCAACAGAGATTGGGTATACCCAACACCAGTGCAAAATACCATGGCAGCTCGTGAAATTCTATTAGCTAATCTAGGGCTAGAGGAGATACGCTTGGGTATCAAGCTACTCAACAAGGGACTGGAGCAGCAGAAGGTCGCCCTGTCCGGAAGTTAAAAACTGGTCTCGGATTCTGACCAATGTCGCATAGATCTGACATGGGCTGACGTAAGATCCCATTACGTTCGGGCACAGTACCATCACCCCGAACGCAGGGAAGCAATTATTCAAGAACCGGATCGTCGGGACAGCATCGCAGAGCTACACATAACTGGAGCAATGTCGCTCCAGCAGCCGAGAAAGACGCGATCGCTGCACTGAATCCGAGGAATCCTCCTCGACGAGAATTCAACGATCGAAAGGGAGAAGATAAGGAGAAACGTCAGGAGGAGGATCGTCAGAGAATGCCACCTCCTAGACATGAGAGCCGTCCGACTGAGCCTCACCATGGTGGGAACGACGGACGAAGGAACGACGGAAACCACGCTAGAACAAGCCGGCAGGGGGCTCGTCATAGTCAAGAACCTCCCCGGAACCAGAATAATGACGCTCCGGACGGAGGTCGGCGATCAGCCAGAAACTATCTACCTGCACCACCCTCTCCACCACACAGTTATCACAACGGCCCCCAAGGAGGTCAAGGAGGACGACATGGCGGAGGAGGTGGTGGCAGAAGCCGAAGTCCGGCTCCAGGGCACCGCAGCCGCAGCCGACATTCGGGACGATCTCTATCCCCGAACGACGCAAGGCACAGGATCAACTCCAACATAGAGGCTCAGCGCTATGAAAATGATGACGTGTACGTGGGCCCAAAGTGCTTCGGACCACGCATCAGAGCTACAAAATTCCCGGAAGGATTTGCTATCTCAAGACATATCCAAGCCTACGACGGCATTGCTCGGCCAGACACCTGGTTATAAGACTTCTTCCAAGCTTGCTGCATCTCTAAAGGCAGAAACAGCCTGGTCGCAACCCGATATCTCCCACTTATGTTGCGGAAGACGGCACGATCATGGCTCAATGAACTTCCGGCAAACACCATCCACAACTGGTATGACTTGCAAAGTGCGTTCTTTCGGAATTTCGAAGGCACATATCGGAGGCCCTGTACGGTTGGAGACCTACAGTGTTGCACCCAGAAAGCCGGAGAAACTTGCCGGGATTATCTCGGACGGTGGATCGACACAAAGAACTCCTGCGAAGGAGTAAACGATCAAACTATGATTGAAGCTTTCATCGCAGGTCTCCCAATTGGTTTACTGCGCCACCGCTTGAAGTGTGACAAGGTTACTAATCTGGGAGAGATGATAGAAACAGCGAGCAAATATGCAGATGCTGACGACGATGCAAAGGGATTACTCAATGTCCTGGTTGTGCCTCAGTCAGCAAAACAACCAAAGCAACAAGCTCAGAAGCGCAAAAATACCTCGGAAGAAAACCCAACGCGGAGATAGCAATGGTCACTACTGTTTCCGGGTCTGGAGGACGAGAAGGACGTGGCGGAGGCCGCGGCGTGGCCGTGGGACGTCAAGGGTCCAAGGCAGAGGAGAGCAACAACCAGGCAGAACCTACACTTGGGCTGACATTGCCAATAACCCATGTGTGCATCACTTAGACGCCAATGGGGGCTCGTCCCACACCAACGCTGAATGTCGTTTTAATGATGACATCAAGAGAGATGATAACGCGGGCTACAAAGCTAAGCGGAAGAAAGAAAAGAAAAACCCCGAAAAAGACAAGGAGACCAAGGAAGATTCCGACATGGAGGAAGCTGATGCTTCAAATCCCAAGCCGGAAGGGAAGAAGACTTTTCCCACCAAGAAGGACACTTACGTCACCTTCCTCATATCTCAACCAGCAAAGGTCAAGAAAGCAGTTCTCCACGAGCTCAATGCAACAGTTTCGGCTTTCCGTCAGTATCTGGACTGGTCGGAAGTGGCAATCACGTTTAACCACGCTGATCATCCGCCTAAACTACACAGGTGAGGAAAATACGCCTTAATCGTCAATCCACCTATTGACGGTTATGGTTTCTCCAAGACCCTCAGGGACGGTGGTAGCAGCATCAATATTCTCTATGTCGAAACGCTACGCCGGATGAAGATCTCGGAAACACAGCTGAACCATAGCTCTGTGATCTTTCACGGAGTTGTCCCAAGAAGATAAGCTAATTCCCTGGGAGAGATCACTTTGGATGTTACTTTTGGAACTCCAAAGAACTATCGGACGGAGGCACTTTCCTTCGAAGTAGTCCCTTTCAAGAGCGCATACCACGCTATATTCGGATGTCCGGCTTACTGGGCTTTTATGGCTCGTCCATGTTACATTTACAATAAGATGAAAATTCCAGGTCCCAACGGCGTGATGACCATCAGGGGAGACCCGAAGAAGGCACGAGAGTGCGAAGATGGAAATGCCGCCTTTGCCGAAACCATGCTGCACGCCGAGGAGTACCAGGAGATCAAGAAGAGCATAGATCCGTCCGAGATGCCCGCAACGAAGGAGGTCACCAAGCCAAATCCGGAGTTCAAAGCATCAGAAGAGACGAAGACGACGCCGTTGAAGGATGATGACCCCTCCAAGGTGACCCAGATAGGCGTAGGCCTAAGTAGCTCAGAGGAAAGCGCGCTCGTCAAGTTCCTCCAAGCAAATCAAGATATCTTCGCATGGCAGCCATCTGATATGGCCGGAGTACCTAGGGAACTTCCCGAGCACTCTCTAAATGTAAACCCAAACGCTAAACCTGTCAAACAGGCCTTACGACGGTTTGGCGATGAAAAGCGTAAGGCAATAGCTAAGGAACTAGCGCGGCTCGAGCTAGCCGGATTCATAGAAGAGGTCATCCATATTGATTGGTCGGCCAACCCTGTAATGGTCACTAAAAAGGACACCACTAATTTAAGGATGTGTGTTGATTATACTGCCTTGAACAAGGCTTGTACAAAAGATCCGTTCGCTCTGCCTAGAATTGATCAAGTTATCGATTCTACGGCAGGCTCGGAACTCTTCTGTTTTCTCGACGCATATTCCGGTTATCACCAAATCCGGATGAAGGAATCTGAGAAAGTCAAGACTTCATTCATAACCCCCTTCGGAACCTTCTGTTTTGTTACGATGCCCTTTGGGTTGAAGAACGCAGGAGTTACGTACCAGCGCACGATGCAGCGTTGCCTCCATGATCAACTCGGACGCAATGTACATGCATACGTGGATGATATCGCGGTCATGTCCAAAAAGAAGGATACGTTGATTTCCGACTTGGAGGAGACGTTCGCCAATCTCCGAAAATACAACATCATGCTTAACCCGAAGAAATGCTTCTTTGGAATACTAGCCGGAAAATTGTTAGGTTTCATCGTGTCTCAAAGAGGCATAGAGGTGAACCACGACAAGATCAAGGCTATTCTCAATATTTCCAGGCCAACTCTCCTAAAGGACGTACAAAGATTAACTGGTTGCATTGCTGCGGTCAGTCAATTTGTAAGCTGGCTTGGTGAAAGAGCCGCACCATTATACAAACTCCTGAAGAAGACCAAGTATTTTGTCTGGACTGACGAAGCTGAAGCTGCACTACAAGACCTGAAGAAAGTACTCTCATCTGCTCCTATCCTTGTAGCACCGAAACCTCAGGAACCGATGTTGCTCTACATTGCTGCGACAAATAAGGTTGTCAGTATCGTTATGGTAGTGGAGAGACAGAAGAAAATCAGGAACACCTGGTGCAGCGTCCGACGTACTTTGTCAGCGAGGTCCTGACAGAATCATAACAGCGGTATCCGCACTATCAAAAGTTGGCTTACGGTGTTTTTCTAGCATCTTGTAACTTACGACACTATTTTCAGGAGCATCTAATTACCGTTGTGAGCATAGCTCCCATGAGATATAATCAACAATAGCGATGCCACAGGACGCGTCGCCAAATGGGGCATAGAGCTTGCAGCTTTCGATATTGAGTACAAACCCCGGACAGCAATCAAATCCCAGATCCTTGCTGACTTTGTCGCTGATTGGACAGAGACCAAGGAGAACATGGTCCTCCCTGAGTCAGACTATTGGACCCTCTTTTTCGATGGGTCTAAGGCTCGAGGGGGCTCGGGGGCTGGCGTGGTGCTCAAATCACCCCAAGGAGATAAACTTTTATACGTGTTGCAGATCCACTTCACAGCGACAAACAACATTGCCGAGTATGAAGCACTGCTGCATGGAATCCGGATTGCTAAGGATATTGGCATCCGACGTTTGATGTGTTACGGAGATTTAAGCACATGGCAGCATATAAAGTTGTCGTGGATGATCTATCTAAATCGTTCGAGGGGTTTGAAGTTCAACACATTCCTCGAGCGGAAAATGAGGAAGCAGATGCACTATCTCGAATAGGCTCTGCGCTGAAAGAGGTCCCGGATAGCGCATTTTTAGAGCACCTCAAAGTCCCCTCGATAAAGGGAGTAGATGAGGAATATCCGACCAAATCCGACTCACCTTTGATAGCAGTTCTGGCTGTAATCCCCAGCTGGACTCAACCCTACCTTGATTATTTGGTAGATGGCAAATTACCCGAAGACGAGGTACTGAGCAGACAGATTATCCGACGAGCAAAAGCCTATACTATTGTTAAAGGTGAGCTCCATAAACGGAGTGTTTCTGGGGTTTTTCAGCGTTGTGGATCTCCGGAAGGAGTGGAAATCTTAAGGGAAATCCATGAAGGCGAGTGTGGTCACCACGCTGGACATGGATTTTTCTGGCTTACAGCTCAGGCAGATGCCGAACGATTAGTCAAGACATGCAAAGGCTGCCAAAAGTACGCCAAGCAAGCTCATGTTCCGGCTGATCAGCTGCGAACAATGCCTATAACATGGCCCTTTGCGGTCTGGGGGCTTGATATGGTAGGACCTTTTAAATGAGCCCCAAGTGGATTCACTCACCTCTTAGTGATGGTGGACAAATTCACAAAGTGGATCGAGGCTAAACCCGTCACTAGTTGTGATGGAGCAACAGCCAAAAGATTTGTCGAGGATGTTATAATCCGGTATGGTTATTCGCATAGTATTATCACGGACAACGGGAGTAACTTTTCCATGGGAGAATTGGCTGAATTCTGCGATGAGCAAAATATCCGGCTTGACATTGCGTCAGTCGCACATCCACAGGCTAACGGACAAGTTGAAAGAGCAAATGGTTTAATTCTACAAGGCTTGAAACCAAGACTCGAAGCACCACTATGACGTGCTACGGGGGCTTGGGCAGAGGAATTACCCTCTATAATTTGGAGTTTACGAACAACTCCAAACAGGTCAACAGGATACACACCTTTCTTCTTGGTCTATGGCGCAGAAGCAGTTCTTCCTAGCGATTTAATTCATACTTCTCCTAGAGTGGCCGCCTATATCAAAGAGGATGCCGAGATTTCTCGACAAAATGATCTCGACTTAGTCGAAGAAGTTCGCGTCGTTGCTGAAATGAGATCTACAGCCTATCAGCAGAAGTTACGCAAGTATCATAGCCAGAGAGTCCGAACTAGATCTTTCAATAAAGATGATTTGGTTCTCCGGCTTGTGCAACAATGAAACCACAAACTTTCCCCAGTATGGGAAGGGCCCTTTTTAGTTAGTCGAGTATTGCACAATGGATCGTACTACTTAACTGACATGAGGCCAGTCAAAGAAAGACCTGCTACTAAGAAGAGAAAGAGAGCCGGAGGCAGTACAAATCCGGATGAGTTAGACAGATCATGAAATATTGCTCAGCTACGTCCCTTTTATTCTTAGTTTATCCTTCTTTGTAATCACACATATGTACATGTTCTGTGAGAAATAAAAGTTTTGGTTACCTCAAAGTTTTTCTGAGAAGTTTTTACCATCTTATTTCCTAATGATCATGTCATAGTCGAAAATCCCAGAATGCTTGAAAGTACTTTATGCTCATCTACATTCTGGTTTAGATTTCTGATTCTAAAACTACTACCTTCGGGTATAACTCTAAAAATTCTAGTCTTTACTTGGGTTATTTGTCTGATTGCTGGATGCGGGTATTTTCCGAGTAGTGAATTGTTGGTACTGGAAGCCGGCTTTGTTTCTGAGTTTAAACTGGTTTAGCAATTGAGCTCCGTTGCTCGGCAAAGTTTCCGGCTGAAGGTTTAGCCGGCTCACGAAAGGGATGAGGCGGAAAGCTAGATAAACGATAAGTAGAGACGGAAAATTTCAAGTGCTTATGAAAATATTTCAAGCACGCAAAAATTTCACAAGCCAAAAAGTGCTGAATAGATTAAAAGCTTAGAACTAGCAAAAGTCAATAGTACTTAATATTTATAAAACGCATCATGTCTTTCCAGAATAATACATAGTTTTCTGATCTATGATGTAGGAGGAGATGAAGGAGCTGTCGGCTCGCTGGTTACTCCGCCTTGATATCGTTCCGAGATGTCCGTATCCGAGGTGGTCCGTTCATCGTCGGAAACTTCTTCGGTTTCTTCTGGAGGAGGCGGCGGAGTATCTACACGGGTGAAGAAGGGGATCTCGTAGCTGGTCATATCAGCTACGTGGCACCCGTATCCGGCGCAGGAGTCCATGATGGCTTGAAGGTCTTGCTCCTGGTCGTCTTCGTCTACCTTGCAGTACCCTCTGGTCACTTGCCATATCTCCATGTTTCCATGGTGGCTCATGACCATGATGAGAGCGTTCTGCGCAGCAGTCCACGCGTAGGACATGTTCTAGTCCCGAACAAGCTGTGGCATTTCCTTGGCCTTGTCCCGCACCTAAAAATCTAACATGCTTGGCATGTCTGGAATCCTGAGAGACTCGCGAATGTCTTCAATAGACTGGCGGAAGTCATGCAGAAGATCACCGACTTGAGTAAGCCGGTGGGTGTGGGGATCGGAGGAGGAAGAGTCCGTCAAGTTCAGAGGACCTATACACAAAACAAGTCAATAAAAATCCGACATTAATGAAAGTCGAAGAAATGATAAGTCAGACAGATGGAACGTACCAAGAATGACGTCGTCAATCTTGGTTTCTCCTCCCGAAGACTCTGGAGTTCAGACCGGAGCGCTTCGGAGAGATCCTTCTCTCTGCCAAGTTCATTCTTGGGGTCTGAGATAATTTTATCCTAGGCAGCGATCTTGCGATCACGCTCTTCAGTGGCCATGGAGGAGGATTCAAGGACTTGAGCTATGCTCCTTTCATGATCCGCCTTGAGCTTATCCAGCTCTTGGCGAAGTCCCTTGTTCTCCACCACTAGGGTCTTGAGGTTCTCAGCCTCTTCAATCATAGCGATGGATTGTTTCACCAACGCTGTAAGTCAAAAAGAACAACAGTTCAGAAAAATTCGACATTGAAAAAGCAAAAGACAAGGTTTGAATCTCGAAATGTTTACCTTCGGCTTCATCCTTGGCTACCTTGAGCTCAGCATTTTTAAGCCGGAGAGCTTTGATCTCTCTCCGCTTATCACAGAAATTGGATAATAATTCCTGGTTATAGGAACATACTTTCTGTAAGTCAGAATACCCAAAGTCAGAAAGCTACTTAAGACTCGGGCTAATATTTTTTGCTAAATATCAGCACGAGCCTTGGGGGCTACACTAGTTCATTATTTGGCATCCTAATGAAGCATAAACTCGGATTCTATATCCTACTTCATGCTTGGGGGCTAGAGGATATGATATAACATAATATAAAAACAAGAGTTGGAATTCCGACTTACATATTACTCGCGGGTGAGTTTGTCTAAACCCGCGTTCACTTCAGCTGCCACCTTCTCGGCGAGGGTAAGAGGGATTACTGGGGCTGTTGGAAGCTCGCCAGTCCTGATCCTCTCGTCGCGAAGACGGACTTGAGCGAGAAGGTCAGAGAACTTGACGTCATCTGATTCTTGCGCTTCCTCCTCGGGAGATAGATGGCTTTTGTCCAGGACTTGCCTGGCCAGCCACTGGATTTCCTCTGCAGATTTCCGGGATAGGCCAAACTTGGCAAGTCCTGGATTGCTGAGGAGGTTTTCGACGAAGACTTCAGCCAAGGGATCATTGCCCGAAGAGGGTTCACCCTTATCTTGAGCTGACGCACCCACGGTGACGTCAGTCTGCGACCCAAGGATCGCAGGCTCCGTTGGAGGAGCCAGATCTTCTGCGACCACCGGAGAAGGAATGATCGCCGGAGTTGCAGAAGGTTGAGGGGCAGGAGTTGGAGGAGCCACGACAGGAGAAGCGATGGTGAGCTTCGTCTGTCGTAGGGGCTTCGCAGGAATCCCTTTCCCCTTACCCTTGATGGGAGGCTTTGGTCTGAGAATGTAGTAAAGTCGGAAACATTACATCTCAGAAAGAAATTCGAGAAAGGTACAAAGGCGGAAATTGTGAGTGAAAGTTACCTCTTCACAACAGGCACTTCCTTTGTGCCAACAGCCACTGTCGGAGCTTTGTGCTTCTTGAGCGCGAGGTCCGGCAATGAGACCACTTCAGTCTCCTGAGAAAACTCAGGAGGATATCCTTCGAGTGGAGCAAGCTCCGACTCGGGGAGGTCAGCAAGCTGAAAACAAGAAAGCATATCAGCATTGCAGTATATAACTTAAAGATTGAAACACATAAAAGGTGTATTAATGGAAGCTTACTGGCACCACGGGGTTTTCCGCTATGTACATATCCAGAGAAATCTCCGGAATCCTCCTCTCGATCCGCTCCTTGATCAGCCACTTGATCTGGCTAATGTAGCCTTGAGTGGTGTAGGATTTGGGGCTGATGCAAAGGGAGTCTTTTTTGGAAGACGTGATGGAGTGCATCAGTCTATCCCCGTGGTACTGAAGTGGCTGGATCCGACGTGAGACCCAGCACTGGACCAAGTCGGATCCCTTCAGACCCATGTGCTTGATCAGATATTCGATCCGCCTCTTAGCGAGGATCAGATCGTCGGTGAGAGCCGGAGCAGCCTCGTCCCAGGAAGGCTGGGCCGTGGCGGCACCGTCGACAAAAGCCGGCAAAGCAGTAGCTTTGCCGGGAGCCGGAATATCCCTATGGTAGAAAAAAGTGGTTGGCCATTGTTTGACCGAGTCACTGGTCGAAATTTTGGGATATGCCTGGTCTCGTCTAACAGAAAAGCTAATGGTGCTGGTGATGTAAGGAACACCGGCAGTGATGTAATTTCTCTGGACATGAAAATAATACCGGAAGAGAATCAAACTCGGCCTAATGCCGAGAAAGCCCTCGCAAAGCGCAGCATATGCGCTCATTTCTAGAAGAGAATTGGGAGGAAGATTGTGGAGTTGAACTCCATAGTGATCTATCACTTTGGAGAAGAACTCCGAGGGAGGAAAAGACAGACCTCGGTCCAGATGAGTACCGAAGTGGACACGCTCGCCCTCGCGCGGGTTGGGGACGGTTTCGCCGGAGCCGCTCCACCAGTCGCCGGCGGCGAGAAGCCCCTCCTTCTCCACGTTCTTGAGGCCGTCCTCGTCAAGGGCGCAGGGGATCTAGATTTCTCGGAAGCTCTCCTTCTCCGCAGCTGCTTCCGCCGTCGCCGCCGCCGCTGCTGCCGCCAAACCGGAGGAAGAAGACGATGAAGCCATTTCTCCGGTGAGAAGATGACCTAAAAGTGGGGGCGCTAGGAGTTTCTGTGGGGGAAAGGACGAGAGAGCTCTGAGCGCGCAGGAGGATTGGGAGGAAAGGAAACGGCAAAGCCTGGTGGAAAGGAGAAGGAGAAATCCAAACCCCTTATATCCACCTAACTGCGCCAAGATTCGTGCAAATGCTACAGTGTAACCGCCACGCGTCGTGGAAAGAACTGGGAAGGACCCACGCGATGATTGCGTCTCCTCGATCTCCACGCTCGCATTGAAACGGTGCCTCGGTTCCGCGAACCGCGGACCCACCAACAGTCGTGCTGACGGCACACCTGTCAGATGACGTGACTTGACTATGCTTGTGTCAGGTGGCGTAGAAACCAGTTCTGGCTTAGTTTAAAATCGAGCTGGAAAATCCGAGTAACTAATTGATAGGTCCGACTTATTTTTAAGACCCGGGTCATATTTTATGTGAAGTTTCAGGAACCCTTCAAGATTCTGCAAGCCGAAGATCAAGCTAGACGATGATAAAATCCAACTTTGGATCTTGGAGGCCTCCGGGGGCTGCTGTTGGGGATATACTTTCCAGGTATCCTCACAGTTCCTCACTGACCAGGGTGGACCACTTCGGGTTAGAGCTTTGCTTCATGGGCGGCCCAGTCAGGAGAGAAGATGGAGTCCAATCCGTCTACGGGAAGGCCCAGAAGACTTATCGACTTAGGCCCATAATGTTACTTGTAGTTCAAGATGTACTCTGTAACCAACTCTTAGTCGTAGCCGGATTGATCTCTCTTGTAAACCCTAGGCCGGATATCTATATAAGCTGTCCTAGGGAGAGCCTTTAGGGCAGAACACCTGACAACACAATAGTCTACAACCTCAACTCGCACAGGCGATACCCTTGTAACCCATATTCCGGCTCTGCCGTATTACTGGATTGCTAGTAGGAGTAGGATCCGTCCAAAGCCGGCGGATTCAAACCTGGGTAAACTTGTGTGCTCACCGTCCCGGAATACCGTACGTCTCACCCCCTCTCTTCCGCATGCCTCGAGGACCCCCTCATGGCGTACTTGTCATCAATCCAACGACACCTAAGGCCAAGAAAACTTCTGACGCCGCCATGGCAGCATCCATCGAGGCTGGACAACGCATGCTCGCGTCCATGCTTCCGAAGAAAACTCCATCGAAGAAGGATGTTGCCCCCGAGTCAGGTAGCACACAACTTGCATGGCACACCAGCCCCGCTGCTGCCCAAGTTGAAAGGAGGGACGCCCACGCCAAGGGTTTGATCGCGCCCCACATGCTTAGCGGAGAGCGCTATCCCCTGGCCCTAATTGAATATGTCAATAACTGGAACAACTTGGAGTTCGTCAATCCCACAGATGATCTTCCGGAGAAATTTGGGCCTGCGGAGTTTAGCACACAAATGAACACAGCGGCTAAGGCTATCAACCTCGCCGGGCGGATGATGGAGGTACGGTACTTTGTCTTTTCTTTAGCATGAACAAGTGCTTAGAGATATAACCATTAGTCCCCAAGCCTCCGGGGGAGTAACTTGTTACTCGGCTGGATGCTCTTTAGAGAACTAGCGTAACTCCTTAGTAATTTTGAATATGCACACACCTAGAGCCGGGTTAAGTTCCACTTGGGCCGAATCTTGTACGCTTCGAATATGCACACACCTAGAGCCGGGTTAAGTTCCACTTGGCCCGAATCTTGTACACTTCGAATATGCACGCACCTAGAGCCGGGTTAAGTTCCACTTGGCCCGGATTTTGTACACTTCGAATATGCACACACCTAGAGCCGGGTTAAGTTCCACTTGGCCCGGATTTTGTACACTTCGAATATGCACACACCTAGAGCTGGGTTAAGTTCCACTTGGCCCGGATCTTGTACACTTCGAATATGCACACACCTAGAGCCGGGTTAAGTTCCACTTGGCCCGGATCTTGTACACTTCGAATATGCACACACCTAGAGCCTGGTTAAGTTCCACTTGGCCCGGATTTTGTACACTTCGAATATGCACACACCTAGAGCCGGGTTAAGTTCCACTTGGCCCGGATTTTGTACACTTCGAATATGCACACACTTAGAGCCGGGTTAAGTTCCACTTGGCCCGGATTTTGTCAACTTCGAATATGCACACAACTAAGTAAACTTTGCTTTTTTCAGTTTACCACCAATTGTCGGAGTGCCGAGTTTCAGCGCCTCCTAGACACACACAAGGGGTTGCGCTCGAAACATTCAGTACTTCTTGCTGAGTTCGACAAAAGGGGTAAGTTTTCTCTTTGCCTTTTTCCCATTTTTCTTTGTCTTTCCCTACCGGATTAATTTGTCATTAGGTCTGCGCAGCCGGAGTGGAGGCCGAAAATAAAATCATGAGGAAGAACTTGGATGAAATAAAAGGTAACTAGGTTTGGCTAATATCCTTCTGCGCTCTTTCTCCTTTTCTGCTCGGCAGATATTTATGCCCCGACTCTGCCGGGTTAACACATCGTTGCAGCATCCCTTGGAGATAGTGTGCCCGTGCCTGATATGATGCTGCATTTTCTCGAACAAGCAGGGCAACATCACGCCGAGCTCAAGAAGAAGGATGATGAACTTGCCATTCTCCGGACCAAGGATGATGAAATCGCCAAGCTCAAGGCTGAAATGAAAAAGCTCAAAGCGCTCCATAAGGCTGAGATGGACAAGGCTGGCCAAGATTTCACTGAGGAGCAAGAGCGCCTCAACCTCCAACTTGCAAAGGATCAAGAATTGCTGAAAGAGGCCGACGTTAAGCTTGAGTCGGCAAATTCTGAACTTGAGTAGCTGCAAACGAGACATGATAACTGCATCAACGAGCTGACTCGGATCCATAGCCAGGTCTCCCGTAAACTCCTTTCCTTAAGCTGACGTGAATTTCTTCGAGTTAAGTTCTTTTACTTATTTTACTTGTTTTGTCTGCAGATAAATTCCCGGAGGGCGATACCATTGCATCCAATGCCGTTACCAAGTTCCGCCAGCAGAGAGGTACTCCATCTGGTCCTGGCTCCATTCCTCTTGACCTGGAGGATCTGATAGTCAGCCTATCCTCCCGAGTTGAAATCATGAAGAACTATGGTTCGGGTCTCCTAGATTCATCTGTCCGGATCTTCTGTGCCCTCTGGCCTAATGAGGATGTTCCGGAGGGATCCAGAACTCTGATTGCCAAGTTAATGGAGTGCGAGACCCAGCTTGACCTATGGAGGGAATCCGCCGCACGTGCTGGAGCTAAAATTGTCCTCCACTTCGTTGTCTCATGGTATGAAAAGTTGGACCTAAAGCTTCTCGAGCGCCTGCGCACCGGATCAAAGTGGTCAACTGACCCGGATTGGGTAGCTCGGCGCAAGGCTTGCGCTCACAACCTCATCCAGTTTGCCCCCGTCCATCAATGGAATGAAGGACCAAGCTTCCTTGACGCTGTTGATGAAGAATATGTCGAAGATGGCTCTGGCGGTGATGAAGGGGACAAAGCTTTGGATATTGAAGAAAATGAAGACGATGAAGCTGAGGCCGGAGTTTCACCTGCTGCTGCTCCTTGAGCATGAAAAACACTTTGAATTTTATCAGATCCCCGGTATGCCAGGCGCAGATGTATTGAGTACACAGGTCATATTTTGCTACTAAGTTGCTTATGCCGGATTAACTTGGGCATAGTCCCCGAGTTTCATTTTCTTGTTTCTCCAATTTCCTAGCTTGGCTTGTGTCTACCTTGATTCGGTTTTGTGACTTACGAGACCGAGTTTCAAAAATTGACTTAACAATACTTGGAAACTTTAGGATTAGCTCAAAATAACCCAACACCGTAAAGGTGAACTAAACATGGGATTAGTCCGAACAATAAACGTCGGCTCGATTACGTTCCTTTCCTTAGTCGTTTTTCGTGTGCTGTGCATTTCCAAACTTGTTCTCTTGCTTGCCATGAATCCAATTCTTGTTGGACAGCAGCAAGTCGAAGAGTTGAGTTTTTGGTGCTCACACACTACTAATCCGGCTTAGGTAGAAGCAACTTAAACCAGCCGACATAAAAATAAATAACTAACACAAAGGATGAATAATATTACTAAGGCAGTCCCCGAGTTACTGCTCGAGGTGCCAAGATTTCATTGATAAACTCATTTCCAGCATACATACCGACATATGAGGGACTCAGATACACACATTCCTTTGTTAAGTGTAGAAAGGACAAAGTAGAGCTACATTCCATGGACGCTTAGATTCCTCGCCGGACATGTCCGCCTTGTTCTTCTCCTGTGGTTTTGCATCGATGAGATAATAAGAGCCATTGTGCAATGCTTTGCTCACAATGAATGGCCCTTCCCATGGGGGGGGATTACTTATGCATGCCAGCAGTACGTTGTACTAGCCGTAGTACCAGATCACCTTCCCGGAAAACTCGGGGGTTTACTTTCCGGCTATGATAGCGTTGGAGATTTTGCTGATATATGGCGGATCTGGACAATGCCAATTCTCTCGCTTCTTCCAGCAGATCAACATCATTTTGCCGGGCTTCTCGCACTTCGGCTTCTGTGTATAGGGTGACTCTAGGCGAATCATGCTCTATGTCGGATGGTAATACAGCTTCTACCCCATATACCAGAAAAAATGGAGTATAGCATGTTGATCGATTAGGAGTTGTTCTTAAACTCCAAAATACCGCTGGTAGTTCTTCTATCTAGCACCCCACTGATCTTTGCAGCGGCTCAATGAGCCGGGGTTTTATTCCGGATAACACTAATCTGTTGGATCTCTCCACTTGTCCGTTCGATGCGGGGTGGGTTACCGAGGCAACGTCCAGCCGGATCTTTTTATCTCGGCAGAATCGCGCAAATGCTTCTTCAGCAAAATTGGTGCCATTATCTATTATGACACTATGAGGATAGCCATATCTCAAAATGATATCTTTGAGGAATGTCACGGCTATAGCTCCATCACATTTTCTTATCGGCTTCACCTCAATCCACTTCGTAAACTTGTCCACCATAACCAAGATATGGGTCTTATTTCCTCTTGCCGGTTTAAACGGGCCAACCATATCCAAACACCATACGGCAAATGGCCATGTAATTGGTATGGTCTTGAGCTCCGACATTGGCATGTGTGTCTTGGTAGCATACCTCTGACAACCATTGCATTTTCTTACCATATCCTCTACTTGTTCAAAGGCACTTGGCCAATAAAACCCATGCTGGAAAGCTTTTGCTACCAAGGCTCTGGACGAGGCGTGATGCCCACATTCCCCTTGATGTATATCTCGGAGGATGTCAAGCCCTTCTTCCGGGTCAACGCATCGTTGGAGAACGTTTGTGACACTTCTCTTGTATCGCTCGAAATTGATGATCGTGTATGCCTTTGCCCTCCTCTGAGTTTGCCTTGAAAGCACTTCTTCGTTGGGCAAAGTTCCATCTTTCAGGAATCGGAATATGGGCAGTGCCCAAGCTGGTATGGGTCGCACCGGGAACACTTCCTCATCAATTTCCATTTGATCCACCGGCATAACCTCAGCCGGATCTCGCTACGCAGTCCCTGGGTTTGCCGAAGCAGTCCCCGGGTTTGCCGAAGCAGTCCTTGGGTTTCATGAACCACTTCCCACATCAATGTCCATGGGCACAGCTTCCAATTCCGGATTTGCCGGGATATAAATTGACTCAGACTCTAGGGATGGCCTGATAGATGGTTCTCTGAGGTTCTCTAGCGCTACCCCTGGCGGGATTAGTTGTCGGGTTGATCTGAGTTTCGACAGTACGTCGACAACCTCATTTTCTAGCCGGGGTATGTGGTGAAATTTGCATCCCTCAAAGTATCCTGATATCTTCTGCACATGAAATCTGTACAATGCCATATTTGCATCCAATGCATCCCAATGCCCTGAGACTTGCTAGACTACCAGATCGGAGCCACCAAAGCATTGGATTCGGCGTATCCCAATTTATTTTGCCACTCTGAGCCCATGCACAAGTGCTTCATATTCTGCAACATTGTTTGATGCTGCGAAGTGGATCTATAGCACGTGTTTCAGCTGGTCCTTCTTGGCCAAGTAAGCACAACTCCGGCGCCTAATCCAGTTTTTGTTTTTGATTCGTCAAAGTGCATTCTCCAATAGTTCGGATCTAGCAACGGTGGCTCATGTTGCACCTCGGCCCAATCCACAAAAAAGTCGGCCACAACCTGAGACTTGATCGCTTCTCTCATGTCATATTGTGGAGCATAAGGGGCTAGCTCAATTGCCCATTTTGCAATCCGGCCACTTGCATCCTTATTGCTCATTATCTCAGATATGGGGGCTTCACATATTACTTTGATGGGGTGCTCTTCAAAATAGTGCTTTAGCTTCTTAGCCGCCATATACACACCATATGCCATCTTCTGAGGATAGTTTTGCTTTGAAGATGATAATACCTCACTCAGATAATATACTGGCCTTTGCACTAACTTACCCTCCTCGTCGCGCTCTACCACAATTACTGCACTTACAGCTCGGTTGGTTGCGGCTATATAGAATAACATTGGCTCCTTTGATAGTGGAGAGGCTAACGCTGGTGCAGTGGCTAACATTTTCTTTAATTGGATAAAGGCTTCATTGGCCTGCGGCGTCCAAATGAACTTGTCCGACTTTTTCATAAGTTGATAGAGAGGCAGTGCCTTTTCTCCCAACCGACATACAAACCGACTTAAGGATGCCAGGCAACCAGTGAACTTCTGGACATCGTTAAGGCACTTCAGAAATTCCATTCGCTCTATGGCCCGAATTTTAGTTGGGTTAACTTCGATACCTCGGCTGGAGACAAGAAATCCGAGTAACTTTCCAGCTAGGACACCGAAGGTACATTTCTCCAGGTTAAGCTTCATTCGGAACCTCCTTAGGTTCGCGAACGTTTGCCGGATATCGTCAAGGCGCGTTTTATTTTCCTTGGTTTTTATTACCACATCATCCACATACACTTGCACATTCCGACCAATTTGATCATGTAAGCATTTTTGCATACATCTTTGGTACGTTGCCCCTGCATTACGTAACCAAAAGGCATGGTGCGATAGCAATAATCCCCGTACGGGGTAATAAAAGCAGTCTTTATTTGATCATTCGGGTTCAGAGGTATCTGGTGGAAACCAGAATATGCGTCTACGAATGACAACAGTTCACATCCAGTAGTAGAATCTATGACCTGATATATCCTTGGCAGCAGGAATGGATCTTTTGGACACGCCTTATTCAGGTTCGTGTAATCGGTGCACATACGCCAAACCACTGCCACATTCGGATCATCTTTGTTCTTTTCCACCAGCACCGGATTAGATAGCCAATCCGGGTAAAGCACTTCCATGATGAACCCGGCTGTGAGGAGCCGAGTTATCTCATCTCCAATGACTTTTCTCCTATCTTCGGTGAAGCGGTAGAGAGGTTGCTTCACCGCCTTTGCTCCGGGTCTCACATTCAAAGAGTGCTCGGCTAACTCCCTTGGAACACCTTGCAAGTCATGTGTGGACCAAGCAAAGATATCCCGATTCTCATGGAGGAAGTTGACGAGCTCGCTTTCCTATTTGTCATTTAACTCGGCACCAATCGTTATGGTGCGCTCTGGGAACAGATCATCAACAGGCACTTTCTTGGTATCCTTTGTTGCTTGAATGAGACACTTCCATGCGGGTTACTTAGCGCCGGCATATACTGCTGCGCGGATTGAGCTAATGCCACCACTTCCTGGATCTTTCTTTTCTCTTGCGCGATTACGAGTGACTCGGCTAGGTTAGACCCGGCTGACGCACACTCAATGGAACATCAGAAATCTCCTGCTATAGTAATTACTCCATTTGTCCAGGCAGCTTCATCTTCAAGTAACTGATGTACTGTTCGACAATTATCTCTCGTGTCGAACAGTACATCAACCCGGATTTTGCCGATGGGTTCACATGAAATGCCTAGCACAATGCCATGGAAAGTTGTCCTTGTATCCTGGAGCATGTTCTCCGAGATACCCAACTTGCACATTGTATCCACGTACATAATATTGATGCTGCTGCCATTATCGATCAGTACCTTTGAGAATCTCACATTGATATTTGGCCCAATGAACGTTGGGTCTCGCACTAGCGCATACGAACTAGGACTTGGCATGAGCTTGGGATGGTCTTTGATACTCCAGGTAATTTCTTGATCCGACCAAGGCATATACCTCATCACCGCTGGCATAACTGCATTCACCTCCATATGTCGATGTTGCGAGCTCTTTCTATCCATTTCCTCCGTGGTAAACACGCAGTAACTTTGGTGATGCTCTCTGTATTCGTTTCTCCCCTCATTGCCGGGATATCTTTGATCTGGCTGATGCTGGTTTTCCACCTGATGCACTGCATCCCTTCTCTCATGGTTTTCATACCTCGGCAGAGGTGGTGGCAACATTAACTATTGTGTGTTCGCTCCGGAGAGCAATTGCTGCCGGGGTAACTCCTGCCGAGGCTAATTGTTCTGAGGTGCCTGAGCATTCCCCGAACCACTTTGTTCTATCTTCCTCATCCATTCACATTTCCATGTTGTATGACTCGCTGGGTTACTCGGATTTGGCGTGTGAAATTTACACGGCTGATCCAGCATTGCCTCATACGTATACCTCGGCCTGTCTTTCTTCTCTTGCCACGGTTTCTTTTGTTCGGGCGTCCAAGTTTTCTTGCCATCATTTCTCGGGGTCCACTGTTGCCCTCCAGTTTTCTGACGCTGAATACTCCCTGCTCCGGGTTGGTCTTGATTTACCGCAGCAACTTGTTGTGAACCGTAACGGTAATCCGGTCTATCATCTCTTCTCTTACCCTAGTAATCATTTCGTCGGGATGATCCGGGTCCATCTCACTGGTAGTACTCCTCACTTGACTCGTTTGCCATAAGGCGGGGTTGAGTTGGATCACCCACAGCATACGAATCAGCAATCCAGATTGTCGCCGCCAGTGTAGTCGGCATATCCCTTTGCAACCTTTGCCACAGCATGCTTGCATATCTGCACCCCTGCGCAAACCAAGCTATGGCCTGCGACTCAATCACACCCTCATATGAGTTTCGCACAGTGCACCAGCGGGTTAAGAACTCCCGGTCTGTCTCATTCGGTCTCTGCTTACACATTGCTAGGGTCTGTGGCCTATTCGGCCTTTGATACGTGCTCGAGAAGTTACTGACAAACATTTCCTCAAAATCAATCCAGCAGTTGATACTTCCGGGTGGTAAATTGTTTGACCATACCCTCGCTGGCCCCTCCAGCATCTGGGGTACATATCTCACTACCCATCTCAGATTGCCTGTGGCAATTTTCACTGCTGTTGCGTAATTAATCAACCAATCCTCCGGCTTGGTGCTGCCGTCATATGTCTTTGTGCCTCTGGGTAACTGGAAGTTAGGTACTGGGGGTTCTTTCATGATCCGGGGCCCAAAGCATGCTGGACCTGGAGGACCTTGACACTCAATTTGCTCCGACCTATAAAGCTAATCCAGTTTTAACCTAGCGTCATCAGGCATCAAGTTCCTGCTTCCCAGCCTAGACCCTATCACATTATAATCCGGCTTAGGGTATCCTGCGTTCACCATTTCCAAATCACCATCATTGTACCTATCTTTCTCTTGTGGAGCGCCCCTCTGTTGCATACCTTGGCCGGCACTTCGCTCTTGCCATGGTATATTCCGCTGCTGCGGTTGCCCTGCACCCGCCGAGTTACGCTGTCCGGTATTGCTGTTTACAACGTTTCTCTGACCAGCATTGCCTTGGTCGCGGTTACCTCGGCTAGCTTCACCTCGGCTGACACTTCGTCGATCCTCGTTTCCCTCCACTTCTTTTCCTTTCCCTGCCCTTGCCGGGTCATATGGGACTATCTGTTTGTTCCTCCTGGCCGAGGTTACCACCTCCTCTCTCCTAGGACCACCATGAGGAGATGATGCAGCTCCAGCGGATTTCTCCGGGTTACCCACTGCCGAATAAACAATCTTGGAAGCCCCAGCTCTTTCCGGGTTAGCCCTGAGCAACTCCTCATTCTGTCTGTTAGCGATCCGAACTAACTCATTGAGCCTTTCCTACTGCCTTTGCCGGGCTTCACCCGTCAAGCCCTCTAACTCGGATGCAGCTGCATCTGCTGCTCTAAGGTTCTTTGCCGGGGTGCTGTACTTCGGCAGCCCACGGACAAAATGTTCTCTAATTCCTCAATTCTAGTATCACCTTCTTTGTTCATTTCACTAATGAGGTTTCTCCCCTTCACTTTTACAGCATCTACCTTATTTGCCTTTGCGTACTCGCGCAGTGTCATGTTCAACGACTGCTGAGCCGCGGCTATCTTTTTTGCACCCTCCAGTATTTTCTGCCTAGTTTCCTCCAACTCGGCATGTGCCTGAGCCGGATCTACCACTGCTGCTACTGGGCTTGCTAAGCTATCTATTGCCTGCTGCAATACATTTCCTGGCCTCTCTAGCGGAGGACCTCTACTTTTCCTCGATGCTTTGGGTGTTACCTCCGAATCTGGTGCTAGATCTTTGCTAGCACCAGCGCCAGGCGCAGTCATCATCACTTTGGCGCGGTAAGGGGAGCAAGTGATACGTGCCCCGTGTGCCGCACTAAGAGGTGGTTCACCTCCCTCGACGACGTGCCGCGGATGAACGCACGACACGTCGACGCCAACGTAGATCTTGTGAGCACCAAGCTTGATGAAGATGTCGTTGCACGGAAGAGGTCGCGTGCCGAAGCAACCAACATTTTTGCTGACGTAGTCCAACGCTCCAAAGTGCTAAACAAGCCCAGAGACGATGCGTTCGCCGTTGCCGATGAGGTTTCCGTACGGATCTTCACTCCTGCTAGAGCCGCTTGCCCCACGGTGGGTGCCAACTGTCGTGGTGGTGTCACGGCAGATGCCATGGATAGGATAAAGGTGGGGCCAATATGCACTAGAGGAATCCAGGGAGGGATAGTGTGGTGATTCCACACACAGATGCTTTGTATTCACTAGGTTCACAAGGTTTACAATGCTCCTCGAGCTGTATTGGGGAGAGGACGAAGAAGGAGCTCTCTTACTCTCACCACTAGCTAGCTCCCAGGAACCAACTACCCAATGCCAACTCAAAAAGCTCAACCTCTTCTACAGATGCCCTAGCCCTCCTTATAAAGGGGTGGCTAGGTCTCCAATTAGGGCATACGTGGACCGACCGAATCACTTTTCGCCATCGTAAGCCATGTAGAGGCTACGTGAGCCTCTGCGGCGCCAACGTCATCCGATACAGGCAATGTCACCCTTGTCGGCCACGCTCCGGTGGTCCTTCCCTCTGTCCGCTTCGCTCATGCTCTAGTGTATAGTGACCACCTTTTGACTAGCGAGATACCTTCCTTCTCTTGCAAGCCTGATATAACTCGGATCATGCCTGGTTAATCCGGCCCCGCGGGTACCTGCATACAAGTTACACGAAACCTGCCGGCATACGACATACGTCGGCCGGGACTTAGTTAGGTGGACATCCTCCGGTCTGGGTTACTCCGTGATTCGGCCTGCCTTGAGGTGACCCGGCAAGCGTTCGCTTTGACCTTGCCATACCTCGGCTAACTTGGCCTTTATACCTCGGCGTGACCCTACCCGGGGGTATCCCCCCAACACCACCGCTCTGACTTTGCCCCCTTCGAGCCTGCACCCAGCCGCCCAGCGCTGCGCTGCTGGCTTCTCCTTCTTCCCCTCTAGGGGCCCCTCTCCCTTCCCCGCATGGCAGCGATACCCAACTCTGCAAGCATGCCGCCCCGTGGAGCTCCTCCGGCCGACCTCCGCCTTGCACCTCACCTTCTCTTCCTCTTAGAAGCGTCACCAGCCGCCCGCCACTTGGCCCCGCTCGTTGTCCTCCGCCGGCGAGGCCACATCGCCGCCTCCTCTGCAGCATGACCCCGTCGCCCTCTACTTCTTCCGCTGCCCGCGTTGTTGACTTCCTCACCTGCGTGCCACCCCCTCCTCCGAGTCGCCGCCTCAGCTGGCCTCCTCGCAAAAACTGCCACCACCGTCGATCTGAAGCACCACCTCCTCGCCTTTGGCCTCGCCCTCTTGTGGTTGCTGCACGTTGTTGGCCGACGCCCAGGCCTGTGCACACCCAACCATCGTCTTCCGTAACCCCGCTCCCTCACCGATGTCCTTCTCTTGGCCATGTGTGTGTACGTGTTGGATCCCTGCGGTGCCTCTGTCCACAAGCACCGGCCATTTCCCTGTTTTTTGTTAATCTAGTTTGGTGTCCGGCCTTGAGGTGCTGCTTGTGTTATAGGTACATGATGACCCACAAGTATAGGGGTGTATCGCAGTATTTTCGATAAGTAAGAGTGTCAAACCCAACAAGGAGCAGAAGGTGCTGGCTAGTGGTATGGATCAGGAATTCTCTACAGATACTTACCAAACGGATTTTTAGGGGTTTTTGATAAAGCAAGTAAACAAAGTACGAGTAAACAAAAGACAGTAGGAATGAATGCAGCAAGTGGCCCAATCCTTTATGCAGCAAAGGACAAGCCGGTTGTATTACTTAAGATGACCAAACGTTCTCGAGGACACATGGGAAGACTATCAAGTGCTTTCGCTTCATATAGTTGATTAATCTTCTTTAGCTTGCTAAGTGTTGTGTGGGTGAACCTGTGCTAATGTACCGACCTTCCTAGGACTAATACATACTTGTGATTATACCCCTTGCAAACATCCATAAGTACAAGAAAGTAATTAAGGTAGAAACCTAACCACAACTTTAAACTCTAAGACCCTTACGTCCCTTGTGCAATGGTTTCCTAACGGGGGTTCAGGTTTCTGTCACTCCGGCAACCCCTACGATTAGTAGCCAAATACACAATGCATTCCCCTAGTCCCATATAGGTGAAGTGTCATGTAGTCGATGTTCACATGACACCACTAGAAGAAGTACACCACAACTTAAATATCAAACAATTGAATCTTTCTCAACACAACTCCACTACTAACAACATGACTTCTCCCATGTCCTCAAGAACAAAACAAACTACTCACAAGACATCATATGGATCATGATTAGAGATGGAATAATGATGTATAACAATCTGAACATAAACAATAATTCAATGGTTCACTCAATAGCATCAACTACAAAGAGTAATCAACACCGGGAAAGTTTCCCCTATGAACTATGCAAGATTCAACTCAATTGTTACAGCAATATGGAGATGGTGATGAGGGTGCTGATGGTGATGATGGTGGTGATGATGATGATCCCAATGAAGTCCAGCTTGATGGTGGTGTTGATGGCGACGATCTCCCCTCTCTGGGAAGGAATTCCCCCGACAGAAATCTGTCTGCTAGAGAGATCTTTCTCTCTCAGTGTTTTCCGCCCTGCAGAGGCGGCGGAATCTTTCTGTGGTCGCTCCCTGAGTCTTAGGGTTTCGGGAGGAATATATACGCTAGAGGGGAGTGCCAAGGGTGGACCAGGGTGGCCACACCACCTGGTGGTGTGGCCTATGCTGGCCCGTGCTAGGGGGTGGTGTGGGCCCCCTGTGGCCCATCTCCAGCCCCCCTTCTGGCTTCCTTCATCTTCTGGAAAAGTAGAATTTTCTATATATTTTCCCGGATTTTCTGATCTTCGCGAATTTTGCCTCCAAACAACACCTTTTCCATCAGAATCCTGACTGCAGCGGTCCATGCTCGAAAAGTCATCGACCATGCAAAAACAGATGAAATAACATAAGTATCACCTCTCAATACGAAGTATATCGATGAATATCAGTGAATTATGACATAGAGTAGTGATGCAAAATGGACGTATCAACTCCCTCCAAGCTTAGACTTCGCTTGTCCCCAAGCGAAACTAAGCTCAATAAACATGACCTCGGGTTTATGGAGTGAAGAGTCGATAAAATAATATGGACAAGAAGCATCACATTCATCAATACATAGATCATAATAGAAGACAACTCGCTATTACACAACTCAACTTGCAATGAGTAAAGGAAACACGATAAAGATACATAAAGTGAATCATAATTGGTAATGGCAAACTTAGCTCTTGGTAGAAGAATAGTTGATAATTTGCTGAAGTTCACAAATAGCTGGTTTTCAATGATAGCTTTCAAAGTAGTAAACACCAAGATAAGAGCAATGTGCAAAACAAGGAAAATAAGAAACATGATTGAATAAATCATCATGTGAATGAATGAAACACAACAACTCAAAATACATGCTGAGATAGAAGAGAATAGGTTTACTGACTCAACTACAAAGTAAAAAGAAAGGCCCTTCGCAGAGGGAAGCAGGGATTACAAGTCTCATAAAGAGCTCCCAAAAATTATGATACTTACTAGCTTTCAGCTCTCATTGCCCCTATCATAGGCATCTTTAGGTGATTAAGGTTAAAGTGATCAAATACGAGGATTTGCATTGACAAGTTGTAAATTGAGAATCTCATGTCCCTTGAATACGAGGGTCGCTCCTCATGCTACTCAAGTTTAGTCACCGTAAGTTCTTGTCATCGTAAGCATATGTGTATCATAGAGAACCGCCAATGGCGTACCCCTTGCCCGATGATATGGAAGAATCCCCATATCAAAATGACAAGGCAAGCAGACAACAAGTTTCTCAACAATCTTCTTATTTACCATGGGAATATGGTGCTTTTTTCTCTCTTTCCTCTTTTCATAATCTCTTTTTTTTCTTTCTCTTTTTCTCAATACTAGACTCTTTTTTTATAAGAAGAATGCTTCATAGATGCTCATTATGGTTACGCTGCAGGTTTCCACCATGTCAGCATGGATTAGACCAGCGGCCCATGCGTTTCTCTAACACACATGCATAACTCCATGGACTTACAAGCTCCCCTTTCATTTCACACCGACGACATCCATAGACAAAATAACATGATATCAACTAGGTACAAAGTACCAGTGCAATGTTGAAAGCATACCCCATGACAGCATGGTTCTGCTAATTCACAACTTACAAAGCGCAAGCATATACGCAGCATAGGTGAGCACAATGGTTCAAGTTTATTAGATGCGAGAAAGTAACGTGTGCCATCAAGTTCGTGAGAGCTTTAATCACTAACTTTCACATAACAAGTTTAATTTGGGAGGTAGATAAAACAAGAATTAACTTGGAATAGCAATAATGCTAATAGCTAGGTATGGTGGACACAAATGGCATAGGTTTTGGTTTAAGGATTGGATGCATGAGGAGAATTCCCTCTCAGTACAGGTTTTTGGCTAGCAAGGCTAGGTAGCAAGTACAAGAGTTGAAGGAAACAAACAAACATATAAGTGAAAAAAACAAACATGTAATCATCTTTGGAAGCACAAAAGATCTTAACTAGAGAATACTAGACTTATGAGCAAATCAAGAAAGAAATATGATGAAATTATATTTCTTTAGAGTACTTTTATCTTTTTCATTCAACTCTCAAAAATAGTGTTGCTACTGACCGGGCCAGATTTGCCAAAACCAACTAAATTAACTCAATGATCCCAAAGTGCTACCAATACTAACAACAAGATCAATCATATAACCACGAATTGAAAATTAATATAAGCTATGCAAAAGAGTAAATGATAGAACTTTCTCATTAATATTCCATAACGGCAACTCACACCAAGGGATACATATCTAACGGGAGAGGGGACACTTCCATAATGCAAACCATCCTATATAATAACTTCTCTATTCATGATATGACTTTACTAAAAAGGTAAAAAGATAGAAGATAGTGATGTGATACCGCGACACTCCCCCAAGCTTGGAACAAACCAAGGGGATGCCAAACCTGATGACGAATTACTCCTTTGGTGGTGGTATCCTCTCGATGAGCTTCTTGACCAATTTCCCCAAGTCCTCAATCTCGAAGGTGAGATTACGAATAAGCTGTGAGTTTTGATCAATGCATCTCATGATCATGTCGGGTTGAGAATCCCAACTCTTGTGATTCTTTTTCTGTTCTTCCCTCTTGGAGTCTTCTTTTCCTGCATGGTTATGGATAAAGGTATGGAAGGGACTCTTGGTGCTTGGAGAAGGTGTCCTTGGAGCCAAATAGTGACGCGGAGGTTTCCCTCCAGTTGACATCCGTGCAGTCCTTCTGATCCTGGCAGGGTTCGCCATCACTCCAATGCTTGCAACGGTAGTGCCGGTGTGCTTTGCCTCCTCTTCACCTTCACTCTTGATCTCCTTCTCCTTCCCGGGGTCTTGGAGGTCTTCTTCCATAGGATCCTTCCCTTTATCCTTGGCGGACACCATTGTGCTTCTAAACCTTCAAAGAGTATGTCCTAGCAGAAACAGATCAAAACAAAAACACGACGAAAACACGATATACGAACCTCAGGAGATCCGGGGGATTATATATTACGGAGTTTCATAACAAAAGGAAGGTACTAGGAGAAAACGAGTCGGAGGCGGAGTCTGGGGTGGACTCACCACCTGGTGGCGCGACCAGGGGAGGGCCCATGCCACAGGGTGGTGTGAGCCACCCTGGCTTCGTTTCCATCCCTCTTTCGCTTCGTAGCATTCCTTATTGACTAAAAACTACAAAAATATAATTGGATAGTATTTTCGCGGAACTTTTCTTACCAGAACTATTACCTATTTGAAAGCGGACTCTACAGGTCTCTGAATTTGGTATCTAGTAGATTCTTCCGGAGTCACCACTTGAATAACATCAATATCTCATCTTCATACACTTATTACTTGAGTCATAAAACCCTTCTCTTCCTTATTACACCATTATCTCCACTACGTGGAAATTTCTTTCACACAAAACTCCACACAGTTCTCATTAGCAACATTAGTATATGAGAAGTGATAAAACCTTTTGAGTTCAATTTCAACCAAAAACCATAAAAACATAAGCTACTGTAGCAACTCCTTTCGAAAACCCAAAAAGAATTCAGAAAGGAAATCGAATAAAGAAGCAAATGCAAGAGTGGCAAAATCTGCCAAAACAGACCAGCAGGTAAAGATCAATTTTTTCGAAAATCTTCTATTGCTGAAATCAAAACGTGCAAAACTAACGAAAGTTAAATAACAACCTGGGTCAGGAGCACAAAAAATTACAGCTCAATCCGACAGACAGAGGTCTCTCACGAATTTTTACGGTGAAGCATAAAAATCTGTTTCTAGACAGCAACTTCCCCAAATATTACTTCTCTCTCATTAGAAGTTGATCTTGACACAAAAACCAAACAAAACGGATAAGGATCGGTTATTACCGAAGTAATAACTTCCAAGACTCAAAGAAACAAAAACAAACTGAAAGCAAAAACAAATTGTGTTGTCTCCCAAAAAGCTCTTTCTTTATAGCCATTAAGATGGACACGATAATTTTGAAGATGCTCACATAGGAATATGAATTGAAGTGAAAAAGAGAATTAAGAGGCAGAAATACACACATTTAAGTCTAACCCACTTCCTATGCAAAGGAAATTTTGTAAAGAAACAAGTTGTTAAAACCGGAGGCTACTTGCATAAGAAGGCAAAATAAGTGCAACATATAAACTTTCAGCATAAAACGAGGAAACTTGATATTATTGAGATACATAAGAACACTTTTCCCTCTCTCATAATAACTTTCAGTATCATGCATAAACTTAACAATATAACTGTCACAAGGGCCATCATAGCAATGATCGCTTATTCTACCAGAAAACACAGGAATACTAGCTCTCATAACACTACTATGTGAAACAATATTAGAGGTATCCTTACAAAGGATAGTGTGTCCCTTTTCTTCATATTTAGTAACAAAGTCTTTCACATTTGCTATTATAGGTTAATCAACCATTTGTTTATCAGGTTCAACAGCTTTACTTGCACTTTCATTAACCATACTAGCTATCATAGAATGTTCCTTTACCTTAACTGGGAAAGGCATTTTCTCAATATAAGGTTCAGGTAAGACATGATTAGCAGTATAAACTTCAGTACTTCTTGCGGGAACACTCTTAGCAATATCTTTATAAGGTTCATGATACTTATTCCACTTCTTTTTAGGCACTTCAATGTAGGAAGCAAAAGCCTTAAAATAAGAAGAAATAGCTTGAGAGTCTAGACCATAAGCATTTTTAATATTTTGAAAGTCATCAGTTCCCATAAAAGATTCAATGCATTCATAATCATAATTTATACCTGACTTTCTAACTTTTTCATTCTCCCAAGCTTCAGCATTGTCTTGAATACGGTCCAGAAGATCCCATTTAGCTTCATCTCCATGCGGGTGAATGATCCAGCACAAGAAGCATCCAATAAATCTTTATCATGAAGAGGGAGCCTTACATAAAAGTTGTTGATAATAATATTATTGGGAAGCTCATGAATGGGACATTTGAGCATTAGTAACTTCAATCACCCCCAAGCCTGAGCTGTACTCTCTCCATCAAGAGTCCAAAAGTTGCATATTTGATTCCGATCTTTGTGAATCTCACTAGGAGGATAAAATTTTGAATAAAAGAGAGGTACTATTTCCTCCCATTCCAGAGCTTGACCATTCTTCAGCAGCTTATACCATTCTTTAGATCTTCCTTTCAGTGATAACGAGAATAACTTCTTCTTAACTTGATCTATAGTAATACCTGCACACTTGAACAACCCGCATAATTCGTGTATAAAGAGTAAATGATCACCAGGATGGACAGTTCCATCCCCAACATAGTAGTTATCCATAACACGATCAATAATTCTTATAGGTATTGGGAAAGCATCAATTTCAGGAGGTGGTGGCTAATCTACTACCTTAGCAGTGGTAGTAGCATTACCAAATAAGAAACTCAGCGAATTATCCATACGAAAATAAAGCAACTTACAGAAGTAAACAATACTCACAGTAGAAGTTTCCTTTACCAGTTCCACTCTCCAATAGCGCTTCACTCCCCGGCAATGGCGCCAGAAAATAGTCTTGATGACCCACAAGTATAGGGGTTGTATCGCAGTATTTTCGATAAGTAAGAGTGTCGAACCCAACGAGGAGCGGAAGGTGCTGGCTAGTGGTATGGATCAGGAATTCTCTGCAAATACTTAGCAAACGGATTTTTAGGGGTTTTTGATAAAGCAAGTAAAAAAAGTACGAGTAAACAAAAGACAGTAGGAATGAATGCAACAAGTGGCCCAATCCTTTATGCAGCAAAGGACAAGCCGGCTGTATTACTTAAGATGACCAAACGTTCTCGAGGACACATGGGAAGGCTGTCAAGTGCTTTCGCTTCATATAGTTGATTAATCTTCTTTAGCTTGCTAAGTGTTGTGTGGGTGAACCTGTGCTAATGTACCGACCTTCCTAGGACTAATACATACTTGTGATTATACCCCTTGCAAACATCCATAAGTACAAGAAAGTAATTAAGGTAGAAACCTAACCACAGCTTTAAACTCTAAGACCCTTACGTCCCTTGTGCAATGGTTTCCTAACGGGTGTTTAGGTTTCTGTCACTCCGGCAACCCCTACGATTAGTAGCCAAATACACAATGCATTCCCCTAGGCCCATATAGGTGAAGTGCCATGTAGTCGATGTTCACATGACACCACTAGAAGAAGTACACCACAACTTAAATATCAAACAATTGAATCTTTCTCAACACAACTCCACTACTAACAACATGACTTCTCCCATGTCCTCAAGAACAAAACGAACTACTCACAAGACATCATATGGATCATGATCAGAGATGGAATAATGATGTATAACAATCTGAACATAAACAATAATTCAATGGTTCACTCAATAGCATCAACTACAAAGAGTAATCAACACCGGGAAAGTTTCCCCTATGAACTATGCAAGATTCAACTCAATTGTTACAGCAATATGGAGATGGTGATGAGGTTGCTGATGGTGATGATGGTGGTGATGATGATGATGATCCCGATGAAGTCCAGCTTGATGGTGGTGTTGATGGCGATGATCTCCCCTCTCCGGGAAGGAATTCCCCCGGCAGAAATCTGTCTGCCGGAGAGATCTTTCTCTCTCGGTGTTTTCCGCCCCGGAGAGGCAGCGAAATCTTTCTGTGGTCGCTCCCCGAGTCTTAGGGTTTCGGGAGGAATATATATGCCCGAGGGGAGTTCCATGGGTGGACCAGGGTGGCCACACCACCTGGTGGCGTGGCCTAGGCTAGCCCGCTCCAGGGGGTGGTGTGGCCCCCCCGTGGCCCATCTCCAGCCCCCCTTCTGGATTCCTTCGTCTTTTGGAAAATAGGATTTTCTGTATATTTTCCTGGATTTTCTGATCTTCGTGAATTCTGCCTCCAAACAGCACCTTTTCCATTAGAATCCTGACTGCAACGGTCCATGCTCCAAAAGTCATCAACCATGCAAAAACTGATGAAATAACATAAGTATCACCTCTCAATATGAAATATATCAATGAATAACAGTGAATTATGACATAGAATAGTGATGCAAAATGGACGTATCAGTACAATGATACACCGTGTTGCTCCTGCTTCTGGCCAAGTTCACCAGGACCTCGCATTCTAGATGAAGTGGACTCGTTCGCTGCCATGTTGGAAGTGTGGAGTTGTTCTGATACCGACGATAAGACGTTATGTGGTGTGGTACTGCAACAACGATGGTCAAGTGATCTTGGTGCATATCTATTGAACTCCTGCGTGGGTGTCGGAGGATTAAGGCGTTTCTTGAGACCAAAGATGCAGTGCCCCAACATACCACTACATGATGCAGTACACTATAGTCATTGACATACCACCAATGAAACACCGTTCACTAGTATTACATCCCTCATAATGGTACAACAGAAACACAACAGGTCTAAGACATGACTATATATTACAACTCAACTCTTTACAAAAGATCTAGAGAACATTCTAGGTTAAAGAGAGGAAGAAACTTCTTACAAAGAAGAACCGGAAAAAATAACTCAGAACTAACTAAAGACTAAGACTAGCATCCAAACTAATTGACTTGCAACTTCTACTAATACAATGCTCTGAAGAAGTAGGTTTTATGGCTAGAGTATCTACTTCCTATCTAATCAGGATCTTCGTCTTCACTTCAGTGGATGTATATGCTGACTTCATTGACTTTATTGAAGGACTTGAGCTGCCGATCATGGTTTCTTGAGCAGAAATTTATGTTGATGTCGTCTTCAACGGCTTAGAACCTAGCAAGGTTTAAGAAGGTACGATTGAGTACGTGTGTAGTCAGCAAGTTCACTAAAAAGGAGTGTATTATGCACTATCTCTACAGCCACATGCCATAGGTCGTAGGCAATGTAGGTTTTCTAAACATTTCTTCAAAGGTTGCTTTTATTCTAAAATCTATGTCCGACAGCCTTCACAGGTTGACCATAACCTTCGTGGGGTTCCTTTCCTGCCGCATTCGTAGATCCTTCCCGGAACAGGGAGTAACATGTCACAGTTCTTACACTCTGCAGAGGTGCGTTGCTTTACCCATGAGAGATCAACTCCTTGTTGCACAACCGGGCGATCTTTCCCATCCACACATCCTTTGGTGTGGGGCCCAGTAGATGATCCAAGCCAATCACTACCCCCTTCGCGACCCCGCATATCTCCTTGGTGTATGCCATGCCCACATTTTGAATTACGGCAATGGTTAGTACAGGCCGTTCAGATGCTAGAACTATCGTGGGACGATGAGGGTTCCCACCCATATGCTGCATATCCTCTACGAATTACCAATTAATGCACGCTACGAGGATAATAGCCACGACCTGCGCATCCAGCTACATGCGAGAGGAAGAAGATACAACTGACTTCTCCGTCCCATTCCAAATCTCATGATTAACGCGTAATATACGGCGCTAGAATGACTGGCGAGGTTGGTTGTTAAGTCCTAGATATTATGTTCCTTTACCACTTGAACTGTATTAATAGATTATTACCATTTGGTAAATAATCCATAGTCATATTATTATCAAAATAGTGTTTTTTGTCCCTTTTGAAATGCAGGTGATGATAACATTCGAGTTACAAGCATTTCATAGAAAATAACCAAAGGACATGAGCAAGTTGTGAACTTGCCTTTTGTGATTGCAAGATTATGCACTCATGACCTTCAAGATATTAGAAGATCCAAATTTTGTAAACAGTATCATTGGTCCGGTAAGCACGAATGTTTAAAGAAGCAAGATGCACTTATGCACAAGTAATGTAATGCAATTTAGACAAACACAAATCCCTGGAATAATTGGATCTGATCTAGGGTTTGAAGCTTGTCATGAGTTCTTTGGAATGTGTCGCACTTTTAGACCCTTGTGATTCTTATTAAGGCTTGTGAGTGTGTGAAACAATATGTAAATACAATAAGTAGTATACAATATTAAAGCACTCAATGGGGTATGGGATCCAAAAGATTCCTTAAGCAAGCTTACTAATCAATTAGAGCCTTTATCGAAATGCTTAACTATTACTTTTAATGTTTCTTAAAAACAATTCTTTGAGGAAAAGATTAGTTAAGTAAACAAAAGTATTTAAACTGTAAATTAACACTCTTAGGGTTTCTTACTAGCTATAGTTTTCAGGAAGAAAGAATTACTTCATTTGAATAATGACTAAACTAATAGTTGAGACTTATCTGTCTTGGTCATTAGATGGTATTATAATTTGTTCACTTCATAATGTTTATTTAAGGTTAATTAAGAGTGGTAACACTTCTATTTGAATCTTGTTTTCTTAACATTATAGTTGAATAGAATCATTTATTTCCTTACAAATGAGTGGTGATAATTTATAATATGGAAACAACCTTACTTAACTACTTATGAATTACCTTTGGATTTTTAATATACTTATTAACTTGTGAGTTAAATAATCGTAAAAGGTTTTAATAAGTCAAAATATTATTCTTGGGGATTTTATATTTGATAAAATCCCTTTGGAAAATAATACACACTTATTTGTGAATAAGAGTTTCACAAATATTGTATTTAAGATGCTTTAGACTATTTTGACTTCATCGTAGCATTGCTTAAGATTATCACTATTATTGGACCTTTAATGGATAATATTAGAAGCATTAGCAATTTTATCTATCCTTTTATGAAATATCCATTAAGGAAATAAGTTTAATTCAATATTATTGGAGTACTAAACCTTTATTTATTTCAAAAGTGGATTATTATATTTTTAACATGTACATATTATTTTTTTGATCATTTTGGTATATTATATGTGTCAACACCCGGGTTTTTAATCCCAGATGCCTGTTATGCCATACCTTGCAATCCCAGGATTACCATTTTTGCGAGACATAACAGATTGGATATCACAGTACATCATCCATTACAACCCATACATAAGGTCTTACACAAATAAGGATCTCATGATCCAGTCTTAATACAACAAGCAGCGGAATAAAAGATAAGCGTAGCGGTGGGGTCCATCTTCAGGGGCACAGGCAATGCTGACGAAGGCAAATAGTCCTCGTTATCATAGCCGTCCTGCTGGCCATCATCTTGGTAGTCTCCTTCATAGTCTGGCCATGAGAATAGCCAGGGACAAAAGCCATGAGTACTCTTTAAGTACTCGCAAACTACCACTAACAAGTAGTATAGTACTAAAGTAAAGTACTAACTCTAAGTTTAACTATAAGGTTAAGTTTGAAACCTAAGCTTTGTTCAGAAGCAAAGAAAGATAAAATAAAGTTCTAGAATCACTTAAGTTGGGAAGCTAGTGTCATAAACACAACCCTATTGTGTTCAAGTCAAGATTCATCATTCCTTTCATAAGTTATTTTGAAAACATCTGACAACGAAATAGTATGGCCATTCCAACTGTCCATAACCGCAGACGCGGCTATTCGAATAGTTTGACACTCTGTAGAGGTGGTACACTTTCACCACAAGATTCGATACATCTGTCAGGGATAACCCTGAATCATCATACTTAGTATGCAGATAATCAAACATAACCTTTCCTTTACACACCCTAGTATAAGCACCTCTCCTATGAGCATGGCCTCCCAACCATGACCATCTGTCATCTTGGGCACTGCATAGGTGGACAACATTGAGAGGTAGCCTTAGCTCAAACCTCTCCCGCGAGGGAACTAATACTAATGCATATAAATTTCCAGCTAAGCCTTACCCAATTCAGGTATTGTGGTTCTACGGTAAAATTGGAATGATATCGCATCCGAATCCAACCATCAGTTTTTGTAAAAGGGTTAAGGCTCATGCCTCAACATTTTCACCATCATAAACCATTTGTGTTCTTCAACACATGTCAAAACATCTCAATAGAATGACTCATCATTCCAAGGTTTTCATAATTCATTTTCACCAAGTATTCCCATCTAGAGTGACTCAAGTTTTTGATCTACTCTAAACTACTAAGTTAAGAGTGTTTACTAAGGTGAAAAGATGGGGTCAATCTCATGCCATAGAATGACATATAAAGTTATCTAAATAGGTTACTCTTTATGCTACCTTCAAAACAAGTAAAGGACTTTGGTAAAGTAAAGGAAGTAAAGCTTTGAAAATAACACTTGGGGTAAGTAATGGTCAAAGTGGTATAGCCAAAGCATGCCTAAAGCATCTACTTAGATTATCTAGCTTGCAAGGGTTAGCTTGCATTTTTAATGGTGGCTTTCCTTGTGCAGTGAAGTGGTTGAAGTTTTCTTCCTCCTCTTGATAGAACTCCTCCTCCTCGAAAGCTTGGTCGGTACTATCGTCTATAAATACATACGGAGTACACAATCACCAAACAATACATAGTAATTTAATTAGCACTCTAAGGCACACATTTTATGATCTATTTTCATCACAAGCATCACAAGTATTATTAACTAGCTACATTCTTTTTATTTAAGAAAAGTAATTTCTACTCATTGAAAAATTAACTAATATTTAATATTCACCACTTAAAATATGGGATCATATGGGCACATGTCATCACCACATATTCTCACATGTATGAATGTGATTTAAGGGTTGGATCATATTTACTTAGGTTTAAGTTTATTATTTAACGATTTAAAGTGACTAGAAATGCCTATATAGCAATATTTTGGTACTAGTCCAAAGTCACTGCATGTAAACCTTAATATTATTACATATTCATATAGGTATGGTTAAATGTGATTTTTGAGAGTTGGAATCAACTCAAAAGCTATCATGGTTGATTTTATAAAAATGTTTGAATGTGCAAAAGCTTCTGTCTTGTTATTTTCACTAGGAGAGATCTCTAATTCTAATTGAATTAAATCCAATGGTCTTGGGTAGATCTTTTCAGTAGCTTTCTAAAAAAATTGGAATCACTCCATCTGGATTTGTAAATCTCTCTGCATGGATTTTTAAACTAAGGGACAGAACTAGGTTTAAGCTAAATAGAAAAATCTAAGTTTGAATTAAATGGGTCACGCGGGAAAGTAAACGGGCCGGCCCAGTGGCGTTCCGCGGCACAGAGGACGGCTGACAGGGGGGTCCACTGGTCAGCGGCTCTTTACACGCGAAGCGGTACGGGGCGATGTGGGCCGTTAGATTAGAACTAGGATCTACGGCTGGGGCTCGTCGTCGACGACGGACAGGTCGCCGGTGAGGTCTAACCCCAGCGGCTCGGTGGGGGTGCTCAGGGGTCATACCAGGGCTCCAGCTACGATGGCGATGGGGGCTATCGAACGTGCTGTCGACGGCGGGCACAGGGGTGGTCGTTGTAGTTCCTCAGGTGGCCCAAATCGACGGCGCCTTCTCCTCCTCTGTAGTGGGCTTCTCCGGACAAATTCCAGCGAACAAGTGTTCGAGCTGCTCCAGCTAGAGGTGGGGAAGGACCAGTGAGGAGAGGGGAGTGTAATGGTGTGAGTGGTTTGTGCTGGGGTGGCCTCTATTTATAGCTCGACGAGGCTACCGAAAGGGATGGGCGGGCGACTCCGGCGAGGGCTGCACAGCGTGCTAGCGGCGTGGCTTGAGGTAGGGGACGGTGGACTGCCTCCTGGCGGTGCTCTATGACTTAAATGCGTGGCTAGGGGTGGTGGCATTTGGTCGGGAGCGTCCCGCGCTCTAGGAGACAGAGGCGGTGCTCGACGTGGCGCACGACGACTGTGGGTCGCGCGGCGGTGCACAGCCATGTCTGGCGGGTTGCTAGGGTCGAGGCGGAGCGGCGTGCGCGGTCTGCGGTCGAGGCACGGTCTGTGGTGTGCTGGCGGCGTTGGCGCTCTAGCGCACTCTGGCTGCGCGCAGAGGCTTAGTGCGCGGCGGTTCCTCGGTGGTCTAGGGGCTGGCAGTGAGCATGGGGTGGACCGTGGGCGGCGGTGAGGTCACGCCGTGCTCCTTGGAGCGGCGGAGAGGGTTTGGCGGTCTACTGCTGCGTTGGCAAGGTTTGGCCGGCAAGCATGTCCTCCGAGTGGCGTGGTACTGCTGCTAGGGACAAAGGGGTGGGGTGATTAGGCTTTGGTTAGTGCTATACGACACACAGGGAGCAAATTGAGGTTAAATGGGTGGCAAAATCCTGTAGAAACAGTGAGCTAGCATTAGAGTGTGATTCATGCCTGCCAGGTGTTCGACACAATGGCCGCATGAACTCAAGTTTGGAATTTTTGAATGAATTTTGGTGAGTTTGCTATACACATGCTTAAGCCTATGTGGTTTCTTGGGTTTTGAAAGTGGAGCTCATTTGAGTGGTTTTTGAATAAGTGTGATCTTCCCATATGAACTACATTCAATTTAAAATTAGTGTTTGAAATTTTTTGGCAGATCACAAAGTGGGCCTTGGTACATCATTACATGTACTAGCAAGGGGTGCAAAGATCCATATTTGTCTTTGTTAAGAATTGAGCCCTAGGAATAGCCAACGTAGGCATGTTGATTAAAATGGCACAAATGACCATTTCTTTCTATTATTCATTTTGATTTGTTTTTCTTTGGGATTTGTTTGGGAATGAGCTAGATGATGTTTATTTCACCTAAGAATCATTTTACAAGCAATGCATCACTTAAACAAGGAAACTCAAATCAACTCCTATTTTAAATGCACACACATATGAATGCTTTAATAATTTTAATTGGAAAAGTTTTTGTTAACCCGAATTTTGATGATTTGGCTCTTAATAACCTTGGATTAGAGTTTTGGGATGTTACAAACCTTCCCCCCTTAACCAAAATCTCGTTCCAAGATTTACGAAAGAAAACTAGGAACTAAAGAGATCTGGGAACTCTGTCCTAATGTAATCTTCTCGCTCCCAGGTGGCTTCTTCCTCGGTATGGTTGCTCCATTGAATCTTGAGAAAGTTGATACTCCTGTTTCTGGTGGTTCTGTAAGCTTCCTCCAAGATACGGATGGGTACTTCACGATATTTCAGGTCATTGTTGATCTCCACAGCTCGGTGATCTATGTTTTTGAAAACTTCAGTCTTCTCCAGCAATGGCGAAACCTTTTAGACTAAAGCGTTGCATTCCCTTCAATGGCGAAACCTTGAGATACACAATATCTCCAACATTGAAAGTCAGGTCTCTCCTTCTCTTGTCCGCATAACTCTTCTGTCTGGACTAGGCGGTCTTGAGGTGCTCACGAACTTTGTGAACCTTCTCTTCGGCTTCTCGGAGAATGTCAGGTCCAAAAATCTGACTCTCTCCTACTTGCGACCAATTCAAGGGGGTATGGCACTTCCTTCCGTATAGGAACTCAAATGGTGCCATTTGCAAACTAGCTTGATAATTGTTGTTATATGAGAATTCTGCGAAAGGCAGGCAATCTTCCCATTTTGATCCGTACTCCAAAACACAAGCTCTTAACATATCCTCTAGGATTTGGTTGACTCTTTCAGTCTGTCCATCAGTTTGCGGGTGATAAGCGGTGCTGAAGTTCAACTTGGTGCCTAATCCTTCCTAGACTTTCTACCAAAATCTCAAGGTAAACTGGGTTCCTCGATCTGATACTATGGTCTTGGGGGTTCCATGCAGACTAACAATCCTAGCAATATACAGTTATGCTAGCTTCAAACTCTGGTAGGTAGTCGTGACAGGTATGAAGTGAGCTACCTTGGACAGTCTATCAACTATGACCTAGATTGAGTCATTTCCCCTACTGGAAGTAGGCAAACCGGTGATAAAGTCCATTCCTACGGAATCCCATTTCCATTCTTGAATCTACAATGGTTGCAACAGTCGTGCGGGTCTCTGATGCTCTGCTTTGACTCTTTGACGGATGTCACACTTGGCGATGTAGCTTCCGATTTCTCTCTTCATCTTGTGCCACCAAAATTGCTCTTTCAAATCTTGATACATCTTCGTTCCTCCAGGGTGGATAGAATAAAGAGGATCATGAGCTTCCTGCATGATGACTTGCTTCAGCTCCGAATCTGCTGGCACACAGATACGTCCTTTGTACCACAGAACTCGTTCTTCATCTTCAGTGAATCCTGTTACCTTTCCTCTACCAATACGAAGTTTTATTCCGTCGATACTTTCATTTCTCTTCTGGGCTTCCTTGATTTGGCTAATCAAAGTGGGTTGAAGTTCAATACTAGCTAAGAATCCTTTGCTAACCAGCTCAGTTCTAAACTGCTCCAACTCCTCATACAAACTTGGCTGCTTCTCTTTAATCATGGTGTTTAGCCTACACGGCAATTTGCTAAGGGCATCCACTACCACATTGGCCTTGCCGGGGAGATAGTGAATGTCAAGGTCATAATCCTTGATTAACTCTATCCATCTCCTTTGCCTCATATTCAGCTCCTTCTGAGTAAAAATATACTTCAAGCTCTTGTGATCTGAGTAAATCTCACAGCGATTACCCATCAGATAATGATGCCATGTCTTTAATGCCAAAACTACGGCTACTAGTTCAAGTTCATGAGTAGGATAGTTCTGCTCATGCTGCTTCAGTTGTCGAGACAAATAAGCAATAACCTTGCCTTCTTGCATCAATACACATCCGAGACCAATCTTGGATGCATCACAATATACATCAAACGGCTTCTTGATGTCTGGCATGATCAATATTGGGGCTGATATCAATCTCTTCTTCAGTTCTTGAAAACTGGCTTCACATTTGTCGGTCCATTCAAACTTCTTGTCCTTCTTTAACAATTCGGTCATGGGTCTGGCGATGCTCGAGAATCCTTCTACGAACTTGCGGTAGTATCCCGCTAATCCGAGAAATGCACGGACTTGGGTTTGAGTGGTTGGGGCTTCCCATTCTTCGACATCTTTGATCTTGGCGGGATCAACAGAGACTCCTCCGGCAGACATAATATGTCCTAGGAATCCTACTTGTTTCAGCCAAAACTCACACTTGCTGAACTTGGCATACAACTGATGCTCTCTCAGGGTTTCTAGAATGATTCTCAGATGTTGCTCATGCTCTTCTTATGACTTGGAGTATATAAGGATGTCGTCGATAAACACAACTACAAACTTATCTAGGAAATTCATAAAGATCTTATTCATGAGATTCATGAAATAAGCAGGGGCATTGGTTAATCCAAAATACATAATCGTATACTCGTATAAACCATAGCGAGTAGTAAAGGCGGTCTTCGGGATATCCGTTGCACGAATCTTAAGTTGGTGATAACCAGTCCTAAGATCAATCTTTGAGAATACCTGGGCTCCAGTCAATTGATCAAACAGATCCTCTATCTTTGGCAGGGGTACTTGTTCTTGATGGTGACATCATTCAACTTTCTGTAATCCGTGCACAGACGGTTGCCTCCATCTTTCTTGTCGACGAATAACACTGGTGATCTCCATGGCGATGCGCTTGGTTGAATCAAGCATGTTGCTAACATAGCATCCAACTGTTTCTTCAGTTCCACTAACTCTGAGGGGTTCATGCTATAGGGTCTTTGGGCTATGGGTCTGGTTCCGTGGATTAGTTCGATAATGAACACAATATCCTTATCTAGGGGCATACATGGCAATTCATCTGGGAATACGTCGGGGTATTCACATACTACTCTTACTTGGTCTATGGTAGGAAGGTCTAGACTCTTGTTGCACTTGAATTGACGAGGTAAGGTTTCATATATATGCTCTACTGTGACTCCAGAGATACTAATCATGGTGATGGCTTTCTTAGCACAGTCTATCATCCCTTTATGCCTTGACATCCAGTCCATACCTACTACTACTTCCAATCCTTTGGTTCCGAGTACTATTAGGTTGGCATAAAAATCTATCCCATGTATGCTCATAGGCACATCTTTGCAAATTTTCTAGCTTTTATAGTTGACCCGGGGATTTGAACTATCATGACATGCTTCAAGTTGGTTGGGTGAATCTTACTAGTGCATGCAAATTCTTTGGTGACAAATGAATGCGATGCTCCCAAATCAAACAATACCCTTGCTAAAACTGAGTTGACAGAAAACATACCCAGCACTACATCTGGCGCTTCTTGGGCTTCTTCGGCGTTCATGTGGAAGAGACGGTCGTTGCGGTTGTGAGGGTTCCCTGGGGCAAATCTTCTCCCTAGTTGAACACGACGTTGATGTTGAGCTGGGGCATTCACATTGGCAGTGGCGACAGTCTTCTTGGGACACTCATTGGAATAGTGACCCTTCACTCCACACTCGAAACAAGTGATCTAGGACTTGTCCTTTGCTGCGACAGGCACAACATTGCTGCCAGTTCTGGGTGCAGTGTTGTTGTTGTTGTTGTTCTTGGGAGGTGCACGGTTGAAGTTGTTGGCATTGCCGGAGTTGTGATTGTTTCCTCCGGTCTTCACATTGCCTCCGCTACGGTTAGGGTAGCTTGGGCGAGACATTGGGGGTCGATTGTTCCTTGGTGCATATCCTGGTGAGGGGTTGGGATGGTACTTCTGGTGACTGCTGGATCCAGATTGCTACATCATACGACGTTTGTGGTTGTCGTTTGCCTGGTTAATCTTCCATTCCATCTGAATGGCAAAGTCGACTAGCTCTTCAAGATCCTCGAAGCGCATGTTGACGAGGACAGTCTGCATCTCATCATGCAGTCCGTTCAGGAATCTCTCCTTCTTCTTGGCCTCCATGTTGATCTCATCAGGTGCATACCTTGCAAGCGATAGGAACCTGTCATGGTACTCCACCATAATCATTCTTCCTTGCTTCAGTTCTTGAAATTCATCCCTCATTCTGGTGACTAGACCTTGCGGCACATGGGTGCGACTGAACTTGATTTTGAAGGCTTCCCATGTCATCACTTGACCATGGTTCATGGTGCGGATACTGTTCCACCATGCTCTTGCATCTCCTGCCAGATAATGGGTGGCGAAGAGAACTTTCTCGTTGTCATCAACTCCTGCAACTTCTAAGTTGTTTTCCATTGTCTGCAACCAGTCATCAGCATCCAGTGGGTTCTCTGAAGTACTAAAGATTGGGGGATTGGTATTCTAGAAGTTTTTGAGTTTGGATCCATGATGATCCTGATTTCCATGCCCTTGGTTATTTTGGGACATCTGAGCTATCTGCTGCAATGTTGCTAAGTTAGCCTGGCGTTCTGCCCTGCTTGCTTCACGGTCTGCAACTAACATTTGCATAATCTGCAGCATTGGGTCTTGCGACGAGCTGCTCCCTCCTTGGTTTCCACGAGTCATCTGAAGATTGAGATAGATAAGGGGGTAAGAGGGAAAGTTATAAGGTTCATGGTTTTGGTTTCAAGCTAAAACTTTGAGTTTGACTCAGGTTTTTGCAACTAACTCCAGTTCATTCATGCAAACAGGCACCCGATACAACACACACCACAATAAAGAAAGACAGATGGTTTTAAGAACCATTCTGCAAGCTACGATACAGTGGGACCGATACATCTCATGCTACGACAGTGCTCTAGTGCATCAACTCATCGTCGATGAAGTCGGAGTCCTCATCGTCAGTGTAGAAGTCCACTGCATCCTCCTCCAGAAAGTCGTCATCATTGCTGAGGTAAGAATCCATGTCTCCCTAGATGTCTTCACCCTCCTCTTCTTCCTCCTTGGCTGCAAGCTGAGCTTCCTGCTCCTTGACGGTCTTCTCGAGGTCGGCCACCTTCTTGCGAAGACGGGTGATGGTGCAATCCTTCTTCTCGCGCTAGAGGCGAAGAGATTGACGATCCTTGACAAGCAGTGAGAAAGTCTGGGCCTTCTGGGTGGCAATGGCATGGTTGTGGTTGGAAAACTCCCTAGCATTGTCCAATTCCTTCTGGCTATCATACAATAGGAAGTCAAGGTTCTCCACTTGACGCTTCAACTCTGGGTGACTAGGCATCTCCATCGACATTCCCATGAAGTCACGTCTTGCATAGTGAGCAAAACGGGTTCCTTGGATTTGGTTGACACTGAGGGCACATAGACGTGCGAGAGCTTCATGCATTACCCTGGCTAATCCATCTAGCAGTTGTTCTCTCTAACGGAGAACTGGATTCTCCCGGGCATTGGTGCTTCTATGCTTCCTCTAAGATCAGCGGTGACTAGCCACTGTAAATCTCCTCCTGGTGGTCTTGGAAGTTGAGCTCCAAGAAACTCCGGATGTGGGCGTCCCAGTAACACCGACAGTGAATCCAGATCCCTTTCGAAGATCAACTGACCTCCGTTTCCCAACTGGTAGAACTTGCTGAACTGAGTCTCCATCTACAAGAATTAAGGATGAGGAAATTAGTGAAGTGATCAAGTGTGTCAAATTTTAAGTAGTAATGTAAGAATTTTGAGGAACATGAATTTTTGAGATAGAATGAATTCCCATGGATAGGAAGGAAATAGTTTTTCATAAATACTCACTTTGGTTTGGAAATTAAGTTTTTGTTCGGACGTCCATTCTAACTAGGGTCACCTATGGTCAGGATGGCTTTGATACCAACTTGTCAACACCCGGATTTTTAATCCCAGATGCCTATTATGTCATACTTCGCAATCCCAGGATTACCATTTTTGCGAGACATAACAGATTGGATATCACAGTACATCATCCATTACAACCCATACATAAGGTCTTACACAAATAAGGATCTCATGATCCAGTCTTAATACAACAAGCAAGATAAGCGTAGCGGTGGGGTCCATCTTCAGGGGCACAGGCAATGCTGACAAAGGCAGATAGTCCTAGTTATCATAGCCGTCCTACTGGCCATCATCTTGGTAGTCTCCTTCATAGTCTGGCCATGAGAATAGCCAGGGGCAAAAGCCATGAGTACACTTTAAGTACTTGCAAACTACCACTAACAAGTAGTATAGTTCTAAAGTAAAGTACTAACTCTAAGTTTAACTATAAGGTTAAGTTTGAAACCTAAGCTGAGTTCAGAAGCAAAGAAAGATAAAATAAAGTTCTAGAATCACTTAAGTTGGGAAGCTAGTGTCATAAACACAACCCTGTTGTGTTCAAGTCAAGATTCATCATTCCTTTCATAAGTTATTTTGAAAACATCTGACAACAAAACAATATGGCCATTCCAACTGTCCATAATCGTGGATGCAGCTATTCGAATAGTTTGACACTCTGCAGAGGTGGTACACTTTCACCACAAGATTCGATACATCTGTCAGGGATAACCCTGAATCATCATACTTAGTATGCAGATAATCAAACATAACCTTTCCTTTACACACCCTAGTATAAGCACCTCTCCTATGAGCATGGCCTCCCAACCATGACCATATGTCATCTTGGGCACTGCATAGGTGGACAACATTGAGAGGTAGCCTTAGCTCAAACCTCTCCCGCGAGGGAACTAATACTAATGCATATAAATTTCCAGCTAAGCCTTACCCAATTCAGGTATTGTGGTTCTACGGTAAAATTGGAATGGTATCGCATCCGAATCCAACCATCAGTTTTTGTAAAAGGGTTAAGGCTCATGCCTCAACAATTTCACCATCATAAACCATTTGTGTTCTTCAACACATGTCAAAACATCACAATAGAATGACTCATCATTCCAAGGTTTTCATAATTCATTTTCACCAAGTATTCCCATCTAGAGTGACTCAAGTTTTTGATCTACTCTAAACTACTAAGTTAAGAGTGTTTACTAAGGTGAAAAGATGGGGTCAATCTCATGCCATACAATGACATCTAAAGTTATCTAAATAGGTTACTCTTTATGTTACCTTCAAAACAAGTAAAGGACTTTGGTAAAGTAAAGGAAGTAAAGCTTTGAAAATAACACTTGGGGTAAGTAATGGTCAAAGTGGTATAGCCAAAGCATGCCTAAAGCATCTACTTAGATTATCTAGCTTGCAAGGGTTAGCTTGCATTTTTAATGGTGGCTTGCCTTGTGCAGTGCAGTGTTTGAAGTTTTCTTCCTCCTCTTGATAGAACTCCTCGTCCTCGAAAGCTTGGTCGGTACTATCGTCTATAAATACATACGAAGTACACAATCACCAAACAATACATAGTAGTTTAATTAGCACTCTAAGTCACACATTTGATGATCTATTTTCATCACAAGCATCACAAGTATTATTAACTAGCTACATTCTTTTTATTTAAGAAAAGTAATTTCTACTCATTAAAAAATTAACTAAGATTTAATATTCACCACTTAAAATATGGGATCATATGGACACATGTCATCACCACATATTCTCACATGTATGAATATGATTTAAGGGTTGGATCATATTTACTTAGGTTTAAGTTTATTATTTAATGATTTAAAGTGACTAGAAATGCCTATATAGCATTATTTTGGTACTAGTCCAAATTCACTGCATGTAAACCTTAATATTATTACATATTCATATAGGTATGGTTAAATGTGATTTTTGAGAGTTGGAATCAACTCAAAAGCTATCATGGTTGATTTTATAAAAATGTTTGAATGTGCAAAAGCTTCTGTCTTGTTATTTTCACTAGGAGAGATCTCTAATTCTAATTGAATTAAGTCAAACAGACTTGGGTAGATCTTTTCATTAGCTTTCTAACAAAATTGGAATCACTCCATTTGGATTTGTAAATCTCTCTGCATGGATTTTTAAACTAAGGGACATAACTAGGTTTAAACTAAATAGAAAAATCTAAGTTTGAATTAAATGGGTCACGCGAGAAAGTAAACGGGACAGCCCAGTGGCATTCCGCGGCACAGAGGACAGCTGACAGGGGGTGCACCGGTCAGCGGCTCTTTACACGCGAAGCGGTACGGGGCGATGTGGGCCGTTAGATTAGAACTAGGATCTACGGCTGGGGCTCGTCATCGACGACGGACAGGTCGCCGGCGAGGTCTAACCCTAGCGGCTCGGTGGGGGTGCTCAGGGGGCATACTAGGGCTCCAGCTACGGTGGCGATGGGGGAGATCGAACATGCTATTGACGGCGGGCTCAGGGGTGGTCGCTGCAGCTCCTGAGGTGGACGAAATCGACGGAGCCTTCTCCTCCTCTGCAGCGGGCTTCTCCGGACAAATTCCGGTGAACAAGTGCTCGAGCTTCTCCGGCTAGAGGTGGGGAAGGACCAGTGAGGAGAGGGGAGGGGAATGGTGTGAGTGGTTTGTGCTGGGGTGGCCTCTATTTATAGCTCGACAAGGCGACCGAAAGGGATGGGCGGGCGACTCCGGCGAGGGCTGCACAGCGTGCTAGCAGCGTGGCTTGAGGTAGGGGACGGTGGCCTGCCTCCTGGCGGTGCTCTATGACTTAAATGCGTGGCTAGGGGAGGTGGCTATTGGTCGGGAGCGTCCCGCGCTCTGGGAGACAGAGGCGATGCTCGACGCGGCGCACGACGACTGTGGGTCGCGCGGCGGTGCACGGCCGTGTCTGGCGGGTTGTTGGGGTCGAGGCGGGGCAGCACGCGCGGTCTGCGGTCGAGGCGCGGTATGTGGTGTGCTGGCGGCATTGGCGCTCTGGCTGGACGCAGAGGCTTAGTGCGCGGCGGTTCCTCGGTGGTCCAGGGGCTGGCAGTGAGCCTAGGGTGGACCGTGGGCGGCGGTGAGGTCACGCCGTGCTCTCTAGAGCGGCGGAGAGGGGTTAGCGGTTTGCTGCTGCGTTGGCAAGGTTTGGCCGGCGAGCATGTCCTCGGGGTGGCGTGGTACTGCTGCTAGGGACAAAGGGGTGGGGTGATTACGCTTTGGTTAGACCTAGAAGGGACAGAGGGAGCAAACTGAGGTCAAATGGATGGCAAAACCCTGTAGAAACAGTGACCTAGGATTAGAGTGTGATTCATGCCTGCCAGGTGTTCGACAGAATGGCCGCATGAACTCAAGTTTGGAATTTTTGAATGAATTTTGGTGAGTTTGCTATACACATGCTTAAGCCTCTGTGGTTGCTTGGGTTTTGAAAGTGGAGCTCATTTTGAGTGGTTTTTGAATAAGTGTGATCTTCCCATATGAACTACATTCAATTTTCAAATGCCATTTAAAATTAGTGTTTGAAAGTTTTTGGCAGATCACAAAGTGGGCCTTGGTACATCATTACATGTACTAGCAAGGGGTGCAAAAATCCATATTTGTCTCTGTTAAGAATTAAGCCATAGGAATAGCCATAGTAGGCATGTTGATTAAAATGGCACAAATGACCATTTCTTTCTTTTATTCATTTTGATTTGTTTTTCTTTGGGATTTGTTTGGGAATGAGCTAGATGCTGTTTATTTCACCTAAGAATCATTTTACAAGCAATGGATCACTTAAACAAGGCAATTAAAATCAACTCCTATTTTAAATGCACACACATATGAATGCTTTAATAATTTTAATTGGAAAAGTTTTTGTTAACCCTAATTTTGATGATTTAGCTCTTAATAACCTTGGATTAGAGTTTTGGGATGTTATAATATGTATTTTTGTTATTTTTAAATAATAAGATATGGTTTTTATAAGTTTTATCACTTTATAAATACTTAATAAATAATAATATTTAGCTAAGTGACACAAAAATATATGAAACAAGTTTATAAATGTAGATTTTGTTTTTCGAAGAATTTTGATATATTATACTTATTTTTCTGAATTTCAAATAATAAAATATATTTATTTAAGATTTATCCCTAATAGGTTATCTACTCATAATTATTATCTTATTTAAGTTGGAAAATAAAATATGATAATGGTTTTAGAATATAAAATTTATTTTTCTAAACATTTTGATATATAATATATATTTTTATGAATTACGAAACACAAGATATTGAATTTATAAGATTTCTTATTTCTTAGAATTCTAAAAAACAATTTTAAAGGAATTAACGTGTCACGGTGACATCATCTAGTCTGATTAAAACTTTTGTTACCATTTTCGACTCTATCCCCAGTCAATGACAAATGGTCCCTAGGCCATGTCACATGCCACCGAGGCAAGTTTGACTGGTTTTGACCCCGAGCTGACGCGCGGATGACATCGGCGTGATGTCATGCCGGCACTGGCACTACAGTTCGAAGACGGTGGCAATGCAAGGGATTGCACGGAACTATGCAAGTGGGGGTGTTAGAAAGAGGACGTCAAGGCGAGTGGTTTAGTGACCGTGCCGCCCAGAAATGGTCACCGGAGCAGGGACAACGACGAGCACATGTGGCGACGCTCGCCGGTCAGATGTCAAACTCGACTACAGACTGCCCTAGAAATTCGTGGATAGTACCAATCGATGTGGAATCTTACCCTAGACATGATAGTGGGCTCGGTGATGTGGATGGAGGCCGAAGCTGAGCGCAGAATCGCGGATTCCGGCAAAATCCGACGGAAGGAAATGGCAAAATTCCCCCTACTCTGAGCTCTCCTTGACCTTGAACTTCTCCCAGATAATCAAGACGGGAGGGTGATCCTCCTAGACCACTCCTTGGACCTCGAGGTGGTATAAATCAATGGCCAGGTGAAGCTCACCGGCGGTAGCTTTGGTGAGTTTGAGGGGGATTGAGAGTGAGAGAGAGAAATGGAAGGGGTAGGGATGGATAAGAATACCGACGCAGCTCTCCGCGGTCTATTTCTAGGTCAAGGCGGTGTCAGCGGCAACGTCACGATGGCGGTGATGGCCGAGATGTGTTGGTGATGTTGGAGCTCGATCTATGCATGAATCACTATGACTTTGTCCAGCTGGCGGATGTTTGGCGACTTAGACACAGCTCTGGGTGAGTCAATCATGTTCGGGCGGTCCAGGATTATGGCGGCGAGGTGGCTCATCAGCGGCGTGTCGACCAGACGGAGGAAGACGACAACGGTGGTTCTCTCTTCGTGTGGGCCCCGCTTGCCAGAGAGACAGTGAAGAGGTATCTAGGGCTGGGCTGCTACTGGGCTGTGGCTAAGTGAGCGAGAGTGCGGCGGCTGGTGCACGCGAGCGGCGGTTAGAGAATGGGCCGTGGGCTGAAGCTGTTGTATATTCTTCTTTTCTTTTTCTTATTCTATTTACTATTTTTGTAAAACCTTTCCAAATTTGAATTTCCTCAAGCATTTAAATGTCCAGAGAATTGGTAGGTCATAGTTATTATTGTATAAAGCAAGTATGACCCTCTTCTCCTCATTTCTTATCGTGCATTAAAAATATTCATATTTATATGAAAGTTTTCATTAGGAGATAGTAATAGGAATTAGGGTTTTAGAGATTACTTCTTATATAAAGACATTATGGAATTGATCTTGTTTTCACTTGTAAATTTTAATGGTAATGGTTTAATGTTGTATATAGAATCTTATTCATACTTAACCTCATAAAGCGATTATATATATCCATTATAAGGTATTAAAGCTTGTGATTTATAATATGATGATTTGAGTTTCATGGTTCTCCATATTTGGTGATTTCTCCTATTCAAACTCTACTTAGTTTGTGGGGGTTTAGAACTACCATAAAATAATCTTGGTTAAGTTATTGTGCATGAATATCAATCACTAATGAGGAAATGAAAATGTTCATTTCCAAATAATGGACATGAGTTTTGAGAAGGTTTATTAGATTCATATATATTATGGATATGGATGAAGATTAAGATTTGAAGACACTACTAAATCTCTTAGAGTGAGATATTGGAATTTCTTCCTAGAGTAATCTTGTTAGTCCATGGTCTAGGTTTCTATTAGAGTTTAAGATAATAAAGCAGACCAGGCTTTCATCCATAAACATTCATCTAGTTCTCTAATTATCTCTTAGAAGCTTTATTTTACCAAGAGATACTATTCTTTGGCTACATGAAAATAGGAATTGGTTCCACTTCTAACTTAATTCTAGGGTTTTGGACAATGAGGTAGACATGGGTCTTGTCATGGCTTGATATACTGTTGGTTAAAGGTTTATCAAGCACTCATACCTTACCTCACTAAGCTTATATTTAAATAAAGATTTCTTTTCCTAAATATACTCTATATATCTCTCGTATCTTATTCACAAAGATCACACCTTCCTGAATAAGACAATCATCTGACTCCACCATATCCATCATCATATGATGAAATGGTCATGTCACTTTAGCAACACTCATTCTCCATTATTACTCTAGTATATAACTTCCATTATTTAACTACCTTTGATAGATCCACCAAAGTAGTTATTACTAACTTCATTCCCTAAACTCCTTCATATTTACCTTGCATCTACTTCTAAAGCTTGCAAGTTTACAATTCTCTCTATATCACATGTGATATCAATCCTCTAAAAGTTTGTTCTTGTATTAGCTTGGTTAAACTACTATGCTTCCAACTCCTACATACAACTTATGTTATATACTTCATCATACTCTAGCTTGACTTCTCATGATCAAGCTAGATGATTCATCTTACTAGGGCTTTACCTAATTTGGTATACTCACAACTCTTCTTTATCAGCTGATCATCTATTCTTGAATGACTCGAGAATAATGACCACCATGCTTTAATCATACAAATCTTAGGCTTCTATTTGTTTGATCAAGATCTATTATCACTAGGTAGTAGAATTGTACTAGTCTCTCTATAGGCTTATCTTGTTAAGGAAACTTACTCTAGGTTTATACCCTACTTGGCTTAGAAAGATTATCACTTGATACTCTAACACTACTAGCTTTCTTATAGCTTCATAATCACTATATTAACTTTTAGGTTTAGATACCTCTTCTGGTTAACTCATGAGTGAGTTAACTCCTCCAACATCCAATGGTTTGATCTCCACTAAGGATCACATTCAATTGATGATGGCACACTCTACCATATCTAGTTCCTCCTCCTTATTAATTTACTTAAGGTCTTTGGAAGGTCAATATAATAAGTCAAAGATAAGGGTCAACAAGTTCTAGATCAAGAATTGATCACTCAACATTGATGATCAATTCACACTAGGACTTGGTTATATAGGAATGTCATCTCTTAATATGATATTAAGGGTATGTGCTGGATGGTCTTGGCTTGCCTTCTATTTTCTCTCTATTTGTAATAAGAGTTAATATTTAAGAACTACCATGATACCCATGGTAGGAATCACTATGGCAGGCAAGTGTATCAAGTTTTAGTTATGAGATTTGTTTACTTAAGTTATATACTTAACTTGGTATTCAGGGTTTGTGGTAGATAATACCTTGATATCCTCTTTAAAATATTAAGTATGCATCCTTGAGTTGTTGTATGGAATACCATGTCATGATCTCTAGAAGATCTAGTATTCCTTATTGAGTAGTGTGTTGTGACTTAGTTTTATTACGTTTGATCTACCCTTAGATCAAATTATATTACCCAAAGGTAGGGTTTTAGCAAAGATCATATTGAAACTTATTGCAGTCAACTTGATGATCTACTTCAGTTCCACCAAGAGAAGCTTCAATCACTTTGACAAACTTTATTTAAAAGCGCAAAAATTATCCACATTTTCTATGCATGAATGCAATGCATACACCTGATCTCAGCTTATTTCTAAGCTCTAATTGTGGGATGTTACAAAAGCCTTCCGAAGGACAAGTACAACCAGATGGACAATGACCACTACCAAGACCTTCTTCATGGGAACTGAAGACCCTGAACCAGATCCGAAGACCGAACCCCGGCACCGACTTCATGATCTCCTTCGCGGATGCCAAGAACCTATTCCCGGAGGTGAAGACCGATCCCGCCAAGACCAAACCCCGTTGAACCCTCGGAGCCCAAGATTGTCGAACCCTAATGTGTTCCCCTTTCCTGAGACCCCTATTTTATAATATGATATTATCATTTGTTGCATATAAATTGTTCATGTCGCATACATATTGTGTGGTTTGGAGCATTATGCCGATTCACCTCACAATTAAATATGGAGACCATATTCGGACTATTCTAGTCTTATATTGGCTCCATTTAAATTTGTGTAGCGAAGCGATGCCATATTTTTCCTTGTTAAGACAACATTTAAATTATGGGGTACCTAAACAACATGAAACCTCTAATTAATTATCGGGACCCCGGTTCCGCGTAATATTGCCTAGTCGCATCGCATCTTTTCTATGTCATGCATCATACACGCATCATGCCCAATCTTCTGCCATAGTATTAAATAGTGCATCCATTCTTTCTTTTAGTGCTTTGCTTCTTCACGGATTAGCCCGTTGAGTTGATGCGAGTATCGACAAGTTCTTCGGATATGTACCTCCGACAGTGTTTCCTAGGCGAGCATTCTCCCCCTTTCTACCTATTTTGCATTTATAGTCTTTACTCCTCTTGTTAATCTATTGCTATCCGAGTTGCAATGCTTCACTTTCCGTACCATTTATATCCCTTGCAACCTCTATATTGACTTGGACACCTCCTATTGCCTGTTTTTTGGTAGACAGTTGGCCATGCGAGTTGTAGTTGTTGGCTTAGGTGTTGGTTCGAGTCATCGAGTTCCACCATTGTTGGGAGGTTGGCACATGCTTAATGGTGGAGATGATCATGGATTTCAATATAACTTGTCAATTAAAATGCTGGGAATATATATAATAATGCAGAGGCACCGATGGGCAATAGCTAATATTTGGTTTTTAACTGCTCACTTGTGTCCCGTAGGCCCCGAGTACTTGATACATGTTCCTTGACTATCGCACTATTCGCATGTGGGACCATGAATCCCCTTAGCCAGAGCTTGATTCATTTCTTATTTATTCAGGCCACAAACTAGTTTGGGGGCTTTATTATTATCTTGTACTTATGCCATTCTTTACTGCTTTATTTACGATTACGTGTGGAGCGTCTGTACTATTTAGGAATGCGAAATATTTTCGCGGTATCGACAAGCCCAGTCACGCTTTCGGGTTCCCAGTTGTTTACATCCATTGCCACAAACCCTAGTCCGTCTCGGAGCCGGTCAACTTTGTTGTGGGTAGCTTATTGGGGTGGCCCCTAAAATATTTTATGAATCTTGTGATTGCTTTGTCGTGATGCCTCATTGGGTTTTTACTAGTAAATTTTCCCGTGCATTGCTACGACTTAAAATTTGTTTATCATAGGTAGCTTGCATTATGTGAGCATGTCTCACCCCTAGTTTGTTAAATTCACCCAATATCTTTAAAAAGAAGGATACAGAAGACTATCTAGATATTCTGGCAAGCATAACACATCCATCGTTCTCGTGCCATGGATGAAAAGTTGAAAACTACTCCATCCCTTCGATCCATAATAAGTGTCCATGATTTAATACTATTTTTGTACAAAGTTTGTAATATATCTCCAACCTTTTTTTGGATCGGAGGGAGTATAAAAAATCCAGTCATTGCTCGTGCATATTATTCTCATTACTTTATAGCTCAGGCATAAAAATAGCAACGTTGCTACCGAGTGGCCTAGCTTTATCAACTGATTTTAGATAACTATTTAATGATATTCTTTTTCACACCCAATAATTCTCTAGGTTCATCCAAATATGGCAAGATTAATTACGTCATTACCTTGGCTATAGGTGCATCTGTAAACACCTACATCTCATACAAGTATAAGATAACAGACCTACTATACGGATAAGTAAAGATAAAACAACAATGCTCTTTTTGACTAATCAACATCTTTGACATATGGGGCAACATCATGGTACTACCCTCCGATCCAAATTAATTGACTTGGATTTGTCTAGATCCAGATATATCTAGTACCTCCGATCTAAATTAATCGACTTGGATTTGTCTAGATTCAGATGTATCTAGATAGAAATTAAGTCGTTTTTATCAAAGGGATTTCGCCGACTTAATTATGGAAAACCAATGTATTTTACAAAGATAGAAATTAAAGTAAATAAAAAATGTGTCACAGACTCTCCCAAGAGGGCAGAAAGTGCAGAAAGGTAAAATACCAATTTCTAGTTTTCCTCTCCTCGCCTCCTTGCTATAGTTCACACCAGTAATCTGTCATGTTGCATCTTTGGAATGCTATCCTTGTTTGATCGCCAGGGAGCTTGTTATCAAAATAGGACCGGTTCCTGAAAAATATTGCAAATGGTCCACCATATAACAATTAGAATTAGCTTCAGGTGTATAGAGTTTTCTCTTCTGTAATATGTTTTGCTGGAGCTGGTTGGGAGTTCCACATGTGGGGGCAGGTTTGCCCAAGAGTTTATGCATGTTGTTATGGTTTTAAGTAGTGCTTGGGTATCCCCTAGCAAAAAACCAGAACTGCTTTGTTTTCTACAACATGTCACCATGCATGGTAGTTTTCTGGTTTTGGGTAAAGGGAATGCTAGTGTAACTCACTCGGTTCAATTTCTTCAGAATTACTTGTCTGCTCTTTACTACAGGGAATTTTTTGTTAGAACCTGATTTGTAAATCTGGCAGCTTCAATACGGTGGTCCACTAACACAGGACCAGACCTCTGAATTTCTTTAGGATGTACACTCGAATATAAAAGAAAAGGACAAAAGCGTATGCAAATATGTCAATGTATCTATCAAGAATATATGTCAGATTGTCCAAAAAAGACTATTAATTGTGTTGTGTAAATATACATACCAATATAAGATTTGAGACCAACAGACGATATACAGCTTCATCAGTTATACATGTCCCTCAATTCTAGTGAACTTACATGACCTCATATAGGCTCAGTGTGTCTAGAAACCTAGACTGTATGTTAGTGCATGACATTGTCCCATATCAGCTCAATAGAGAAACACTATGTCTGGTATAATCAGCTTAAATCAGTAGATACGTGCAACCTTGTAGACACATCTCTAAAGGACATATGTACCATTACTAATATCAGCATCAAAACTTATTTTTTATTTCACAGAATTATATTCAATAAACAATATGGATCCTAACATGGGCATGATTAATTCATCACCATTTGGTGCCATATCATTTTAATTCACCACCGTCAGAACCTACAACCACAATACTCATGTCCTCTTCACCGAACATAGATATGTAGCCTCAGACACATTCAGACTGGTAATTAATTTGAGGTTAGTGAATGGTTGATCTGAAGCAATTTCAGCTCACGCATGGTTGGTACCACATAGTATAACCAAACAAAGGAGCGGCGTGTATACCAGACCAGTAAGTTATGGCGAAATAGCAAGATCTTTCACATGGACGACAGACCGACCAATCTAAGAACCTCGATCATAAGAAAACTAATAGTCCCATGATCCAAAATATTTTCTACGCATGGCTCAGTTCAGTATGACCAAGTTACATCGACATGAATTGTTCTATATGTAACTCGTGCAAACTGCAGGAATCTACTACTATTATCTGAAGACTGACTGACCGACTGTGAGAACCTTGATGAGAAGAAAACTAATGGTCATGTGGAAGTATTTTCCACATATGGTTTCATTCAGTATGACCAAGTGACAACAATATCAATTGTTCTCTAGGTAACTTGTGCAAACTACAGGAATTTACTACTATATCATCTGAAGAGAAGAAAGCACTACAACACTAAATCCCTTTCCAATTACAATCTCCACTACCCAAATGGATTCTTTATCCACCTAATAAAAGTCATATTCAGAGCACAATTTTAAAACAGTTCAGTCGTAAGGGAATTTTGACAGTATGTATATGAACCTAAATTTCAGACCTTGGAGACCGGCTACAAACAACATCTTCACCAAGCATCTCCACATCCACGACCAGCCACGGCACAACCCGATGGATAACCTGAGGCGGCCAGGAAGAGTGGTCATGGTAGAAGCTAACGAGGGGGTGCTCGTGGGGAAATTTACTTGCCTCGGGATTTGGGCAAAGCACTATAGAAAGAAGAGGAGGACGGACTTCGAGATTCAGGGGCGAATAGGGATAGGGAACAACACTTTACCTTGCAACACGGCCGAGGGAGGACGATATGTGGCATTTTTCCCCAGCCACCTACCTTAGTCTGTCAGTTTCCCTACCTCCCGTGCTCCCTGGCCGAGAAAAACAAATCCGAGGGAGAGAAAAGCAATGGAACACGGCCGAGAAAAACAAATCAGGGGGGAGAGAAAGGAATCCACCGCCGCAGTTCACCTGCCTTGTATCCTCCTCGGCCACGGGAGGTGAGCGGAGGCACCACCCTCCAGTCCGTGGGCTCCGTCTTCATGACCGACGATGGAAGGATGGGACGGGCCGGCGCCCGAGCTCTCGGCGGGTATGGCGAAGTGGGAGGGTGGGGGCATTGCATAGCCAGGCGGCGCGGCCGCCCTGTAATCCCCATCCTCTATCTCGCTCTCGCGCGCCCCATCGACCCCGAAGCGAAGCGAACATGCCAGTTGACTAAGCGGTGGTAGTACATGTAATTTCTCCGAACTGGTGAGGGTAAAACGGTCTTTTTTGGACGGACGAAGGATAGAAACACTCCTTCATTTATTATTAATAGCACAAAAGTCTGTGCGTTACAACGGAAGAAAATAGAAGTGTGTGTTCGCGGTTAGACGTGCCGCCGCTACCTGCTCTGCAGGTCGCTTAGGGTTTCTCCTCTTAGGAGTCGGATAAATATTTGGGAGTCGCTTGCCAATTGCTCTATAAAGTCGGATAACTCTTGCTTGCCGATTATTGAGGTGCTTGCCAATGCTCTATAAAGTATGCGAGCATATATAAATCACTCGGTGACAGGACCGACGTGGGACTAAACATGAGTTGTATATGCATGATTATCGGTGGCATTCCTATAAATCATTATAATCTTTCCACACCTAGAGATTTATCAGGTGGAAAGGCAAGCACGTGATATCTGGTGTAGGCCCACACCTTCCAGCAACATGTGATGATGGGCCAATTTTGGAGGCGCTAGGGTACTGGACCGTGGATCAGCGACTTCGGCCAATCTAAAAATCAAACTGGTTTTTACTCGTGGATGGCATTGATGATAATACATGGTTTGATAAGAGGACAAAAGAAAATTCAAAAAACAAGTTGAACAAAGCAAACACTCATCCTTCCATCCCTGCTCGGCGATGCCGACGTGCCGCCCCTGCCATTTCTTCTTATCCTTTCACCACCGATACTCTCTACGTATTTCTGTAGTTCACTTCTATGTCAGATAAATGCAGAGCAGTAGAAACAAAAAAAGTCATTAATTTTTTTTTCTGAGCAAGCTTTGGCAAGGTGTACAACAGCGGGGCAGCGGGTCACTAGCTCTGGTTGACGAACTCGGGTGCTACTTCTCTCGATGGATGCCAGCCCAACAGTACACTGCATCTCCGATGCGTCAATTTTCATTCGTGCATGAATGCAACTTGCAGCCTTCCTAAGCATCCTCTCTTAATGAGATTCGTAGCTAGCCCCGTTCAATTTTTTCCCAATGACTCGATTCATTCAGGCCAAGCAGTCCGACATACTCCCGTTTATTTCTTTGCCCATCATCAGCACATGTGGAATTTTATTCCCAATCATTAGATTTCACTGCTTGCTGATAGGAAAATTTTGAACGTATATAAATAAGTAATATTTATTATAATGAAACGAGGTGGGACTATTGAACCCAACAAAGAACCTATTTTCAAGTCTCGGCACATCCCTAGCTATACCAGCCCAACAAAGAACCTATTTTCAAGTCTCGGCACATCCCTAGCTATACCAGCCCAAGAGGTCCAAGTCAAATCAACCTAGCCTTATCTCCTACCGAGAGGCCATCCAAGACCATGTATCCGCGCATCTCACGTCCCTCGTCTCTCTCCCCTATCTCGTCGCCACTCGCCAGGGAAACCGGAGACAGCTTGTTGCCTCCTAGCGGCCTGCACCCCCTCGCGCCTCCATGCCGTCGCTCCCGAGTCGTGACTCGTGGCCGGCCGGCAGCGCGACACTGCCATCGTCGTGGTTCAGCAGCTGCAGCTAGTTGCGCGATATGCAGGAGGGCATGGCGGGTCCGTGAGATAGTAGAGAGGAGAAGCATGGACTGGAGGAGAAGGACATGGTCGACCACGAGCCCCCATCCTAATCTCTCGTGCGGCCGGCAGAATCGACAGGGAGGAACGACCGGCTAGCGACGAGTGGAGCATGGCCTCTGCATCATGTCGTGCTCGGCTCATGGGTCCCTAGCACAACCTCGCCTGCTTCCGCAGCACAACAATTTATGCTTATGGTTTAATTTATAGCAAAAAAAGACCGCAACCTTGGTTCCTCGTGTGATTGTTTTGCTAGATTCCCCCAAGCATGTGCCAATCGATAGCCTCTTCTTTTCTTGGTCCTTCTTGTGGTCCCGCATGCGAGCCTGCTTCGTTTGCTCTGGAGCGAAGCACCCAACAACAGCAGCCCAGGTTGGATCAGCACCCGCATGCCCTTTGCCCCGTTGGGTTCCCCTGCAGCACTCCTCGGTCGGACGGAGAGGAGGCGGCGTCCACACGAGAGGAAAGAGGAGGCCGTCCCGGTGTTTATTTTTGCACCGCTCGGTTCCCCTGCAGGCAGTGGCAGAGCTAGCTGGCTCATGGAGCCCGGGCATAGCAAGCACACGATGAACGGCTAGCTGAGTTTTGCTCAGCATGCATTAGTATCAATCGATGTGATTACTGTAAAGATCATTGGGGGCACTCGCCGGACGAGCCCGGGCAGCCGCCCAGGGTTGCCGGGAGCTGGCTCCGCCACTGCCTGCAGCACTCCTCGGCCGCACGCAGAGGAGGAGGCGAAAATTTGTTTCTACCGGCACCGGTATGTGCCGGAGTGCGATCGACCCTTCGTGTGCTTCCAGATTCGTGCATTTTGCTATCCGGCCCCTTTCTATCTATCTTATTTTCACAGTCCCTAGCTTACACGACTCCCTCTCTCCCTCTCCTTCGCTCGCCTGATCCAGATCGAGGTCAACCGAGACAGCAGCGGTGGGATGCGCGAGCGCACGCAGCTTGGTGGCGTGGAGAGGGAGCGCCATCCCTCCTTCGCCGTCCTCCTTGAGGGCCGTCTCGACCGGCACGCCTCCGCCGTCCGTCGCTGCGGAAACCAGAAACTGCACCTCCGCTGTCTGCCGCTGCGCCTCCACGCGCCTCCGCCGTCCGCTGCTACTGGCATGAGGAGCTACAACTCCGGTGTCCGCCGTTGCACCTCCACGCGCCTCCGCCGTCCGCCACTGCGTTTGATGCTTCTTCGGAAATTTCGGTACCAAGTACAATGTTGTATAGTTGTACATAAGTTGTAATCAGGCCAGAAATTTATGTTGTGTTAATTCTGTTAATTCATGTTGTGATTCCTAGTGAATTGAGATTGGGAGTAGAATTGGTATATTGCAATAACATGTACAGGGTCGACAGATAATTTGTTCCCTATTAAAGTGTCAAATATGTATCCAACACAATGTTCAATGTTTTGCAAAAGTACTACTTTTTGGTTCTGTTCTATGTGCAACCGATCTTGAACATGTGTGAATTTGGTGGCTAATATATGCAATACTACATACCAGATCTTTGTTGTTCATATCTAAAATGTCAATCATTTATTTCAGTTTTTTCTAAAGAGTTTCTGGATCCTGATAGTTCCAGTTAAATATGTTCATATTCTTGTATTCTTGTAGCAATTAGTGCTTTTACTTATGCATAATAAGATGTCCGATGCATTTGATTATACTGGTAATTTGATGATTATGCATTTTTTTTGTCGGCGTGTTGCCTGCACTTATTAGGCGGCTCGGAATTCTTTATTGTGGTAATTATCAGAACGTGGCTGGTGTTTTTGTTGTTCTTGCTAGAGGATAGAGGCTGTAAAATTTCTTTCTTCTAACTTATTTTAAAAAGAACCTTCTAACGAAGATTGGTTGAATTTTGCGCTCCATAACCAATTAACTTCACCCATGATGGTTTTGATCAAAATCTGAAATTCATACTTCAGTTCAGGTTGATTTCATACGTGTCCATGTTGGTTGTACCTTTTCTACAACTCTTTTTTCCTATCGCATGTTTTGTTTAGTTCTGTACATGGAGCCACCACCGCTATTTCTTGATCTATACATGTGTATTAAGTGCACAATCGATTCTAATAGGTGGTTGCTGGTATTGAACTTGCTATTAATTTTATTTCATTGTCATGATGTCGTAGTACTAGCTTTTCCCATCTCGCTATTTTTTCTCGGATTCTTTATTCAGATGTATACTTCAGATTTTTCTCCTTAACTAGTGGCTGGGCTGCAAGGAATTCGAACGCATGTTTTGGTCCGGCCAGAGTCCATCTCTAGCCTATTTCGGTCGTGACATTTTAATTTGGCTCGATTTTATCTCATATTCATGACAGTGCCATTTAGTTTTATGTCCAGGCTGTAATAATTATTTTGTTCCTGACCCGAATGTAATTGTTAGATTTGAGATAAATTTGTTCGTAATCCAAATATAGTCACTTGCGTTTGTATGGTTTATATGTGTTCATTTGAGCATAGTGGCTATTTTGAGTCGACTCTTTCATTTCGTTTGCTATTGTTATCCATAAAAGCTTCATTGTTGCAAAGCTATGTTCGTGCCTTTGTTTGGATATTATACAAACCCTGACTTACACTGAGTTTAAGCCGAAACAATTGAAACAACATTACACCTTTATGAATCAGTTGAAACCGGACGGGCCTTTTGGAAACAATTGGAAGCAGATAAAGCCTTTATAAAACATTTGAAACCAGTAAGCCTCTATGAATCAATTGAAAACACATAGATCCTCTTTGAAACAGTTGAAACCCATCCGAACTTTGTGAAACAATTGAAAACCACAGGAAGTCTATATTTTTTCTGCAAAATTTCACCGATCTATTAATTAATTATCAACAGTAGTACAAAGTGTCTTAAAAGTAATAAAATTTACAAATAGGTCATTGGACCATCTAGCGAAGACTACATACACTAGCACGAGCTGAAGGCGCGCCACCGTCCTTGCCCCTCAATCACCGGAGCCGGGCAAAGCTTGTTGTAGTACAACTTGTTGTAGTAGACAGATAGGAAGTCGTCGTGCTAAGACCCCAAAGGACCAACGCGCCAGAGCAGAAACCATCGCCGAAGATGATAAAAGTATATCGAAAGAGACTGGCCACAAATCATACAAATGAATACGAAAAATGACCGAAACCCAAGAGATCCGTCGGACACGCGACTCCAGGCGTCCTCCGTCGATACTAGAATGTTTTGAAAACAAAGCGAAACCCAAATAGAATATTTCAAAATAATTGAAAGCACGCACAAATCAAACAACTAAACCATGTTTCCAAAAATTGAAACCACACAAGTATGCTTGAAACATTTAAAATCACTAAAACATGTTTGAAACAATTGAAACCATCACCGAAACCACAAGACCAAGTTTCATTAAATTAAAACAACCAAAACATGTTTAAAACAATTAAAACCACCACTTCAAACATGTGAAACTACTAAAACATGTTTCAAACATTTGAAACCACTAATACAAGTTTGAAACCATTGAAACCACCACATAAGAAGAACTGGAACCTCAAGACTAAGTTTACTTTCATTAAAACCACTAATACAAGTTTGAAACAAATGAAACCACCATATAAGAAGAACTAGAACCTTAAGACCAAGTTTCATTTCATTAAAACCACCACCCAAAAACCACTAGAACCTCAAGACCAAGTTTCATTTATCTAAAACCACAAAACCAAGTTTGAAACAATTGAAACCACAACTTCATACATCTGAAACCGCTAGAACATGTTTGATACATGTGAAATGACTAATACATGTTTGAAACCATTGAAACCACCACATAAGAGGACCGGAACCACAAGACCAAATTTCATTTAATTGAAACCACAAAAGCATGTTTGAAGCAATTAAAACCACCACTTCAAACATTCGAAACCACTAAAACATGATTGAAACATCTGAAAACTAATATATATTTATTGAAACCACCACATAAGAAGAACCGGAACCACAAGACCAAGTTTCATTTAATTGAAACATCAAAACCATGTTTGAAGCAATTCAAAGCACCACTTCAAACATTTGAAACCACTAAAGCATGTCTGAAATATCTAAAACCACTAATACATATTTGAAACAATTGAAACCACCACATAAGAAAAGTCGGAACCACAAGACCAAGTTTCATTTAATTCAAACCACAAAACCATGTTCGAAACAATTAAACCGCCACTTCAAACATTTGAAACCACTAAAACATGTTTGAAATATCTGAAACCACTAATATATGTTTGAAACAATTGAAACCACCACATAAGAAGAATCGGAACCACATTACCAAGTTTCATTTAATTGAAACCATAATACCATGTTTGAAACAATTGAAACCACTACTTCAAACATTTGAAATATTTCAAACATGTTTGAATATTTGAAATTACTAATTCATGTTTGAAACAATTGAAACCACCACATAAGAAGAACTGGAACCACAAGACCAAATTTAATTGAAACCACCACATAAGAAGAACTAGAACCACATGATCAAGTTTCATTTAATTGAAACCACAAAACCATGTTTGAAAAAAATAAAACCACCACTTCAAACATTTGAATGACCACTAAAACATGTTTCCAACATCTCAAACCACTAATACATGTTTGAAACAATTGAAACAAACACATAGGAACAACTGGAACCACGAGACCAAGTTTCAGTTAATTGAAACCACAAAACCATGTTTGAAACAATAATTTAAACCACCACTTCAAACATCTAAAACCACTAAAACATGTTTGAAACATCTAAAACCACTAATACATGTTTGAAATAATTGAAACCACCACATAAGAAGAACCGGAACCACAAGACCAAGTTTCATTTCATTCAAACCACAAAACCATGTTTGAAACAATTCATAGCACCACTACAAACATTTGAAACCACTAGAGCATGTTTGAAATATTTGAAACCACTAATACATGTTTGAAACAATTGAAATCACCACATAAGAAGAACCGGAACCACAAGACCAAGTTTCATTTAATTTAAACCACAAAACTATGTTTGAAACAGTTGAAACCATCGCTTTAAACATTTGAAACCACTAAAATATGTATCAAATATTTGAAACCACTAATACAAGTTTGAAACAATTGAAACCACCACATAAGAAGAGCTGGAAACTCAAGACCAAGTTTCATTTCATTGAAACCAATAATACAAGTTTGAAACAATTGAAACAACCACATAAGAAGAACTGGAACCTCAAGACCAAGTTTTATTTTATTGGAACCACCACCCAAAAACCACTAGAACCTCAAGACCAAGTTTCATTTATCTGAAAGCACAAAACCAAGTTTGAAACAATTGAAACCACAACTTTATACATTTTTAATCACTAAAAAATGTTTGATACATGTGAAACTACTAATACATGTTTGAAACCATTGAAACCACCACACGAGAAGAACCGGAACCACAAGACCAAGTTTCATTTAATTGAAACCACAAAAGCATTTTTGAAACAATTAAAACCACCACTTCAAACATTTGAAACTACTAAAACATGTTTGAAACATCTGAAACCACTAATACATGTTTGAAACAATTGAAACCACCGCATAAGAAGAACCAGAACCACAAGACCAAGTTTCATTTAATTGAAACCACAAAACCATGTTTGAAACAATTCAAATCACCACCTCAAACATTTGAAACCACTAAAGAATGTTTGAAACATCTAAAACAACTAATACATGTTTGAAACAATTGAAATCACGACATAAGAAGAACCAGAACCACAAGAACAAGTTTCATTTAATTGAAACCACAGAACCATGTTTGAATCAATTTAAACCACCGATTTAAACATTTGAAACCACTAAAACATTTTTCGAAAATTTGAATCAACTAATACAAGTTTGAAACAATTGAAACCACCACATAAAAAGAACAGGAACCTTAAGACCAAGTTTCATTTCATTTAAACCACCACCCAAAAAACCACCGGAACCTCAAGACCATGTTTTATTTATCTGAAACCACAAAACCATGTTTGAAACAATTGAAACCATAACTTCATACATTTGAAACCACTAGAACATGTTTGATACATGTGAAACCTCTAATGCATGTATGAAATCATTGAAACCACCACAAAAGAAGAACCGAAACCATAAGGCCAAGTTTCATTTATCTGAATCCACAAAACCAAGTTTGAAACAATTGAAAGCACAACTTCATACATCTGAAACCACTAGAACATGTTTGATACATGTGAAACGACTAATACATGTTTGAAACCATTGAAACCACCACATAAGAAGAACCAGAACCACAAGACCAAGTTTCATTTAATTGAAACCACAAAAGCATGTTTGAAGCAATTAAAACCACCATTTCAAACATTCGAAACAATTAAAACATGTTTAAAATATCTGAAACCACTAATAAATGTTTGAAACAATTGAAATCATCACATAAGAAGAACCGGAACCACAAGACCAAGTTTCATTTAATTGAAAGAACAACACCATATTTGAAGCAATTCAAAGCACCACTTCAAACATTTGATACCACTAAAGCATGTTTGAAACATCTAAAACCACTAATACATGTTTGAAACAATTGAAACCACCACATAAAAAGAATCTGAACCACAAGACCAAGTTTCATTTAATTGAAAGCACAAAACCATGTTCGAAACAATTAAACGCCACTTCAAACATTTGAAACCACTAAACATGTTTGAAATATCTGAAACCACTAATATATGTATGAAACAATTGAAACCACCACCTAAGAAGAATCAGAACCACATTGCCAAGTTTCATTTAATTGAAACCATAATACCATGTTTGAAACAATTGAAACCACTACTTCAAACATTTGAAATATTTTAAAAATGTTTGAAATATTTGAAATTACTAATTCATGTTTGAAACAATTGAAACCACCATATAAGAAGAACCAAAACCACAATACTAAGTTTCATTTAATTGAAACCACCACATAAGAAGAACTGGAACCACCTGACCAAGTTTCATTTAATTGAAACCACAAAAGCATATTTGAAAAAATTAAAACCACCTCTTCAAACATTTGAAACCACTAAAACATGTTTCATACATCTCAAACCACTAATACATGTTTGAAACAATTGAAACAAACACATAGTAACAATGGGAACCACGAGACCAAGTTTCATTTAATTGAAACCACAAAACCATGTTTGAAACAATAATTTAAACCACCACTTCAAACATCTAAAACCACTAAAACATGTTTGAAACATCTGAAACCACTAATACATGTTTAAACAATTGAAACCACCACATAAGAAGAACCGAAACCACAAGACCAAGTTTCATTTAATTGAAACCACAAAACCATGTTTGAAACAAATCAAAGCACCACTTCAAACATTTGAAACCACTAGAGCATGTTTGAAATATTTTAAACCACTAATACATGTTTGAAACAATTGAAATCACCATATAAGAAGAACCACAAGACCAAGTTTCATTTAATTTAAATCACAAAACCATGTTTGAAACAATTGAAGCCATCGCTTCAAACATTTGAAACCACTAAAATATGTTTCAAATATTTGAAACCACTAATACAAGTTTGAAACAATTGAAACAACCACATAAGAAGAGCTGGAAACTCAAGACCAAGTTTCATTTCATTGAAACCACTAATACAAGTTTGAAACAACCACATCAGAAGAACTTGAACCTCAAGACCAAGTTTCATTTCATTGGAATCACCACCCAAAAACCACTAGAACCTTAAGACCAAGTTTCATTTATCTGAAAGCACAAAACCAAGTTTGAAACAATTGAAACCACAACTTTATACATTTGAAATCACTAGAACATGTTTGATACATGTGAAACGACTAATACATGTTTGAAACCATTGAAACCACCACATGAGAAGAACAGGAACCACAAGACCAAGTTTCATTTAATTGAAACCACAAAAGCATGTTTGAAACAATTAAAACCACCCCTTCAAACATTTGAAACCACTAAAACATGTTTGGAACATCTAAAACTACTAATACATGTTTGAAACAATTGAAACCACCACATACGAAGAACCGGAACCACAAGACCAAGTTTCATTTAATTGAAACCACAAAACCATGTTTGAAACAATTCAAATCACCACTTCAAACATTTGAAACCACTAAAGCATGTTTGAAACATCTAAAACAACTAATACATGTTTGAAACAATTGAAATCACCACATAAGAAGATTTGGAACCACAAGAACAAGTTTCATTTAATTGAAACCACAAAACCATGTTTGAAACAATTCAAAGCATCACTTCAAACATTTGAAACAATTTAAACCATCGGTTTAAACATTTGAAACCACTAAAATATGTTTCGAACATTTGAAACAACTGATACAAGTTTGAAACAATTGAAAGCACCACATAAGAAGAACAGGAACCTCAAGAGCAAGTTTCATTTCATTTAAACCACCACCCAAAAAAACAACGAAACGTCAAGAACAAGTTTCGTTTATCTAAAACCACAAAACCATGTTTGAAACAATTGAAACCACAACTTCATACATATGAAACCACTAGAACATGTTTGATACATGTGAAACCACTAATGCATGTTTGAAACCATTGAAACCACCACATAAGAAGAACCAAAACCAGAAGACCAAGTTTCATTTATCTCAATCCACAAAACCAAGTTTGAAACAATTGAAACCACAACTTCATACATCTGAAACCACTAGAACATGTTTGATACATGTGAAACGACTAATACATGTTTGAAACCATTGAAACCACCACATAAGAAGAACCGGAACCACAAGACCAAGTTTCATTTAATTGAAACCACCAAAGCATGTTTGAAGCAATTAAAATCACCACCTCAAACATTCGAAACAACTAAAACATGTTTGAAACATATGAAACCACTAATACATGTTTGAAACAATTGAAACCACCACATAAGAAGAACCGGAACTACGAGACCAAGTTTCATTTAATTTAAACCACAAAACCATGTTTGAAGCAATTCAAACCACCATTTCAAACATTTGAAACCACTAAAGCATGTTTGAAACATCTAAAACCACTAATGCATGTTTGAAACAATTGAAACCACCATATAAGAAGAAACAGAACCACAGGACCAAGTTTCATTTAATTGAAACCATCACCAAAATACCACTGAAAACTCAAGACAAAGTTTCATTTATCTGAAACCACAAAACCATGTTTGAAACAATTGAAACAACAACGTCATACATTTGAAACCACTTGAACATGTTTGATACATGTGAAACTACTAATACATGTTTGAAACAATTGAAACCACCACATAAGAAGAACCCGGAACCACAAGACCAAGTTTCATTTAATTGAAACCACACAACCATGTTTGAAACAATTGAAACCACTAAAACATGTTTGAAACATCTGAAACCACAATACATGTTTAAAACAATTGAAACCACCACATAAGAAGAACCAGAACCACAGTACCAAGTTTCATTTAATTGAAACCACAAAACCATGTTTGAAACAATTCAAAGCATCACTTCAAACATTTGAAACAACTAAAGCATGTTTGAAACATCAAAAACCACTAATACATGTTTGAAACAATTGAAATCACCACATAAGAAGAACCGAAACCACAAGACCAAGTTTCATTTAATTGAAACCACAAAACCATGTTTGAAACAATTGAAACATCTGTTTCAAACATTTGAAACCACTAAAACATGTTTCAAACATTTGAAACCACTAATCCATGTTTGAAACAATATAAACCACCACATAAAAAGAATTGGAACCTCAAGACCAAGTTTCATTTCATTGAAACCACCACCCAAAAACCACTGGAACCTGAAGACCAAGTTTCATTTATCTAAAACGACAAAACCATGTTTGAAATAATTGAAACCACTACTTCAAACATTTGAAACCACTAAAACATGTTTGAAACATTTGAAACCACTAATACATCTTTGAAACAATTCAAACCACCACATAAGAAGAATCGGAACCTTAAGACCAAGTTTCATTTAATTGAAACCACCCCCAAAAACCACTAGAACCGCAATACCAAGTTTCGTTTATCCAAAAAAACAAAACCATGTTTGAAACAATTGAAACCACCACTTCAAACATTTGAAACCACTAAAACATGTTTTAAACATGTGAAACCAGTAATACATGTTTGAAACAATTGAAACCACAACATAATAAAAACCGAAACCTCAAGACCAAGTTTCATTTAATTAAAACCACAAAACCATATTTTAAATAATTGAAACCACCACTTTAAACATTTGAAACCACTAAAACATGTTTGATACATCTGAAACCACTAATACATTTTTGAAACAATTGAAACCACCACATAGGAAGAACTGAAACCTCAAGACCAAGTTTTATTTATCTGAAACCACAAAACCATGTTTGAAACAATTGAAACCACCATGTCAAACATTTGAAACTACTAAAAAATATGTGAAACATCTGAAACCACTAATACATTTTTGAAACAATTGAAACCACCATATAGGAAGAACCGAAGCCATAAGACCAAGTTTCATTTAATTGAAACCACAAAACCATGTTTGAAACCATTGAAACCACCACTTTAAACATTGAAAACCACTAAAACATGTTTCAAACATCTGAAACCACTAATACATGTTTGAAATAACCACATAAGATCTACAAGAACAATAAGACCAAGTTTCATTTAACTGAAACCACACAACCATGTTTGAAAGAATTTAAACCTTGATATGGTTTCAGTTGTTTTATAAAGGTATGATGTGGTTACAATTATTTCATAATGGTCCGGTGTTCCACCTGTTTCATAAATGTTTTCCATGGTTTCAATTGTTTCAAATGTTTGATGTGGTTTTATCTATTTAATCATGGTTTAGTGGTTCCTAAGCCTTTTGAAACTACTGAAACCAGATCAAGCCTTTGTGAAAGAATTGAAACCACGACAAGCTTTTATGAAACAATTAAAATCACATAATTTTTTTTGAAACGATTAAAACCCATCCGGACTTTATGAAACAATTTAAACCTCGTCAAGCATTTATGAATCAATTGAAAACCATCAATAATTCGTGAAATAATTGAAACCATAGCAAGCCATTATCATATACTTGAAAACACACCAAGCCTTTATAGTGGTTTGAAATTGTGGTTTTAGTTGTTTCATATAAGTTCATTTGTTTCGTAAAGGCCTGATGTATTTTTCATAAATGTGTGGTGTTGTTTCAATTGTTTCATAACAATTGCATGTGCTTTCAATTGTTTCATAATGGTTTAGTGGTTCTACTTGATTCAAAACCAAAATCATGCTTTCAATTGCATAAAGGATGATGTGTTTCAATTGTTTCAAATGTTTAATAATGGATCAGTGGTTCCACCTAATTTAGGATCATGGTTTCAATTGTTTCATAAAGGTTTGATGTGGTTTCAATTATTTCACAAAGGTTTGATGCGGTTTCACTTGTTTTATAATTTGTTTCATATAGGTTTTATGTGGTTTCAAATGTTTCACAAAGGTTTGGTGGTTCCACCTGATTTCAAATCGTGGTTTCAATTGTTTCGTATAGGCTTAATGTGGTTTACATTATTTCATAAAGGTTTGGTGTTTCCTCTAGATTTACAACCATAGTTTCATTTGTTTCATAAAGGTCTGATGTGGTTTCAAATATTCATAAAAGGTTTGATTTGTTGCTTTCATAAAGATTTCATTATTTCTAAAGGCAACTTAAATTTATTATCTATGGTATATTTTTCATAAATGTTCTAAATATTTCAAAACCAAATCCATGATATATGTTTCATAAAGGTTCCGTAAATGCTGAAAAATCGTTGGATCAAATGGGTGGAAGTGTTACACATGGTGTATGTTTCTAGCGATATAACATAAGGTTTCACCTTTTCCCCGTGCAATAGTTGTAATAGTTTTCTGTTACAGGAAAAGTTCATTCATAAAATGGTTGTAGTACCTTCCGCACATCTGAGTCCTGGGCCCTTGCCCACAACATGACGCTTGGAGCGCACACATGACGTGTTGCCTAACACTCGGCGACATGCACATCCCTCGCGTCAGCATTAACACAATCATTGTTAACCAACTTGTCGTGTCTATGCTAGACCAGAATAGATGTAACTAGATGTTGGTGTGCACCTCAGCACGAAAATCCCGCCAAATTCACACCGTTTTACATTTTAAGTATAATGGTGATAAAATTCAGGTAGGGAAATGGTAAGACGTTTGCGGTTTTTCTAAAGTAAAACTAATGCATTTCTGGTTTTGCGACATGCCAAAATCAAAGTAGCTAGGTGCCTGGCCCTCCTAGAAATTGATAATAAGCAAGTCGCAAATGAGAAATAAACAACTATATGTTTCATTTTACTAAGTACATAATAGAATTATCAGCTCATGTGGAGCAAAAGAATACATCATAGCATATATCAAGCGCGCTTCTGATATAGTGGTTGTTGAGAGAATGAAGACATAAATCAGAAGCCAACTTAACTTGGAGTAGCATTAGCCAACAAAGAGAAGCAAGATAATAAATAAAGTGCAGCCTACACATTCACAATGTCTTCAACATAATTACTGCAAACCACCACAAAATACATGTAGATTCGTCCAGTCTAGCAGAGTCCTCAATGAGCCAAGTAGCCCTTATACATTTAGTGTCTTCTACTATTTCTGTATTCCAGACATCGACACAGCAGACCCTTCCAATCGTACTCACACAAACATTGCTATCTTTGCATAATTAAAGAGTGTACTCAGTCTTTGAAACATCATGTTTTAGTAGCATATGATCGAGTCTTTGAAACTCTGGGTATCCTACAATAGCAAATACAGTCATAAGTGTTAGAATTTACTCTAATCACGCTTTAATTCAGAAGTCTATAAATCCATGGGATCCACAAACTCAATATAGTTATACATATATCTCCTGAAGCCACAAAATTCTCTTGGTCACGGGGACTAACTTAGAATGATCCTACAAAATTAGAGATTTCATTCATTCTGAAGAATTACCTTATGAAGCAAGATGCACTTGATTAACAAAGAAAAAAATATGAATCAGATGTTTTGATGGTCAGTTCAAATTGAAAATCATGTGACAACAGCAATGATTTGGTGATATCTCAACATCCACTAATCAAGAATTATGTAGATAGGTGCCTTTGAATATGTAATTAATACATATAAGGGCGCTTACCCAGCTCACAAACCTACACAGGTTATTAGTGTCCAGTTTCTCGATGTCTACATCAATCCACACAAAGTAGTGTGCTAAAACAGAAAGAAATGAAGTATGAAAAGAACATTTGGAACAAAAAACATGATTTAGTAATATCACATCAGCTTCAGATTATAGTTTGGATAACACAAACAATTATACTGTTATCAGATCAATTTGCCAAAATCCACATGCCAAATTTTAGTAATATCACATGAGCTTGAAAAAGAAAGGTTGCATAGAATATCACATTAGTTTGATAATTAGTATACTTCATGTATAATATTGTGTCTCCATACCAGATATATTAATGCAAAATTTACAGCTACCTAACAATGTCCTGGAGTATTCTGCTTCCTAACTACTATGGCGTCTGAAAAAAAGATGGTTTTCTTTTATTAACTCATAACTAAGAAAAAAATCAATATTAGATTTGATAGAACCATGTTTGTTCAGTTAGTAATTCTAGTTTCTACAATAAATATCATTCGTGTGGTATCATTGTTGCATGAAAAAACCAAAAAGTGGCTGAACAAATTATCTACTGGAGATAACTTAGCACAAGAAATCTAGCAGGCTTTAACAATTTTTGATCGTAGTCTTTCAGTATAATGAGAAACAGAGATCCTTCCACGATACAATGCTCCGATTGTCTAAATGCTTATGGAAGGAAACTACTCACTAGGATAGCTAAAACTGTGAAATATTCATTTTGGTCATAAATCAGAATTAATCTCCAACACAAGAACTTAGAAGGCAATTGAGAGCCTCTGAATCGATCTGTCTAATCATTCCATACATGAATAACCCGCTTGCCCCAATTCTTTAGCTATTTCATGGGTTAAGTGGGGGAAGCTCCAACCAATACACTATTATCATACTAACCAAGCGATGATAAGTAATAAATCAAGCCAGGGCAAGGAAATCTGGTCATATCATAACCAAAACAGGAACAACATAGTAATAATTTGAACTAGGCCGAAATAAATGCTCTAAGAAAGAAGAAGAATCACAAACCGCACTAGATCAGGAGCAGCAGGCTCAACAACTGCACCAGTCGTGTCGTTGGCCTTGGTCATGGCCAGCTAGAAGTGGAAGCACGTCATCCACCTCCAGCTGCACGTTGGAAGTGTGTGCGTCCACGGCTGCGCTAATGAGGGCAGCGGCGTCTGTGTCCCTGACTTCTGCGAGGAAGGTTGGAGCGGGGTGTCCTCGCCAGCGTCACTTGTAGATAATGATGAGGACTTCGACCTCCTGGCTGGACTTCAATTCCTGTAATAGTCCAAGGCGAACTCTAAAAATAAATTCAGTAATAAATCCGAGCAGCTATTTGATCTCATGTGTCAAATTCCAATTTCTAGTTGCATCAATACAAACTTAAATACTAATATCCACGCATATGCTGTATCAACTCCTAAAACAAATAGGAGCAGGAAGTGGTTGTTTGGGTTGAATCCGACCAGATCTCAAAGTGAACGAGAGACGAGAGACGGACCTGCCGGCGCGTCTAGCTTGCTAGCTGACCCCATAACTGTCGATCTACAGGAGCGAAGGCAGTGGAACGAGGCTGGTGGCGCTGATCTTAGGTGGCGGGAGGGGCTATCTCTGGTCAGATCTCAAAGTGAGCAAGAGGGAGGAGAGATGGACCTACGGGCGCAGACACGGGGCATGGAGTAGCCGTCCAGCAAGCTTTATCTTCTCGGCGAGTACAGAGACGGCTGGTTGTCGCCGGTGCTTGAGATCTGTCCACGGGAAGATTGAGAGAGAGATGGGCAGGAGAGAAGCTATACATTAGTTCTTATTTGGGTGTTTTTGCAAATTGCCTCAGAACAGAACTTTTGACCGGACACGAATCTCGAATCGGTAAGGGACGGCAGATTCGACGCCGACACGTACCGGCGCCAGTAGAATCGCCGGGTTCAAGGAGGAGGCTGGTCTGTGTTTTTTTTGTCCAATCGGTACAAAGGAGAGGAGCCGTCGTCCGCACAGGAGAAAAGAGGAGGCTGGCTTGTGTTTTTTTGTCCAACCGGTACAAAGGTATTGGTATGTTATATGTAGTTACGTGGGAGGGCAAATTGGTCTAGAAAAGAGTTGGACCGGGAGAAACAATCCATCCTTTATTATTAGGTATAGATATATAAGTATATATATATATAACGGTCTTTTTGGATGGACGAAGGACAGAAACACTCCTTCCTTTATTACTAGTATATATATATATTGGTTTTTTCGAGGTTGATCGTGTGTGTGTTGCTATTTGTGCACCCCCTACAGGGTAAATCTTTCTAAAAGCCGTGTTCGCGGTTATGGACGACTTGGAGCATAGTATCTCGATCATAGACAACCATAACTAAAGTAGTGCTATAAATTTGACTTTGACATGCCTAGTAATCAGTTTCACTACAACGGAATGAGTAAATAAAACTGCCAACAACTGCTGGATTTGGCATATCTCTGGATAATTGTATCTGACTAGTAAGTATTGAAACTACAATGGAATGGTTAACTAAAACTGCCCACTGCTTATGATATCAGGATGACTCATGCTATCTATATCTGACTAATAAGTGCTGCAACTACAATGGAATCAATAAAACTGCCAACTGTGTGAGTTCCTCGGTTTGACTTCCTCGTTTGGTCTCGAGGGGAAATACCAGGATGGGTATGATTGATGTTAGTATCACGTTGGGGATATGCTAAATGGGTATCCTCATAGCATGTCTCTAATCTGGCTAACCCGGGTGGCCCATAGTTGGTAGCAAGACCGATGGCCTGCTGGGCGGTCCAGTTAGACGGATCCAGAAGGGAGGCCCATACCAGATAGAGGAAGGCTATGCAGGAGACACCGACATACACGGAGCCTTGGAGTGCAAGACACGGAAGACTAGTTCGTATTAGTGTAGGACTCTTTACCTTGTCCGGCAAGAACCTTTCCCTATAAACCCTAGGTTCTGGTGCCTTTATAAGCCGGACTTGTGGGAGCCTTTAGGGCACAAGAGAAGACAACCTAGATTGCTACGTACAACATGCAACACCTCGCATAGCGAACCTATCTCTGTAACTCGGCGTATTGCCATTATAGTGATTTATAGCAGGAGTAGAGTTTCGCCACCATTGCGGGACTTGAACCTAGGTAAGTTGTGTTACCTTGTACCCGCCAACTCTATGCCTTACCCCATGTCTCTAAACACGCACTGTGAGGAACCCTCCATGGTGTACTCGTCAGCAATACCACGACAGTTGGCGCCCACCGTAGGGCAAGAGGCGCTTCGAGCTCTACGCCGGGCGAGGTCCAATCTCTTCGCAGGAATCGGTGACACCATAGCCATCAGACGTGTTCTCTTCTCCGACAACGTCTCGATTGTCCCTCTAGATGAGTTCTGGGTGCCGACGAAGACGAACCCTACGCGCTGCTCCGCTATCCCCTTCGGAGACATCCACATCTTCATCGGCGAAACTGACAAGGGTCCTAGCTCCCAAGAATTCATAAAATCGTCAAACCCCGCACAGACTGCCAATTAGCAGGACACGTTCGCGGAAGGATCTGGGCCATACCTCTCCTTGGAGTATGGTGGCTTAGATCAGGAAAATTCAAGGCCCACCCAAATCGCCCCTGTGCAGGATATAAAGTTGGAAGGACCCCGCAAATCCGCTTGGCTTCCCCGAGCGTTAGAGATGTGCAAGTCACACTTTGTCGGTGTCGTCACCATCTTCGATCTGGCCAGAAGAGTTCAAAGGGGTGGAGAACCTCCCCGTGAATACCTCGCTAGATGGATGAGGGTGAGGGAAACCCTAGAGGGTGGCCACGTCGATGAACTCGTATACCACTTTGTGGAAGGGCTCACACCCAGAACACTCCTCTGGCATACCCTTCGAAGGCGGCAAGCCGCGGGCCCTCTCACACTTGGTGAGATGGTCACAATCGTTAATGAATACATGGACACCGAGGAAAACACCCAAGCTATGCCTGGGCCGAAAGCCGAAGGAAACAACAACAACGGCCCACCTCCATCACCCTCAACATCTGCCATCGACAACACCGAAGCAAACTCTGACTCCATCCTTGACGCGCTATACACCGACATCAATATGGATGGTGGTGGCTCGGACGCTAATTCGGAGGAATACAATGCTGTTATGAGGGAGATTGAGCAGGAGATCGAGAAGGAGGAGCGTGCCGACAAGGCCAACACATCCCACCAGGTGCTAGTCTCCATCATGAGTGTGATGGAAGAAGACAAACATGAACTGGAACGTGAGAGAGCTCCGCCCACGCCAGCGGTTATCAGAGCGGCAGTAGCCAAGAAAGACACCGAGGCTCCGGCTCCGGCCAAGGCCTTTCCCCCTGCGGTTATCCGCCTACAACCGGCGCAGTAACTCACCATGTCCCCTAGTACTGCTAGACAGTCAAACCAGCCGCCAATGCCACCGTCAATGTCATCAGCTAGCAACCCATTGGTTACTCCCACCGACAAAGCAATTTATGGAGCACTCCTCATTGAGCCCATTACCGTCGCCCATATCCGGAGCATTATGGAGCTTGATGAGAAGCATGCGGCAATCCTGGCAGAGGCCAAGTGTATCGGAGAGCAAGGAACTAAGCTAGACGAAGACATGGCAACGACGCAACAATCTATTAAGGCGGCAAGAGCTATGGAGGCTGAATACAAGCAATTGCTGTTAAAGCACAAGTCAAAGAAAGTACTAGCTCAAGTCATCGAAGACCCCGGCGTTCGGCGCAGGTTGGGGTATGATGGGCCAAGCCGACAAAAGCCACCCCTTACATTGATTCAGAGGGGAGGCAAGTCATGCCAACTCCCGCCCTCAACATTTCCATCACCAAGACCCTCCTAGAAAAGGATAGGTCGCTAGAAGTAGTTGCTCAAGTGTATGACCTCGTCGCTAAGGCATGCAAGCAACAAGAAAAGGCTACCTCGTAGAGGCTTGAGTCCAACCCGGAGCTTTGCTAGTCAACCCTGAACAGCCGCAGAAGGCCAAAATCTCTCTGTGACGAGGGATCCCATATAGGCTCCACAGAGCGAAGACGGAGAGATGCGCGCAACAGGGCTGATGCCATACCCATATCCTCCGACGACGGAAAAAAGGCTCGCCCTCGTTGATCGCCTCATCCACCACCATCTCGGCATCACGAGGAACCACAGTCGCGCCACCGTACAAGCATGCCACCGCCTAGGCATCCCCAGGTCGGCATTGTTATACGAAACCAGGGCGAGCAACCCCGGCATGCCGGAGAGCGCATCGGCATTGACGGACATAGAGCAGATCCCACAAGGAATCGCCACGTCCGACAAGCAACCACAACAGGCGCGGGAAGTCGTAGGAGGGAAACAACAAGAAGGCTAACCCACCTCCTCCACCGCCACCGTCGCCACCTAGCAGCCATCATGGAGGAGGACATGGTGGATCTCATATATCGCGCCACAACTCCCCTCCCCATGATGGAAAAGGGAAGCAACTAGAGCCGTATGACGCACGTTCACGGCTGGACAAGATCCAAGAAGCTTGGGAGCTCCCATACCTTGGGCCACATTGTTTTGGACTAGTAATACTGTCCACAACATACCCCAAGGGTCTCCGGATAGACAAGACCATCAAGCCCTACAACGGCACTGCCAGACCAGTTACATGGTTGCAGGACTACAGCGAAGTGATTCACATCACAGGGGGAAACCCCAAAGTCGCGGATAAGTACTTCCTACTTATGCTCACTGGTACCGCCCGACAATGGATTGACGACTTGCCGGAGAAGTCCATATGCAATTGGTTGGACATGCATGAAGCATTCACCAAGAACTTTGGGGGTACGTACAAACATCCCTGCACTATCGGAGACCTACAATGGTGTGTGCAAGAAAATGATGAAACCACTGATGCCTATCTCTCTCCCTGGCTGGATATGAAAAAATCATGCATAGGGGTGCATGAACAAACCACTATGGTGGCCTTCATCGATGGTATGGAAAATGGAACTTTGCTCCGGCATACGTTGAAGCGCAAACAAGACAATAATGAGCTCAACCTCAACACAATGATCGCCATGGCTAGCGAGTTCACCGCTGCTGATGACAACACGCTCAAATCTTTGGCAGCAATAACAATCCCTACCCAGGCCAGGAATAACAATAATAACAAGAGGAATACCCCACCGGAAGAAAAGCAAACAGCCAACATGGTCACCGCTATGTTCACTGGAAGAGGCGGAGGCGGACAACATGGACATGGTAGGGGCTAGCCATGGCCAGCAGAGGAGTGATTCTACACCCTAAGCACCCCGTGTTCCCCAAACGTATGAAGAGTACCGCGATATGTCGTGTTTCGTCTACCTTGATGCAAACGACAAAGCCACCCACACCAACCGCCAATGCAAGTTTGTCAATGATCTCAAGGAAGACCCTGAATCTGGCTACAAACGAAGTCAGAAGAACAAACCCTGTAGAAAGGGCAAAGGGAAGAAGAAGGAGGAATCCAAGGAATCAAGCGACATGGATGAAGACGTGGAACCCAAATCCTCCGACAAGGGAGAGGGTAAGGGAAAACCCCTTCGAGAAGAAGGCTCCAGTCTACCACACTTTCCTTGGTACTCCCACCATCCGGGCCCAGAAAACCCCTCTGAGGATACTGCTGGCTACCCTCCCTCCGGTTCCCCAGTACATCAGGTGGTCAGAGATTCCAATCACTTGGGATAGGAAGGATCACCCAGACCTTATCCCAACAGTGAACCAATATGCAATGGTCATCAACCCTTTGATTGACGGCACAGAGTTCACCAAGTGCCTCGTGGATAGTGGAAGCAACATCAACATCATGTACCTGGATACACTTCACAAGATGAACTTGATGGAGACCCAGCTATGGAAGAGCAACACCGTGTTTCATGGGGTTGTCCCGGGTCGACAAGCAATTTCCCTGGGCTGCATCACTCGTCTGGTCGCTTTTGGTGATGTTAACAATTACCGCCAAGAACGCATGACCTTTGAAGTGGTGCCTTTCAAGAGCATGTACCATGTAATCGTCGGATGCGACATCTTCCAGTCCTTCCTTGCAAGGCCATGATTTGTCTACAACAAGCTCAAAATACCCGGACCAAACGGCATCATCACCGTTCACGGAAGCTTCACCAAGGCACGTGAGTGTGAGCTTAGTGAAGCCGCCTTCGCCGAAGCAGTTCTCTATGGTGAGGAGTTCAAGGAGATCCAAAACCAGGTCAATGCCTCAGAGATGCCGGCTTCGAAGAAGAAGATCACTACTGCCGAACCCGCATTCAAGGCCTCCATCAAGACCAAGCAGGTGGAGCTTGTTGAAGGAGATTCCTCCAATACCACCGCGATTGGCACGGACCTGGATCCAAATAGGAAAGCGCTCTCGTCAAGTTCCTCTGTGAAAATAGGGACATCTTTTCCTGGCAACCTACCGACATGAAAGGTGTACCTAGGGAACTTGTCGAGCACATCTTGAATATTGACCCTAATGCCAAACCGGTGAAACAACCTCTACAACGTTTTGGTGTTGACAGATGAAGGGCTATAGGCTAAGAAATTGCTAGGTTACTTAAGGCTAGCTTTATCCGATAAGTTATTCACACCCGATGGGTGGCAAATCCTGTACTTGTCCCCCAAAAGGGAACCAATGAATTAAGAATGTGCGTTGATTACACTGGCTTGAACAAAGCATGTACGAAGGATCTATTTGCTTTGCCTCGCATTGACCAAGTCATTGACTCGACGGCTGGCTCGAAACTTCTGTGTTTTCTAGATGCCTACTCAGGTTACCCCAAATCCGGATGCTAAAGTCGGACCAATTGGCCACTTCGTTCACCACACCTTATGACACGTATTGCTATGTCACGATGCCCTTTGGGTGAAGAACGCTAGTACCACGTACCAACGGACAATGCAATGCTGCCTACGCAACCAAATAGGTCGCAACGTACATGCTTACGTGGACGACATCGTGGTAATGTCAAAGAAATCAAGCGACCTTATCGCTGAATTGTAGGAAACCTTCGACAATCTCCAAAAATACAACATGATGCTGAACCCCAAGAAGTGTGTCTTAGGGGTACCTTCCAGCAAGCTATTGGGTTTCATCATTTTGCACCACGGAATTGAGGTGAACCTGGACAAAATCAAGGCCATCCTAGATATCAAACCCCTGACATGCCTGAAGGACATATAAAGGCTCACACACTGCATAGCAGCAGTAAGCCAGTTCATCAGCAGACTTGGGGAGACGGCTATGCCGCTCTACAAGTTGCTCAAGAAGGCGGACAAATTCATCTGGATAGACGAGGCTGACGCAACACTTTAGGAGTTGAAAAGAATACTGTCCTTCCTACTAGTACTTGTAGCACTGGTGTCAAGGGAGCCTATGTTAGTTTACATGGCGGCAACCAACTGAGTAATCAGCATCGTCATCGCCATGGAGTGCAAGGAACCAACACACAGATACGGAGTTCAGCGACCCGTTTACTATGTAAGCGAGGTCTTGACGGAATCCAAACAACGTTACCCACACTACCAAAAGATAGCTTATGGAGTTTTCCTTGCTTCACGCAAACTAAGGCATTATTTCCAGGAGCACCCTATCATAGTGGTGAGCAAAGCTCCACTGTCCGACATCATCAATAACAACGACGCTATAGGAAGAGTGGCAAAGTGGGGCATTGAACTTGCCGCCTTTGAAATAACCTACAAGAGACACGGCGCTATCAAATCACAAGTATTGGCGGATTTTATTGCAGATTGGACAGAACTGCTAGAAGACACTCCTGTGCCAGAGCCGGAATATTGGGTCATGCACTTTGACGAATCAAAGCTACTCAATGGCTCGGGGGCCGGTGTATTGTTGCAATCACCAATAGGAGAGAAGTTGCAATACGTCATGCAGATCCACTTCAACGCTACTAACAACATGGCAAAGTATGAGGCCCTCATTCATGGACTTCGTGTGGCCAAGGATATTGGCATCAAGCACATAGTTTGCTGTGGAGATTTTGACTTGGTTGCCCAGAAAGTAGCTGGCACCTAGAACGTGCGGAACCCTATGATGGCGGCATATCGAGATGAAGTAGACGAAATAGCCAAGTGCTTCGATGGTTACAAAGTCAAGTACGTCAAAAGGGAGGAGAACGAGGCAGCAAATCTACTGTCAAATCTTGGATTAGGTCGCCGACCAATTTCGCCAGGTGTTTTTCTGGAGCATTTACGGACCCCATCCATGAAATGAGCGGACCCTGACAACCCAGATAGAGTGGATTCATTTGTTAATACAGTAATAGTGATCTCTCTGGCTTGGACGAAACTATTCATGGTCTATCTACAAGACGGAATTTTGCCAACTGACAAAGTCGAAAGCTGACAAATAGTACGTAGAGCAAAGGCTACGTCATCATTGACGGCGAGCTATACAAAAGAAGTACCACATGAGTTTTCCTTCGTTGCGTCTCCCAGCAGACAGGTATTGAAATCCTTAGAGAAATACATCTCGGAGATTGCAGGCATCATGCCGCTCCCTGATCATTGGTGGCCAAGGCCTTCCGACAAGGATTCTACTGGCTAAGTGCCAAGGCGGATGCCGACAAGTTGGTACAAACTTGCCTTGGGTGTCAGTTCTATGCAAGACAACCAAGTGTTCTAGCTAAAGAATTGTGAATAATACCAATAACTTGGCCGTTTGCAGTGTGGGGGCTGGACATGGTGGGACCCTAGAAGACAGCACCCTGTGGATTTACACATTTGCTAGTAGAAGTGGATAAGTTCACAAAATGGATTGAAGCTCAACCCATTGGAAAGCTTGATGGGGAAACAACCCTAAAATTTGTCCGGGATCTAGTGGTGAGATTTGGTCTCCCACATAGCATCATCACTGACAATGGCAGAAATTTGTCTCTCGGAGAATTTCAAGAGTACTGTCATGAAAAAGGCATCTGCCTTGACCTACCATCTATGACACACCCACAGTCAAATGGGAAAGTTGAAAGGGCCAATGGACTAATTCTGCATGGAATCAAGCCACGCTTAGAAGCACCGCTACATAGAGCAGCTGTAGCCTGGGCGAAGGAATTACCATCTGTCTTGTGGAGTTTACGAACAACACCCAACATATCCACCGGCTTGACTCCCTTCTTCAAGGTCTATGGAGCAGAATCTGTCCTTCCATCCGACATCCTCCACGATTCACCAAGAGTCGTCGCCTACAAGGAAGATGACGCTGAAGAATCCAGATGCCTATCTATGGACCTACTTGAGGAAGATCACATGCTGGCATGCTAGAGATCCTCCGTCTACCAACATAAGGTGCATGGCTACCACGGTCGTCGTGTAAAGCATCACTGGTTTAAAGAGGGAGATCTGGTGCTTAGACTCAAGCAGGATAAATCACACAAACTACCCCCACCTTGGGAAGGACCGTTTGTCATAAACAAAGCATTGCTCAATGGTTCCTATTACCTTGTCGACATTCGCGAGTTGATGGATAGGCCAAAAAACTACAAGCACAAGCAACGTGACTCTGATGATGATTACCCGGAGACAGATCTGTAACACCCTGTCCACTCCTGGTAGCTTAATAGGATATCTAGACTGGCCCCACAGACCAACACTAGTCTTTTCTGCGCACTTTGTCCTCACTCGTGCGCACCCGGTTACCCACTTCCCGGTCGGTCACCCATCCTAGAATTGCTCTAGGCCAAGCACGCTTAACCTTAGAGTTCTTTTCGAATGAGCTTCCGGAAAAGAAGTTACAACTTGTTGGTATGAGTATTCTATCAATCCTATTAAGCCATGTGCCTGGTCTCACATACACCCACCCTTTAGAAGATCGATGCCCTCATCGATCAAGCACACCCCAGGAACGTTCCCTCTTGGCACACGTCTGTGCGTCCAGTGCCGGCACATGTGCCATGCCGTGTCCACTCCGGGCCACACGCGCCATGCTCCACATGTCCCGCCACTAACCCGCACACACACATTTAACCGCGAGATCGGCTCTGATACCACTTTGTAACACCCCGTCCACTCCTGGGCCCGGGGGTGTCACTCCTGGTAGCTTAATAGGATATCTAGACTGGCCCCACAGACCAACACTAGTCTTTTCTGCGCACTTTGTCCTCACTCGTGCGCACCCGGTTACCCACTTCTCGGTCGGTCACCCATCCTACAATTGCTCTAGGCCAAGCACGCTTAACCTTAGAGTTCTTTCCGAATGAGCTTCCGGAAAAGAAGTTGCAACTTGTTGGTATGAGTATTCTATCAATCCTATTAAGCCATGTGCCTGGTCTCACAAGATCGGCCTTGGAACATAGCACATCTACGTCCCTTTTACACTTATCATATTTATATTATGTAATAAGTTTTTTATATGATCAATGAAATAAAGCATTTGGTTCACTCATATTCTCTGAGTCTTTTACCTCCTTTAGTTGTTCATTATTGGATCACATAAACCCTTTATGCGCAAGTTTGCATTTGCACTTGTGAAAATTCCGCCTACGGGTGATAGCTTAAGTTTTATGGTCTACACATTTTCTGAAGTTTTTATGTGGATTCCGGAGTAGTGACTTTTTGGCACTCAAAGCTGGCGATTTTGCTCTTAGGTTCTTGACAGTGCTATTAAGCATCATCACCTGAGGGCATAGTTCTGTGTTGCAAGTCTTATGTATCACGAAAGGTCAAGCATACGAACTAAAATAATGGATAAGCCAGCACTTGCTTAAAATATATATATACATGCTAGAAACAGATAAGTAGCAGGAAACTTGAGTACAAGTTCTTCCGCCTTAACAAAACACATCAGTTTTTCCGCATACACATCGCAGAGGTACATTTAATACAAATATTGTTTTTCACGGCTCTGTTGCAGGGGGCTTTGTGGTGGCATCATCAGGAGAGCCATGTCGGGAGAGATCGTCGAACTCGGAAGGATAAGGGCTAGAATCAGATGAAGCCATATCTTCATCAAGTATCTCAGCATGCACGAAGACATCCGCCTTAACCACCTTGGCGACCCTGGTGTCGAAGCTGGCGAGGGAATTCCAAATAGCATCGCTATCAATTTCTTTCCCTTCCTCATCCAGCTTTGGCATGCCGGAGGTCACCAGATCGATCTCGGCATTATCGTAGTGTCCTTGACTAAGGACAGGGCCATCCTTGCACTAGCCCAAACGCAAGAGGCTTTCCAGTCCTTCACTTTCTCAGGGGCTCGACGCAGGATTTCTGAGTACTTGGCCACTAAGTCCGCCACGTTGATATTTATTCCTAGAGGTTGGGCTATCTCCTTGGCCTGGGCAATGGCGGTGCTGACGAAGTTGCCGACAAGAATCATGCATTCCTTGGGATCTAGAGCACCTTCACCCAAGTTGGCCAAGCTAATGAGAGCTGTGGTTTGCGTAAGATACAAGGATCATGAGTACAAAAACATCAAACACTTCTCCAAAATATAGAATCGACCAAGACGGAGGAAAATTACCAAAGATGCTCGTCTCCGCCTGTTTGCATGTCTCCGCCAAGACGTCCCGCTCCTTGTGAACTGTCTTGTACACCTCAAGGTTCCTCGCATTCTGCTCTTTGGCAGCTTGGTTCTGTTCCTTGAGCTGTGCAATTTCGTCCTTCAGGCATTGCATCTCAGCGTTAGCAAACACTTGGAATGCCTTCATCGCATCTTCATGGCCCTTGACAGCATCAGCCAGGTCTTTCTTCAAGATTTTGTTCTCATCGTCGAGCTCTTGGATATGCTTGGATTGCTCAACGATGCTCTTGGCCTTGGCAATGGATTCTGTAAGACGGAAATCAGAAAGCACTATGAGAAGACGGAAGAAAGGAATCCATGAGAAAAAGTAACAAGTTGTTAAAATAGACAGACTCTGGCTATTTTTGATCTGTTGCTTCAGGAAGGCTGTTTTACCCTATTCGAGGTCCAGCTCCTTCCGCAAGGCAGCAAACCTCTCATTGGCAGTGATCCTCCATCTATTCTCATTCTGCAAAAAAGTAAACTTGCTTAGTTTCTCTAGAGCATCTAGTCGAAACTATTTGGTTTCAACTACACGCTCGGGGGCTACAACACAAGATTTTAATCAGTAAGTATGCTACTCTTAGAGCATCTAGCCGGGATTTTCCTAAGTTTCCACCTAGACACTCGGGGGCTACACTATCAGTTTCTACTCTTAGTTCTTTGGAGCACTTAGGCCAATAACTTTTGTTTATCCGCCTAAGAGCTTGGGGGATATAGAGGGATATATTACACAAAGTAAAAGAAGTGAAGCTTAAAAGACTTACAATGGCAATAAGCTTGAGATTGTTGGCCAGATTGGCATATGTAGTATGGAAGATGTCGGCATTGTTATACACGGCATCTGCCTGTGTAATGAGGTCATTCAGGCACAACGTTGGAGGAGTCGCAGCCAAAGGAGATGTTGAAGCCGGAGGCAAGGATGATGCCCTAGCCGTCTGTTGCATTTTCAGAACAGTTGATGGCTCAGAGGCTCCCGCCTTGTCTGTTCCACAACCACCTCCGCCTCCGCCTCCGCTCCTTCCATTACGTGTTTCCCTTTCTCGCTGGCATCCTTAGCTAGAGCTTCAACTACTTTGGAGGAAGTGCTCTCCTGCGTCGCCTGACCACTGGGAGCAGTGTGTACCTCGACAGAGCCTGATATATCAAGGATTGGATTGACATCTGTCTCCATGGCAAAGATCTTAGCGATGAGGGGAGACGAAGGCTTAGTGGGACCAACAGAAGGTTTTGCGGCAGGAGTAGGGGGAGCAGTAGTAGGAGAGGGCTTGGCGGCCACATCTCTGGTTAGCATGTCACGAATATATTTTGACCCTCCAGCATCTTTGGAGGATCACTTCAAGCTAACACCGGTTTTCCTCCTGAAACATACAAAGTATAAGTACAAGAGTTGGAAAAAGGTATGAACTACAAATACAAGTCAGAGAATGAATACACTTACTCCACGGTAGGAGCCTTGGTGAGGGGAATGCAGGTGGATTTCTTCTTCTCCGCCTCTAGGGCGACAGTGGATCGTCTGGAGACTCCATTCTTCGATTTTCCCTTCTTCTTGGCCTCGGCAGTAGCGTTAGAGGTGGAGCTCTTCTGCTTTCGTGCTGCCGAAGCTGGCTGATCCTTGGGGGTATCGTTGTCGGACACCACTTGGATATCCTTCAGCTTAGGATCATAGTCCTGGGAGGCCATCTGATCTTCCGCCAAGGTTGCCAGCTGGGAAACAAAGGAGTCTTAGACTAACAACTTCAAGACAGAAAAACCTTAGAGTATATAATAAGGAACAAAGGAAACAATAGTTACCTCTTGGAATTTGTCGCAGTCGAACATGTCACAGGTGATCTTGAAGCCACGCTTCATGTCCTTCACCTTGACGATGTCCTTAAGCTGGAGCTTGACAGATTTAGTAGAGAAGTTATCCCGCAAAATTCGCATGGGATCCCTCCTGTCCTGAGTGTATTTGCACATCAACTTGGCGTGATGCTGCAGAGGCTGGATCCGCCTAACAAACCATCACACGGCTAGGTCCAAACCCATCAGACCTCCATCCACGAGCCATTCGATCCGCCTTACGACACGGTTGGCTTCGTCGTCGGATGAAAGGGAGGTTGGGGTCCGCCATGCAGGCACTTCGGCGGCGGCTCCGTCGACAAAGTCGGGATATGTCTCAAGGTGGTTAGGCAGGGGAATATCTAGCCCATAAAAATATGTGCGCTGCCAGTTCTTGCATGACTCATGGCCTATGATGTCGGGGAAGCGCCGTCTAGGACGGATCTTAAAGCTAATGGTTCCACAAATCCACAACTCGTCCTTGGACTCTACAAACTCTCTCTTGACGGTAAAAAGTATACAGACAGATCTAATCTAGGTTTGATGCCTAGGAATCCTTCGCACAAATCTACGTAGTTGCTAAGGACTAGGATGTTGTTGGGAGAGAGATTGTGGGGAAGTACCCGGAAGTGCCGGAGGACATCCATGAAGAAGTCGGAAACTGGCAGGCTTACGCCTCATACCAGCTGAGCTTTGAGGTACACCTTCTCTCTGGCTTGAGGAGAAGGAGCCACCCCGCCGGCCGGTGCCGGCCACTAGGCCAAATCCTTCGCCGCAGGGAGATACCCCTCGGTGACCAGTTCTTACAGGTCTTCGGCGGTGAGGTCAGAGCCTCTCCACACTCCTTTGTGGGAGTCATTAACCTCTTCAGCGACTTCTGGCGCCGCTCGTTCTTGGTCGTCGCCGGTGCTTTCCACCATGGCGGTTAAAGGGATGACAACCCCTCCGGCGGGACCGTCACTCCCTGAGAAAGCTCTGGAATAGCCTCGGGGGTCGCCGTCATCACATGGATGGAGCTGCTAGAGGCCATTGTTGTGCTGGGGGTAAGTGGAGGAAGAGAAGGCTCTGGCTAGGGTTTTCCGAAGAGGAGCTTGAACGGACGCGTGGCTAGAGGAAGACGAAGATGAGGGGGCGAATGTGGTTAAAAAGAAGATAACCTGGACACAGTTAAAATATATAGACCCCACGTAAAGATTCGTGCAAGAAGATCGAATGGGTGAAGAGATGCCAACGTGGAGACGAACGTGCGCGATAATTTCGCCACGTCCTCCGTCTTTGCCGCTTTACTGTTTCGGATTTTGCGTGCGTGAAAATAGCTGATGATTAATTTCCTGCCTTCTGTGAGTTTCAAGGTAGCGTAGGCTGTACCCTACATCATCCTCCTGACAGTTGTAGTGAAGGGTCATGTCTAAAGATTCCATTAAAGGTAGAGATTGTCCAGCTCTAGAAATGAAGACTGAAGGAATCTCTGGCTACATTGCGAAGAATGAGCGGATTGTAGAGTTCTTTGGGAGACCTTTGAGACGTTGCTTGATGAATTGCTAGCATCACTTAGACGGAGCATTCAAGATCAATGTGCGAGATGACGCAAGATTTCAAAGTCCTCCGGGGGCTACTGTTGGGGATATGCTAAATGGGTATCCTCATAGCATTTCTCTAATCCGGCTAACCCGGGTGGCGCATAGTTGGTAGCAGGGCCTATGGCCTGCTGGGCGGCCCAGTTAGATGGATCTAGAAGGGAGGCCCATGCCGGATAAAGGAAGGCTACGCAGGAGCCACCGACATACTCAGAGCCTTAGAGTGCAAGACATGGAAGACTAGTTCGTATTAGTGTAGGACTCTTTACCTTGTCCAGCACGGACCTTTCCCTATAAACCCTAGGTTTTGGTGCCTTTATAAGCTGATCCTATGGGAGCCTTTAGGGCACAAGAGAAGACAACCTAGATTGCTATGTAAAACATGCAACACCTCACACAACAAACCTATCTTTGTAACTCGGCGTATTACCATTATAGGGATTTATAGCAGGAGTAGAGTTCCACCACCGTTGCGGGACTTGAACCTGGGTAAGCTGTGTTACCTCGTACCAGCCAACTCTCCGCCTTACCCCACATCTCTAAACACGTACTGTGAGGACCCCTCCATGGTGTACTCGTCGGCAATACAACGACATATCAGGTTGGTCGCGCACATGTCGTTCTTACCTCTCTCTAATAGTAGACAGTTGTAACGAGTCTCTATAGGTTGTTTAGTGCCTGCTTCACTACCGCTTTAGTCCACCGTACCTATGTAGGCGAGCACCACTGAAGTCTAGACTCGCCGTGTACTGGTCTTAGTACTGACCGCTCCCTTTTTCCTTTGCCCTTTGTCGGCACCCATTTTGTTTAATAGGTATAAGTTCGACGTCGTTAGCTAGGTTACTATTCCGGCATGGCCTGGGCAGGGTTATGGACACCATTGGTTATTCTTCAGTGCTCTCAGGCCCATTTGCATCTTATCTGTACTCGGATGTGTATCGTTTTCAAGGTGATTTGTATCTTTGTATTGTATATCTGTATTCTTGACTCATGGAGTCGTTGTTGTATAGATATGTTCCGTGGGTTCCATCGTGGACTATAGTGTAATGATATTACTTCATTTTCCACCCGCACGCAAGTGCCTGGTGGGCATCTTTGAATCATTTATATGTGGGTTTGGCTGGAATCGCTAAAACTTGCATAGGGCCGATTCGAGGGTGTTATAACCGTGGAGGCTCAATTCAGCAACGTTGCTGATAGCCAAGCTCTCATACTAGCAAAGTTTGCAGGAAATCCCGAGCCAAATCTAGTAGAAGACCTCAGGATGATGAGGGAGAAAATGAATGAAGAGAAGCCTGAAGAGTTGGACTACAAAAACACGCCAACAGCTAAATACATCGTGGAAGATCTATTAAAGATCACTACAAGAAATTTGTTGATACATGACCCTCCATATTGGTCATTGAAAGGTCATAGTTTTTAATTTGTGACCTTTTTGTGACCAAATACAGAAGGTCAAAAGCTGAGCGTCACTAGTTAAACACCACGACCTTTTTTTTCTGAATTGGTCATAGACGTCTATGACCAATACAGTTGGTCACATATTCTATGACCTTCTATTTTGGTCATGGAGTATCTAACCTATCCACGTTGGATCCAACGTGGTAGATCCTACATGGAAAATTTATGACCAAATCAAATGGTCTTTGATTAGATTCAGCCCGGTCCACATCAGTGTTTTAGATGGACCGAGTCCAACAATTCAGCTTGTTTACGTGTCTTTTTTATCAATTTCAGACAACTACATGGGCCAAGCCCAAGCTTTCAGCCTTTTTTTGGGCCTCGGCCTTTTTACAGTCAAATTCAGTTTAATTTTCGGCCTTCCTAATTTGAGCTGGTCCCACTAGTCAGATGGGTCCAAATTGTCATGTGACTCAAATTCACTAGGTCCCATTTGTCAGTATTTTATTTTTTGTACTACTCCCAGTAGCCAGGTCTCATACACATTTCGACAATAATCAGAATTGAATGAATAGAATGCTCCAATTTTGATTTAAAAGAGTAAATTAAAGAATAGTATATCAGATAACAACGGTGCATTACAATCAACCATACACATTTTTGCTTGCTGCATTACAATCATATAGCTACCACAATATAGCAGAATCATCTAGCCATTTAAAAATCTTTTCTTGGTGCAGATTTGAGCTTCCTCTAAAGACTTCCACCAAGGGAGTGCCCTTCAGCTTGTTAGACTCCTGTACGCACACATGCAACACGTCTCAATTGTTAACACAAATAGCAAAAGAATAATAGTAACAAATATCTTGCTGTACATGCTTTTGACAACTGAAGAGCAAACACTGATACCAACTGGATCTATTTAATACAGTGAACATGCCGTCAAATATGTTTAGTACAACACTAGTCATTTTATTTCAGGGATTCTTAATCAAATATGCTACAATAACCTTTTGATTAGCACATGGTAAACACTAGTCATTTTATTTCGGGGATTCCCAATCAACTATCTATAGTACATGTTGTTAGCACATGGTACAGTAGTGACCGCACTCCAAGCTTGCCAATAGCTTATTTACAAATAAGAACTACAGAAAACAGGACTGCAAGACACCAGGGAAGAGTTGACAAGGAAGTACTCTTTAATTAGAACATAGCATCTCTAGCAAGAGTTGACAGTATTTCCACTTCGAATATTAACATAAGTAACCAGGAAAGCACTATGTATTACAGTACTACTAATTACATAATACACCAACAACTATAAAATGTGCTTGTACCAACAAGGCAACGATGAAACAGAGAAGGAAAATGGATCCAGGACACAATTGCTATATAGTTTCAGGTAGAATGCACAATGGAATATCTTAGTTGCAGAATCTGTTTTGCATAAAGGCGTTCATAACCTGTAGTTGATAAGAATCAACCCTCCAAATCCAATAAATTGTCTTCTCGATGAAAGCAAGTAAATTTTGCACTAACAGAAAGAGGAATTTGATTTAATATTTTGCAGCATAGTGCCCACTATAATTTCAGGAGGTCTTGAGTTATTTAACTATGGCAAGTAGATTCTCAAACATGCAGTCAATAGAAGATGATATATATATGACCATATATTTTTCAAACTTCAGAATCTATTAAGTACATATTTTTATCCAGAGCCACATGGAATGCAGGTAAATAGAACATATTATCAGACTTCATCAATTCCTTGTGAGTTGCTTTCCTTCAAATTTTCATGAAAGCAACAGATAATGCAAGTAAAAAAGAACATAGTACACTCATGCCTCACATAGCAAGTTGGGGAGAAAAGGGGGGAACCGGGGACTTACCTACACCATGGTTATGCGACAGTGGAGGTCACCTGGGCCACGGTTCTGGTGTCCTATGGTGTGGCTAATCTAAGAATAGCAATAGAAGACATCTCAGTAAATCTCAGCATAAAGCGCCACTAATCGGAAAGCAAAACAACTAGAGGAATGTATATATCAAGGGAAGGACTATAGATGTCCTTTTTAGATACATCAAGCATGAATGATTGAACAATAAGTACACGCTGTCATTTTTTAATCCCAAAGGACAAATTGATAGGATTAGAATTGTTTCAACTTACAACATGATTCTACAAGTTTTTGCAGCTTGGTTGTGAAGTACCTACATAACCAGGAAGGCACCATCGCTATGAATTCAGTGTTGCAGAAGGGAACACTAAGTTTTTTCTGGAGTTTCAATATTCCATATTCTCACTCGCTCGGGCCTTTCAGCATATCCATGTTCATCCCATTCAATCTGGTAATGCAGAGTGTATAACAATGACTGCATGATGATAAACAATTTTTTTCAAGATCTATCAGAAAAGCAAGGCACCTGCAAGTTGCGCCATTTGGAGCTGGGCCATCTCATGGGATCAGAGTCACTAATGCCCACAATTGTACCAGTATATCTGTAGAACAGAACGATTTTGCTTAGGCTAGGTTGCATAGGAACTGTTGACTCCAGGCATCACTTCATACAAGTATTTTACTGGTAACTCATAGAGAAAGTAACAGGAACAGATGTATGCAATCTTACCTCGAATGGGGTAACAATGATGAGCGCCTCGAGGATGCCGACGCCAAATCCGTACGTGAGCCCGCCCTGCGCGGAGACCTAGCCAGTGGTGGGGCTCCATGAAGGCATGCTGCAACAAGGCATTGGAGCCGAGGCGGAGAGCTTAATTGAGCGCGAGGTGCATGGCGAAAGGCGTGCGGTCGAGCTGCAGCCTGGTCTTGACAACGTCAATCTGCCCGGTGGATGGATCCGCCATCACCATGGACCTCCACCTCCTCTCTGAACAGCCGAGATGCAGGACTAGGAGGGTTTGTGTTGGAAGAACGAGTTTGTGGTTCCACGAGGTGGAATACAAAGAGGAGGAGGGGAGGGTTGCAGAGAGACGGTCGGTAGGGAAGGTTGCCGGAATTGGCCGGGATCTAGGCCACTGGCGGAGGTGGAGGAAAGGGGAGGAGGGTAGTGTGCTCACACGGGGGAGCTCGTTGGTGGATCTGGCAGCGGGAGAGCGATGACGAAGGTGAGTGGGGGATCGAGGAGAGATGGCGGCGGAGGTGAGCGAGGACGCGTCGGTGGTGGGAGGAGGTCGGGAGCAATCGAGGAGAGATGGCGGCTATGGGCGGGGGGGGGGGGGGGGGGGTCGATCTAGGGTTCCAGGGTGTGTGCGTGGTGTAGTGGCTGGTTGGGTAGGGTGAGATGAGGGAGTGGGTCCAAGTCCGGATTTGGTGCGCGCGGGCTCGCCGCTACCGGCCACGTCATCGATCCGCGCCAACAGGCCCTGATCTCAATCTCTTTCGTCCATTCTGGGTTGATCCAACAGTTATGCTTATTTTCTATTTTCCGAGTGTAAATATTAGGCATTTGTTGAAGCAACCACCAAACAAAAGTTTAAAAATGATACCATCCTATTTTTCAAATATACTAGACCACCTTACATGCACAATGTTCTAATTGGGGTATCTGAAACCTTTCCTTCCACCCCTCGTGAAAAAGACAAATTCCTGCCGAATCGATTAGAAGTGAGTCTCATTTGAACTATACGTACATAATCTCAGTCTCATGATTTTTTGAAAAAATGTTTTTTAGATTCACAATATGTTGTTTTATCAGAGATCCAATGCAAGTTTAGCGAGACTCATCCACTAGCTAAGAACCTTCATCCCACCGTTTTGACCATAGTTTGAAACGGGCATAAGAAATTCAAAAACGGTTCAAACAAGATAAATCCTTCGTGTGGCATCGTACTATGTAACATAGTTGCAAGAAAAAAATACCAAACTTGGAATATTGCAAATCTCTTGAAAAAACCTTCACAGAAATGACCTATCATGTTCGAGGTTTCATGGCTTTTAGGCCAAACGGCCAATGTTATGGCCAGAATCGTGGCATAGTTTGTGATAATGTACCCATATCGTGCACGTATATGTATCTTGGGATGGCGAACAATGTTGCAGGAGGAAGTTTTCCCTTTCGTCAGTCAAAAAATGCATTTTCCATTTTTCGAGTGCCAAAAACAGGGCGTTTTGTAAAACAACCACCAAATGAAAGTTTTGAAATGCTACCACCCTATTTTTCATAAATACTATACCATGTTGCATGTACAATATCTCAACTGGGTTATCTAAAACATTTCCGTGCACCCCTCACGAAAAAGACAAATGTCTGCCGAACCGGTAGGAAGCGGGTTCGATTTGAACTACAGGTACATGATCTCAGTCTCATAATTTTCTGAAAAAATCATTTTTAGGTTCAAAATGTGGTGTTTTATCAGAGATCCAATGCAAGTTCAGCGAGGCTCACCCCATAGCTAAGAAACTTCATGCCCGCCATTTTGACCATAGTTTGAAACGTGCATAAGAAATTCAAAACGGTCCAAACAAGTTAAATCCTTCACCTGGCGTCGTATTATGTGACATAGTTGCAAGGAAAAATACCAAACTTAGAATATTGCAAATATATCGAAAAAACCTTCACAGAAATGACCTATCATGTTCGAGGTTTCATGGCTTTTAGGCCAAACGCCAATGTTATGGCCAGAATCATGACATAGTTTGTGATAATGTACCCATATCGTGCATGCATGTGTATCTTGAGATGGCGAACAATGTTGCAGGAGAAAGTTTTCCCTTTCGTCAGTCAAAAAAATGCATTTTCCATTTTTCGAGTGCCAAAAACAGGGTGTTTTGTGAAACAACCACCAAATGAAAGTTTTAAAATGCTACCACTCTATTTTTCATAAATACTATACCACGTTGCATGTACAATGTCTCAACTGTGGTATCTAAACCATTTCCGTGCACCCCTCGCGAAAAAGATAAATGTCTGCCGAACCGGTAGGAAGCGGGTTCGATTTGAACTACAGGTACATGATCTTAGTCTCATTATTTTTTGAAAAAATATTTTTTAGGTTCAAAATGTGTTGTTTTATCAGAGATCCAATGCAAGTTCAGCGAGGCTCATTCCCTAGCTAAGAACCTTCATGCCCGTCGTTTTGACCATAGTTTGAAACATACATAAGAAATTCAAAAACGGTCCAAACAAGGTAAATCCTTCGCGTGGCGTCGTATTATGTGACATAGTTGCAAGAAAAAATACCAAACTTGGAATATTGAAAATATCTCGAAAAAACCTTCACAGAAATGACCTATCATGTTTGAGGTTTCATGGTTTTTACGCCAAACGGCCAATGTTATGGCCAGAATCACGACATAGTTTACCCATATCGTGCACGCATGTGCATCTTGGGATGAAGAACAATGTTGCAGGAGGAAGTTTTCCTTTTTGTTGTATGGAAAAGCCATTTTTTATTTTTCTAGTGCCAAAATCGGGGTGTTTTGTGAAGCAACATCAAACGGTGAATACAAAATTCTACCACCCCATTTTTCAAAAATACTAGACCCATCTTACATGAACAATGTCCCAACCGGGGATTCGCAAACCTTTCCGTCCACCCGTGATGAAAAAGACAAATGTCTACTGAATCGGTAGGAAGTGGGTCTGGTTTGAACTACAGGTACATGATCTAACACTCATGATTTTTTCAAAAAATCATTTTTAGACTCATAATATGATGTTTCTTCAGAGATCCAATGCAAGTTTAGCAAGGCCTATCCCCTATCTTCATGCCCACCGTTTTGACTATAGTTTGAAACGAGAAAATTTTGAAACGGGCATAAGAAATTCAAAAACGACACGAACAAGGTGAATCCTTCGCGCGGTGTCTTATTATGTGACAGAGTTGCAAGAAAAAATACCAAACATGGTATATTGATTGCATCTCGAAAAAACCTTCACAGAAATGATCTATCATGTTCGAGGTTTCATAGCTTTCAGGCCAAACGATCAATGTTATGGCTAGAATCGCGGTATAGTTTGTGATAATGTGCCCATATTGTGCATACATGTGCATCTTGGGATGGCGAACAATGTTGCAGGAGTAAGTTTTTCTTTTCATCGCACAGAAAAGCCATTTTCTATTTTCCGAGCGCAAAAAAGGGGCGTTTTGTTAAGCAACTGCCAAGTGAAAGTTTCAAAATGGTACCATCCTATTTTTCAAAAATACTAGAGAACGTTAAATGGCCAATGTCCCAACTAGGGTATCTAAAACTTTTTCGTCCACCCCTGACGAAAAAGACAAATTCCTGCCGAATCGGTAGGAAGTGGGTCCGATTTAAACTACAAGTACATTATTTAATACTCATGATTTTTTGAAAAAATTATTTTTAGATAGACAATATGTTGTTTTAATAGAGATACATTAAATTTTTAGTAAGACTCAACACCTAGACGAGTCATTCCTGTCGTGTTGTCCTCGTCTTGAAATCGGCATAACATAATTTAAAAAGCACTAATAATATAAATTAGTCGCATTTCATAATTCTATATGAAAATAATGTTATGCACCTCCTAAAGATAAACCAAATTGATTTTTATATCATCTTAATCTTAATCCGAGGTCATGTGCACAAATTATGGGGAAATTACATAGACTTTCTGGAAAAAATGCCTGTCCATTCGTGTGCACTCAAACTTTATAAGAAGCCCATAAGTCCTATAAAATCGACCAGCAAATGGTGTATTGGGCTGTTAGCCCAGCCGGTCGGCTGAAATATTTGAGGAAAAAAATAGAATAGGCTTTGTCTGCCGGAGGCCCAAGCCCAACACGGGTTTGGCTTATACAAATAATATGATACGGGTTTAACTAACACAAACGAAGGCTTGGTGGAGTGGTTTGGTTGCTGTGTTGTCATGCGCGGTCACAGGTTGCAGGTTCTAGTGCCCCTCCCTCCTATTTTTGCCAATTTATTCCAGAGCACAACGCGACCCACATATTTAAATAGATCATGCGGGGGTTGTTAGACACAAACCACTTGGTGGTGTGATTGTTTGGTGAGATGGGGAGGTCGTGGGTTCGAGCTCTGGCTAGGCCTTTTTTGCCATATTATTTCTACACGCGAGGTGGCCGTCTGTTTAGGTGGGTCCTACACCTCAGGTCGGTGGGGTCTGTCTATTAGGTGGGTCCTACACGTGAGGTCAACTTGGTCAACCTATTTCTATTTGGCTGGTCTATTGTATGACAGATGGGTCCCACACATCATATATTGGTCCTAGTCGGCATCACACGACACCTGTGCGGACACGCCAGCAGAAGTTGACACATGGAAACGACACGTAGACAAAATTGTTGACGTGGCCGACTAGTCATTTTAAAGCAACAAAAATCAATGGCCATGACCATTTAAATTGGTCGTAGTGAGTTAAATATAAGGCCATAAACTAGTGCTATTCATCTGTGACCTTTTCGTGCTTGGAAAATATGACCTTCTTAACAAAATTGGTCATAGTTTTTCAAGGTTTGGACCCTCCCAAATGCCTCACGACTAGTTGGTTCAGAATGGTCATAGATCTATGACCAAAAAATCCATGGTCGTTATTAAAAGGTCACTAGTGAGCATATTTCTTGTAGTGGATGATCAGGATAAAGAATCCCGGTCTAGAACAAGGTAATGATGCTATGTACCAACAATTTAGTCAACAAGTAGCATCTAAAGTTCGAGATTTAGAAATGGAGTATAAGAGACTAGATGATAAGCTGCCTGCTAAGCTAGATGATATATTTGAGCCCACCATTAAAATTAAAATTGATGTGAATGAGATATCTACACCTTGTGATCTTGGTGCAAGCGTCTCAACAATTTCCAAAAGTCTATTTGACAAGTTAAACTTGGGGCCTTTTGCAACCACTGAATTGAGACTCCATCTTGCTGATTCAACATACAAAAAAGTTGTTGGGATAAAAGAAAACATAGTTGTTGAAATTAAAGTTAGTCCTGCTCTTATTGAGTCGGAGTCTTGGAACCTAGGGTGACATGGGTATACCCTACAGGTACTCGAGTTTGGTATATACAGCCTGAATACAGCGGAAGCCCACGGTGTCACCAAGGCCCAAGAGAGGACTCGAGTGGCCTACGGACTCTCGATTGCTTGAAGAACAAGAAGAAGCTAAAGATAGAAAGTTCAAAGGGGAAAACCCTAACTTGTAACCGACTTGAACTACTACCTGACACCTAGCCTATCTATATAAATGCTAGGAGGGGGCGGCGAGGAGGACACACGCAACCCTAGTTTCCACAACCCTCACCAGATCACATCTGCGCACCATTGTAATCTTCGGTTCCTTCGATAATTCCACGAGCAGACAAGGAGGTGTAGGGACCTCTACGAGGCATGAACTTGGGTAAATCTTCGATTCCCCTGTGTGCTTGTTGGCTAGCCGATAGATGTCTCCAGCGCTCCCTCCTTCTCCAAAACCCAAGTCCATAACAATGGGCATTGATGAGTTAAACCCTCGTCAATTGGCGCCGTCTGTGGGAAGAAGGAGTGCTGATGTTGTGGCTTCTTCGGCCCCATCAACCGCGATCTACAACTCCACAACAGCGGAGATTCGCCAGCTTTTCGGCGCGTTTGACTTCACCGTCCACACGCCGGCCACTCGCCCGGCCTTCGAGTCCGTGGGCGACGGAATCATCCTGGCGATCGGGAGCTTCCGCTTCCAAGTTGGTTAGATGGGCACGCTTCGCATGCCTGATCAGCCAACAGTGCTGGCGATTGCCCCAGCATCATGGTTCCCTCCATCGATCGGCACCCTCAGTGAACTCAACACCCCGACAACAGTCGGTAACATGGTTAGCGACAGTAGTCGCGAGTCCGATCTGAGTGATCTGGCAACCGAAGATGAAGCCTACGGCTCCGGATCTGAGAGTTGCGGTAGCAGCAGCTTCCCCAATCACTTCATGTGCGCCGTCATCAATGCAGGCGACACCTCCGCCAATCGCGACAACACGGGCAACCGTGGCAACGAAACCGACCCGCCGAACCGTGGCAACAGCGGCAACGGTGGCAATGGCGGCACTCCCGTCAACAACGGAGGGACAATCGAACCTCCAACCATAACCAATGAGAAAACCGGCGAACGCGTCGTAGTCAGGCTCAATGAGCTTGAATGGGCTCGCTGCCGCGAGGCCCTACGGGGAAACCCTCTACCCCCCGGATCCTCGCAAGAACTTCTAATGGGCTACCATTGGCTCCTGAAGGAGGAATTTAAGCGCCAAGCACAAACAATCGCGCAGCTCGAAGCGCGTAAAAAGGCGGCGGACGAGTCGAGCCTTCGTCGTGCTGGGCTCTCCTCCCATGGAGGATCCTCCTCAAAGGGCAACGAATACATCGCCAAAAAGAGGCAATCTCAGATGGCCCACCTTACCAAGCAAGAACGCATAGAAGTTGCAAAAGTCCTCGACTTCAGCTCTATGACAGTCGATACACGGGGCAACATGGTCCCCAAGACGCCACAAGCCGCGGTAACAGCAGCCACCATGTACCTCCTCAACAACTAGCCACCAGCTGGAGATCCCCGAGCCACCATGCACCGATCTATGATCGCAGGCTTGGGACTAATCGAGGCTGCTCTCGAAAAAGAGCCAACACCTGAGCCGAAAAAGGGCAAAGCGCTAGCAAAGCGCTATTCCTCGCCCTCATCCAGCGACGACAATCACGACCTGTCTCGACGCCGCCACTCACGGGGACATGACCGTGACTATGATGCGCGCAACAACCTCACGCAGCACAAGATCGACAAATCAAGGGCGCGACGTGCCCGGTCGACTAACTCGGAAGAGTAAGATGTGGAGCTCTGCGGCGCCAGATGCTTCAACAGATCCATCAGGAAAAAGCGAATGCCTAAAGGGTTTAAACTCCCATCGGAGAACCCGAAGTTTGACGGCCTACAGGACCCGAAGATCTGGCTGGAGGACCACATCTCCTCCATCAGGCTCCACGGCGGCAGTCAAAGCACGGCCATGCAATGTTTATAGCTACAGCTACAAGGCACCGCTAGAGCATGGCTCAACAACCTCCCACGCGGATCCATTCGCAGCTGGGATGAGCTGGTTTACAGCTTCGTGTGCAACTTCAAGGGCACGTACAAGCGGCCCGCATCAATCGAAGAGTTGAGGTGCTACCAGCAAAGATCGGGCGAATCTCTACGCTCCTACATCCAAAGGTGGTCCATCATCAAGAATTCCAAAGAGAACATCTCGGAGGATCGCGCGATTGACGTGTTCAACGACGGTGTTCGCCGCCTAGAGCTCAGGGAGGAGCTAGGCCGCTCAAAGCCCCAAAACATCGACCACTTGATGGAAATCGTGAATCGGTGGGCCGATGGAGAAGATTCGGTGAAAAATCGCGTTCACTCCGACGAGGAGGCGGAACTCGAGCGTAGACGCGATCGCCGAGGAAAACGCCGCATGCGCATCTACGACGATCGCGACGACGTCAACATGGTCGCAGCTAGCTACACCGACATACGCGACAATAACCGCAATAGTGGATACCGTAGCAGCGGATACCATGACTCTGGGAAAACTATTCAAGTGTGGCAACGCCACAATCGCGATGAAGCACCCGCGACATCCATTGAGGACAAACTGTCCGGGCCATGTACGATACACTTCTACATCGACAAGCATGACGGAAAGAAGAAGTCTAGCCACCTCCTCAAAGACTACCACGAATTCCTCAAGCTACATGAGGGATTGGTTCGGATGAATCGCAACGCAGTCGAAAGAGGCTACGGAGCCGCACCAGGCGCCGTGGCGCAGGGCGCTCCGCCACCACCTGGGCCACCCCCGAATATAGCTGTGCCGGACCAGCAGCACGGAGGTGAACCGTACCCACGAGCCATGGGCACCATGATGATCCAAAAAGGACGCCCCTCGAATCGGGTGCAGAAGGCCATCACTCGCCAAGTCAAATTGGCCACACACTCGCCACCATCCACTACTGAGTACCTCAGCGGCATCGAGTCCTGCATCACCTTCGACAAACGCGATCATCCGCCTCAAGTACCCCGTCCAGGCCATTGCGCCCTCGTACTCGAGGCGCAGATCGGAGGTTCGACATGAGCCGCGTCTTCATGGATGGCGGAAGCGGCATCAACCTTATTTTCGCAAGTACCTTGCAAGCAATGAGGATCCCTCTAACTTGCCTGGAGGCCTCGGACACAACATTCCACGGCATCGTCCCAGGGAAAGGCGTATACCCCTGGGAAAAATCAACCTCGACGTCATCTTCGGCAAGCCAAGGAATTTTCGGCGCGCCAAGGAATTTTCGGCGCGAGCATCGACTTTGAGGTCGTCGATTCGCCCTCACAATACCACTGTATCCTCGGACGTGTCGCGTTTGCTAGGTTCATGGCAATACCGCACTATGCCTACCTGCAGATGAAGATGCCAGGTCCCAATGGCGTCATCATGATCAACGGGAGCTTCGAGAGATCCGACAGTTGCGACAGGGAATTCAACAGAATTTCCCAATCCTTCGGCATGCAGGAGGAAGTCGCGAGACTAAAGGAGTCAACAGACAACAGTCTGCCTCCCTGAGCCGGCCAAGTTCACCTGATCTCTCTTTCGACTCATCGGTGCACACAAAGAAAGTGCAGGTCCACCCATCGGATCCCGCCAAGACGGCCCTCATCACCAACAACTTGAGTCTCGCATAGGAACTCGCGCTCGTAGAATTCCTCCGTGAGCACTGAGAAATCTTTGCCTGGTGTCCAGCGGACATGCCAGGAGTTCCCAGGGAATTCGCCGAGCACGCACTCAACGTCAACCCAGACACAAGGCCAGTCAAACAACCAATACGGCGATTATCTGAGCCAAGAGCAAAGGCAGTTGGGATGGAGATCAACAGACTCCTCGACGCTAAATTCATACGCGAGATCAAGCAAAGCAGTTGGTTCTCCAATACGGTGCTAGTACCAAAAAAGGACACGGATATCCCGCGGATGTGCGTGGACTTCACATCTCTAAATAAGCACTGCCCAAAGGATCACTTCCCGCTACCGAGAATCGACCAGATCATCGACTCCACCGCGGGATGCGAACGCCTCTGCTTCCTCGACGCCTACTCAGGCTATAATCCGATTCGAATGAAGGAGGAAGATCAAGAAAAAACAGCGTTTACAACGCCCTTCGGTGTGTTCTGCTACAATACAATGCCCTTCGGGCTAAAAAACGCAGGAGCCACCTATCAGCAGTGCATGCAGGCTTGCCTCAAAGAGCAACTCGGTCGGAACATTCAAGTCTATGTCGATGACATAGTAATCAAGACCAAGGAGGAAGCCTCCCTAATCGACGATTTGCGCAAAACCTTTGCCAACCTCGACCGCTACCGGATCAAGCTCAATCCAGACAAATGCTCCTTCGGCGTACCATCTGGGTAACTACTCAGGTATCTCATCTCCGCGAGGGGAATCGAGGCAAACCCGAAGAAAATAAAAGCCATACTAGCCATGGAGAAGCCGAAAAACATAAGGGGCGTCGAGCAGCTGGCCGGACGAATCGCGGCCCTCAGTCGATTCATCAGCCGGATGGGACAAAAGGCACTTCCCTTCTACCAGCTCCTCCGCAAAGCTGAAAAATTCGAGTGGACTAATGAAGCGCAAGAAGCATTCAAAAACCTCAAGCGCCTGCTGTCCACTTCGCCAGTACTGGTGACCCCACGAGAAAGGGAACCACTATTGTTGTATATCTCCGCCACTAACCAAGTGGTCAGCATAGTACTCGTGGTCGAACGAGTCGAGGAAAACAAGGTCCACGGAGTACAACACCCAGTCTACTACCTCAGCGAGGTCCCCATGCCAACAAAACAGCGGTACCCGCACTACCAGAAGTTGGCGTACGGTGTCTTCATGATCGCCCGGCGACTGCGCCATTACTTCCAGGAGCACCCAGTCGTGGTGGTCAACGACGCCCTGTTGGGACATATACTTAATAACCCCGATGCCACGGGACGAGTCGCACTTTGGGGAATAGAATTGTCTCCACGAGACATTACATACGAAAAGCGTGACGCAATCAAGTCGCAAGTTCTCCCTGACTTCCTCGTGCACTGGATGGAGAAGCAGCTCCCTGACAAACCAGATATGTCCTACCTCTAGACAATGCACTTCGATGGATCCAAGCGGAAGGACGGAGCAGGTGCCGGTGTCATACTAACATCACCTCAAGGGGACAAGCTGAAATACATCCTGCGAATGCAGTTCACCGCCTCCAACAATGAAGCTGAGTACGAAGCCCTTCTGCACGGGATGAGGATGGCAAAGGCCTGTGGCGCCAAGAGGCTCATTATATACGGCGACTCCAAGTTGGTCATCAACCAAACGATGCATGAGTGCGACGCACTGAATGACAACATGATCGCGTACCGCGACCTCTACGACACACTCGAAGGAGACTTCGACGGTTGCGAGCTGCGGCACGTAGGTCATGAAAGCAACGAAGAGGCGGACGCACTCGCCAACATAGGCTCTCTGCGCCCCCATACCACCTGGGGTATTTCTCGAGTGCATCTGCGAATGCTCCATCAAGCCAAAGGCCGTAGAGAAGAAAACAAGCGCAACAACGGACTCGAGGGCTACGCCGCCCAATGAGTCAATGGCACTCGATGACTTGGAGCTGAACATAGGACTCGAGGGACCAATGAGCGTCATGATGACCGAACAATCCTGGACACAACCGTACGTCACGTACCTCCTCAGCAAAAGGCTACCGGACGATCCGACTGATACACGACACATCGCGCGGCGGTCCAAGGCATTCGCTGTTATAAACGGCGAACTGTATAAACGCAGCATCGCAGGAGTACTCCAATAGTGCGTCTCCACGGCCGATGGAAGAGCCGTTCTCCTCGACATCCATGAGGGGACTTGCGGGCACCATGCCGACAGTCACGCCCTTGTCGCCAAAACTCTATGAGCTGGATTCTATTGGCCTATGGCCATGCGTGATGCCAAGGACATCGTCCAAAAATGCAATGCTTGCCAACGATTCACGGACAAGCCGCACGCACCAGGCGCAGAGCTCTGGCCAATTCTATTGGCCTGGCCCTTCGTGCAATGGGGACTCGACATGGTTGGCAAACTCCCAAGGTCCTCACGAGGAGGCTACGTCTACCTCTTGGTCGCAGTAGACAAATTCACCAAGTGAATTGAGGCCATGCCAGTGACTAACCAGTCAGGACACATCACAGTTAAGTTCTTCGAATCCATCGTCTACCGCTTCGGAGTACCGCACAGCATCATCACCAACAACGGAACAAACTTCACATCCAAGAAGTTCCAAGAATTCTATGAGAATCTAGGGATCAACATCAACTACGCCTTGGTAGCACATCCACAGACCAATGGTCAGGTGGAAAAAGCAAACGGGCTTGTCTGCGGCGGCATCAAGAAGCGACTCCTCCGGCCACTCGAGCAAGCCGCGGGTTGCTGGCCAGACGAACTGCAATCAGTACTCTGGAGCCTACGCACAACTCCAAACAGTGCCACGGGCTACACACCATTCTTTATGGTGCACGGAGCCGAAGCAGTGCTACCCGCCGAGGTACGGTACAAGGCGCCGCGCGTGGTCGCTTACAGCAAACAAGAGTCATCCCTCGAACTCGAGGATTCCGTTGACCTCCTTGATGAGGCAAGGGAAATCGTCGCGGAAAGATCAACGATCTATCAGCAGAACCTGCGCAACTACCACAGTAGGAGGCTACGCCCCAGATCCTTCGTCGAAGGCGACCTTGTCCTACGACTAAAGCAGCAAGGACATCTCAAGCTCGAATCCCCCTCGAAGGGACCATACGTGATTACAGAAGTAATCCCAGGTGGCGCCTATCTCCTTCAAGATTTAGAGACAGGAGTCGCATACTCCAACCCCTGGAACGTCGCACAACTATGACGATTCTACCCTTAGTCGTTTTTCTTTTACATTACCAATAAGGCACTCAGCCAAGGCTACTTAGCCACAGATTGTACTTCGTACTGTCCTTCGAATAAATAAAGCTAAGTGCCCCGAAACTCTGTGTTCTCCTTTATTTTTCCAATTTATCTACCCGGGGGCTGCGCCACCCTATATACATCTGTTCTACGAACCAAAACGCGATATCCTGAGTAGCTGGCACATCAATCGAAACCCTTGACACAACATCAACCCAGCTGCAACGCACCTGACAGGTTAACAAGGGACTGAGATAAGAGCATGGCCAGGCTAACGAAAAGGACTCGCATAGTGCAACGCACTTCATGCTAACAAGCTCTTTATACATAATCAATAGTCAGTTATACACCATATACACAAACTTTACAACACTGGTACACTTATGTGCAGGTTACAAACTAAGCCACTATTGCAACAAAAGAACGATTGTCTGCTCTTCGAAAAAATCGACAATCTCCTTTGCTGGGCGATCCGCCGCCTGGTAGTGCGGCACCATATTCCAGGAAGAACCTGCTGGTGGCGCAGGCGGCCCAGCCGCAATTGCCACAACATCTATGTCAGGCCTATGGAGTCGCACCAGCGATAGAACGGCCTTGGCACCAGCCACCAACTATTGCCTCACGCACTCGTGAACCGTGGCCAGGTCTTGAAACTTGGCAAGGAGGGCCAGCAGGCTTGATGGAGCAACATCCAGCGGAAACATTGTCCGATAACTGTTCTTCAAGCATGACTACGACTTCTTCTGAAAGTGTAGCACTCGCGACGCACGATCCTACAGGGTCGCCAGCGCAATCGCACGATCATGATCTACCCAGAAGTATCCACTCTCTTGAAGTTGCTCCTGGGTAAAATCATGCATACGAATGGCAATTCTATCCTTCTCATCCTGCGGATGACGCACGCTGATAACTACACGAGGCAGCAACAGAAGCATAAGGACAGCGCACTATAGCGAGCGACTACAAGGAAAAGATAAGAGCAAGAAAACTAAAACTTGAATTGGTCGCCCAGTTGCGTCACCTCGCCAAGCAGATACTGCTCTCGGGCGGCGACTTTCTCCACCTTTGACTTCCATACATCCACGCTACCGCGGAGCACGGGCAACTCACGCTCCAGCTGCTTCACGCGGTCACGCAGTCGCGAAAGCAGCGACATCTCACTTACCCTGGAGTGCGGCGGTGCCAAAGTATCATCAAGAGGCGGCGAGTCCCGAGTTTCCCTCAAAGGATCACTTGATGTACCCTACCACAAGCCAATATAGAAACAAATAAGATGACCAAATAAACACAAAGACAAAAGAATCAAGTGCATTCAAGACTAGCAAAAGTATCAGCAGATACACTCGCCAGCAGGCATGTTCTTAACAAAGGACACAGACTAGTTAACTATTACAAAACTACTGAGGAGCGATTGGCTTCTTCGACTTCAACAGCTTCGGGGGCTTCATCGAGTCCGTGGCAGTGTCAGACGCCACTGACTTTCCGCCAGCCCCTGATGCCGCAGCCTTTGCCACCTTCTTGGTGCGTTGCAGCTCCTCAGAGTACTTCGCAACCATGCTTATCAGTTGCAGCCCATATTTGCCACAGGCAGTCGCGAAAGTAGCAAAGACTACCTGCTAGCCGTCCGCACTAATGGGCATCGCCTTCGACACTGTGGCATGATCGACCTCGATTCCGTGGGCCTACACCATGGCAAGTGACATGGACGCGCCAACCACACGGAGGGAGTTCTTGAAACTTGAAGGAACACCCCCAGCGAGAGACTCCACCAGCTCGTCCATGTTCTCGATTAGCTCAGCCTTGGGCATCAGCTCCTCCCGGAGGCGACTGAGAACGCCCTTGGCCTTGGAGAGCGTATCTTGAACATCGGCGCTGTGGTCCTCGACTGCTGAAAGCACACCCGCCAAAGCATCATCGCGGCGGAGGGCCTGAGGATCGAAGCTCAAACCGCTAGCATCTGCACACAAACCAACACACGGATATAAACATCAACGCCAACGACAAGCAACCCAGACAACAATAATGATATCCAACCAGGGTACCCGAGAGGGCTTTGGCAATCGAGAAAAGGTGTTCTTCGAACAACTTCTCCCTGGACGCAATGGAGGCACGTAGATCCTCTTCACGCCTCTGTGCCTCATCACGCACCGCGATTGCTTCATCGCAACCCTTCACATCCGCGGAAAGTGTTTTCTCCAGGGTGGCAGCGTCACGCAGAAGGGCATTATGTTCAGCTACACAACAAACAAGATTGACTATCAGTCGACTATAATAAAATGAGAAGAAGAAGAAGTGCAGGACACTCACTCTCAACCACGCGATGACGCGTCTCCAGTATCGCATGCTGGCGGCCCATCGCAAGCACTTGCTCCGCCAAGAGAGGGGCATCCTTCACAAGGAACTATCACATAACAAAGGATCAGCAGAAGCCATCGCCTGCAACATCAAAAAGAAGAAAATCCTACACGTACGTGATCCTCCAATGAATCCGAAGTCGTTTGGTGCGCAGTCATCCAGGCAACTATTCGATGCTCCCCTGCATGAGGAGAACTGGAAGAGTTATGCCCGGAGTGGGCCGCCAATGGAGGGGAAGGAGCATGCTCGACCTCTTTCTTGGCCTTTGAGGTCGCGACTCCTGATTCTTTCAAAAATTGGACGTCGCCAGAAGATGACGACGCCTCTTGACTACAAGGCAAAAATTCACATCAAGAAAGGGCAAACCCAGAGATGAGCCAACAAGGGCAAAACAGAGAAGAACAAGTAAAATAGAAAACTTACCAATCAAACTTGTCAAAGTCAAAAGTGGGCTCCCCCGACTCTGACGAGGACTCCTTGGGCAATCGCATATTCTTGCGAGAGGATGGTGCCACGGCGCTCACAGGAATGGCAGGGATCGGCGACTCCGCACCAACACCTGCACCTTCCGGAGTCGAAGGAGACGACGCATCGGAATCCTCGCTGCGTGAACGCTTGCAAGTATCCGGACTATTGGACTCGGGGGCTTCCTCCTCCACATCAGATGGGATGGTCGACTCCGACTCGTCCTCTTCCAAGGCTTCGCGAGGGATAATCCCCTCAGGAAGAGGGGGCATACAAGGTGACACCGCCCAATCCTACATACAGACAACAAATTCAGCAAAAAACAAGTAAACAGTAGAAAAGCAATCGACAAACTAAGCTACTACGTAGCACAACTATACCTCGGGAGGAGGGTTAGCAGCATCAAATGGAGGAACAACTGGCTCACTAGGGGCACATCCTTGGCGATGTACTTGGTGACCAGTCGAACCCTTTTGTCCACCTCACTCGCGGACATGCCATCGGCAGACACGTGAGTGGCATCGTCAGCGCCAGCCCACTGAAACATGGGGTGGACTCTGGCCTGCAAGGGCTGGACGCGACGGTGTAGCCACGTGCGAATGAGGGCGCAACCTCCCTCTTCTTTACCTATGCGACTCTCGAGGTTGCAGACGCGCTTGTACAGCTCATCTGTCTCCGCGGACTCGCCAGGCATGACTATGTTCTTCCAGGAGCGCCTCCTCTTGCACGGCGTCGCGGGATCGAAGGGTGCGAGTCCGAAGTGCTCCCCGTTGGCCTTCTCGTCGCGGATGTAGAACCATTTGTCCCTCCACCCTTGGAAGAACGCCGTGAGCTTGATGTCGAAATAGGTGGCGGATGGGTCGACATGGATCCCGCAGCCACCTATATCGTAGACTAAAGAGCCAGACGTAGATTGGCGCTTCAGCTTGAAGAGGCGCTTGAAGAGGCCAAAGTGCGGCTCGATTCCGAGCCAGCACTCGCATAGGGTGATAAAGCAAGAGATATGGAGGATAGAGTTCGGGGACAGCTGATGGAGCTGAAGCCCGTAAAAACAAAGGAGGCCCCTGAAGAAAGGATGCAGGGGCAATGAAAGGCCGCGAATGATGAAAGCCAAGAACATTACTCGAAAACCAGCGGGAGGAGAAGGAATTATCTCACCGCCAGGGACGCGCGCGTCGTCGGCTGCGACGGACAGCACTCCGTTTTGGCGAAGAAGACAGAGTTCCGATGACTTGATGATGGACGGACGCCACACACCATTCGTGACGCGGGTGCCCGCACCCTTCTTCTTCCCGCTGGCGGTGGTGCTGGTACCCACGACGGTGGAGCCGCCCTTCTTCTTCACCGCAACAGTGGTAGCCGCGAAATCAGCCGCCGCACCTCCCTTCTTCTTCCCCATTGCATGAAGGCGATGCGATCGAAGAAAATAGTTGGGAAATGCGCGGAGATGGTCCAGCACCGCGGAAGAAAAAGAGCAGAGAAAGCAATGGAGCAGCAGCAATGGCGATGAGCGCAGAAGATGAATGAAAAGCAGATGTGAATTTTACCGTTACAAACGTCACTACTTAACCTCTGGAAGATGCAATCCAACGTCTCAGAAAAACCCTACTGGACGCGTGGCAAACATCGTGCTAGACAGTGGAGGAGCGGAAATGCGAACCGTCCCCCCACTGCTCCCATTACGCGCGGAAATCGAGGAGGTACAGTTAAAATAAAGATTACACACGCCCAGTCAAATCAAAGTCAGTGAGTGGGACCCACTGCTCGTCACGTCCCGTCAAACTCGCTCACATAGGCAACTGAGGTCATGAAATCGTCAGCACTGACGTCATCAAAGCTACGCAGCAAAAGACTTCGACTACTTTAGTCCTTGCTCGAGTCTTTGACTCCACCAAGCACTCGGGGGCTACTTCCATAGGGAGCGCTGGTCGCGCACCCTACGATTTTTCTTCTTCTTTTTGCAGGAGCATGGACAATCAAGGTAAACCCAACCACTCGAAACATGGTTCGATTATGGACATGGGTTACTCCCATAGGGAGCGCCAGAAACAAATTCGACTGAAACAAGCAAACAAAAGACGACAGCAGTCATGAAAGTTCTTTAGTCCTTGCCTGAGTCTTTGACTCAACCAGGCACTCGGGGGCTACTCCCATAGGGAGCGCTGGTCGCGCACCCTATGATTTTCGTACAAAGTACTGTGTGTTGATAACATCCACACTCGAAGTTTATGGCGACACCGCCTCATAGTTTTTCCCTACAAAGAGACCGCGTCTCCTGGGTCACCCGAATCGTCTCCACGATGATAAATTTCGGATGTCGCGCTTACAGCGTGAAGGTAAGACCTGAATAACGCCTGGCAACGCATTTGCTGCGCACTACCAGAAACATATCCATGCCTATAGGTACGACGAATATGCCTTGACGGACGCGTCAAGTGCTCACACTCATATAATTGGAATTTGACTCTTGTAAGACCTCCGTGGCTTGAGTCGAATTACGCCAGCACTTTTCCGGATTTGAGTCCGGGGACTCGAGTTCGAGTAGATTGCGTTGTTTTACCCTAAGGTAGTTAACTGACACCGATACATCGGTTAGATCAGGCATGCACATCAACAATCCCTATGACACAAACAAAAGCAGTCGAAATATACTCATTCATGCACTCGAAAGGCTTCATAAAGTCTCAAGTCGAATCTGCGATTCCACTAGACACTCAGGGGCTACTAACATGGGTATACCCTATACGTACTCGAGTTTGGTATATACGACCTGAATAGAGTGGAAGCCCACGGTGTCGCCAAGGCCCAAGAGAGCACTCGAGTGGCCTACGGACTCTCGATTGCTTGAAGAACAAGAAGAAGCTAAAGATAGAAAGTTCAAAGGAGAAAACCCTAACTTGTAACCGACTCGACCTACTACCTGAGACCTAGACTATCTATATAAAGGCTAGGAGGGGGCAGCGAGGAGGACACACGCAACCCTAGTTTCCACAACCCTCACCAGATCACATCTGCGCACCATTGTAATATTCAATTCCTTCAATAATTCCACGAGCAGACAAGCAGGAGTAGGGACCTCTATGAGGCCTGAACCTGGGTAAATCTTCGAGTCCCCTGTGTGCTTGTTTGCTAGCCGATAGATGTCACCAGCGCTCCCTCATTCTCCAAAACCCAAGTCCATAACAATGGGCATTGATGAGTTAAACCCTCGTCATAGGGTACCACGATCCTATGGACAATAGGACCACCAACAGGGACACCACCCCTTCTTGTGGTGGCAAGATAGGTATGAGGCCTCACGAGGGAAGCCCGACGCTGCCACCTCGTGAGGGGAACACTCCCGGGCCCCGCCGTCCACCGCAGCAGAGGTCCGGGTTGCCCAGGTCCCTGGCCAGGCCTCGGGTGGGTCCGGGCATGCCTAGGGACGTGTTTGTAATGATGCCAGAACGAGGAAGAAGAAGAAAAAACCTTGCAAGGAAGACCAGGCCCGCACGGGTCGCCTTGGTAAAGAAAGGTCTGACCGTCCACCATCTGATGTAAAGACGCCGAGGACGTCATCAGGGCCAAGGCATCTCTCCCTTACCACTTTGGTGCCAAGGGGACAAGGGAGGCGTCAGCCAACTAAGGACGACACCAGAAGGACCAGCTTTGTGAAGGACTAGCGGGTGACCAAGACGGGAGGACCGAGTTCACCAAAAGTAGTCTTGTAGATCGAGTCTGTGAGGGGTAGCAATGTTGTGACCCTTCCCACCCAACATTTGGGGGGAAGAGGGCCGGCAGCTGATGAGTGCATATTTGCATCATGTTTTATATTGTTACATTGCATTGTAGTTGTAGGATCTTGGTATTTTACAGCGTTCGTTGCGCACATTTTATGTCTATATTCACCAGGATCAGGACATATGATGGATACAATGGACACAATTCTTAGAGCAGTTGTACTGGGGAGAAAAGGAGTTGAAAACAACGTAAATAGCTTATTTGGGAAATATCAATAACATCAGAAGAAAACCCGAAGCAATTGAGGCATCTAGAGGGTGTAACAACCAACTATACGACCGCAATACTTTTTATGGTCATATAGTTCCGGTCGTATAGTTGGCGGTGCCACCGCCTCCTCAAATAGTTTCACCCCATGCAACTGGATCAGAGAGACGACATATAGAACACCCATAAATCGCCGAAAACCTCACCTCCGGAAGGAATATGGAGGGGGAACTTGCCCAAGGGATCCATCTTCGCCCTACGTAGATCTGGGAGGCCAAGGCATCAATCTTCATCTTCATCAACCGCTGCACCACCATCATCTCCATCCATCCCATCTTCACCCATCTAGATCTTGTTGTAATTTCCGTACTCGTTGTGGACTTATACAAGAACTATTCATTTACAATTGATTCCATTACCATTGCCATGATGTTGATTGCCTCCATGTCTGATTAGATCATTAGTTCTTGGGGAGATGGAGAAACCCTAGCATATGATTGAGATAAGATAGAGATTATTACGTTATACATCATTATGTGTATGTGTTAATTGTATTCATCTTGATGTTGGGAGTTGTGCACCTCCTTAATATTTGCCTCTTATGGGGACACGATGAAGGGGATTACTTTTTGGTAGACGGAGGGATGATAGAACTTACTGTGACTATAAAGCTATTGTCATTGTTTACATACTAACTTGGGGAAGCAAGGAGAACTCATAAAGCCATGTCCATGCCACGAGAGAAATCCCTTAATAGCGGGATAATACGATTGATGTCATTTATCTGTCAGTTGTGGTTATGAAGGATGATGTGAGCAGTGGTTGCTGTCTATTTGTCCATATATGGAGATCCTCCCACATACATACATATCATGAGAATATTTGTTATAATAATCTTGATTGCTTAGTCTAAATTGCGAGTGGTGTATCTACCACCCCCCGAGAATGCTCCCCTATTGCAGTTTCAAGTTCTTTTACATACGCGATTCTTACTTTCTGCATTAAGTTTTACTTTATTTTAATTGCTTCATTCAATCAAAAACCCAAAAACAATTCTAGTTTTCTTGCATCTCAAAGTTATTACTTAAGTACTATGTTTAGTTTTTGGTTAAAAGCATTTTAGTCTTTCGCCTACTGCTCCATGTGGGATCGATATATTTATTTCAAAACTAGCTACAAACGATTTGTGCACTTGCAGTCATCAAGCTATTTTCTGGCGCCGTTGCCGAGGAGCTTAGCGCTATAAGTCACTTTACTTTTAGTTATTTACTGTCATTGTACTAATTTTTTTAAGTTGCAGGATCAGAACAATGGACAACACTCAGCATTTAATTCAGCTTGAGGCAGTAAGGAAAATGGGTTCGCCCATGGACACTTTTATAACTATCAATAAAACCATAAATCTGGATGGAATTGAGATCCACCCTTTATTATTTGAACTACTGCAGTCTAAGAAATTTGCAGGAACCAATGAAGAGAGTCCATATGGACACTTACAATTCTTTGAAGACGTTCTCAGTTCCTTTATATTCGACGACTGTAATCTTGATATGGTTAAAGCCCAGTTGTTTAGACATACTCTCTCTAAGAATATTTGCGTCTAGTATATATCTTTTTGTGTAGAAGCAGCAAGGACTTGGACGGAATTGACAACCAATTTCATATCAAAATATTACTCAGAAAGCCAAGCTCATAGGATGAGAGGTATTATTATCAGTTTCAAAAAAAATCCTGATCAGGGTCTGTATGAAGGGTATCTAAGGTACAAGAGCTATCTAGATAATTGCCCACATCATCGTTTGCCTGATTGGTTAATAACTCACACTTTTAATGGAGGGCTTAATAACGAAAATAGAATGAATCTAGACACCGCTTCTAATGGTATTTTCTATCCTTTTATACCTATGATGAAGCTTGGAAATTAATAATGAAAATGAGGGAGGCAACAAAAAATTTTAAAAACAAGGAGAACATTACAAATAGTTTTTATGAATATGCTTGTGTTAACGATTCCTTGTAGATGAAAGGACTTATGCGATGATTAAAACCCTTGGTATTGATTCTTACTCAGTAAAGAAAATTATTGAAAATTATGTAGGGCATTTACAGGTACCTACAGAATGGGAACCCCATAAACCCCTCGAAGAAAAGAAGCGTGCAAGAGCGCTAATGGAAGAGTTCTCCTCTGCACCTATTCAAGAGAATATCAAGAAAAAGCAAAAAGAGTAAGAACAAATAAAGAGAATATTAAAGAAACTAGAAAAGAACCCCGAAGCTACCAATATAAATAATGTTATATTGAAGGATCTTATGGAAGCACGAACAGTGGATAATGAAGTGGTTATGCTAGACTTTGAAACCTCATAATTCATCGAGTGTAAGGTATGAGGTAACGAAACTTCTAAACCTATGACTCCTATATATTGTGGAGAAACTTTCTTATACTGAATTTGTGAGCTGATTTCCACTATAAATATTATGCCTTCATCACTTTATGAGGAACTTTGCTACAATTTAAATAATCCAGATGTGGAACCGGTATACACTACTATTAAATTGTCTAATAGAACTAATATAAAACCTCAAGGGGTTCTCAGAAACATCTGTCTTTATTGGATCACTCATGTACCCCCTTGATTTTCATATTGTTGACATGCCTCGATATTCTTTTTGTCCTATTCTTTTAGGTAGGCCTTTTGTTTCCATAACCAAAGCTCGAGTTGATAATAAGAAGGATACTATTTCACTGATGTTTAGAGAAGAGGAAATGACATTCCACTTCGCCAAACTAAAGAAGCGGCCATATGAAGTGGAAGATATCAAGGAAGAGAAAACGATTGCCAAGTTGGCCGCAATTCATTTCAGTACTCCACGAGATGAATTAGAGAGGAGCCTAATTAATTGGGAGGAAGCACCGGATGATGAGGAGAGAGAAGACATGGATGATTACCTTGATTCACTTTCGGAAGCACAAAATCCACATGACTATGAAGAACTGGTAAGAAAAGGAGATGAAGAAGCTTCACCAATTGAATTGAAACAACTTCCAAATGATATAAGGTATGAGTTTTTAGATAATGAAAATAAATGTCCTATTATTAGCAAAAATCTATTATAAAATGAAACAAATAAACTCATTTCGGTCTTGGTTAAACATTGTGAAGCCTTTGGATATACTCTAAGTGATATTAAAGGAATAAATCCATCTATTAAAACACATAAGATTACCATGCTTGATGATGCTGAACCTGTAGTTGATACACAAAGAAGGCTTAATCCGAAAATAAGGAAGTATTAAGAAAAGAGGTTATACGCTTATTAGATGCTAGCATAATATATCCTATTTTTGACAGTAAGTGGGTTAGCCCAGCTCATTGCATACCCAGACAAGGGGGTCTTTATGCTACTATGAATGAGGATAGTGAGCTAGTCCCTGTAAAACCTATTGTTGGATATCGCATGTGCATTGATTTTAGAAAACTAAACCGTGAGACACGGAAAAATCATAAACCTATACCATTTATGGATTAAATTTTAGAAAGACTTAGTAATAATTCTTATTTCTATTTTCTTCATGGTTATTCTGGATATTCTCAAATTGCTATACAACCGGAAGATCAAGAGAAAACAACTTTCACTTGCCCTTATGGCACATATGCTTATATATTAATTTCGTTTGCCTTATGTAATGCAATAGCGACTTTTCAAGAATGTGTTTTAAAAATCTTTGATGATTTTGATGAGAAGACTATGGAAGTTCTAACAAATGATTTTGTTGTTTGTGGAACAACCTTTGATAATTGCCTCTACAATCTAACCAAAGTTATGCAGAGATGCAGACATAAAAAACTTAAAAATGTTTCTGGGACATGCAGGTTTTTATAAGCGTTTTATAAAATACTTTGCTAAAATAGCTATGCCTCTCACCAACCTTCTTGAGAAAGAAACTCCATTCTACTTAGATCATAACTACATTGCAGCTTTGAGAACCTTAAAAACAAATTAGTTTCAGCACCCATCATGCAATCTCCAAAATGGGATGAACCTTTCAAAATCATGTGTGATGCTAGTGACTATGCTTTAGGGGCTGTGTTAGGACAATGAGATAGAAGTAATTTAAATGATATTTATTACGCTAGTAGACCTCTTAATAAGATTCATAAAAATTATGCTACTACAGAAAAAGAGTTCCTAGCAATAATTTTTGCTTGCGGCAAATTTAGATCTTACATCATTAATTCTAAGGTAATAGTTCATACGGATCACCAAGCTTTGCATCACCTCCTTGTGACAAAGGATGCAAAGCCCATGTTGATTAGGTGGGTTTTATTACAACAAGAATATGATTTGCAAATAGTAGATAGGAGGGGTAAGGATAATCCGGTAGAAGATCATCTCTCTAGGATGGAGGGAATAATTACTAACCCCATATAAATGAGTCATTTCCGGGAGAATATTTAGCAAATGTTGAAATTGCTGATCCTTGGTATGCAGATTATGCTAACTATCTCACATTAAAATTTATACCTCCTGGTATGACAAGAAATCAAAGGATGAAATTCTTTTATGATCTTAAATATTACTTTTGGGATGATCCGTGTCTATATTGTCATGGACCTGACGGAATGATTTGGAAGTGCGTTCCTAACCATGAAATGAATGCAATTTTGCAAGCTTGTCATGACAACCCGTATGGAGGACATCATGCAGGTAATCAAACTGCAACAAAGGTACTTTAATGCGGATTCTATTGTCCAACCTTGCTCAAGGACGCACACATGTATGTAGAACAATGTGATGCTTGCCAAAGAAAGGGGTAATATTGGTAGGAGACAAGAGATGTCAATGAATTATAGTCTTATAATTGAACCCTTTGATGTATGGGGAATGGATTACATGGGACCTTTTATAGAGTCAAATGGTTACACTCATATTCTTGTTGCTATCGATTATGTTACTAAATGGGTTGAAGCTATTCCAACAAGTCATGCAGATGCAGCTGCCTCAGTGAAGATGATCAAGGATGTTATATTCCCCAGGTTTGGAGTTCCTAGATTTTTAATCACTGACGGTGGTTCTCATTTCATGAAAGGAACTTTTAGGAAAATCCTCAGGAAATATGGAGTAACTCACCGCGTTGGTTCACCATATCATCCTCAAACGAGTGGTTAAGTGGAACTCTCCAATAGAGAATTAAAGACCATACTCGAGAAGACGGTGGACAAATCAAGAAAAGATTGGTCATACAAGTTAAATGACACTCTATGGGCATACCATACTGTGTTTAAAAATCCAATGGGTATGACTCCTTATAAGATGGTATACAGTAAGGCATGCCATTTACCTTTAGAATTGGAACACAAAGCTTTTTGGGCAATCAAGAACCTAAACTATGATCTTAAAGCAACAGGAGAAAAACGTTTATTAGATATTCATGCTTTAGATGAGTTTAGAAGTGAGGCTTATGAGAATGCTAGATTGTTTAAAGAAAAAGTGCAAAGATGGCATGATAGAAAAATAGAAAATAAGACCTTTAAAAGTGAAGACAAAGTGTTGCTCTATAATTATCGTCTTAAGTTGTTTCGAGGGAAGCTCAGATCGAAGTGGGAAGGCCCTTATATAGTTGAAGAAGCTTATTCATCGGAAGCAGTGAAGCTCTAGGGAAAAACACAAACACCCTCTCTTTCATGGGTGGTAAATGGACAACGCTTGAAGCATTATCGAGTAAAAGAAGATATAAGTGCAGTCACCATACAAGTGATCACCCCAGAAGAGGTGATTAAGAAAATATATACAAAGAATGGCAACTACAAGAAGAATGGACTCGAGACGAAATGAGCACCACTATGGTCAAGCTATTGGCCATAAAAGAGCGCTTCATGGGAGGCAACCCATGCGAAGTAACGGTTTGAGTAAGTTTTTTAAAATTTTAATTAAGTTTTAATTGAGATTGTGTTAAATAAGGAACATTTAAAGCTCTAGCTAAGAAAAAGGAAGATTGATAATGCCAATATTGGTCGAAAATTTAAGTTGTCTTTTTTTGTCAAAACTTGATATTTCATTAAGTTTCAGATTAAAAAAGAATTCTAGGAGAAGCAGACAATTTTTGGTGGATCCAGAAGGTTTAATGACCAACTATACGGCGGGAATAAAAATTCTGACCGTATAGTTGCGGTCGTATAGTTGTTTCTGAAGGGTTCCGCAGCAGAAAATAAAAAGTTTCCTATGTTGGAACCTCCTGAACTACCTAGGATCTATCTATGTAGTAATGCAGTAACGGCTGAGCGTATAGAATACATACCCTTGTATACCACACGCGGTTAACATTCCGAGAGGAACGTGGTTAATGTAGTGGTACTCATAGCTGACCTCAAGGTCGTGAAGCTCCTCGCAGGTCACCCCTTGCTCCTTCTTCATCGTGTAGCAGCTCCGGCTCACGACATTTAAGCGCCCCAAGTATTGCGCCTCGTGTCTTCATACATATCCGGTGTACGATGAGACCTCCGGCTCCCCGATCCCGCCGGGAGTGCGGAAGTTGATATCCAGCTAGGAATCCCTGCAGCGCAACGGCGTGCTGCAGGTGTGCCTCGTTCGCATAGCCCAAACTTGGGGCCATGGTCACAAGGTATAGAGAGAGGGAGGGAGAAAGTCAACTAAAAGACTTCTCAAATTGGTGTGTTTAATCCCACCCATGGGCACCCCTTTATATAGGCTAAGGGGGTGTGCCTTTCTCAAAGGCTAAGCCATGTCGGACTAATTGCTAAAGGAAAACGCAGCAGGATTTTTGTCCTAGCTAGATGGGCCGATTCAGATCAGCCCAATAGTCAGAGTGAGCAGTAGCTAATAGCAGCTGGAGCTCCACCCGGCTGAGTGGGACTTGCGTGGCCCACTCTGCGCCCCGCCCGTGGCAGAGGCAAGCGACGCCTCACGCTGGGCAGGCGCGCGCCTTGCGGCCCGCCTGGCAGCCCCGCCTGGGCTCTTGCCCGCTCAGCCACCCGGGTGGGCTAGCTTTGGCAACGGCCTACCTGGCTGGCTGGCTCCCCCGCGCGCCTACATAGGCTAGGGTTGATCTAGCCGGCCCAACGGCCGTTTGGCTGACACCCGCCCCCGTGCGGCGGCTATTATCTGCCGCCCATGTGGGCTGCTAACTATTTTCCCTTTTTCCTATTTTTCTGCAGCTTTTTTCTTCTAGGCTAATTCCCTCCGAGGATTTGGCCTAATATAAAAGTTGCTTTTATAAAGCGTAATTTAAATATTATTTGGAATATATTAATTCACAATTAACATATAATAAATGTATATTGAAATTTCCATTTATCCGAAAACACTTTTCCGGGCTTTTCCTTTATTCCTTCTCCGAACAACATTGGATCTCTCTACAGAATATTTCCGGCTTTCTCTTTCTCTATTATGATTCTGTCTTACGAATGATCGCTCTCATCATACCCTTAAGTGTATCCCCTCACGGCTCGGGAATGCTCTAGACATGATCTATATCAATGATCAACAGAGGGACCAAAGATGACAATGTTGTTTGAACCGGTAAATGTAGCATCCAATTTCCTTTTGTTTCCAAGTTCTGTTTTACTTGTTACGGTGATATTACATCCCCGTGACCGAGTCACATGTTGCAACATTTATGGATGTAATCTCACCAAGTCAGCCATATGTATCTTAACCCATCATGTGGGTGAACAAATCCCGGTCTTGTGGTCACATGTCATCTACTGTTCCTTTGGAATACCCAACATACACCATTATTGCCACAGTTTTACCAGATGACATCTAATGCAGTCAAAGCAGCCTCGGGAAACAATGAGTAATATGAACTCATGGTCTAAGGAAAGGATTCTAGATTTTAGCTTTTGCAACAATGAACTATATGACTTTATCGTGTCGCAATCCTTCGAGGAATGTCCATCACATCATTGTCCGATGATATGACCTCGTTGTCAATTGGCATAAATGCCCATGATCTTGAAACCCAGATCATCCTCATGACCAATGAACTAGTATGCATAGATGCTACTAGGGACTTGGTTGTTTCATACCATACATGTACCAATGTTTCTACTTGATACAGTTATAGCACAATGCGAAACTATTATAAACTAATTGAGATATGACAATAAAAACCTATTTATTATTTTCCTCTAGGGCATATCTCCTTCAGTCTCCCACTTGCACTAGAGTACAAATAATCTAGCTTGCATTTTACTCATCATAAACCATATAACATATGCGTTTACTGATCATGCATGCACACGGGAAGCGTCATGTCCATGTTCTATTTTACCAGATCATTATGTCTTTTGCAAATCATTAATGTCTTCCTAATTTTGACATTCACACCATTATCGTATAATAGGTCGAAGTATTCCTTTGACGACAAAGTGAGACTTTGTTTCTAGTGTTTATAATGACGGTCGTTTTCACTGTTGTCATCTAAACTTCGAAACACACTTTTCTACCCTTTGTGTATGTATGACAGTTATGGTAGCAGAACGAGGCTTGTTTCCAGGAGCCTACAGTGACTTTAGATCAACCTCGAGGGCTTTCTCATGGGCATTGTGCCTTGGGACACATCATTCTACGTTAAAAGCGAACTAGCCCTGTCATAACATTATACATCACATCAGATGGAGCCTTTATACTTCTATATCTATGTAGATCCTAGTGCATAAAATTCAACTATGCCCCTTACTTTGCTTCTTGCCATTTAAGTACAAACTTAATTCTGGTTCAGTGATTAACTCAGGAATGACTTCAAGACATGGTCTTACAGTTAAGAGCTTGTCCTTCCAACCAGAACCTCTCACGTTGCGTCGAGTATACAATATGGTTGTATGGAAGAACCTATGACAAAGGCATAGGAGATGCGACACATCTCTTTCTTTCTTTTAACTATAGTTGCAATACTAACTCAATGCTTCATGTAGTAAGAACTTCTTCTCACCTTATTCCATTCTGAGTTTCTTCTGGATCCATGTCTAGGACATTCTGAACATCTTCAGAATCAAGTCCAAGAAGCATTCGACGTTTGATTTTTATTAAACTCACCAATCTATCTCGATAGATCTCATTGTTTAATAACTTCAAATTCATTCTTATTTATCTACTTAAATGTTATTAAGACCAATCACATAATTCACATATGTCTTCCACATATCCCAGAATGATTTCACGCTCCCACTCAAATATTGCATCCATATTTGAGATCTAGGGATTTCACTTAACCCCCACTCAAAATATGTCAGCTACATATTATGATCTAGCCAAGATGATTTGCTCCCACTCAAATCTAGGTCTTCTCGATAATCTTGGACACTCCAAAATTCTTTGATCACCATTAAATCGAGAATTCCACTAATGAGATTTCAATGATCATTCAGTTCTCGCACTTAGATCCATCACGCTTCTTTGTATTTCGTAGGTATGTCTTGTTCAAAACATAACAAGTGAATCAATAATATAATTCCACAAACTTAAAGAATATATAGTTGAATCCTACATTCTTTAGTAAAAGTATTCACTGAAACTTTATGATCATTATCATTGGTTTCTCCTCTATTTGTAGAGTTTGGATTCACGGAATTAATTCCGCCGTGCCACTCAACCATCCGGAGGTAAGGTCAAATACCTTGTTTTGATCTTTTACTTTCTTCTACCTGTATCTTCATCAAGACACATCAACATAGGACAACATTAGGTTTGCCCCCTTGTGGATCATGTATTCATAGCTTCCTAAGAATACTCTACAAAGACTTGTTTATTCACCACGATTTCGAGCTATCGAAATCTCCAGTAACTCAAACATTCCATAACTCTTATGGTGTTGTTTCCATGAATCTTTAGATGTTCCTTTGTGTTTCAACCGAGTGTTTGCTTATTTCGACCTCTAACTCTAAACAACAATTATAACCCCGATATGAGATAATATTATACCATATGTATCCAATACATAATGATTATGATGTTTAGACATTTCAATACACTTTCAAATTGTCCACTTATCATAGTTTGTGAAACATCTTTCACAAGTACCTTTTATGCAAAAATTAACTTGAATACTTTAGTCATGTCGATCAAATCGAAGAGCCTTGTTAATTCAATATCCTCCTTTGTTGTGAACTCATTTGGACAATTCAAATCGTTTCAAACTTATGTTTCATTAAGAAAATACGCTTATTCACTTAAGTCCACAATTAATTAATGATTTCCACTACTTGTTGAAAATATGACACATCACTATGTATAAGATTCAACATTTCTTCGCATATCATTGTTTTACTAGAATGCGGAGTTTTAGTCATTGTGCCTAACGAGGCATGGTTTTGCAAAGTCTCTAGATTAAGCATCTAGGACCCCGATCTTCATTTATAATGAAGAATATGCAATACCAGAATGACTTAAACTATAGTGTTATCCTATAATCAAACTTTGGATATATTTTAGCATTCTAATCCTTTATAAATGCTTAAAATATTATCATTACCATAGTGGTGAGAATAACTCATTTATAATCGTAATGTGACCATAAGGTATTGTTCATAAGAATAGTACAACTGGCTTGTAACTCATTCATATGAATAATCGTCTCGCAAAAAGCAAGGCACACAAACAAGGATTACAAAATTATATTCAAGCCCACTAATCAAAATAACAAACTTTGAGGAAAGGGGTGATGTTGGCCATCATCTATTTTGTGTGCCATAATCAAGCCACATTGCCTCAAATCCAGCTGTTGGGGATATACTTTCCGGGTACCCTCACAGTTCCTCACTGACCAGGGTGGCCCACTTCGGGTTACAGCTTTGCTTCACGGGCGGCCCAGTCAGGGAGAAAGACGGAGTCCAATCCGGCTACGGGAAGGCCTAGAAGACTTACCGACTTAAGCCCATAATGTTACTTGTAGTTCAAGATGTACTCTGTAACCAACTCTTAGTCGTAGCCGGATTGATCTCTCCTGTAAACCCTAGGACGGATATCTATATAAGCCGGCCTAGGGACAGCCTTTAGGGCACCCAATACTTTAGACCCTCAACTCGCACAGGCGAAACCCTTGTAACCCATATTCCGGCTCTGCCGTATTACTGGATTGCTAGCAGGAGTAGGATCCGTCCAAAGCCGGCGGATTCGAACCTGGGTAAACTTTTGTGCTCGCCGTCCCGGAACACCGTACGTCTCACACCCCTCTCTTCCGCACGGCTCGATGACCCCCTCATGGCATACTTGTCCTCAATCCGATGACAGTTGGCGCCCACCGTGGGGCAAGTGAGCTTCGGATCTGCGTTCCGAGCGGAATCTGCAAGAATCGGAATCAGCGAGACTATCGCCGTCGGTCGCATCCTCTACACCAGCGACGTCCCTCTCATCGTTCTCAACGAGACTTGGATTCCGTCAAAGGAGGCTATGACTGCCTACACAATCATGTCTTTTGGTGAGATCGATGTTTACATCGGTTTCGCTGAACCTGCCCAACCCACCCCAGCAGTGATGATAGAGGCAGAAGAATTTTCTGGGTCCCCTTTGTCCGCGGAGGCGGCAGAGTTCCGGATCTCAAAAAACCCTAATCCCACCCAGCCCGCACCAATTGCGAAGATAGTGGAGAAAATCCGAGCCTGAAGACCTAGTGGTCCAAGTCGAATCTAGAGTGGATCTCTCTGGAGAAGCCGGATCCCAGATCGACCCACCCGTGGAAGTCGAAATTCAGGAGGAGCATATCAATGACACTGATTCTGGCTCTGATGATGCCGGGACAGACAGGCCTTTCCTGAGGTACACACTAAGACGTATGATACTGCAGGGCGAAAGCGTAGATGCTATCCCCGAGACCATCAAAAGTTTCGACATGGCTGATCGCGAAGGTCGCAGGTACCTCAGGAAGCACACAACGCACTTCGTCGGATACGTAGGATGCGGATCCGGCTCTGCCGATGTTGGAGAAAACACCGACTCTGTGGTGGAGGCAATTGGAACAAACACCGACGTTCCCGCATCCTCGGATGAGTCTATGATGTCGGCAGATTTCCGAAAGTTCTCCGCGGAATATGAAGAGGAGTACAACTCCAAAGCTGCAGAAGAAGGAGAAGCCATGGATGAAGGATCCGGGGAAAACTCTCCCAAAGCGCAGGATGACATGGACGTCGGAGGCAATTCCAATGTCCGGATGTCCAAAAGTACCGATCAGAGCTTGACTCTGGGAAACGGACCCAAAGCCGTCTTTGCTACCGGCGCTGCCAAGAAGGCAAAGAAGAGGAACAAGAAGAACAAGACGCTGGCAAAAGACCCTCTGACAGAGGAGGTCATTGCCGAGGAATACGAGGAAGACTCGGATGGAGCACTTATCCCAGAAGAGCCGAAAAAAGAAGCATCGGTGGATGGACACGTGATCACCGAAGGTGCACGTAAACTGATCGATGCTGCATTAACCACACCTATCCCTACAGCCGCAGAACTTACTGCGGATGAGCTGGACGAAAGGGTGCAGGCCCTAGAAGCGCGTCCTCAACAACTCCTCGATGAAGCCAAGAACATCGAGGTGGAGAAGAAACGCATGTCAAACAAGGACTACATGTCTAGGCTACATCAGCAGACACGGAAGCGTCACACAGATGACGACCAATTCCCACGTGTCCGTGCCGTCCTTTTTGGGGATGAGATGGGGAAGCCACGGAAAGATAGCAACGGAGATTGGGTATACCCAACCCCAGTACAGAATATCGTGGCAGCCCGAGAAATTCTATCGGCCAATCCAGGACCAGAGGAGATCCGTTTGGGTATCAAACTGCTCAACAAAGGACTGGAGCAGCAAAAGGTCACCCTGTCCGGAAGTCAAAAACTGGTCTCGGATTCTGACCAATGTCGCACAGATCCGGCATGGGCTGGCGTGAGATCCCATTACGTTCGGGCGCAGTATCATAACCCCGAATGACAGGAAGACAATTATTCAAGAACCGGATCGTCAGGACAGCATCACAGAATTACCCGTAACTGGAGCAACGTCGCTCTAGAAGCCGAGATAGATGCCATTGCTGCACTGAATCCAAAGAACCCTCCCTGATGAGAGATTAACGATCGAAGGGGAGAAGATAAAGAGAAAAGTCGGGAGGAGGATTGTCAAAAAATGCCACCTCCTAGACATGCAAGCCATCCGACTGAGCCTCACCATGGTGGGAACGACGGACGAAGGAACGACGGAAACCATGCTGGTACGAGCCGGCAGGGGGCTCGTCATAGTCAAGATCCTCCCCAGAACTGAAATAATGACACTCCAGATGGAGGCCGGCGATCAGCCAGAAACAATTCAGCTGCCCCACCCTCTCCACCAAGCAGCCATCACAACGGCTCCCAAGGGGGACAAGGAGGACGACGTGGCGGAGGAGGTGGTGGCAGAAGCCGAAGTCCGGCTCCAAGGCACCGCAGCCACAGCCGACATTCGGGACGATCCCTATCCCCGAGCGACACAAGGCACAGGATCAATTCCAACATAGAGGCGTGGCGCTATGAAAACAATGATATGTACGTGGGCCCAAAGTGTTTCGGACCACGCATCAGAGCTACAAGATTCTCGGAAGGATTTGCTATCTCAAGGCATATCCAAGCCTACGACGGCATTGCTCGGCCAGACACTTGGCTACAGGATTTTTTCCAAGCTTGCTGCATCGCCAAAGGTGGAAACAACCTGGTCGCAACCCGATATCTCCCACTTATGCTGCGGAAGACGGCGCGATCATGGCTCAATAAACTTCTGGAGAACACCATCCATAAGTGGTATGACATGCAAAGTGCGTTCTTTCGGAATTTCGAAGGCACATATCGGAGGCCCTGTTCGGTCGGAGACCTACAGCGTTGCACCCAGAAAGCCGGAGAAACTTGCGGGGATTACCTCGGACGATGGATCGACACCAAGAACTCCTGTGAAGGAGTAAACGATCAAACCACGATTGAAGCTTTCATCGCAGGACTCCCAATTGTTCTACTACATCACCGCTTGAAGTGTGACAAAGTTACTGATTTGGGAGAAATGATAGAAACAGCGAGCAAGTATGCAGATGCTGACGACAATGCAGAGGGATTACTCAATGTCCTGGTTGTACCTCAGTCAGCAAAGACAAAGCAACAATCTCAGAAGCGCAAAAATACCTCGGAAGAAAAACCCAACACGGAGACAGCGGTGGTTACTACGGTGTTCCGGGTCTGGAGGACGAGGAGGACGTGGCGGAGGCCGCGGGCGTGGCCGTGGGACTTCAAGGGTCCAAGGTAGAGGAGAACAACAACCAGGCAAAACCTACTCTTGGGCTGACATTGCCAATAACCCATCTATGCATCAGTTAGACGCCAATGGGGGCTCATCCCACACCAACGCTGAATGTCATTTTAATGACGACATCAAGAGAGATGATACCGCGGGCTATAAAGCTAAGCGGAAGAAGGGAAAGAAGAATCCCGAAAAAGACAAAGAGACCAAGGAAGATTCCGACATGGAGGAAGCTGATGCTTCAAATCCCAAGCCGGAAGGGAAGAAAACTTTTCCCACCAAGAAAGACACTTATGTCACCTTCCTCGGATCTCAACCAGCAAAGGTCAAGAAAGCAGTTCTCCATGAGCTCAATGTAACAGTTCCTGCTGTCCCCCAATATCTAGACTGGTCGGAAGTGGCAATCATATTTGACTGCACTGATCATCCGCCTAAGTTGCACAGGCGAGGAAAATACGCATTGATCGTCAATCCACTTATTGACGGTTATGGTTTCTCCAAGACCCTCATGGATGGTGGTAGCAGCACCAATATTCTCTATGTCGAAACGCTATGCCGGATGAAGATCTCGGAGACCCAGCTGAACCATAGCTCTGTGATCTTTCACGGAGTTGTCCCAGGAAGACAAGCTAATTCCCTGGGAGAGATCACTTTGGATGTTACCTTTGGAACTCCAAAGAACTATCGGATGGAGGCACTTTCCTTCGAAGTGGTCCCGTTCAAGAGCGCATACCACGCTATATTTGGACGTCCGGCTTACTAGGCTTTTATGGCTCGTCCGTGTTACATTTACAATATGATGAAAATTCCAGGTCCCAATGGCGTGATCACCATCAGGGGAGACCCGAAGAAGGCACGAGAATGCAAGGATGGAAATGCTGCCTTTGTCGAAGCCGTGCTACACGCCCAGGAGTACTAGGAGATCAAGAAGAGCATAGATCCGTCCGAGATGCCCGCAACGAAGAAGGAGGTGAGAAAGCCAAATCCGGAGTTCAAGGCATCAGAAGAGACGAAGAAAGTGCTGTTGAAGGATGATGACCCCTCCAAGGTGACCCAGATAGGCGTAGGCCTAAGTAGCGCGCGTGCTCGTCAAGTTCCTCTAAGCAAATCAAGATATCTTCGCATGGCAGCCATCTGACATGACAGGAGTACCTAGGGAACTTGCCAAGCACTCTCTAAATGTAAACCCAAACGCTAAACCCGTCAAACAGTCCCTACGACGGTTTGGCGACGAAAAGCGTAAGGCAATAGCTAAGAAACTAGCACGGCTCGAGTTAGCCGGATTCATAGAAGAGGTCATCCACAATGAGTGGTCGGCCAATCCTATAATGGTCCCTAAAAAGGACACCACTGATTTAAGGATGTGTGTTGATTATACTTCCTTGAACAAGGCTTGTCCAAAAGATCTGTTCGCTCTGCCTAGAATTGATCAAGTCATCGATTCTACGGCAGGCTCGGAACTCCTCTGTTTTCTCGACGCATATTCCGGTTATCACCAAATTCGGATGAAGGAATCTGACAAAGTCAAAACTTCATTCATAACCCCCTTCGGAACCTTCTATTTTGTTACGATGCCCTTTGGGCTGAAGAACGCAGGAGCTACGTACCAGCGCATGATGCAGCGTTGCCTCCATGACCAACTCAGACGCAATTTACATGCATACATGGATGATATCGCAGTGATGTCCAAAAAGAAGGAAACACTGATTTCTGACTTGGAGGAAACGTTTGCCAATCTACGAAAATACAACATCATGCTTAACCCGAAGAAATGCTTCTTTGGAATACCAGCTGGAAAATTGTTAGGTTTCATCATGTCTCAAAGAGGCATAGAGGTGAACCGAGACAAAATCAAGGCTATACTCAATATTTCCAGGCCAACTCGCCTGAAGGACGTATAAAGATTAACTGGTTGCATTGCCACGGTCAGTCGATTTGTAAGCCGGCTTGGTGAAAGAGTCGCACCATTATATAAACTCTTGAAAAAGACCAAGGATTTTGTCTGGACGGACGAAGCTGAAGTTGCACTACAAGATCTGAAAAGAGTACTCTCATCTGCTCCTATCCTTGTAGCACCGGAACCTCAGGAACCGATGTTGCTTTACATTGCTGTGACAAATAAGGTTGTCAGTATCGTCATGGTGGTGGAGAGACCAGAGGAAAATCAGGAACACCTGGTGCAGCGTCCGATTTACTTTGTTAGCGAGGTCTTGACAGAGTCCAAACAGTGGTATCCGCATTATCAAAAGTTGGCTTACGGTGTTTTTCTAGCATCTCGTAAGCTACGACATTATTTTCAGGAGCATCCAATTACCATGGTGAACAAAGCTCCCATGAGAGATATAATCAACAATAGTGACACCATAGGACGCGTCGCCAAATGGGGCATAGAGCTTTCGGCTTTCGATATTGAGTATAAACCCTGGACAGCAATCAAATCCCAGATCCTTGTTGACTTTGTCGCTGACTGGATAGAGACGAAAGAGAACATGATCCTCCCTGAGTCGGAATATTGGACCCTCTTTCTTGATGGGTCTAAGGCTCGAGGAGGCTCGGGGGCTGGCGTGGTGCTCAAATCACCCCAAGGATATAAACTTTTATACGTGTTGTAGATCCACTTCACAGCGACAAACAACATTGCCGAGTATGAAGCACTACTACATGGAATCCGGATTGCTAAGGATATTGGCATCCGACGTTTGATGTGTTATGGAGATTCGGATCTTGTTGCTCAGCAAGTCTCGGATATTTGTAATGCAAATAAACACATGGCAGCATATAAAGCTGTCATGGATGATCTATCTAAATCGTTCAAAGGGTTTGAAGTTCAACACATCCCTCGAGCAGAAAATGAGGAAGCAGACGCACTATCTCGGATAGGCTCTGCGCGGAAAGAGGTCCGGGATGGCGCTTTTTTAGAGCACCTCAAAGTTCCCTCAAAAAAAGGAAGTAGATGAGGAATATCCGACCAAATCCGACTCACCTTTGATAGTAGTTCTGACTGTAATTCCCAGCTGGACTCAACCCTACCTCGATTATTTGGTAGATGGCAAATTACCCGAAGACGAGGTGCTGAGCCGACAGATTATCCGACGAGCAAAAGCCTATACTATTGTTAGAGGTGAGCTCCATAAACGGAGTGTTTCTGGGGTTTTTCAGCGCTGTGTATCTCCGGAAGAAGGAGTGGAAATCTGAAGGGAAATCCATGAAGGCGAGTGTGGTCACCACACTGCAGCCAAATCTTTAGTGGCAAAAGCTTTTAGACACGGATTTTTCTGGCTTACAGCTCAGGCACATGCCGAACGATTAGTCAAGACGTGCAAAGGCTGCCAAAAGTACACCAAGCAAGCTCATGTTCCGGCTGATTAGCTGCGAACAATACATATAACATGGCCCTTTGCGGTCTGGGGGCTTGATATGGTAGGACCATTTAAACGAGCTCCAAGTAGATTTACTCACCTCTTAGTAATGGTGGATAAATTCACCAAATGGATTGAGGCTAAACCTGTCACTAGTTGTGATGGAGCAACAGCCAAACGATTTGTCGAGGATGTTATGATCCGGTATGGTTATCCGCATAGCACTATCACGGACAACGGGAGTAACTTTTCGATGGGAGAACTGGCTGAATTCTGCAACGAGCAAAATATCCGGCTTGACATTGCGTCAGTCGCACATCCACAGGCTAACGAACAAGTCGAAAGGGCAAATGGTTTAATCTTACAAGGCCCGAAACCGAGACTCGAAGCACCACTACGACGTGCTGCGGGGGCTTGGGCAGAGGAATTACCCTCTGTAATTTGGAGTTTACGAACAACTCCGAACAGGTCAACAGATACACACCTTTCTTCTTAGTCTATGGCACAGAAGCAGTTCTTCCTAGTGATTAATTCATACTTCTCCTAGAGTGGCCGTGTATATCGAAAAGGATGCCGAGATTTCTCGACAAAATGATCTCGACTTAGTCGAAGAAGTTCGCGTCGTTGCTGAAATGAGATCTACAGCCTATCAACAGAAGTTACGCAAGTATCATAGCCAGAGAGTCTGAAATAGATCTTTCAATAAAGGTGATTTGGTTCTCCGGCTTGTGCAACAAAGAAAGCACAAACTTTCCCCATAATGGGAAGGGCCCTTTTTAGTTAGTCGAGTATTGCACAATGGATCGTACTACTTAACTGACATGAGGCCAGTCAAAGAAAGACCTGCTACTAAGACGAGAAAGAGAGCTGGAGCCAGTACAAATCCGGATGAGTTAGACAGACCGTGGAATATTGCTCAGCTACATCCCTTTTATTCTTAGTTTATCCTTCTTTGTAATCATACATATGTACATGTTCTGAGAAATAAAAGTTTTGGTTGCCTCAAGTTTTTTTTGAGAAGTTTTTACCATCTTATTTCCAAATGATCATGTCATAGTCGAAAATCCCAGAATGCTTGAAAGTACTTTATGCTCATGTTCGTTCTGGTCTAGATTTCCGATTCTAAAATTGCTACCTTCGGGTATAACTCTAAAATTTCTAGTCTTTACTTTGGTTATTTGTCTGATTGTTGGATGCGGGCATTTTCCGAGTAGTGAATTGTTGGTACTGGAAGCCGGCTTTGTTTTCAAGTTTAAACTGGTTTAGCAATTGAGCTCCATTGCTCAGCAAAGTTTCCGGCTGAAGGTTTAGCCGGCTCACGAAAGGGACAAGGCAGAAAGCTAGATAAACGATAAGTAGAGACGAAAAAATTCAAGTGCTTATGAAAATATATCAGGCACACAACAAAAAAATCAAAGCCAAAAGTGTTGAATAGATCACAAGCTTAGCACTAGCAAAATAAATAGTACTTAATATTTACAAAACGCATCATGTTTTTTCCAGAATTATACATAAGTTTCTGGTCTATGATGCAGGAGGAGATGAAGGAGCTGCCGGCTCGCTGGTTACTTCGCCTTGATATCATTCCGAGATGTCTGCATCTGAGGTGGTGTGTTCATCGTCGGAAACTTCTTCGTTTTCTTCTGGAGGAGGAGGCGGTGTAGCTACGCAGGTGAAGAAGGGGATCTCGTAGCTGGTCAGATCAGCCACGTGACACCCATATCCGGCGCAGGAGTGCATGATGGCTTGAAGGTCCTGCTCCTGGTCGTCCTCGTCTACCTTGCAGTACCCTCTGGTCACTTGCCATATCTCCATAATTCTATGGTGGCTCATGACCATGGTGAGAGCATTCTGCACAGCAGTCCGCGCGTAGGACATATTCCAGTCCCAAACAAGCTGCGGCATCTCCTTGGCCTTGTCCCGCACCTGAAAATCTGACATGCTTGGCATGTCCGGAATCTTTAGAGATTCGCCAATGTCCTCAAGGGATTGGCAGAAGTCATGAAGAAGGTCACCGACTTGGGTAAGCCGGTGGGTGCGGGGCTCGGAGGAGGAAGAGTCCGTCAAGTTCAGAGGACCTATACACAAAACAAGTTAAGAAAAATCCGACATGGATAGACGTCGAAGAAAAAGATAAGTCAGACAGATGGAACGTACCGAGAATGACGTCGTCAATCTTGGTCTTCTCCTCACGGAGACTCTGGAGTTTAGCCCAGAGCGCCTGGGAGATGTCCTTCTCTCTGCCAAGCTCATTCTTGAGGTCCGAGATTATTTTATCTTGAGCAGCGATCTTGCGATCACGCTCTTCGGTGGCCATGGAGGAGGATTCAAGGACTTGAGCTATGCTCCTTTCGTGATCTGCCTTGAGCTTATCTAGCTCTTGGCGAAGTCCCTTGTTCTCCACCACCAGGGTCTTGAGGTTCTCGGCCTCTTCAATCATAGCGATGGATTGTTTCACCAGCGCTGTAAGTCAAAAAAAAAGAACAACAATTCAGAAAAATTTTGACATTGGAAAAGCAAAAGACAAGGTTTGAATCTCAGAATGTTTATCTTCGGCTTCATCTTGGCTACTTTAAGTTCAACATTTTTAAGCCGGAGAGCTTTGATCTCTCTCCGCTTATCGCAGACATTGGTCAGTAATTCCTGGTTATAGGAACGTACTTTCTGTAAGTCGGAATACCCAAAGTCAGAAAGCTACTTAAGACTCGGGCTAATATTTTTTGCTAAATATTAGCACGAGCCTTGGGGAGTACACTACTTCGTTCTTTGGCATCCTAATGAAGCATAAACCCGGATTATATATCCTACTTCATGCTTGGGGGCTAGAGGATATGATATAACATAATGGAAAAACAAGAGTTGGAATTCCGACTTACATATTGTTCGCGGGTGAGCTTATCCAAACCCGCGTTCACTTCAGCGACCACCTTCTCGGCAAGAGTAAGAGGGATCACTTGGGCTGTTGGAAGCTCGCCAGTCCTAATCCTCTCGTCGCGAAGGCGGACTTGAGCAAGAAGGTCAGAGAACTTGACGTCCTCTGCTTCTTGCGCTTCTTCTTCGGGAGATAAATGGATTTTCTCCAAGACTTGCCTGGTTAGCCGCTGAATCTCTTCTACAGATTTCCGGGACAGGCCAAACTTGGCAAGTCTCGGATTGCTGATGAGGTTTTCGGCGAAGATTTCTACAGAGGGATCATTACCCGAAGAGGGTTCACCCTTATCTTGATATGACGCACCCATGGTGACGTCAGTTTGTGACCCAAGGATCGTAGGCTCTGTTGGAGGAGCCGGATCTTCTGTAACCACCGGAGAAGGAGTGATCACCGGTGTTGCGGAAGGTTGAGGGGCAGGAGTCGGAGGAGCCACAGCAGGAGAAGCTATGGTAAGCTTCGTCTGCCGCAGCGGCTTCGAAGGAATCCCTTTCCCTTTGCCCTTGACGAGCGGTTTTGCTCTGAGAATGTAATAAAGTCGGAAACATTACATCTCAGAAAGAAATTCGAGAAAGGTACAAAGGTGGAAATTGTGATTGAAAGTTACCTCTTCACAACAGGCACCTCCTTTGTGCCAACAGCCACTGTTGGAGCTTTGCGCTTCTTGAGCACAAGGTCAGGCAATGGAACCACTTCTGTCTCCTAAAAAAACTCAGGAGGATATCCTTCGAGCGGAGCAAGTTCCGACTTGGGGAGGTCAGCAAGCTGAAAACAGGAAAACCATATCAGTATTGCAGTATAACTCAAAGATTGAAACACATAAAAAGGTGTACTGATGTAAGCTTACCGGCACTATGGGGTTTTCCTCCATGTGCATATCCAGAGAAATCTCCGGAATTCTCCTCTCGATCTGCTCCTTGATCAACCACTTGATTTGGCTTATGTAGCCTTGAGTGGTGTATGCTTTGGGGCTGATGCGGAGGGAGTCTTTTTTGGATGACGTGATGGAGTGCATCAGTCGATCCCCGTGGTACTGAAGGGACTGGATCCGACGAGAGACCCAACACTAGACCAAGTCGGATCACTTCAGACCTTTGTGTTTGATTAAATATTCGATCCGCCTCTTAGCGAGGATCAGATCGTCGATGAGAGATGGAGCAGCCTCGTCCCAAGAAGGTTGGGCCGTGGTGGCTCCTTCGACAAAAGCCGACAAAGCAGTAGCTTTGTCGGGAGCTAGAATATCCCTATGATAGAAAAATGTGGCTGGCCATTGTTTGACCGAGTCACTAGCTGAAATTTTGGGATAAGCCCGGTCGCGTCTAAGTGAAAAGCTGATAGTGCCGGTGATGTAAGGAACACCGGTAGTGATGGAATTTCTCCGGACATGGAAATAATACCGGAAGAGAGTCAAACTCGGCCTAATGCCGAGAAAGCCCTCACAAAGCGAAGCATACACACTCATCTCTAAGAGAGTTGGGAGGAAGATTATGGAGTTGAACTCCGAAATGATCTATCACCTCGGAGAAGAACTCCGAGGGAGGAAAAGACAGACCTCTACCGAGGTGGGTGCCGAAGTGGACCCGCACGCCGTCGCGCGGGTTAGGGACGGTTTCCTCGGAGCCGCTCCGCTAGTCACCGACGACGAGAAGCCCCTCCTTCTCCACGTTCTTGAGGCCCTCCTCGTTGAGAGCGCAGGGGATCCAGATTCCTCGGAAGCTCTCTTTCTTCGCTGCTGCTTCCGCCGTCGCCGCCGCCGCCGCTGCCGCCAAGCCAGAGGAAGAAGTTGAAGCCATTTCTCCGGTGAGAGATTGACCTAAAAGGGGCGGCGCTGGGAGTTCTGTGGGGGGAGAACGAGGAAGCTCTGTGCACGCAGGAGGATTGGGAGGAAAGGAAACGGCAAAGGACTGGTGGAAAGGAGAAGGAGAAATCCAAACCCATTATATCCACCTAACTGCGCCAAGATTCGTGCAAATGCTATAGTGTAACCGCCTCGCGTCGTGGAAGGAACTAGGAAGGACCCACGCGATGATTGCGTCTCCTCGATCTCCACGCACGCATTGAAATGGCGCCTCGGTTCCGTGAACCGCGGACCCACCAACGGTCGTGCTGACGGCACGCTTGTCAGATGACATGACTTGACCATGACTTGTGTCAGGTGGTGTTAGAAACCAAGTTCCGGCTTGGTTTGAAATCGAGCTGGAGAATCCGAGTAACCTGTTGATAGGTCTGACTTACTTTTAAGACCCGGATCGTATTTTTTGTTGTGAAGTTTCAGGAACCCTTCAAGATTCTGCAAGCCGAAGATCAAGCTAGACGATGATAAAATCCGACTTTGGATCTTCGAGGCCTCCGGGGGCTGCTGTTGGGGATATACTTTCCGGGTATCCTCACAGTTCCTCACTTACCAGGGTGGCCCACTTCGGGTTAGAGCTTTGCTTCAGGGGCGGCCCAGTCAGGGAGAAAGACGGAGTCCAATCCGGCTATGGGAAGGCCTAGAAGACTTACTGACTTAGGCCCATAATGTTACTTGTAGTTCAAGATGTACTTTGTAACCAACTCTTAGTCGTAGCCGAATTGATCTCTCCTGTAAACCCTAGGCCGGATATCTATATAAGCTGGCCTAGGGAGAGCCTTTAGTGCACCCAATACTTTAGACCCTCAACTCGCACATGCGAAACCCTTGTAACCCATATTCCGGCTCTGCCGTATTACTGGATTGCTAGCAGTAGTAGGATCCGTCCAAAGCCGGCGGATTCGAACCTGTGTAAACTTGTGTGCTCACCGTCCCGGAACACCGTACGTCTCACACCCCTCTCTTCCGCACGCCTCGAGGACCCCCTCATGGCGTACTTGTCCTCAATCCAACGACACCAGCAATTCTCAAGCAAACCATCTTGTTTTCACAAAATAGGACAAGTATCAAATACTTTACAAACTACAACGAGTTTTGCAAGATTTACATTTATAATTTGTATATCTTACATATACTTTTTCATTTATGACCTCCATTGCAAGCAAGCCCTTCTAAGACTTCTCAACTCTAATGCAAGAGCACTAAGTGATTTTCCAAATATTCTCTTTTCATCCATGATGGAGGAAAACTCATCCAACGGCTCATACTTTATGTGCCAGATTTTGCATAATACAAAATTGTCATCCAACTCTCCATCGAATGGAGAATGGCTTATTGGATGATAATGGAGAAAACACAAACATTGCGGAGCCATCGAATTATCTCCTAATGGTTATTGTATCAAGAAGAGAAGATCACCTTTTATGAGGATATCCCTCAGGCGTGGGTATTAATCTATGAAGGTGGACCCTTCTGATAAGTTCCACATCAAGCAATATATTCCCATGGTCGCAAAGTACCTCAATGGTATAGGCCATGATCTACTAAGATATTTGCAAATAGACATCGAGACTAAGTTCATAATATGAGTTCAATTTACAATTGATCTCCCACTAAAATTGTCATCCCCTAGACGATTTTAGTGATCACATGATCCCAATCCTCTGCACCTCCCCCGATCATCAGTGCAGCCTCAAAGGTAGGCATTCCCTAATGTCAATCACATCATCCATGTGACTCATGCTCGATCTTTCAATCGCTTGTGTTCCGAGGCCATGTCTGTACATGCTAGGCTCGCCAAATCTAACTTGTGTGTATTCGCTGTGCAACATGGCTTACACCCAATGTATGCGAACGTAGATATGTCTAGCCCTCGATCATCACAGCCAGCTTCATAATGAAGAACTTTCTTGGTGGTGCACACATAAGGGGAACACGATCATTAGAATTAAATAGGGATTATCTTATTTGCTATCATTTAATATCTAATACTAGCACACAATAAGATGTAAAATAGGTATCAACATCATATGTAAGTTTTGTGATATGATATGGTCCTTCTTGCTCCTTGATCTCCATCGAGCGCTCCGGCACGATCTCCATCTTGCCACCGGTTTGACGCCAAGTCCACGACGCCACCACCAGGTCGTCCGTCGGAACGATGACTATTACTACATAACTTAGTAACATAAAACTAAACTACTTTACCTTCGTAATGACCAATACCATATCATAATCACATGCCCTCCTACAAAATAAAGTTAGACGCCTCTACTTTATCTATTGCAAGTTTTACATGGTTATTAGGGCTTTCGCAATAGAACGGTTTCTAAACTATGAACGTTCCAACCACAACATGGATCCAGCAGTTGTCTCTACTACACCCCTTTTGGGGCCCTCCAATGTAAATGCTATATCAACTATTAAATGAGAGACAGACACCAGCTAGACACTTATACGATACAAGCCGTATGTTGAGCGTGAAACCAGTCTCGCGTATGAATACGCATAAGGTCGGTCCGGGCTGCTTCATCGAACAATACCGTGATATAAACAAGTACATGTTAGAGGGTAACAACTAAGGGATCAACGCCCGCACAATACATGTGCGTATTGGCCGTACAACACTCCTACGCATAGATCGGCTCTGATACCACTGAAGAGTTCCACAATAGAAAACAAAAAAATTCCTACGTTGGAACCTCCTGAACTGCCTAGGATCTATCTATGTAGTAATGCGGTTACGACCGAGCATATATAATAAATACCCTTGTAGACCGTACACGGTTAACGTTCCGAGAGGAGCGTGGTTGATGTAGTCGTACTCATAGCCGATCTCAAGGTCACGAAGCTCCCCGCAGGTCACCCCTTTCTCCTTCTTCATCGTACAACAACTTCGGCTCATGACATTTAAGTGCCCCAAGTATTACGTCCCGTGTCTTCGTACACATCCGGTGTACGATGAGACCTCTGGCTCCCCGATCCCGCCCGGAGTGCAGAAGTTGATATCCAGCTAGGAATCCCTGCAACGCAATGGCATGCTATAGGTGTGCCTCGTTTGCACAGCCCAAACTTGGGGCCGTGGTCACAAGGTATAGAGAGAGGGAGGGATAAATTCAACTAAAAGACTTTTCAAATTGGTGTGTTTAATACCACCCATGGGCACCCGTTTATATAGGCTAAGGGGGTGTGCCTTTCTTAAAGGCTAAGCCATGTGGGACTAATTGCTAAAGGAAAAAGCAGCAGGATTTTCGTCCTGGCCGGATGGGCCGATTCAGATCAGCCCAATAGGCAGAGTGAGCAGTAGCTTACAATAGCTAGAGCTACACCCGGACGAGTAGGCATTGCACGGCCCACTTCGGGCCCATCAGCACCCCGCCCCCAGCGGCGGGTAGCGGTGCCTCGCGTTGGGATAGCGCACGCCTTGCGGCCTGCCTGGCAGCCCTGCCTGAGCTCTTGCCCGCTCAGCCACCCGGGTGGGCCTACTTGGGCCGCGGCCTGCCTGGCTGGCTAGATGGCTCCCCCATGCACCCACGTGGGCCGGGGTCGAGCTGGCCGGCCCGATGACTGTTTGGATACCACCCGTCCCCGTGCGGCGGCTATTATCTGCCGCCCACGTGGGCTGTTAACTATTTTCCCTTTTTCCTGTTTTCTGCAGCTTTTCTTCTAGGCTAATTCCCTTAAGGGATTTGGCCTAATATAAAAGTTTCTTTTATAAATCTTTATTTAAATAGTATTTAGAATATATTAATTCACAATTAACATATAATAAATGTATATTTAAATTCCGATTTATCCGAAAACACTTTTCTGGGCTTTTCCTTCATTGCTTCTCCGAACAACTTCGGATCTCTCTACGGAACATATCTAGCTTTCTCTTTCTATATTATGATTCCGTCTTACGAATGATCGCTCTCATCGTACCCTTAAGTGTATCCCCTCATGGCTCGGGAATGCTCTAGACATGATATATATCAATGATCAACGGAGGGACCAGGGATGACCATGTGACCCCTACGCATTCCTGATGACAATGTCGTTTGAACCGGTAAATGTAGCATCCAATTTCCTTTTGTTTCTTGATATGACTTGTCCAGGATTTGATCATTGGTATCACATATCTTGTTCAATCTCGTTACCAACAAGTTCAGTTTTACTTGTTACCGTGATATTACATCCCCATGACCGAGTCACATGTTGCAACATTTATGGATGTAATCTCACCAAGTCGGCCATATGTATCTTAACCCATCATGTGGGTGAAAAAATCCCGGTCTTGTGGTCACATGCCATCTACTATTCCTTTGGAATACCCAACATACACCATTATTATCACCATTGTACCAGATGACGTCTAATGTAGTCAAAGTAGCCTTGGGAAACAGTGAGTAATTTGAACTCACGGTCTAAGGAAAAGGAGTCTAGATTTTAGTTGTTGCAACAATGAACAATATGACTTGATCGTGTCGCAATCCTTCAAGGAATGTCCATCACATCATTCTCCAATGATATGACCTCGTTGTCAATTGGCATAAATTCCCGTGATCTTGAAACCCAGATCATCCTCATGACCAACGAACTAGTATGAATAGAGGCTACTAGGGACTTGGTTGTTTCATACAACACCTGTACCAATGTTTCTACTTGATACAATTATAGAATAATATGAAACTATTATAAACTAATTGAGATATGACAATAAAAACCTATTTATCATTTGCCTCTAGGGCATATCTCCTTCAGTTTTGACATCACCCCTTCCATCCATGAAAGGTACTAATAGTTTAACGACCAACTATATGGAGGGAATAAAATTATTGGCCATATAGTTGCCGTTGTATAGATATTGATGCCTTCGTCAAAACTCTTTCCTAGGTACTGATAGTTTAACGACCAACTATACGGCGGTAATAAAAAAATTGCCCGTATAGTTGCCGTCTTATAGATATCGACCCATCTTCGAAATTTTTATTCGGGATTATAGAAGGTTTAACGACCAACTATATGGTGGGAATAAACATTCTTGCCCGTATAGTTCCGGGCCGTATAGTTGGTTCCCCCATAGAAGGAAATCTATAGTCTTCATAACTATACGGTGGGACCTATACGGGTTGTGCCCGTATAGTTTCTTGTTACGAACGGTGGCTAGGGTTTTTGACCTCCCCTTTTAAAGCTGATTGCATCTAACATTTTTCATTAAGTTTTCGCAGAGCTACAGCCTCCAGCCTTGAAAAATCCTCGCCATCCCTATACAAGCCGGGTCTAACAATATCCATGCAGCAAAGACATGTAGCCCTTCCATGTCAACAAGATCTGTAGGAAGAAAGAAGAGAAGCCCGTGAAGAGGATCGAAAAAATAGAACCTAAGGATCATCATCATCTTCCAGCCCGGAGATCAAGCCTCTCCCAAACTGGGAGGACATGTTCCCGCAAAGGATGGAGATGATGAGGCAAGCTGAGCGGGGAAAGAGCAAGGACGAGTATCTCCCTAATCCCTATCATCACAACATAGGATCATATTATAAACATCCTCCTAGTTCGTCACCTCTTAAACCTAAGAAGGTGATGCAAGATGAGATTCATGATAAGATCTATGAGTCGGAAAAAGCTTCGAAGGAATGTGTTGAAACAATTGGAGAAGGGATTGAATCCTACTGGCTGATGAGCAAAGACCTCAAGAAAAAGGTCAATGACATCGATGGTAGAGTTAGTTTCTGTATTAAAACTATTTTTTAGTTGATAGATGAGAAGAAATTCCTCAAGAATAAAATTTTGAAGCTTCAATACGACATGGCCAAGCTCAGCATCCGCTTCGCAAGCATAGCTAAAAATTGCAACACAGGGGAAGATGGTAGTACTCTTCCTACCCAAGAGGAGGAATAGGTACTAGCAAGGAGTTATTTGATCCCGCCTGGCTTGATTCCAAGCTTGGGGAGATCTTTAAGACCTTGTAATCTATCTTTTATATTACTATTTTAGTTATGCATAGTTCGAGCTTAGAAATAAAAGTTTGCATCATTTGAATTCCCTTAACGAATAGTCGATCCCATTTGTGAAATTCCGAGTTTATTATCATATATGGAGCATTATTGAGGTTGTGCTTGTCTTATTAGATATATGAATGGCTTGAGTATAATTTTACTTGCACTCGATGATAACAATAGGAGTCTTCCACACCATTGGTATCAATGGAACATATAAAGATAATTCAATTGATATGTTGTAAGTTCATGGTTTGATTTACAAAAGTAAAAATAATATGATTAGTCAAGTTGGGAAAGAAACCTCGAACAGAGAAAAAAATTTAAAAGTGCTATCAAAATAGAGTGAGAACAAGTCGAGGTAGAATCTCCAAGTTGTAAAGATACTTCATATACAATTGGAATTTGGTAATTGAGATCGTTAAACTTTGGATTCCTACATGAAGTGGAATGTATGGCTATCTTCTTTGCACAACACTTAAACAAAAATGTGAGCATATAAAAAAAAGAAAAAGAGCAAATGTGCAAAGAGCAAATAGGCATACACCACTATATTGTGGTATGGCAAAGAAGCGTTCTGAGATTTTGAATCCCAAGTGAATATGTTTATCCTAAAACACTTAGGACTACCTCGCTAACTCATTAAGTCGGACCAAAACTTTTACATCATGTTGAGATTCATCTTGTGTGAATTGTTGATCACTATGGTGTGGAAGCCTTCTAATATTATTCAGATGGTTCGAGTAAGGTACTGTTCATGAACTTATTCCTATGTATCATATATGATAAACACATTTGCAACTGCCTCATTTATTTTATCGACTTAGCTTCATGAATATGAGGATCACATCCATTAAGCTAAACTTGCTCGAGATGAGCAAAAGTCTAAGCTTGGGGAAGTTGATGAGTGCATATTTCCATCATGTTTTATATTATTACTTTGCATTGTAGTTGTAGGATCTTGGTATCTTACGGTGTTCGTCCGCACATTTTATGTCTATATTCACCAGGATCAGGATAGATGATGGATACAATGGACACAATTCTTGGAGCAGTTGTACTAGGGAGAAAAGGAGACAAAAACAACATAAATCGCGTATTTGGGAAATATCAATAACATCAGAAGAAAACCCGAAGCAATTGCGGCATCCAGAGGGTTTAACCACGAACTATACGACTGGAATAGTTTTTTTGCCCGTATAGTTTCGATCGTATAGTTGGCGCCGCCACCGCCTCCTCAAATAGTTTCACACCCGTGCAACTGTATCAGAGAGACGACATACAGAACACCAAGAAATCACCAAAAACCTCACCTCTAGAAGGAATCCGTAGGGGGAACTCGCCAAAGGGATCCATCTTTGCCCTACGTAGATCTGGGAGGCTAAGGCATCGATCTTCATCTTCATCAACCGCTGCACCACCATCATGTCCATCCATCCCATCTTCACCCATCTAAATCTTGTTGTAATTTACGTACTCATTGTGGATTTATACAAGGACTGTTCATTTACAATTGATTCCATTACCATTGCCATGATATTGATTGCCTCCATGTCTGAGTAGATCATTAGTTCTTGGGAAGATGGAGAAACCCTAGCATATGATGGAGATAAGATAGAGATTATTATGTTATACATCATTATGTGTATGTGTTAATTGTCTCCATCTTGATGTTGGGAGTTGTGGACCTCCTTAATATTTGCATCTTATGGGGACACGATGAAGGAGATTACTTGTTGGTAGACGTAGGGATGATAACACTTACTGTGACTATAAATCAGTTGTCATTCTTTACGTACTAACTTGGGGAAGCAAGGAGAACTCATAAAGCCATGTCCATGCCACAGGAGAAATCCCTTAATAGCGGGATAATACGATTGATGTCGTTTATCTGTCAGCTATGGTTATGAAGGATGATGTGAGCAGTGGTTGCTACATATTTGTCCATATATGGAGCTCCTCCCACATACATACATATCATGAGAATATTTGTTATAATAATCTTTATTGCTTAGTCTAAATGGCTAGTGGTGTATCCACCACTCCCCGAGAATACTTTTCCCCTATTCCAGTTTCAAGTTCTTTTACATACACGATTCTTACTTTGTGCATTAAGTTTTACTTTATTTTAATTGCTTCATTCAATTAAAAACCCCCAAAACAATTCTAGTTTTATTGCATCTCAAAGTTATTCCCTAAGTACTACGTTTAGTTTTAGTTAAAACCATTTTAGTCTTTCGCCTACTACTCCCTGTGGGATCGATATCTTTATTTCAAAACTAGCTACAAACAGTCTGTGCACTTGCAGTTATCAGTCGCCCTATAAAAAGAGGCCTTCTCCTACCTTGGAAGAGGTCGATTCGAGCAATCTGTAACCTTAGACATTGCTTCACCACCATACCCTCGCGAGGTGTCACGAGCAATACAACCGAGCAGGAGTAGGTGCTTTACCGCCTCACAAGGGTACCGAACCTGGGTAAAAAAACCGTGTGTAAACCTCTCTGTCTTGCTCGTGCACCGCTGTCGCTGAGAAGCCCGGAATGTGTGATTCAGCCCCCTCTCAAACTTAGGACTTGTTGGACCCCTTGTTCCCACACGGAACACTTTTTCTGACATTTGGCACACTAGGTAGGGGGCTGAGGCGTTCTCTGAAGACCTTCGCTAGCTCCGCCAGCATTTCGGCTCACACCGAGACATGGGCAGAGCATGCTCTCTGCCGCGTGGCTAGTCAGGATCAGACGGATCCCGCCTCCCCGACGCACGTCACCAGAGTCATCCTCATGGACAGAGGACGAGCAAGACTCCTTCTGCCTGTTGCGGGAGCTCCTGCTCTCCTCCCACATCAACACATCACTCTCTTGCACCGCGTCCTCCCGCGGCTAGCCGGACTGACCCATCCCGGAGGCCACCAAGCGCATGGTGCACGAGCTGCTCAACCACCCACTAGCAGAGACGGGGCAGGTGAAGTGGTGCGAGTGGCTCGCCGAGCTCCTCGACATCACCACCCTCGCCCCCCTAGGCATTGGGGGTTGAGCCTGAGAACAAGGCATGAGGGCTATCAGCCAGCCACCGACCCGGGGATCTGGCGGGGCTCCCAAGGCCGGCGACACTACGTCTCGCCCTAGCCACAACTGCCAGATTATCTATCCTCCTCCGTCCACCACTGTTCTAACCACTGTGCTCGCCTGTAGTGGGAGGACCACATCGTCGAGCAGATCGCCGCGGCAGGACAGCAGAATCGCGCCGCCCTCGCCAACAGCAAAGAGGTGCATGGCAACGGATGCCTTGCCTTCACCAAGGATCTCTGACGCATGGTGTGGCCGCACAAGTTCTACCTCGAGATACAATCACACTACTACGGAACGGCGAATCCCTGCGAGTTTCAGGCATCCAGGCAGTAGGGGGCGACGACCGCGTCATGGCGATTGGTTCCCACAGAGCCTCAAGGACACATCATGAACCTGGCTGATGAACCTCCTCGAGGAATCCATCGGCTCATGGTATGCCCTCTGATCCCTCTTCATTGCCAACTTCAAGGGAACCTACGAACGCTTGCTCGCCTACTATGACCTTTGCTAGGTTCGTTAGCAGCCCGGCGAGACCCTCTTTAAGTTCCTACACAGGTTTAGCCAGATTCGCAACAAGATCCCTAAGATCTCAGACTCCAACGTGATCACCACTTTCTCCGAGGGGGTCAAGGACGTCCGCATGAGGGAAAAGATTGGCATCCATGGGGAGAACCTCATCACGATCTCCGAGCTATTCGTCATGGCAGAGAAGTGCATCAAGGTTGAGGCAGCACGGATGTTCGGCCTTGCGGAGGTGGAAGGCACCCCCAAGCCCTCCAGCGCCTCCAAGGGCGCGAGAAAGACCCCAAGAAAAATCCCGCCACCGTCCTAGCCAACGAGCTCGAGCAAAAGATCCCTCACGAGGGTGGTGGTGAGAGGGAGCGCAACGACCTATCATACTGCATTTTCCACAAGAAGCATGGGCATCCCATGGATGAATGTTACGAGCTCAAGAAGCTTCGCGACCAGCGCAATAGCTAGAGGAAGGGAAGATGGGAAGGCGAGCGCAGGAACAACCTCGGCGGCAACCGAGGCGGAGGGCGCTGGGAAAACAACCATGGGGGCCAAGGGGCACCCCATGCTGGACACCAAGCCAACGCCTCCCAACAGCTCCCCCGCGCTCACGAGAAAGTCGAAGGGAGCGCCGGGGCTACCAGAAGATGAAGGGCGCCATAGCCTGCATCCTCGGCGGCTCCTAGGCCCCGGTGTACAACATGCACTTCAAGAAGCTCACCCGGGAGGTCGCCGCCGCTCGGGCCCTGTCCTCGAGGCTCAAGTGGTCGAAGTGCCCCATCATCTTTGATGCGGAGGACCACCCTGCCACCACTAAGGCTGTGGGAGTTCTACCCATGATTTGCACACCCACCATCAACAACATCACGGTCGCCAAAATGCTCATCGACGGTGGGGCAGACTGAATGTGATCTCCACCGAGACATTCGCCAAGCTGCAAGTACCGTACGACCAACTGATGCTGACCATGCCCTTTTCTAGGGTCACGAATGGCACTACCATACCCATCGGGCAGGTGCACCTCTCCGTCATGTTCGGGTCCCGCGAAAACTACCAGACGAAGCTCATTGACTTTGATGTGGCGCATATCGGCCTCCCCTACAATGTCATCTTGGACTATGTCGCCCTCGCCAAGTTCATGGCCGCCACTCACCATGCCTACAACATCATCAAGATGCCGGGAGGCAATGGCAAGGTCATCACCATCCGACGCAACGAAAAGGAGGATTTACGCTCTCTCGAGTGTGCCTACAAGACCACAACCACCGCCTACCCAGAGTACGTGGACGATCTCATTATGTCGGGGGTACTATGAGGAAAAAGCAGATCGTGGCTCAGGAGAATGCACTGGTGAAGAGGGCGGCCGCCGCATTGCACCCGTCTGATGAGGGTCACACTGCGGCCGCCGCCCGCAGTCGCGGGGGACCCCCGGCGCAGGCTTCCCCCGCCCTTACCAGCACTGGTGGCCCTCGCGAGGGTGACGTGAGCGCTGGGATTCCCAACTTCCCGGTGGACTGCACCCAGCTCACGTTTGACCCGAACTCCTTCCCTGGCAGCGTCTGATGGACGCCGGGGAAACCTGGCATCAGGAGGGTTTCCAAACTCCCCCTCTTTTGCGTAGCACAGTCAACTGTCTGCCTGCTTTTTGAAGGTGACGCTCTAAACTCCCACCCGCTGCAGCCTTATTCATCGTGAGACCTTGTGCGGGCCACGACAGCGTTGTATAATTTGGACCTGTTTGGTACTTCCCCATTTGGATTTTGCGCCTCGCACCAATTCTGCCATTTGTTTTTCCTTTAAGAAAACAGCTTCAAAAGCGGCATGCGGCTGAGGCTCCTCAACAGGTGCCACGTGAGTGGTGGGCTAGGCACGGTGTCTTCCACCGGGCCGCCTCCCATCAACATAGGGCCTAAAGTGTAGAGCTCTGAACTTTCGGACTAGCTCCAGCCATAAGTCAACTCACCCACGGTGCCTAGTCCTTGGGACCCTTGTGAGACACTCGTAGGGAAAATCGGCTGCATACATTTTTTCTCTACGATCCCCTTCACGATGTCTACCGCAGGGCCACAACCCAGGACCTAAAGTGTCGAGCTCTGAACTCTCGGACTAGTTCCGTCCATGAGACAACTCACCCATGGTGCCTGTTGCTTGGAACTCTCATGTGACGCGTGTAGGGAAGTCAGCCCTTGCATTTTTCGGCAACTCTCTCCGCGGCGTTTACCTTCGGGGCCCCGTCCGTCGACCCAGGGCCTAAGGCATCAATCTCTGACTTACGGACCTGCTCCAGCGATGAGTCACCTCACCCATGGTTCCTAGAGCTTGAAAGAGACGGCTTCGGTAGCAAGTCAACTCACCCACGACACCTGGTGCTCTAAAGGGTCATTCCCTGTTGACCTAGGGCCTAAAGTGTCAAGCTCTGAACTTAAAGGCTGGCCTCGCCAGCAAGACACCAGCGTCTCCTAGCACATCAAGCCCTCGTGAGACACATGCACGGAGCCCCAACGGCGCACATTTTTTCCATGCGGTCTCCTCCTTGAGGGACCAATAGGCTAAACGTTGCCATCAATCCTCTCCTCGAGAGGCCCATGGGGTGGCTCATGAGGGTATTCTCCTGCAGCGACAAAACCTTGTGCTATGCCCACAGTCTTTCGTTGGGAGCCAAGTGGGACAAGTGTGGCCTCACGGTTCTCCTTAAGAGGCCTACGTGACAGGTCACAAGGATGCTCTCCATCTAAACGGGCGTTGTCAACCCCCGTCGGGACCTAAAAGGCAGGACGCCAGACCTATGGACCGGTCATGACAACAAGGCTTTGGGGGATTGAGGATTCCACATACCCTGCGTATGATGAGCCACGTCGGCATGCATTCATCACATCGCGTAGCCTACCCCTTCGAGAGGGTCATGGAGTGGGTAGCGGGGTCTATGCTTTCTCCTCACGAGGCCTGCAGGGGGAGCAGGAGGACTCCCTCCTTAACAGCTGGGACCCAAGCAATGATCGCAAGGCCCTGCTGGCGCGTGGTTGACGTGGGAGTAATCCCTGGTCAACGGCACCAGAAATATAGCTTGTTGGCCCAAATATGTCAAGCTCGTTGGGGAACCCCAAGAGGAAGGTATGATGAGCACAATAATAAGTTTTTCCCTCAGCTATGAAACCAAGTTTATCGAACCAGTAGGAGCAAGGAAACACCTCCAAGGTGTTGTTTCCAACTTGGAATCCTACACAACACAACCACAGAACTTTGCCCCAACTTACAGTGAGGTTGTTAATCTCACCGGTTTTGCGGAAAACAAAGGATTAAACATATTGTGTGGAAGAAAGTAATAGCTTGCACAAAGTAAATAAAAAACAGTAAACAGTTGTAGATTGATGGTAAAAGAAAGGACCGGGGTCCATAGTTCACTAGTGGTGATTCTCCTTAAGATAGATGACATGTTGGGTGAACAAATTAAAGTGGGGCAATTGACAAACATCGAGAAAGCATACATGCATATACTAATCATCTTGACTCCTTTGAGATTCAATTGGGCATTACAACATTATACATAGACCGTAATCTAACTGCATCTATGACTAATAATCTACCTTTAGGTTATCATCCGAACCCTCTCCAGTATTAAGTTGCAAGCAACATATAATTGCATTAAGCATTGCGTGTAAAGTAAACAATGCGATTGTTCTATGAACAAAGGATTGTTGTTTTCTCCCTAGTAGCAACAACACATCTAGTACCTTAGAGATTTCTGTCACTTCCCCAGATTACTAGAGGCATGAACCCACTATCGAGCATAAATACTCTCTCTTGGAGTTGCTAGCATCTACTCGACCAAGATAGCTACTAACAACAAAAAGCATGCAAGATCACAAATAAAAAAGACATGATAGAATCAATAATCAATCTGAAATAGCATCTCAGTATCCATCGGATCCCCGCAAACACAACATGTAGGATTACAAAGAGATGATCTTGATCATGAATGAAGCTCACAAGATCTAAACATGATAGCACAAAGGAGAAGAACCAACCATCTAGCTACTACATGGACCCGTAGTCCAAGGATGAACTACTCACGCATCACACACCAGAGGCTTGCATGGTGATGAAGAAGGCCTCCAGGGTGAATTCTCCCCTCCGGCAGGGTGCCGTGAAGAGCTTCAGATCCCTCCCGGTCTAGGGATGGAGATGACGGCGGCTATAGACTCTTTTATGGAATTTTGATTGGGTCCTTAGGGTTTCTGTATCAGAGGCAATATATAGGCGAAAGGGGAGGTCGATGGGGTGCCCTAGGAAACCACACTACCCCCTGGCGCGGGCCAGGCCTGGCCGCGTGGCCAGGTGGTGTGGCCGGCCTTTGGCCCCTCTCCGTCTCGTCTTCTGGCTCCGTGTCCCCCTCGGTGAAATATTGACTTTGGCTTATGTCCCGTCCAATTCCAAGAATATTCATTTTCCGACTTTCCTGGAACCAAAAACAGTAGAAAACATGCAGCTGTCACTGGGGCATCTTGTTAATAGGTTTGTCCAAGAAAGTGTATAAAAATACTCCAAAGTTGGAACAAAACATAAGAAAGTAGATATAAACCAAGCATGGAACATCAAAAATTATAGATACGTTAGGAATGTATCAACATCCCCAAGCTTAACTCCTGCTCGTCCTCGAGTAGGTAAGTGATAAAAAGAAAGAATAATTTTTGAGGTGACATGCACCATCATAAACTTGATCAAAGCATTTGTAAAACATTGATAGCTGGGATCATAGTACTTCAACATAGCATAAAAGATATAGTTCTAACAATAAGACATAACAACTATGTTGTAACATGAAAAGTCACAAACAAAAGATTCATGAATAGCAATGCTTTTCAAGACATTTGTTTGTTTCACATAAAGAAAGCATAATAAGAATGGTATTCAGCTTGTTCCTCATAGAGTAGCAAAACATAAATGTATGGGACACCTTCAAAGTTCATAAGAGTGACTAGATACAAATAGTTTAAGAACAAGCAATATCAAAGTTATGCATCAATCAACAAGTCTTGGGACAATGCACATTATACTAAGAATGGTCACTATGCTCTCTTAATAGCTGCATAAAGATATAAGATGGAGACTCAACATAAAAGTAAAAGAAAGGTCTTCATGGAAGGAAGCAGGGATTCAAGTCTCATAAAGAGCTTCCAAAAATTATGGTACTTATTAGCTTTCAGCTCTCATTGCCCCTATCATAAGAATCTTTAGGTGATTAAGGTTAAAGTGACACAACTAAGAGGATATGCTTGACAAGTTATAAGCCAAAATCTCATGCCCCTTACTTATGAGTACCAAACCTCAGGCTATTCCACTTTAGTCACAGTTAAGCTCTTGTCGTTGTAAGTACATATGTATCATAGAGAATCGCCAACGGGGTACCCCTTGCACATGGTACAGGAGCTATCCCATAATCAAAATGACAAGGCAAGCAGAATGAGCATCTCAGCAATCTTTTTATTTGCTATTTTCATAGGTTTTTATTGAGGATGCTTCAAAGAATGCTCATTATGGTTATGCTGCAAGTTTCCACCATGATTAGGCATGGCTTAGGCTAGCAGCCTAGGCGTTTCTCTAGCACACATACAAACTCCATGATCTTACAAGTTCCACTTATATTTCGCAACGCCAGGATCCATAAGCAAAAGAATCATGATATCAACGGAATATAAGTGCAATGTTGAAAGCGTTCCCCGTGATACATGGTTCTGCTAACTTCAACTTATAAAGCGCAAGCATATATGCAACAAAGATGGACACAATGGTTCAATTTTATTAAGTGCAAGAAAGTAAAGTGTGCCATCAAGTTCGTGAGATCTTTAATCACTAGTTTTCACATAACAAGTTTAATTCAGAAGGTAGATAAAAACATCAATATACTTGGAATAGCAAATGCTAATAGGTAGGTATGGTGGACTCTTTGGAATAATTTGGTTTTATTTGGAGTTGGATGCATCAGTGGAACTCATACTTGGTTATGGAGGCTAGCAAAAGACTGGGAGCGACCAACTAAGACAGCAATAATGGCCATAATCATGCAAAGTGACGAAACATCATTGATTAAATCATAAAGTGATATTACAAGTCAAAAACTAAAGGATCATAAAGGCTGTTGTGACTTGGGATAGTCATAACATGGTGTGAGCATGTGCCAAGTCAACCCAAATAAAGCATCAAAGGAGAATACCACAATACTATGCTTTAATATGCTAAAACAATGCATGATTCTTTCAAGGCACATTAAGCAATCTTAATTGTTTATAACAAGTAATACTACAGAAAAAATCACTAAGCATAAGGCCAAAACAATATCAAGCATGACATGACAAAGCATAGGCCACAGTCAAAAACAAGCTCCTTTTACCATTTAAGCATGAACTTTCCTACTCTTTTCCAATCCAAACCAAACATATTTGAAAACTAATGTATGAATGAGGGGGTCCAACCAATTTATTCAAGCAAACTAAGCAAACCAAGCAAACAAAAACAAAAAATAAAAAACAAAGACGCTCCAAGAACAACACAACTGTGCATGAAACAATAAAAATGAAGTGTTTGGAAGAAACCTGAGATTTTTATTGATGAAAAAGGGGATGCCTTATGCATCAACAAGCTTTAACGCTTGTACTTCTTCGATATTTCTTGGGGTGACACACGTGGCATCCCCAATCTTGAGCTTTAGTCCATTCTTCATCTCATTACATCATTCTTTCCATACACCTGAAAATTTTCCTTCATACAAAACTTCACACAATCTTTATTAGCAACATTAGTGCACTCAAGATAATAAGTCTTTGGGTTCAGTTCCAACAACAATAAAATTTCCATTAAAACACAAGCTACTGTACCACTTCCCTCAAAACGCTCAATTCCTCAAAAAGAACTCAAAAAGGAATCAACAAGAAGCAAATGCAAATAATGGCAGAAATCTGTCAAAACAGACCAGCAGGTAAAAACCAATTTTTTCGAATACCTTCTGTTGATCAAATCAAAAAGAAGTTAGATAACAACCTGGGGCAGAAGGACAAAACTTCACAGCTCAACCCGACGTACAGAGATTTTACACGAAGTTTGACAGTGAAGCACAAAAATCTGTTTCGAGACAATAACTTTCCCAAGCATTACTTCTCTCTCATTAGAGGTTACTATTGGCACAAAAAGCAAATAAAAAGGATAAGGAGCGCTTATTACAGAGGTAATAACTTTCAAGACTCATCTAAAACTTTTGGGTTATCTCCCAATAAGTACTTTTCTTTAACGCCTTTAAGTTAGGCATAAGAAGCAAGAAAAGAATCAAGTGTTCTCAAATGAAGAAGCATTAAGAGCAAATTTTGTTTTCATAGGAGAAGCAAAAGGGATCTTCTCTCTCTTCTTGGGAAAGTGTTCTATACCTTTCTTGAGTGGGAGTTGATATTTAATGGTGCCTTCTTTCACATCAGTAATGGCACCAACAGTTCTAAGAAAAGGACTTCCCAAAGTAATAGGACAAGAAGCATTGCATTCAACATCCAAAACATAGAAATAAATGGGGACATAGACATTGTTAACCTTAATAAGAAGATCATTAATACTCCCCATAAGTTTATTTTTAGCATTATCATCAAGTGGGACAATTAAATAACAATCTTCAAGTGGTGGCAAATCAAGCATATCATAAATCCTTCTAGGCATAATAGAAACACTACTATCAATATCACATAAAACTTTGAAATCAAAATCATTCACTTTCATATTAATGATGGGTTCCAACCATCTTCTAGTTTCATAGGAATAGAAGCTTTATATTTCATCTTTTCTTCTTTAATTTTTATGAGAGCATGAGTAATGTGTTTTGTAAAGGCCATGTTCATAGCACTAGCATTAGGACTTTTAGCAAGCTTTTGTAGGAACATAATAACTTCAGAGATGTTGCAACCATCAAGATCAAAATCATAATTATCATCTAAAGTAGTAGAGCTATTGTTTCCCATATTTCGAAGAATTTTAGAATTTTTATTAGAAAAGGTTCCATTGGGTTTACTAGCTTCAACATTAGTGGTAGTGATAGTAGAAACACTAATATTTCTAGTAATTTCATCTTATCTTTCCCACTTAGCATGCAATTCAACTAATAATCTCACATTTGCATGAATTCTAACTTGTATGACATTAGTAGCAGCAAAGGGATTCTCAATAGTTTCAGGTTTAGCAGCCATTTTATTCAAAGAAGATTGTGCTTCAGCCAATGATGCTATGTTTCTTTCAGCATTAGAGAGTTTTAATCATAACTTCAAGTTCAGAGGGTGCACTCCTATTATTGTTGTAGAAATTTCCATAAGTATTACCATTATTGGGAGGATATGGCCTATAATTATTATTACCAAAATTATTCCTATAGGCATTGTTGCTAAAATTATTATTTCTTATAAAGTTCACATCAACTTGCGCTTCTTGAGCAACGAAAGAAGCTAAGGGAACATGATTTGGATCAATATGAGCTTTCTCATTAACAAGCATAGACATAATAACATCAAATTTATCACTCAAGAGGAGGTTTCCTCAACAGAATTTACCTTCTTACCTTGTGGAGCTCTCTCAGTATGCCATTCAGAATAGTTAACCATCATATTATCCAGAAGCTTTGTTGCAGCGCCCAAAGTGATGGTCATAAAGATACCTCCAGCAGCAGAATCTAGTAGATTTCTTGAAGAATAATTTAGTCATACATAAAAGGTTTGGATAATCATCCAAGCAGTCAGTCCATGAGTGGGACAAATCTTTACCAAAGATTTCATTGTTTCCCAAGCTTGAGCAACATGTTCATTATCAGATTGTTTAGACTTCATTATTTCACTTCTAATAGATATAATCTTAGCAGGAGGATAGTATTTTCCAATGAAAGCATCTTTGCATTTAGTCCAAGAATCAATACTATTTCTAGTTAGGGATTGCAACCATTCTTTAGCTTTTCCTCTCAAAGAGAAAGGAAATAATTTAAGCTTAATAATATCCCCATCTATATCCCTATGCTTTTGCATCTCACAAAGTTCAACAAAGTTATTAAGATGAGTAGCAACATCTTTAGTACCAATACCAGAAAATTGCTCTCTCATAACAAGATTAAGCAAAGCAGGTTTAATTTCAAAGAATGTAGCTTCAGGAATAGGTGGAGCAATACGTGTGCACATGAAATCATTGTTGTTGGTGCTAGTGAAGTCACACAACTTAGTGTTTTCAAGAGTAGTCATTTTTTTTGTGTTTTTAATAAAGAAAGCAAAATAGTACAACTAAATTTTTTATTTTTTCATAAAGAAACAAGCAAACAAAGCAGAAATAAACTAAGCAAAACAAAAATAACAAATAAGAGATTGGTTATGAGGAACTCCCCTTGTGAAGATGTCCTTGTCTCCCCGGCAACAGCGCCAGAAAAACACTTGCTGGCGCGTGGTTGACTTGGGAGAAATCCTCGGTCAACGACACCAGAAAGATAGCTTGTTGGCCCAAATATATCGAGCTCGTTGGGGAACCCCAAGAGGAAGGTATGATGAGCATAGCAGCAAGTTTTTCCCCCAGCTATGAAACTAAGGTTATCGAACCAGTAGGAGCAAGGAAACACCTCCAAGGTGTTGTTTCCAACTTGGAATCCAGCACAACACAACCACAAAACTTTGCCCCCAACTTACAGTGGGGTTGTCAATCTCACCGGTTTTGCGGAAAACAAAGGATTAAACATATTGTGTGGAAGAAAGTAATAGCTTGCAGAAAGTAAACAGAAAACAATAAATAATTGTAGATTGATGATAAAAGAAAGGACCGGTGTCCATAGTTCACTAGTGGTGATTCTCCTTAAGATAGATGACATGTTGGGTGAACAAATTACAGCGGGGCAATTGACAAACATCGAGTAAGCATACATGCATATACTAATCATCTTGACTCCTTTGAGATTCGATTGGGAATTACAACATTATACATAGACCGTAATCCAACTGCATCTATGACTAATAATCCACCTTCAGGTTATCAACTGAACCCCTCCAGTATTAAGTTGCAAGCAACAAATAATTGCATTAAGCATTGTGTGTAAAGTAAACAATACGATTGTTCTATGAACAAAGGATTGTTGTTTTCTCCCTAGTAGCAACAGCACATCTAGTACCTTAGAGATTTCTGTCACTTCCCTAGATTACTAGAGGCATGAACCCACTATCGAGCATAAATACTCCCTCTTGGAGTTGCTAGCATCTACTCGGCCAAGATAGCTACTAACAACCGAAAGCATGCAAGATCACAAATAACAAAGACATGATAGAATCAACAATCAATCTAAAATAGCATCTCAATATCCATCGGATCCCCGCAAACACAACATATAGGATTACAAATAGATGATCTTGATCATGAACGAAGCTCACAAGATCTAAACATGATAGCACAAAGGAGAAGAACCAACCATCTAGGTACTACATGGACCTGTAGTCCAAGGATGAACTACTCACGCATCACACCGGAGGCTTGCATGGTGATGAAGAAGGCCTCTAGGGTGAATTCTCCCCTCCGGCAGGGTGCCGGGAAGAGCTTCAAATCCCTCCCGATCTAGGGATGGAGATGATGGCGGCTATAGACTCTTTCATGGAATTTAGATCGGGTCCTTAGGGTTTCTATATCGCTGGCAATATATAGGTGAAAGGGGAGGCCGAGGGGGTGCCCTAGGTTGCCACACCACCCCCTGGCGCGGGCTAGGCCTGGCCGTGCGGCCAGGTGGTGTGGCCGGCCTTTGGCCCCTCTCCGTCTCGTCTTCTGGCTCCGTGTCCCCCTCGGTGAAATATTGACTTTGGCTTTTGTCCCGTCCAATTCAGAGAATATTCATTTTCTGACTTTCCTGGAACCAAAAATAGCAGAAAACAGGCAGCTGACATTGTGGCATCTTGTTAATAGGTTAGTCCAAGAAAGTGTATAAAAATACTCCAAAGTTGGAACAATACATAAGAAAGTAGATATAAACCAAGCATGGAACACCAAAAATTATAGATACGTTAGCACCGTATCAGGCCTATAGCTACCGTAACGATCGGATCATGGCACTCCCTAAAGCATTCTCCTGACCCACGGTGGAGCCACCCAACTTGGGGGCTGGCCGCGCACAACATAGCCTGGCAATGTTCACCAGAGAAGGCATCCACGATAATAAACGGTTGAAAAAGTTCATTACAAGCCTCGCCTACAAAAGAAAAAGACCAAATGTGCTATGATTATGCGGTTCTCCTCGGTAAGCATGCCGCTCCGCGTCAGCGCGCCCTCCGCCGCACCCAGAGATCCTACACGCTCCTGAGGTTGCGAGGATAGTCCACATGGCACAGTTGCAGGTCGAATATCGACATCGAGAAGAGACCCTCGCCCAAAGAGCAGAACCTCAGGACAGAGCCATGCATGACGCGATGATGGGTGATGAAGCGTCCTAGCCGGTGGTGAAGTACATCTCCCCGAGGAAGGGGGCATCAACGGTCACACTCCAGATATCATCACCACCAGCATGCCTCATTTGCATGTTGCTAGCCATGTCCCCAGCGACTCCTGGGGCAAAGCGCACAGGAAGCCACACCCTTGTGTCCTAGCCGGCGTCCCAAAGGACGAGGACAAACTAGGTGACTCGCTCAGGCTCGACGCCCTCCTCGATTTTAATCATGACCATGGAAAGGGGAGGTAAGGGGAAGACTGCAGACACGGGTCCACTACCCCCTCCATCACCTTGCTCCCCGCATCATCCCCCGGCGCCCCATGTGGCTGGCCCCGCCTGCGTCTCACTGGCGGGACCCCTCCAGCTGCCTCGGGGGCACTAGGAGAGGAGGAGACGGCCCGACCGGGGCTACGACCTCCGTGTCTCGCAGGGCCACTCCCACGGGGACATCCTCACCTGCGCTTCGCCGGCGGAGCCGCGACATCCGCCAACATCACCTCCTTTCCCTTCCCAGCGGCAGATGGCCGAGGATGATCCATGGAGAAGGTCGAGGTTCCTGGGGTTTTCTCCCCGGAGGATGGGTCGAAGAAGGACAAGTGGGAAGGAGGATACGTATGAGAGGAGCCGCCTCTACGGCGCCACTATTTATGAAATGACGGGACAACATGGTGCCTCGAGCATGAGGCTGCAACCGCTAGTCCACCCCATGAGCCATCATATCATGTGTCGTGGTTTTGTCGACATGTACGCTAGAGGGGTATTCCAACAGTGAGTTTAGAGACATGGGGTAAGGCGGAGAGCATCCGAGACGGCGTGACACGGCTGACCCAGGTTTAGATCCCGCAATGATGGCGAGATCCTACTCCTACTATAAATCACTATAATGGCAATATGTCGAGTTATATAGATTGTGGGGTTCGCTGTATGCGAGTTGTGCTATGCACTTGGTCTAAGTTAGCTTATGCCCTAAAGGCTCTCGTAGGCCGGCTTATAAAGGTGCCAGGACCTAGGGTTACAAGGAGAGTCCTAGCCGGATACGGTTACAAAGACCTAGACTAATACATAAACTACTATCTTGTCCTCCAAGGCACAATCTTCCATCTTAGGCGGTGGCATGTTGCCTACCTTTATCCATGCTGGACCTTCGTCTTGTCTATCAGCAATTGGGCCGCCCAGTTAGGCCATAGGCCTAACCACCATATGTGGGCCACTTGGGCTTGCCGGTATGAGACTATGCCATAGGTATACTTATTTGCTATATCCACAACAATAGCCCCCAGAGTTCTTCAAGATCCTCACGTTCCTCCATCTAGCTTTGAGTCTAAGTACCACGTCATCTTCAATTTGTAGGCGGGCTTCGTGAAGAATCTTGGAGAGCTCCCAAATATTATTCCCATCCGGCTAAGCCTAGCCAGATAGTTGCTTGTATGCTTATGCAAACGAATCCAAGGCGGAGAACGCTCTAATGAACCGTTAGTGATTCTTCCAAGCTCTAGGAACCTATTTAGTATCATCATCCATACATGATGGTATGTTAGGTAGAAAAAATCATGACTACCGGGCCACGGCCGTAAAGGCTGCCAAATTGCCGACTTAGAGCCTGCAAGGTCACATACATAGGAGCTTGCCGAATTAAGGTCTTAGAGCCTCTCAAGTCATGGACGTTTAGGCTTTCAAGCCGTGTAATCCAGGAAACTTACGCGAGGGAAAACTTGATGTCAAGCCCCCAGGTTTCACTAGCCGGATTTCTCAACGTCTTTAAAGTTTTGTTAATATAACCATATGTAGTCCCCGAGCATTGAGTCGACTTTGTCAAAGGCGGCTTGTTTCTCACTAGGACGTGTGTCAGTATATATCAAACGGTTATAGCCCCCAAGCGCCAAGTTGGAGTTTCAAAAGAAATTCGTCATGGTGCTCTCAGAGTAGCTGTAGCAAAAATGTGTATAGTGTAGCCCCCGAGTCAAGGCGGAATTTATTTCGGCTAGTGCTCCAGAGATAACATTACAAAAATTCAGCATCGGTGTAGCTCCCGAGTGTCAAGGTGGAATTCTCTTGAATTTTCAAGCTTGATGCTCAAAGAGAACTTTCACCATATATTGGAGATCAACATACTGTAGCCCCCAGGGATTGTTCCGGCTTGGACGCAAGGCGGGATAAAACTCTTAAGTTAGAGATATCAAGCCCCCGAGCGTCTAGTCGGCTTCCTCAAAGGTGGCTGAAGTCTTGGCCAATAACTATGATTGCAGCCCCCGGGTGTCGAGCCCAGTGCAAAGCCGTATAAAAAACACCTTAATCCGAGGAATGCGGCAATGTCGAAGCATTATGTACCTGAAATATAAACATAAAAATACAAATTTATTAAATTGTTCCTTTAATTGTGTCCAACAAACAAATGTAAGGCAGAACAAACATGGCCTTTGAATGAATGCTTTAAGCTAAAACGATGCGAATTGGACAACATAAAGACTCTTAAGGTGGAAAAAACTCGACTAGCTTGAACAGTTTATGTAAATTTTTGTTTAAGCAAGTGCTAGTTTATCTGTTCTGCTGGTGTTATATGGTTGACTTTTCGTGAAACGACAAAACTTTAAGAATAGAACATTTGCTGAGGTGATAACGCTTAATAGCAAGACAATCAAGAACCCCAAAAACAAACGCCGGCTTTAAGTGCTGAAATGTCACTACTCTAGAATCCACATATAAAACAACAAAAAATGTGTAGCCAGAAAACTTAAGCTAACACCCGAAGACGTTTTTTTTGCATGGTACTAGGGCCTTAAATGGTTAAAACCAGAAAAAATTATACTCACGAGCGCAAGGAAAATCATGGAAAAGGTATGATCAAAAGCAAAAGCAGTAAAAGACTTCGCATATGAGTGGACCAATCTTAATATGATGATCATAACAATTAAAAATATTAAATATAAATGAGTACTTAGCTATTTGAGCGAAGAAGGTATTGTTCGCGACGAAGACCAATCCTGTTCGCAATGAGACCGAAGCGACAAAGTGTATTCATGACGACAAAGATAATAGACCCGCAACCGGAAACAAAGCCGGGTGCGACGCAGACTGAAGTGTGATTGGAATATGCTCAAGAGGCAATCATGGTTGATGATATTTCCCAAAGTATTCAAAAAGTAATAAGGTTGTCCTTGTATGAACATCAGATATATATCATTGAATACGTGATTCAGTTGTGGAACTATATATCCATGATTGTTCATACTAGATTGTCCTTGGTCATTGAGGTTATGTTGGACACGCAACTTAGACAATGTGCAAGTCGGCTGATGACACGATTCCACTTGTCATGGGCATGGTGATGCTATTCCGACTTACACTGATTCAACTAAAGAGTTCAGTGAATCAGACTGACCTAGTGTTGAGATGCAACGAGCATGTTGTCATTTGTAGTCTCAATAAATGGAATCCTTTGACCTGAGGTGATTGCATGATCTGAGTTGTGGATCGCCAACTTAGGTTCTATCAAACACTATTCCGTAAATGGGCAGTTATAAAGGTAGAGTTCGGGTTGGTTGTGAAGCAAACTGCGTGACATGGATTACCAAGATGGGAGTTTCCCCTCCGTAATGGAGATATATTCTATGGGCCCTCTCGTGGGATATGATTCGGAAGCATGGCCATGCGCTATTCAGTTAAGTGTTAACTGAAGAGTTGCACTAAGTGTTAGTCTAGTGAATCACATATCATGGAACGAGAAGAGAGTTAAGCTATTAAAGGGGTGGCAACTACTCGCCTATAACTTAACAGGTATATCATGTGGAAAAGGGACTTAGAGAAAAGTCACATTGAAGGTTTGTCTTATGACTTTACAACACTTGGGAGTTGTCACGTCTTTCTAGAGGCTAGTACCATATATTGACTTGTGACCGAGTGTTCATGGGAGTGAGTTGGACTCCAAGCCACAACGAGATACTTGGAGGAGTAGCTCATGTCGTGTCCAGGTGTACGTGAACCTACATGGTCACACACTTAAGGGTAAGGATCCCATGTGGATGAGATCCATGTAGAGATTGGGATACGTCCTAGATGGGCCTTAAGAGTTGAGCCCAACTAGGAGTGTATATAAGTGGAGTGACAAGGGATAGTCCGTGACCTAGCCTTCACTTTCTCCACTCCCATTTCAGGCTAGACATGATCTAACAATCCTTTGCCCGAAGCTCCTTCCTGTACGTGCGACACTAGAGACTGAGGAGCTCGCTGGGATCTGGCGAAAGAATTCGTGGGATCCGGAGGAGCTGTTCATGGGATCATTCGACATTGCTTCGATGTGCTACATCAAGTTCCGGATATGCGCGTCTAGCGATAATATCGTGGCCTATAACCTGAGCTTGATCTTGGGAGTACCGTGTAGGGAAAAAGTTTTATTTATCTCTGCGTGGGACCAAGTGTGGTAACAGAGCAAAAGCTTTGGGTTTTATGGCTCTAGATCTGTGTGTATGTGATATGCACAAGGTGGTGGATAGGATCCACTTAGTTTTGGTGGTTGATCTATGAGATAGATCGGTTTTATGCAAGATTGAATAGATCAATCGCACTCGGGTTGCATGGAAGATCAGGTGCGAATGATCAATGACATTGGTCAGATCTGCATAGGGACCAGATTGAGGTAAAAGTTTTTTATCCAATGAAGGAATCCATGGTTCAGAATGCAGATGAGATCTACGTTTTCGGAAAAAATTCCGGGTGCTGCCTGCACCCGCGAGGGGCAGCGATCCTCGCCTGCTATCCGGCTAGCAGGACCGCCGGCTTCGCCCTGTCGTAGCGCATTAGATGTCATAGCGAGTTTCACAATACCGGTAGATATCTGATACCTTCGATCCGGATTACGGATGTAGTATAGCTCTTTTTCCCTAGTAGACCTAGGTTATCGAATCCACGGGAAGCGAATGCGTAGTGAAGTTACTTTAACGGACCTTCGGGAGTTTTAGAATTCCTTTTGTGTTTTTACCAGACCAGAAGCTTGTGTCTTTCTGTTGTTGTCGATGATGGAGAGAGAGGGCCTAGGGTGTTCGGTTTCACCTGTAGCTGTGCAAAAATATCTGATGGAAATAAAAGATAGAAATAAAGTATGCATGTACTTGTTAGGGCAAGAAAAATTATATGTGGGCAGTGCATCCATAATTTCTATTGCCTCCACAACCGCTTATAGTAATAACCTCATAGTCTCATACATTGAAGAAAGAGAACTAATGATATGTATTGTGATGTTACCATTAATCCCAAGCAAATCCCTCACATATAACCGTACTACCCCTTCCGTCACTGGGGTTCCCAACCTGCAGATCAGTCATCACTCATACTCCCTATTACTGGCTCAAACCTCGAGGTCTTGGGTACCTGACAAGTCCTTGGATTGAGGCAAGAGAGGATACAATAATTATCATGTCATACAAACTAATACACGATCCCATCTATGATAAATAACATGCACAATTGCTACATGGCTAGGCCGAAGCCCTTAGCCCAAGGAGAATTACTCACACATAGAGATGAGATCAACAATCACAAACATTGTAATGAAAACCATAAGATTGATAGCAATAGTCTTACAATGTCGCCAATCGGAGAAGAGATCTACTATTATAAGTGGTGGAATATGGCTATGGAGATGGAGAAGGGTTTGGAGATCTAGAGGCGGTTGGAGATCTGTGGAAGAGACTTTTTGGCGAGATCTGGCTTCTTCGGGGCTTGTTTTATCATCGCCCGAGGCTTCTTTATAGAGGGATACCTTCACAAAAGTTGTTCTGTTTGACCTAACGGTGGCGGCACCAACTATACGACTAGAGCTATACGGTCATAATTTTTGCTCCAACCGTATAGTTGGTTGTTACAATGTCTGCCTCCGTTGTTCGGCTGCTGGTTTCTTCTGGTTGTTGGAAATCTCGTATCTTTGACTTTAATGTAGTGATTCCCTCATTTAAACGACATTATCTGCGCAGCAAAAATACAAGAAGAAAGGATTGCATACCCCTCTAAATATTAGCATTAGTGACAGGGTTTAGAGAGATATTTCATAAAAAATATGATTAATATCTAGTTTAAATGTGGACGTAGATGGCTATATTTCAGAGCCATCAATATTGTATTTATGCATAAATTTGTTTTTGCAGGATGTTGTGAATGGTATGGCTCATGTGCATGTGATGTGTGTAATCCATATGTGATCTGCGTATCATGGGTTTGTCAGCCAGCTGGAGTCAAAGTGTTATCACTGTTATTGTATAACGACCTGCATCTTGGCATGAGATGCCATCTTCTTGTATATTCGTTAGTGCTACTATAGCATGTTTGGAGGACTTGAAGGACACGACAGCCAGAGGCATGACAAACAGGTTCATGGAGATGGAGATCACCATGAAGAGAGCCATACCATTTCACATTATAATTGGATTATTTTGTGTTATTGTTATGTTTCTAGTTTTACCTCTATTATACAGTTGATAAACTTTAATCCCTCAAAGAAGGTCTAGTCGGTCTCCCCGCCGGTGCTGCATGATGACCCACAAGTATAGGGGGTGTATCGCAGTATTTTCGAGGGAAGTGAAACCCAATTTATTGATTCGACACAAGGGGAGCCAAATAATATTTATAAGCCTTAACAACTGAGTTGTCAATTCAGCTGCACCTGGAAACAATCTTGCTCACAGCAGTTTATCAGTAGCAACGATTTTATAGTAGGAATAGCAAAGTAGCAGCAGCAGTAAAGTAAAGATAGTAGTAACAATAGCAGTAAACAATAGGATTCGAGTGCGGTAGGCATAGGAATGGATGGACGGGCGTTGCATGGACAAGGCAATTCACATAGCAATCAGAACATAGGGCAATTGCAGATAAATAAGATAAAGCATGCAAGTACTAGATAATCCTAGGCATGTGTTCCATATATAGTCACACATGCTCGCAATGAGAACTTGCACAACATCTTTTGTCCTGCCAGCCCGTTTGTAGCGGGGCTTCAAGGGAACTACTGGCAATTAAGGTGCTCCTTTTAATAGAGCACCGGAGCAAAGCATTAACACTCCGTGAACACATGTGATCCTCATATCAAAGTCATTCCCTCCGGTTATCCCGATTTCTGTCACTTCGGGGCCATTGGTTCCAGACAACAACGTGTGTAAACAACTTGCAGGTAAGACCATAAACAATACTATCATAATGAATCAATAACATGTTCAGATCTGAAATCATGGCACTCGGGCCCTAGTGACAAGCATTAAGCATAACAAGTTGCAACAAAGTCAAAAAGCACTAATAGTAGATACTAGGCACCATGCCCTAACAATCTGATGCCATTACATGAACGATCTCATCCGATCCCTACCATCTCCATAGCCTACAGCGGGGGATTACTCACTCATAGATGGGGGAAACATGGATGGTCGATGGAGAAGCAATGGTGATGATGATGGCAATGATCTCCTCCAATTCCCCATCCTGGCAGGGTGCCAGAACAGAGTTTCTGGTGCTGTTTCGTGGAATCTGGTGGTGGCGGCGGAGTGGAACTCCTTCTGGAAAAACGTCGAACCCCCTGAGTTTTTAGGTCACAAGGCAACTTATAGGCGAAGACGAAGACCGAGGGGGAGTCTGGGGCGGCCAGACCACCCCCTGGCGGGGCCTGGGCTTGCCTGCGCGGCCAGGTGGTGTGGCCTGGGCCCAGCCCCCTCCGTCTCGTATTCTGGCTCCGGGAGTCTTCTGGTGAAATAGGATTTTTGGCATATTTTCCAGGATTTTTCCTGATAGTTGATTTTCCGCACAAAAAGTAGACACCAATGCAATTCTGCTGAAAACAGCGTTAGTCCACGTTAGTTGCATCCAAATCACACAAGTTTAGAGGAGAAACAATAGCAAAAGTGTTCGGGAAAGTAGATACGTTTTGGACGTATCAACTCCCCCCAAGCTTAGCTTATTGCTTGTCCTCAAGCAATTCAGTTGAAAACTGAGTGCGATAAAATAACTTTCACGAACACATTTGCTTCATATGATGTATATATTCTCAGCATGTAATTCATAATAAGGAGTATGCAACTAAGTTTACTTAATAGGCATTGCAAGCTATGTGAGATTCCAACTCAAAAATAATAAGTAGCATGAAGTATAAACATAAGCAACATTACAATGCTCATAAAAAGGTATGATAGAGTGGTATCTCGCTTGCCTTTGATTTAAGGCACCTCTGAAGTTCAGGTGAAGACTAGAAGTAAAGATGTTAAAGATACAAGCATCAAAGTCATAACACAAATAATCAAGTTTTGAGACAAGCACAAAGAATGACAACTATGCTCTCAAGAAGTGCTCAAAGAATATGTGGAGACTCAACAAGTAAAAGAAAAGGTTTTGAATAATTTGAAAAGCTTCCAAATGCTGAAAGTATGGTACTCATTAGCTTTGAGCTCTCATTGCCCCTATCATAAGAATCTTTAAGGTGATTAAGGTTAAAGTGACACAACTAATAGGATATGCTTGACAAGTTATAAATCGAAGTCTCATGCCCCTTACTTACGTAGACCGATCCTCGTGCTACTCAACTTCAGTCACAAGTAAGATCTTGTCATTGTAAGTATATACGTATGATAGAGAACCGCCAACGGGGTACCCCTTGCACATGACACAGAAGTTATCCCATAATCAAAATGACAAGGCAAGCAGACAATGAGCATCTCAGCGATCTTTTTATGTACTATGTGCATAGATTTTTATTGAGGATGCTTCATAGAATGCTCATTATGGTTATGCTGCAAGTTTCCACCATGATTAGGCATGGCTTAAGCTAGTGGCCCAAGCGTTTCTCTAACATACATACAAACTCCATGATCGTACAAGTTCCACTTTTATTTCACACCTCCGGGATCCATAAGCAAAAGAACATGATATCAACGAGGTACTAACTACCAATGAAATGTTGAAAACGTTCCCCATGATACATGGTTCTGCCAACTTCAACTCATAAAGCGCAAGCATATACACAACAAAGAAGGACGCAATGGTTTAGGTTTATTAAATGCATGAAAATAAAGTGTGCCATCAAGTTTGTGAGAGCTTTACTAACTAACTTTCTCATAACAAGCAAACATTTTATTCGGAAGAAAACAAGGCATATTGAATATGCACGGAAGTAGCAAATGATGCTAATAGGTAGGTATGGTGGACACTTTGGCAATATTTGCTTTTGGGGAGTTGGAAACATGAGTAAAACATATCCAGTGAAGGTGAAGGCTAGCAATAGTAAGGGAGCGACAAACGAGAGAACAATAGGTGTCATAATCATGCTTGCAACAAAACATGACTAATCGTGGCATGAAAGTGATTCAAGATCCTCAAGGCAAAATAATTCATCGAGGCTTAACTGATTATTATAGTCATGTGCATGCGTGAGCATGTGCCAAGTCAATTCAAATGAAACATTCAGAGGAGGATACCACGGTGTCATACCAAGTTATGAATAGAGTAATGCAAGCAAACATTCATATGACATGCTACAAACTATTAGCAAGCTGGAACTAATCATACGAAAGCAAAAACTACTAAGCATCCATAAATAACATACACCCTACACGAACAGACTAAGCATGCCCACAATGATGAGTGTATGTACAAAAATGAAAACATATAGAGTTCGTTACCAGCCTCACACCTCAAGTTGTCATTAATCCTCATTATTGCTCTTCACTTGTGTGGCTTGAATAATAATATGAAACCAATATCCACTGAGGACTGCTGAACCCTGCAACGAACTCACAAAGCTAAAGAAGAAGAACAAATATTTTTGGTGTTTTCGATTTTTAAAACAAGAACCAAAAAGGAAAACAAACAAAGCAAAATCTTTTTGGGTTTTTCGAATAATTCAAACAAAGTAAAAAGGGAAAAACAAACCAAGGCGAAAAGAAAAAGCAAACCAAAGAGAAACAATAGAAATATTTTTGGTCTTTTTGTGCTTTAGAAAGCAAAAGCAAAGAAAGAACGAAAACTAAAAGGAAAACAAAACATGAATATACAAAGTACCGACGCAACATGATAAGGAGATGAGTGCGGTGTCGGCGTACCTCCCCCCAAGCTTAGGCTTTTGGCCTAAGTGGGTATCAATCCCAAGCCGGCCAGGATGACGTGTCACCGTAGTATCACGAGGAGGTACCCTCGTCCTGGTGCGAGCTCGACTACGTCCCTCCGTAATGTGCGGAGTGATCGTAGGAGGGTACATCCTCCTAGTGCTGCTCGTGGAAACCCAACAAGCGAGCTGCTCGTCCACCTCCTCCTTGGAGCGCGACCACGGTCTCCTGTGAACACTAAACAAAGAAGACTGTGTCAATGGGATTTCCCTCTCATCCCTGTCAGTAAACATCATCCTATATACTAGACTGTCCAAATCAGAAGCAACAGTGACAAAGTGATGAGTTTTCATAGCAACAACGTCAAACCTTTGTGGTGCCAATACAATATCATTGGGGTCCACTGAAAGCTCTAATGCATTGACCATACGCGAGGCAATGATGCCCCCATATATAGGCCCCCTAGCAGCTAGGCGGCGAGCAGTAAGAGAGCCCATATTGTACCGAGTGTCATTGTTAAGCGCAGTAGCAAGGAAGGCTAAATGATAGTTGGAGATATTACTTGTGTTCTCCCTACCAAGTATGCTAGTAGCAAGATAATATGCAAAGTATGTAAGAGCAGGGAGTTGGATATTTCTTATCTTTCCGCGCTACGCCACGCGGTCATCATCATTGGTCACCCCTCAGTAAAGCTCCAGCAAATCAGCGGGTCGCCCTTGAATTTTCTTCACGGTCCCTGTCATGCTTACACCTACAATGCTGCAAAATCTTTCCAATGGAATGGTAAAGGGTAGATTATAAATTTTGAAAGAGACAGTTGAATGATAAGGCGTGTTAGTAAACGTGAAGCTCTCAACAAAGGTTTTGGTGAGCATAGCGTGTTGCTCACTCTCATCTTGCATATATGAGGTCAAACCAACCCTCTCAATCAGTAGAAAGAAATCATCAAGAATCCCTGTAGCTTGTAAGAAAGTAAAACAAGGAAAAGTAGATAGGTGTGCATCCCCATCATCCCTTTCATTACCAATACGAGTCGCAATGAGATCTTCGTTCTACGATGGCCTAAACTGAGAGGCTGATCTTGAGGGCCTCGACCTCCTAGGTGCATCCCTCTCAAATATCCCTCCAAAGGTATGGTTGTTCATGCTTGGTATTCTGAAATTTAAACACGTATTAAACAAGTGATTGCAAAGTGAATAAAATGAAGGATTCTACTCATAGGGACTTCTAAGAGGCCTAAACATGCATCAAAACTATATCTCTAAGCATCAAACAAGCTTACAAGCTCTCATAACCTATCACCTACAGCAGCAAAATACTCAAGATATAATCCACTAAACACAAATCTACTTGGACAAGGGGAGGAGTCACATACCGGAGAACAAGTGCTCCAAATTTCAGCAACAAAGATGGGCTAAGCAAGGAGATCGAAAAAATCGAGAGCAAGCACAGCAAGAACGCGATTTTGAGCAATGAACTGGAGTTTACTCGGGAGAGAGAAGAAAGTGGCAGGTGAGAGAGTTAGTGGAGGGTCGGGGTGGCCCACACGATGGCATGGCGCCATCCAGGGCAGGCCGCGCCACCAGGTGGTGAGCCTGCCTGGTGGGTCCCCCTGGTACCTCTCAGGCACTCCTCTGCCCCTTTTTTCACGTAAAATTTTAATATGAATTTTCTGGAATTTTTTGAGACACTTTATTTTTGGGCATTTTTCAGGTATAGAAGAATGATTTTCTGACAGACAGATTTTTTTGGAAAAATATGCAAGGACAAAACAAGGCTAGAACTATAGGAGTTCTAACACACTCTAACATGCAAGCAACTAACAACAAAAAAGAAAACTAAACGAAAGCAAAAACTAAAATTGATAGCAATAGAAGTAAACAGAGATAATCATAGTGAAAACATTGTTTTGTTCAACGGAATCCTTTTGTTAACAAGGTTGATCAGGTCTTGTTACCAAAACAATTCCATTTGAGACAAAACCTTGTATTCCACTAATGATTATGTTACCTCAACCTTGATAGCAATGGTCCCAATCATAATAGTTTCAAAATTTTCTCTTGGTATGGGACAATATATCTCTCCAACTTGAATGCCCTCAACATGTTCAATTGAATTCAAACCATAAGTCCTTTCAATCTTCTTGGGGAAATAGACAGTATGTTCCTTGTCATTAACATTACAGGTCACCTTTCCTTGATTACAATTAATAACAACTCCTGCAGTATTAAGAAAAGGTCTCCCAAGAATAATAGACATATTGTCATCTTCAGGCATTTCAAGCACAACAAAATCAACTACTATCAAGAAATTATGAGCCACTTGAACAGGTACATCCTCACATATACCAACAGGAATAGTGGTAGATTTTTCAGCCATTTGCAAAGATATATTAGTTGGTATTAATTTTTCTAGTTGAAGCCTGTTATAGAGGGAGAAAGGCATAACACTAACTCCAACTCCCAAATCAAACAAAGCAGTTCTAACATAACTATTCTTAATAGAGCAAGGGATAGTTGGAATACCTGGATCTCCAAGTTTCTTTGGAACCTTACCATTAAAGGAGTAATTAGCAAGCAAAGTAGAGATTTCTTCATTAGGGATCTTCCTTTTATTCGAGACAATATCCTTCATATACTTTGAGTAAGGAGGCAATTAATAGCATCAGTCAAAGGAATTTGCAGGAATAAAGGTTTCATCCACTCATGTAACACCCTCAAATCGGCCCTATGCAAGTTTTAGCCCTTTCCGCCAAAACCCGCATAGAAACGATTCAAGGACGCCTACCAGGCACTTTCGTGCGGGTGGAAAACAAAGTAATACCATTACACAACAGTCCTCGATGGGACCCACAGAACAGATATATATACAACATGACTCCAAGAGTCAAGAATACAGATATACAATACAAAGATCCAAATCACCTAGAAAACGATAAAGCGTCCGACTACGGACAAGATGCAAATGGGGCTAAGAGCCCTGAAGAATAACCAATGGCGTCCATAACCCTGCCTAGGCCAAGCCGGAAGGGTAACCCTGCTAACGACGTCGATCTCAAAACCTGCTAAAACAAAAGGGGTGCCGACAAAGGGCAAAGGAAAAAGAGGAGCGTCAGTACTGAGGCCAGTACACGGCGAGGCTAGAATTCGGCGACTCTCGCCTACATAGGTATGGTGGACTGAAGCGGCAGCGCAGCAGCACTAAACAACCTATAGAGACTCAGTAAAACTGGCGGCTATTAGAGAGGGATAAGAAAGACCTATTCGGATCCAACCTGAAGCTAACACCAAACAAACCCATCCTGGTATTTCCCCCTCGAGACCAAACGAGGAAGTCGGACCAAGGAACTCACACAGTTGGCAGTTTTATTCATTCCATTATAATTGAAGCACTTACTAGTCAGATATAGATAGCATGGGCCATCCTGATAGCATAAGTAGTGGGAAGTTTTAATCACCATTCCATTGTAGTTGGAACATTTACTAGGCAGATATAATTGTCCTGAGGAATCTCAAACCCAACAGTTGTTGACACTTTTATCACATTCCATTGGAGTTGCAATACTTACTAGGCAGATATAGTAGGTCACACAACAACCCAGATCCACCAGCTGTTGGCATTTTTAATATCCATTCCGTTATAGTTGAATCTGATTACTAGTCATATATTAAGTCAAGTTTATAGCACTACTTTAGTTATGCTTGTCTATGATCGAGATACTGTGCTCCAAGTCGTCCATAACCGCGGACACGGCTTTCAGAAAGTTTTACCCTGCAGGGGTGCACAAATAGCAACACACACTCGATCAACCTCGGAAAAACCAACTCAAAACCCAACGAGGCATTCACGACAAAGCGATCACAGGATTCAGAAATATTTCAGGGGGCCACCCCACTAAGCTACCCGCAACGAAGTTGGCCGGCTCCGGAATGGACCCAGGGTTTGCGACGACAGCTGTAACGACTGGGAACCCGAAAGTGTGACTGGGCTTGTCGATACCGCGAAAACGTGGCATGATCCAAAACAGTACAGGTGCTCCACGCACAATCTTAAATAAAGCAGTAAAGCATGGCCTAAGTACAGAATAGTAATAAAGCCCCAAACTACTTGTGGCCCCAAGAAATAGAAATGAATCAAGCTCTGGCTCAGGGGGGGTCCATAAGGCCTCCCAGATGTGGATAGTGCGAGAAATCAAGGAACATGTATCAAGTACTCGGGGTCCTACGGGACACAAGTGAGCGTGGAAGAACCAAATAACATCTATTGCTCACCGATGCCTCTGCATTAGTTATATCTAGCATTTTAATAATTGTATTTGAAGTCATGATCATCTCCACCAGTAAGCATCTCCACCATTAACATCTGCCAGCATTCCAACAACTGTGGTACTTGACAACACGAGATCGCACCTGAGCAAGCAACTACGACTCGCAAGGCCAGCTATCTACCAAACACGGGTAATAGGAGGTGTCCAAGGCAATATAGAGGTTGCACGGGATATAACTGGGGTACGGAAACTAAAGCATCGCGACACGGATAGCAATAGATCAACAGGAAGAAGTAAAGACTATAAATGCAAAATAGGTAGAAGGGGGAGAGATGCTCGCCTGGGAAACACTGCCGAAGGTTCATATCTGGAGAACTTGTCGATACTCGCATCAACTCATCGGCCTAATCCGCGAAGAAGCAAAGCACTAAAAGAAACACCGGATGCAATATTTAATACTATGGCAAAAGATCCGGCATGATTATGATATGATGCATGGCATGGCAAATATGTGGTGCAACTAGACAATATTAAGCGGAACCGGGGTCCCGACAATTAATTAATAGGTTCCAGTTATTTAGGTGCCCCGCAATTTAAATGTTGTGTTAACAAGGCCAAACATGGCATCAGTTCGCTACACCAATTTAAATGGAGTCCGGAATAAGACAAAGATATCCCGCATAAACACTCCATATTTAATTTAGGTGAATCAACATAATGCCCCCCAAACCACGCAATATGTATGCGACATGAATAATTACCATGCGACAAGTTGGATGTTATATGTTATAAAAATAATGGTCTCGGGTAGGGGATCACATTAGGGTTCCGAAGATCTTAGAGTTCCCCGGGCTTCTATGGGGTTCGGGTTCGGTCCTCGGGCTTCGGGAAGGAGATCATGGCGGTTCGGGGAACGGTCTTTGGGTTCCGGGGGAAGAGCTCGGTGTTTCCGTGTGGAAAGCCTCGAGGGTTTGGTGACGGAGATCTTGACGGGTACCCCCCACACAGGAGATCGCTGTAGACGGTCTTGGAGGGCTACACGCACGGAAGTAGAACTCTTGTAGTGACACGGTCTTCTTTGTCCAGTAGCACTAATTCTACCACAACAATAAATCCTCTGCCAATATCACCAACAATCAGACATAGAGCCGGGCACATCCAAAGGGCATCTAGCAGAGACGACATAATATGGACACCACCACTAGTAGAAGGATACAGGGCGTGGGTTCCTGGATGCACACCGACAGACGGCGGGCGCGACGCACAGGACTGGTGGAGGTCGGGCTCACGGAACGAGGCAGGCGCGTAGGGGACGTAGACGAGGCCGCTGGTTGGTGGCTGCTGTGGTCGTCGGAAGAGACGAGGACGGCGAGGGCGCACGCGGCGGTGTCCGATGGGGTGGAGGTTGAGGCGACGATGGAGAGGAGGAAGGCCGGCGAGAGGGGCAGCGGGGAGGCCGACGACGGCGCTCTGGAGCTGCGGCGCTCGCGGGGGAGACGGGGCAGAGGACGACGGGGTCGGCGGTGGCCGGGCGCGGCCGGAGATGAGGGCGACCGACGGTGGGAAGGCGAGGCCCGAGGCACGAGGGGGAGGAGGCCGGAGGGGCGGCGACGGTCGGGCCGGCGAGGAGCCGTGCAGGAGGCGGAGAAAGCTCGGGCCCGGGCGGACGGAGCGGGGGCCGGCGTGGAGCTTCGAGGACGCAGGGCCAGGGCGGGCGCGGCCGTTGCTGGCGGCGGCTTGGCTCGAGGAGGAAGGCGGCGGAAGGCGGCGGCGATGCGAGATGCAGCGAGGAGGAGGTGGGGGTTGGCGCGGCGGAGGACAGCAGGCCAACGTGGGGAGGGCGGCGGCGTCGCGCATCCGCGGCGAGGACAAGTAGGGTGGCGGCGACGGTGATGGTACGGGGGTAGGGTTGGTGGGCGCGTGGAGGAAGTGTCGGGCGATGAGGATAGGAACGTGGGGAGGTGGCGTGTGGAGAGGTGCGACGTGGAGGTGGGGCCAGTAGAGATGGGGCGTGGGCAGGCCGCATGGGGTGCGTGGGGTGGTGGACCAGGGCGCGGGAGCGGGCGGGAAAAACGGCGGGCGACGTGTGTGTGCGCGCCCAGGCGGGGTGTGTCCGCGCGTGGGGCCGGGCAGGCGGGAGCAGGAGCGGGAAAACGGGAGTGGGGACGCGCAGGTGGCCAGGTGGTGTGGGGATGCGTGCGTGCGTTGCTATGTCTATGTGTGTGTGTGTGTGGGGTGGGTCTAGGCACAGGTGGGCGGGAGATGAGGTGGCGCGCTGCTATTGGTCGGGGTGAGGTGGATGTGTGAGGTGGAGGGAGGGGATTGGTCAGGGTGAGGTGGAGGGAGGCTGGGTAGAATAGGATTGGGTAGAGTTAGGATTGGATATTTTTAGAATAGGGTTTGGAGGTGGCCGGCCGGGCTTTCGGGCCTGGCGGGCTGCCTCCTAAAAATAAACAAATAATTTTATTTATTAAAAACAAGGCTTTTTCAAACCATATTTAGACAAACCAAAATATTCCGGAGGCCCGGGTTTTATTTGAAATAAAGACGGGGGATATTTAGAAAACAAAGATAGGCTTTTCGAAACATAGTTTTAGACAAAACCATGCATGATGTCATGACGATGCTCAAATGCAATGTGGCATGATGACATGAGCATGCGGTCATGATGATGCAATGCACAAAAACAACGCGATTTTCTAGTAGTGGTTTTTGCGGGGCGCCACAACTCACAAAACTTATTATAGTGTTCATCTTCCTTTGACTTGTGTTTCTTATCAGGGAAATGCATAGGTTTTTGGAACCAAGGTTCTCTTTCACTACCATGTTTCTTAGCAATAAAATCTTCTTTAGCGTATTTAGTATTCTTAGTGTGCTTTTCAGGTTCTTCTTCAACTTTTTCTTGATTAGGAACTTCATTTTCTTCATTACCACTTTCAGTTTCAGCATCAGAAATAGATATACTATTAGGATCTATAGCAGGTTCAGAGGGTTCTACAATAGTTTTATGTTTCTTTTTTCCTTTTCTTACGAGTAGAGCCACTATTTTCAGCTTGTTGAGAATCCTGCTCAATTCTTTTGGGGTGCCCCTCAGGATATAGAGGATCCTGGGTAGCAGCACCACTTCTAGTTCTAATTTCATAAGCATGTTTTTTTAGCAGCATTAACTAGAAAGTCTTTTTGCACTTTACTGAGTTGATCTATTTGAGTTTGAACCATTTGAAAGTGTTTAACAATCATTTTAACATCATTAGAGGTTCTTTCCACAATATCTTTTAACTCAACAATAGCTCTAGAGTTTTCCATTAGATGATTTTGCACCCTTTTATTAAAATTATCTTGCTTAACAATAAAGATATCGAATTCTTCTAAGCATTGATCAGGAGGTTTAGAGTAAGGGATATCACCTTCATCAAAGTGTTGGAGAGAGTGTACCTCAATAGTGGATGAGTAGGGGATAGGCTTACATAATTCTTCTATAGGAGGTAAATTCTTGACATCTGCAACTTTAATTCCCTTCTCTTTAAGACATTTCTTAGCTTCCTTCATCACTTCATCATTTAATTCAATAACTCTCGTCTTCTTTGATGTTGGAATAGGCATTGGTATAGTAGGTTCAGGTACAATTACTTCAGGTATAGCTTGTTCAAGAGGAGTCCAATCTTCATAGTTCTTACTTATTTTAGCCATTAATTCCTCAGCTTCCTTAGGAGTCCTATTCCTGAAAACACAATCAACACAACTATCTAGGTATGTCCTAGATTCTTCGGTTAGTCCATTATAAAATATATCAAGAAGCTCATTCTTAGGTAATGGACTTCCAGCATGTGCATGAATCAAAGCACAAAACCTTGCCCAAGATTCGGACAATACCTCTTTTTCTCCCTGTTTAAAATCAAAAAGTTCCTGCAAAATAGCATGTCTAGCACTAGGAGGAAAATATTTCTGTAGGAAACTACTAATCAAGCAATCAGGGCTATTAATAGATCTAGGAGGTAAATTACTAAACCAAGTTTTAGCTTCTCCTTTCAGTGAAAAGGGGAAAATCTTAGCAACAAAGTAAGTACACATCTTAATATCATCAGAAAACAAGCCACTCATGGTAGAAAGTTCATTCATATGTGCTACCGCACTTTCATTCTTAGTCCCACAAAAAGGTTCTTTCTCAACAATAGCTATGTAAGATAGATCGAGAGAGAAATCATAATCTTCATCTATAATGTTTATGGGAAAAGCAGTAAGCTTAGCACTAGGAGACAATTTGGATCTAATAGTACGCCTCTCAAGGAGACTCTTAGCAGCGCTCCTATCATGGGTGTTTTTACACCCTTTAATAAATTCATCGGTCATCTCAACATAACCATCTTCAATATCATAACTTTCACTAGACTCAGGTGAACTAACAGGTGTAGTAGTAGTGTCTTCATTAGGAGTTTCAGTATTTCTAGCTATAGTTCTAGCAATCGTAGCGTCTAGGAAAGGACCTAATGAACCACTCTTATCAAGCACAGTAGAAGCAGCATCATAAGCATCAGAAGTTTCAGATTCAGCAGTAGTAGTAGTGTATGTAGCATGTGTATGTGGTGGTATAACGAGCTTACTCATAACAGATGGTGACTCAAGAGCAACATAGGTGTTCAGAACCGTACCTCTTCTTGTAGTGGATGGTAAAATAGGAACCTTGCCATCACAAGACTTACCCATGATGGATGGATAGCAGCGAACAATAGAGAATCCAAGTGAACTTGATAAATAAAGCTATGCTCCCCGGCAATGGCGCCAGAAAATAGTCTTGATGACCCACAAGTATAGGGGGTGTATCGCAATATTTTCGAGGGAAGTGAAACCCAATTTATTGATTCGACACAAGGGGAGCCAAAGAATATTTATAAGCCTTAACGACTGAGTTGTCAATTCAGCTGCACCTGGAAACAATCTTGCTCACAGCAGTTTATCAGTAGCAATAGTTTTATAGTAGGAATAGCAAAGTAGCAGCAGCAGTAAAGTAAAGTCAGTAGTAACAATAGCAGTAAACAATAGGATTCGAGTGCAGTAGGCATAGGAATGGATGGACGGGCGTTTCATGGACAAGGCAATTCACATAGCAATCAGAACATAGGGAAATTGTAGATAAATAAGATAAAGCATCCAAGTACTAGATAATCCTAGGCATGTCTTCCATATATAGTCATACGTGCTCGCAATGAGAACTTGCACAACATCTTTTGTCCCGCCAGCCCATTTGCCGCGAGGCCTCAAGGGAACTACTGGCAATTAAGGTGCTCCTTTTAATAGTGCACCGGAGCAAAGCATTAACACTCTGTGAACACATGTGATCCTCACATCAAAGCCATTCCCTCCGGTTATCCCGATTTCTGTCACTTCGGGGCCACTGGTTCCGGAAAACAACGTGTGTAAATAACTTGCAGGTAAGACCATAAAAAATACTATCATAATGAATCAATAACATGTTCAGATCTGAAATCGTGGCACTCGGGCCCTAGTGACAAGCATTAAGCATAACAAGTTGCAACAAAGTCAAAAAGCACTAATAGTAGATACTAGGAACCATGCCCTAACAATCTGATGCCATTACATGAACGATCTCATCCAATCCCTACCATCCCCATAGCCTACAGCGAGGGATTACTCACTCATAGATGGGGGAACATGGATGGTCGATGGAGAAGTGATGGTGATGATAATGGCGATGATCTCCTCCAATTCCCCGTCCCAGCAGGGTGCCAGAACGGAGTTTCTGGTGCTGTTTCATAGAATCTGGTGGTGGCGGCGGAGCGGAACTCCTTCTGGAAAAACGTCGAACCCCCTGAGTTTTTAGGTCAGAAGGCAACTTATAGGCGAAGAGGGAGACCTAGGGGGAGTCTGGGGCGGCCAGACCACCCCCTGGCGCGGCCTGGGCTTGCCCGTGCGGCAAGGTGGTGTGGCCTGGGCCCAGCCCCCCGCCGTCTCGTATTCTGGCTCCGGGAGTATTCTGGTGAAATAGGATTTTTGGCATATTTTCCAGGATTTTTCCTGATAGTTGATTTTCTGCACAAAAAGTAGACACCAATGCAATTCTGCTGAAAACAATGTCAGTCCGCGTTAGTTGCATCCAAATCACACAAGTTTAGAGCAGAAACAATAGCAAAAGTGTTCGGGAAAGTAGATACGTTTTGGACGTATCACTGCACCATCACAAGTCGAATATTTTTGGTAGTGGGCTCATAAAATTGAGGTGCTGCCAATTATTTTCGACTAGGTGGGTTCGAGTCGGACTCTTACATCTGAAGTACTTTGTAAGCTAGACGGGTCTATCACAACGGTTGTGGGGCTCGGGGAGAGGTCGGTCGGGAGCTGGGGCATGAGATGCCACCCGACCAACAAGAGTCACATGAGATGCAATTGGCAGAGAGTTGCCTACCTAGATCACTTGATGGCTAGAGGTGATGCTAAAGCTCACTAGTCGGCTTGTTTATTTAGGATCCTCAATCACTAAGTAACCATGTGAGGGGTGTTTGTTCTAGTGGGAGCATAAGTATTAAAATGTTTAATACACTTACTCTTTTATGAATACATGACTTCAGTGTTTTGCATATTTTTGTTGTAGATAATGGCACCTAGTAGTAGTCTCCCTCAGTTATCTAGTTTCGCGTTGAGGACCGTTCTAAAGAAAGATAAACTTAATGGAACAAATTTCACCAACTTGTATCGTAATCTGAAAATTATTCTCAAACAAGAAAATAGGTACAATGTTCTAGACAACCCACTTCCAGATGAGCCAAATGAGAATGCAAGTGTCGTAGTCACCAATGCCTACCGAGGACTCAAGATGAGTCCATGGAGATTAGTTGTCTTGTGCTTGCTCACATGGAACTGGACTTGTAGCAGAAGTTCGAGAATGTTGAGGCCTACGATATTCAAAAGCCTCAAAAGGATGTTCCTGGATCAGGCAAAGACCGAGAGGTATCAAGTCTCTCAATCTTTGCTAAGCTGTAAGCTTAAGGATGGTGATCCACTGAGTCCGCATGAGATCAAGATGGTTGGTTATGTGTAGTCTCTGGAAAGGCTTGGCTACCCCATTAGCGAAGAGTTTGCTACAGATATAATTATGAACTCTCTTCCTAGTGCATATGGTCAGTTCATATCGAACTACCACATGCATGGCATGGATAAGAAGCTCACTAGATTACATGGGATGCTTAAGTAGGTAGAGATTAATCTCAAGAAAGGTACCAGCCAAGTGTTGGTGGTACAGAATAAGGCTAAGTTTAAGAAGAGTTCTTGGACTAAGAAGAAGAAGGCTAAGTCGGGAGGTAATGCTCAGGATGAAATACCCAACATTTCCTCAGGGACTAAGTCATCTCATTCAGCCGGATTCGCTTGCTTCTACTGCAACACGGACGGCCACTAGAAGAGGAATTGCAACAAGTATTTGGCGGATAAAGCCAAGAGTGGAGGTGCAACTCCCAACTCAGGTACACTTGTTTGCAATGTTATAGACCTTTATCTTGCTAATGCACCTGGTAGTTCTTGGGTATATGATACCAGATAAGTCATTCATATCTACAACTCGTTACAGGGACTGGTAAGAAGTAGGAGCATAGCAAGAGGCGAGGTGGACATTCGGGTCGGCAACAAAGCAAGAGCCGCTACGTTGGAAGTCAGCACAATGCAACTTCATTTGCCTTCAGGATTCTTAATGGAGCTAAATAATTGTTATTATGTTCCAGTCCTTAGTCAAAACATCACTTCTGCCTCATGTTTGATGTGACAAGGCTATGAGTCTAATATTAAGAACAATGGTTGTTCTTTATATTTGAATGATATGTTTCATGGCTTTGCACCCGCCCGGGATGGGTTATTTATTTTGAATCTTGATGGTGGGTCGGTCTATAACATAAATGTTAAAAGGTTGAAACCAAATGATCTGAATATGACTTATTTTTGGCACTGTCGGCTTGGTCATATAAGTTGGAAATGCATGAAGAAGCTCCATGATAATTGACTCCTACCTTAGTTCGACTTGGAGTCGTTCAAGACATGTGAATCATGCCTACTCGGCAAGATGAACAAGACACCTTTTGCAAGGAGTTGTGAAAGGGCATCTGACTTGTTGGGACTAATACATAGTGATGTATGTGGTCCAATGAGCACGATAGACAGGGGTGGTTATGAGTACTTCATTACCTTTAGTGATGATTTCAGTAGATATGGATATGTCTACTTGATGAAACATAAGTCAGAAGCCTTTGAAAAGTTCAAAGAATTTCAGAATGAAGTACAAAATCAACTTGGCAAGAAAATAAAGTTTCTTTGGTCGGACTGAGGAGGTGAGTACATGAGCCACGAGTTTGATGATCATCTGAAGAGTTGTGGAATAGTTCCTCAGCTCACTCCATCGGGAACACCGCGGAGAAACGGTGTGTCGGAATGGCGGAATCGGACCTTATTAGACATGGTACAATCAATGATGAGTCGGACAGATCTACCTTTATCATTTTGGGGTTATTGTCTAGAAATGGTGGTGCTCACACTAAACAGAGTACCATCAAAATTGATAGAGAAGACACCGCATGAGATGTGGACATGCAAGAAGCCGAGTTTGTATTTTCTTAAGATTTTGGCTTATGAAGCATTTGTCAAGCGACTTCAGTCAGACAAGCTTATAACCAAGTCGGATAAGTGTATTTTCATGGGGTATCCGAGGGAAACCTTGGGTTACTACTTCTACAACTGAGAAGAGGGCAAAGTGTTTGTTGCTCGGAATAGTGTCTTCCTTGAGAAAGAGTTTCTCAGTCGAGGAGTTAGTGGGAGTACGGTGCAACTTGAAGAAGTTCAATAGTAATCGACCAGTAGCGAGTCAGCAAAAGCCTTGGAGGTTGAGCCGGTTATGGTAGTTGAGCCGATAGCTGCACCTACACTGTGAAGATTGGCAAGATTGTGAAGTGTTCGTGATGTATTACTGTTGGACAGTGATGAGCCGGAAACTTATTCGGAAGCGAGGGGGGTTCCGATTTTGAGTCGTGGCTTGGAGCCATGAGATCCGAGTTAAAGTCCGTGGATGAAAATCAAGTTTGGAACTTGGTTGATCTGCCAGACGGTGCAAGACCTACCAAGTGCAAATGGGTCTTTAAGAAGAAAATTGATATGGATGGAAATATTTCTGTCTATAAAGCACGGCTTGTCGCAAAGGGGTTTCAACAGGTTCAACGAGTTGACTATGATGAGACTTTCTCACCATGATGCTTAAATCAGTTCGGATCATGTTAGCTATAACAGTCTATTTCGACTATGGGATATGGCAGATGGATGTCGAAATGGCTTTCCTTAATGGAAAATTAACTGAGGACATTCATATGACACTACCCGAGGGTTTTGTTGATTCGGCTAATGCTGACAAGGTATGCAAGGTTTAGAAATCCTTTTTGGGTTGAAGCAAGCATCTCGGAGTTGGAACATTCACTTTGATGAGGTAGTCAAATCGCTTGGCTTCATCAAGAGTGATCATGATTCTTGTTTATACTTGTTCATACTAACAACATGATTCTTCATCAAGAGTGATCATGATTCTTGTTCATACTAACAACATTGCTATTAGCACGCAAATAAAGTTCCATAGGTTTTTTAATTTTCTCTTCAAACACTTCATGTCCTAACTCAAGATAAATACTATAAAGCTCTCAATTTTGTCGTTGTTTTCCATTAAGCCTAAGTAGTGAAAACAAGAAACAAAAAGACAAAATTCTAGAATCTAAAGGAAATAACTTCGAGCACTCACACCGGAGGATGTGAGTACCTTTTACCTTACCTCCCCGGCAACGGCGCCAGAAAATTGGCGTTTGCCGTGGGAGGTTCTTCTTCTTTAATCCTCCGGTGTGAATACCTTTTACCTTACCTCCCTGGCAACGGCGCCAGAAACTAGCTTGATGTCTACGCACTTCTATTCTTATAGACAGTTGTTGGGCCTCCAAGTGCAGAGGTTTGTAAAACAGCAGCAAGTTTTCCCTTAAGTGGATCACCCAATGTTTATCGAACTCAGGGAGGAAGTGGTCAAAGGTATTCCCTCTTAAGCAACCCTGCAATCAAGATACAAGAAGTCTCTTGTGTCCCCAACACACCCAATACACTTGTCAGGTGTATAGGTGGACTAGTTCGACAAAGAGATAGTGAAATACAAGTGGTATGGATATAAGACAACGGTGACAGAAAATAGCTTGATGGCATGAAAGAGACTAAAGGCAAACTGAAATAAAGATGGAAGCAAGAAAACATGTAACAGATCTAATTGCAAATGGTGTTTCAGTGCTTAGAAACAAGGCCTAGGGATCATACTTTCACTAGTGAACACTCTCATATAAATATCTTCTCTTTATGATACTACTCTTAACTACTCTCCGGTTGGACACTCTGGGACCAATGACCTGGGTGGGGTGCGAGCTGCTGGGCGGCCACGTGTCGCGTGGGAGGGGCTTTGGTCCCGGTTCGTGGCAATAACCGGGACCAAAAACCCTCCCCTGGCTATATATAAGCCCATCCCTTTGCCCACCAAATTTTGCTGGATTGTGTGTGAGGTGTGGGTGCTAGCTTTTTTTCTTTGATTGCACACAAGGTGTTCGATGAAATATCCGAGCCACACTTTAGTTCGCACAACATGGTATCCTCGGCTGAGGTTAGCAACCTTATGTTCTTTATCTGTAACTGATACAAAAATATTGCATGTGTCCATGTAGGGTGGTCATTTTACTATTCACGATGTTATTGTAATGGTTAATTATTATGACATAGATCGATGCACGGATGCGATGGATGTATGGTGACCGACGCCATTCCGATTTTATTGTAGGCCTGCATAAATTATCGATTTGGCTCAAACAAACAAAGTGGATAATTTTATGCCTTGTCCCTGCGTCGACTGTCGGAATGTGGCGGAGCACTCTACCCCGAGAAACCTTCAAAGCCATCTTCTTCGGAGAGGTTTCATGCCCGGATATTATTGTTGGGCCATGCACGGAGAAAGAGGGGTTAGGCTGGAAGAAAATGAAGAAGAGGAGGATGATGACAACTATCCTATGTCCCCTGAAGAATACGGTGATACTGCAATGGAAGACAATGAAGAAGAGGGAGGCGGCAATGAAGAAGAACAACGGGCATCGGCTGAGCCCGTTGATGGTCTTAGTCGGGTCATTTCTGATGCAAAGCAACAATGTGATACATAAAGGGAGAAGCTTAAGTTGGAGGCCATGCAAAAAGATCACAAAAATTTGTTGTACCTAAATTGCGAAGATGGCAGTACAAAGCTCGGTACCACACTTGAACTGCTGAAATGGAAGGCAGAGACTGGCTTATCTGACAAGGGATTTGAGAAGTTACTGAAAATAATGAAGCCGAAGCTTCTAAAGGATAATGAGCTGCCCGAGACAACGTACGAAGCAAAGAAGACTATCTGCCCTCTAGGATTATATGTGGAGAAGATACATGCATGCATTAATGACTGCATCCTGTACCGCGGTGAGAAGTACGAGAATATGGATAAATGCCCGGTATGCACTGCATGTCGATACAAGATTAGACAAGATGACCCTGGTGATGTTGAGGGCGATGACGAGCCCTCCAGGAAGAGGGTTCCTGCTAAGGTTATGTGGTATGCTCCTATAATACCACGGTTGAAACGTCTGTTCAGAAATAAAGAGCATGCCAGGTTGTTGTGATGGCACAAAGAAGAGTGTAAGAAAGACAGGAAACTGAGACACCCCGCCGATGGGTCATTTTGTGAAGGATTTTTTATGATGTTTGCAATTTTTCAAGTTCAATATTTTTCCTTGCAACTGTGACACATAATATGACACCACGCGAAGGTTTCACATTGTTTGGATCATTTTTGAATTTCTTATGCCCGTTTCAAACTATATTCAAAACGGCGGGTATGAAGCTTCTTAGCTCGGGGCTGAGCCTCACTGAACTTGAATTGGATCTCTGATGAAATAGCATGTTGTGAACCTATAAATGATTTTTTTTAAAATTCACAGGCATTATATCATGTACTTGTAGTTCAAATCTTGGCAACCTCCTATCGATTCGGCAGGAATTTGTCTTTTTCATGAGGGATGGACAGAAAGGTTCCAGATACACCGGTTGGGAAATTGTCCATATAATGTGGTCTAGTATTTTTGAAAAATGGGTTGGTACCAATGCCAAACTTTAATTTGGTGGTTGCTTCACAGAACACCCCGATTTCGGCACCTCAAAAATGCAAATTGGCTTTTTCGTGCGTCGAAACAGAAAACTTCCTCCTGCAACATCGTAAGCCATCCCAAGATGCACATGTGTGCACAATATGGGCACATTATCACAAACTATGCCCTGATTCTACCCATAACATTGGTTGTTTGACCTAAATGCCATGAAACCTCGAACATGATAGGTCATTTTGTGAAGGATTTTTTATGATGTTTGCAATTTTCAAGTTCAATATTTTTCCTTGCAACTGTGACACATAATATGACACCACGCGGAGGTTTCACATTGTTTGGATCATTTTTGAATTTCTTATGCCCGTTTCAAACTATATTCAAAACAGCGGGCATGAAGCACTTTTCCTATTCAAAATTGTATAGTTCAAATAAAAATATTTGAAAACACAAAATGGTTTTTGATTAGTTATTTAAATTGAAGCCCTTTTCCTGTTAAAAGTTTTTTGAAATTCCAAATTACGCAATAAATATTTTGTAATGCAATTTTAATTGAAAACAGTAAAATTGTATAGTTCAAATGAAAATATTTGAAAACAGAAAATAGTTTTTGATTAGTTACTTAAATTGAAGCACTTTTCCTGTTGAAAGTTTTTTCAAATTCCAAATTATGCAATAAATATTTGGTAATGCAATTTTAATTGAAAATAGTAAAATTGTATAGTTCAAATAAAAATATTTGATAACAGAAAATGGTTTTTGATTAGTTATGTAAATTGAAGCACTTTTCCTGTTGAAAGTTTTTTGAAATTCCAAATAAATAATCATCTTAAATTGAAACATCTTATTAATTAAAGAAGAAAACAAATTTCAAAATGGTGGGAAGACCAAAAGGTTTGCCAAAATCTAAAAAATGAGTCAACGATCCCGGTTCGTCCCACCAACCGGGACCGATGATCTTGGGTGCGCGCGCTGCCATTAACATGCCTTTGGTCCCGGTTGGTGGGACGAACCGGGACCAAAGGCCCGCGCACGTGGCAGCACAACAACGCTCCTGTCCAGACTATTGGTCCCGGTTCGTCCCACCAACTGGGACCGTTGATCCTTTGGTCCCGGTTAGTGGGATGAACCGGGACCAAAGGCCCGTACAGTTAACAGCCCCGGCCCTTCCTCCTCCCCAACTCTCCCAATTCATAGAGCACATCAACGTGCAGCTAAGGAAAATTTGCGGCTGAACAAAATCACGCCGGCAGGCTGCCCAAATCCAGAGCGGCCGCTTCACATTGTCGACGCCCGTCGACGAGCGCCACTGTCCGCTGCCGCGAGTAGGCAAGGAAGCTCCGCCTCGCTGCAATCGACCCCACCGTCCCCGACTCTGGCCGCCGCGTTCTCCACTGATTCTGGCAGCGCTCGGCCTCCTCCGGCCTTGCCGCACCCTCCATCGGCCTCCTGGTGAGCCACTGGTGCTCCAGCACCACTCCTACGTCTCCCTCCCTCACTGTATTGTCCACCCCACAAGCACCTGCCGCCGCCGGCCACCGTCAAACACCTTGCTCCGGCGCACCTCCCGTAGCGGCGCCGCCTGTTTTAGGTAGCCCGCATCGCGCTGGTTCGAACCGTCCTAGTCGCGTCACCCCACGTGCTTCTCTCCGCCGTCTTCCACCACCGCCTAGCAGTTCGCCGACGAGCCTACGTGGCGCCACTGTGGCGTCGCGTGTGCGTGACGTGGGCGCTGACCAAGCCCCGCACGCGTGGCATCTGAGGTGGCTTAGGCCCCCCGCATCAGTCTCTGTGGCTAGTTTAGCCGTGGAGAAAAAAAACCCGCCCCGAGCTGACGTCATAATGACGGAGTAAAAGTTTAATAATTGTTTAAATAATTTCAGAAAAGAGTTTAATCTTATAAATTCAATAACTAATTATTTCTAAGTCAGAAAAATATGTATAATATATCAAAATGTTCAAAAAACGAGATCTACACAATAGACTCATAATCATGCATTGTTCAACAACTTTAATTATAAGTTTAATAAGAGAATGAAATCAACCCCTCGTAGGTGATTTCGGGGTCTCTGATGTACTAGGGTTTGGACCCTTCGGATCCCACTTAAATTGCCAAGCATGCCTTAGGGTTAAATTTCAACTCTGTTTAATTTGTCATATCATCATCGATGCCATGTGTTGATTGTTGTTTCCCCTTTCTTGTCATAAACTTAATATGTAATTCCAGAACATCATATTTGCAGATACTATGGATCCAACACATCAGGAAAACATCCTCCAAGGAATGATCTGCGAAAATGAAGATATCGATATCGATGTCACCAGTGAGTTTCTGAACGATTCTGGTCAGGGAGATGAGTCTCTCAACCGAGGAGACGGCTCCGGTGAGGTAGTAGTCGAAGCCTGGGACAGGGGAGAAGCCGATGAGAAAGAAGGCGACGGCTCCGGCAGAACCTTAAATCTTGCAAACACCGGCGAGGTGTATATATGTATTATTGTAATTAAAATGCTGTTGTCTATATATATACATGCATATATTAACATTCTTTCTTCTTTTAGCCCTCTGGATCGAGAACTTCTTCCATAAGAACGAAACGAGGCCCAACAAATAAGTTGGATGACACTGTGAGGTATAGGATCGACGTGGTCGGTGTAGATGGCGAACCGCAAGCTCCCGTCGATGTCGCAAGAAAATTTTCCAAGCAATGCGGAGTTCTTGTGAGGGACTACATCCCAATCACCGTTCAAGAATAGAATGGGCCAAGCGGCGGTGGAGTCCCGTATGTCGGTGACAACGCCAAAGATAAGATTTTTGACAAGCTCATGACTAATTTCCTCATGCCGATACCAGATGTGAATCCAGATGAGGAGGAGAGAGCAAGAATGGAGCTTGTGCAAAGAGCCAAGAAGTTTGCTCTCAGCAAGATGGCCGATGCATTCAAGAACTGGAAGAAGAAACTGTACGATAACTTTGTCAAGGTAGAGAAGGCTCCGAATTTCAATGAAGCTGGCTATGCTAAGTTAAGACACCAGTGGGAGGATTTTGTGAAGTACAAGACATCGGAGAAAGCTAAGGAAAGGTCTAGAATAAATACGGATAACGCTGCTAAGAAACTGTACCATCATAACATGGGGCCTGCTGGCTACGCCGGTTGCATGCCTAAGTGGGATGCACTTTAGGTCAATTACATAGCTAACGGGATCAGACCAGAGCTCGCAACATGGACACCACGGGAGAGAAACTGGTTTTACGGCCATGGGGGCACGTTGTACAAAGAAGGGAGGGCAATATATAATCAGAAACACAAAGATGATCCCCTACTGCCCATCGACGATATTAGAAATGCAGTAGATGATGTTGCAGCGGGACGGTTCGTTCCGGATCTAGAGAACGACGAGCTCACACGCGCCCTTAAAAATCCTGAACACGGCGGACGAGCACGAGGCACACCAGGCTCCAAGCCGTGGAAGGTTGCCTTCCCCCGGAAATGAAGAGATATCCCGATAAAAGCCATCAGAGGAGAAAGGAAAGGGAGGCAGCTGAAAAAGCGGTCGCTGAAAACCGACTGCGTAATGTAGAAGAAGCATTAAAGCAGCACCAGGATCAACTCGATAGACTTAGCCAGCAAGGTACTAGCGGCCATTCTCAGCGGCACGTGGTAGAAGCTGCATTCGAGGGTACCGGCACCCTATCGAATAAGAAAAGTAGTGTCGCTTCCACGCAGCTCCATGATGTTGATGATGATGCACCGACGACATCTCCTCGTAAACGCTACCCAGTGGATGATATCACTGAGACCACAGCTTATGAGCTAAAGGTGCAGGTTATGAACTTAAGGGTGACGGCGGCGATCGGCATGGCGGTACCAATTGCGCCTAACCCAACTTGGCATTGCAGACCGGTTCCAAAAGGGTACAATGTCGTCACGGTGGATGAGGTGAAGGAATATTTTGAGGTGCTGAAGCTTGACCACCCTGCAGGGGAAGATATGGAGCTGACTCAACTAGGAGAAGCCAAAGGAGGGACTATTCTATGGCCAAAGGAGCGATCATGCTTCCAAATTATGTGCCGCCAAGGCCACCCACTCCTCAGAGCATCAATCCACCTTCGCCGCCACCTCACCATTCTCCAGCGCAACCGTCGCCTTCACCGCCTCACCACTCAGCGCAACCGTCTCCATCGCCGCCTCAGCCGTCTCTGCCGCCGCGTTAGCCATCTCCGTCCCCTGAGCCTCAGAGACAAAAGCGGAAGTATACTAAGGGGGTAGCACTACCAGCAGCAGCAAGAGCATGTTCCGATCACCGAAACGTAAGCTATTGCCCCTCCCAAAAGTACCTCATCAGAATATGAAGAAGCTACCTTGCGAGAAGACAGATGAGAAAACTGATGCGGCCGCAGCTGCCCATTGTGAAAAGTGGAAGATTGACATGGCTAACAAGAAAAAGACGATAGAGGCATATTTCCCGGTCACCACAGAAGTTAAAGCCAAAGCAGCCGTGCTTAAGATTCAGCTTCACTAACCCATAGCGCTCACATCAGACTATAATCGCTCTATTACCAAGTCGGATGAGGCAAAAGAGCAGAGAGTCGGGAAAGAAGTTGCCCAGCTCGGACAACATAAAAATCAATCAATCGAACCGCTCAAAGTGTACGATACTAATGAGTGGACAACCCAGGAGCGATATGATCCAAACATTGATCCGGAGTTTGTTCGACTGTACGGAGAAAAGGCCCAATTATATGGACTGTCTATTCCTGAGTACATGAGCCGTATGAATGAGTTCGAGGGGTACCAAGAAACAGCATACGTGTATCAGTACGGGGCTCCTCTCGTCAAACCCGAGTTAGTTAAAGATCTACCAACAAAAATGCGAAGGTTGCATAACTGGTACATCCAAGCCTGTGCTGATTCCAAAAACTGAATCTATGCTACATATAAACACCACCATTACGTTCATGGAGATGGCTTTCTACTGATCGAATTTCCAGAATTATTTCAGTTTTACCAACAAGACGCCCTCGACAAAACTATCGTTAGTGCCTATTGTTTGTAAGTATTATTAATTTTTGTAATTAATTCTTTTTAGCTCAGCTCATTTGTTGCTTGTATAATCTTACTAATCACTATACTAATTATATATGCAGAATGAAGATTCAAGAGTGCAACAAAGGACAAATCTATGACCTTGGGTTTGTTGACTGTAATTTCGTTCATGAAGTTACTCTAAAAACAAAACCCAAAGAGACAGAGGATAACTTGTTCCAAGCATTGAAGCATTTCACCAACAGAAGGGAAATACTATTTCCTTACAACGCTGGGTGAGTGTTACTGTCTTGTACACATTCTATTTTTGCTTACTCGATGTTAAGCGTATAATTGACTCGTGTTATATTTTGTTAGTGTGTCCAGCTTCCACTATATTCTGTTAATCATTGTTGTTGACACCAGAGTAGTAAAAGTCCTAGACTCGAAACACACACCATTAGAAAAGTGGGCGGACATGCAGGAATGCCTCCAGAAGGCTCGAAAACGGTTCATCGCCAAAACTAGGGATGTTTGGAAGCCAGAGCTTCATTTCAACCATTGACTGTAAGTACTACTTGCTAGATCCACGCATCTCTTCGATTCTAGTTTCAATACCACCATTATCATGCTTGATTATTATTTTGATTGAACTCCGTTCTCGTAAAGTGCTTGAGGCAGGAAGCCGGGAATAACTTATGTGGATACTATGTCTGCGAGTTCATTCACCAGACGACCAAAGAGAAGGGCGCAGACCGGATCATCATAAAAATTGAAGTACGATAAACAATAATCACAACTTTATTTTATTACCACCAATTGTGTTTAGTTTCATTCATATATATTGATCCCCTTTTTTATATTAGATTGAATGGATGCGGGACGGTCTCCTATCACAAGAACGCGTGCAAGCAATTGAAGAGGAAATTGCCGGATTCTTGTTAGAACAAGTCATAGATCCGAAAGGAGAATACTATTACCCGCTTCATTTGGAAGGGTGAAGTATAAAAAAGAAGATGTAAATTAGATACAATTTGTGTGAAAGTATCGTTTGTAATTATAATATGTTTTGACCAAGAAGTGTATATATTTGTGATCATGCATGATGTGTAATATATATATTGTGTTTTCATTATTGCTGTATATATGTAGTACCATTAAATTGATAAAAAATCCTGCCGCGACACAAAACCCTGCCGCAGCACAGAGACCAACGATCTCGGTTCGTGCCAAGAACCGGGACCAATGATCCACCTCCGCCCGTCTCTGGCTGCCATCTGGAGACCCATTGGTCCCGGTTTGTTCCACGAACCGGGACCAATGATCCACCCCCCCTCGTCACGCGCCCGCCCACGTGGAGACCCATTGGTTTCGGTTCGTGCGTGAACCGGGACCAGCATTAGTCCCGAGTGATTGGTCCCGGTTCGGGAACCGGACCAGTGGCCCTTATGAACCGGGACTAGAGCCCATTTTCCACCAGTGATGCATGCAACTTGGCGGTGTAATATGATCTCAATACCTATATTAATACATGAGTTTTCTATCATCCCTACATCATATGTGAGTAGGTGATTAAAAGGACCAGTGATATGAGTATGATTATTTTAGTTTTCCCTTCACTTGTATTATTACTAGCGCCGTGTAGCAATATGCCCACGTGTAGCATAACCGAGTGAAGTGTGGTAATGTCTCTTTGTTTGTATTATCACCAACAAAAGCATATATATGCATGTAGTGTAACCAAACAAGAGTATAGCTATTTATATTCTTATATGAGAGCATGACAAAGACTTGACCAGTTTAGATATATGAGGCCAGAACACATGTGCGTAAAATAATATCAGGTTTGGATACTTGATGCACTCATATAAGAGAAGGCATAATTTCATTAATTGCAGATCAGGCCGGTACAAATGGCATGCACAATTTAAATGGGCTAGGCCTCGTTTTATATGCATGTGTCTACTAGTGTATGGCAGTAGCTATACACATGAGATTCAGTTTTACCCAGCAAGGTTAGATTATATTTTTGATCATGGCTGTTGGCTCGGCAAGTAACATGCAAGTTTAATCCTTGCTTCTGTACAGCTAGTACAAACTTAGATGGGACAAATGTACTAATTTCTATCAGTATATGAAATACAAACTACATGAGTTTATTTCTATTTCTATCCTTATTTGTATCAAGAAGGATTATAATACATGAACCTACTTTGTATCATCATAGGATCAAGGGTCACTATGAGACCAAAGTAGGATTTGTTCAAATGTCCTAATTCGTATCATCATGGGACGAAGGTCACCGTGGGACCAAATCAAGAGTTCATTAATTAAACCAACATGTAGATGACATGCAAAATTATTTTACTTGGTCTTGCTTCATGTATACACGCCCAGCAAAGATAATGCTACTGTAATTCAACCGTTTAGGGGACTAGCAGATATGTCTTAATATCTACCTGTCTATATTATCGGGCTAAAATCATGTGGACTTTAATTCTATTCTTGAATTGTATCGACATGGGATCAAAGATCACCATGAGACCAAACAAGATACGAACTTTCGGCTCCATCCCCTGATTTGAATCTTCATAGGGACCCAAAGTCACCATGAGACCAAGGCTAGGCATGAATTTAATGGAACCTCACTTCTATTCTTGATTTGTATCATCATGGGATGGTTATCACCATGAGACCGAATAAAGCGCACATTACTTTGGACTAGAACATCTACCATGGGCAAAAAATCATCATTAACAGGGAGGAATGAGAGAAGGATTTTCGCCTCCTTTTGTCACCTTGCGTTGAGGACGTACCGACGAAGCTGCCAGGCGGCAATGAGCGAACTGGTGCTTAGCTTACGGCAACCAGACAAAACACGTATCGTATCGCGTATGTCGAGCGGCCGGAGGCGAGCGACGCAGTCGAATTGGCGGCCGGCGACAAGCGTGTTCGACGACGACGACATGCAGCCGACAGCTTGTATGGCGGAGCTAGCACATGTATATGGCGAGCGGCGCAGAAGCGTGGCTTTTCTTTCTCTCAGTATCCGGCTGATTGACTGAGTCCTTGAAGATATCTTGGCTACCAGCTGAACGATTGCAAGTCCTCCTATTTGGACTATTGCCATACATATGGGCCATGGGCCATAATTGGTCCTTTATTACTTTAATAAGTTATTAATTAGGCAGTGGTACCGCTTAATACATGCATGCATGTAGTTAGTGCACGTATTGTATAGTCCATCTAGTATGAGCTAGCTAGCTAGATGATAGATTATCAAGTTTGTCGAAGATTAATTCCTGTAAGGAATATTAGATTTGTTTTAGTGCAATATTTTGCGTATAACTTGCCATTATATTTTAGTCCAGTGGTGACCCTATTTCAGAGTTTGCCGGAACAAAATTGACTTTTATCTGTGATCGGATACTTTAAAATTTTGGTATCACTCGCACATCGTGAATCTTAGGTCGATATCGGATGAGCAATATCGACGACATATTTATAAGTCAATTTAATTTCTCCTTTTTCCCTTGTTTTAGAAATCTACTTAATACTTAAATTCTTTTACCATAATTTAAATATATTTTATTTTAGACAAAATTGGTGTCAATAGTAACGACCATTGGTACATGCAGGATACCTACCATCCTCCCGTATCATGTGGAGGTAGCTTCGTCTCGTCAAATCCTACAGCTTTTGTGAAGATGCCTATATATTTTGAGGCATCAGCTATCGTGTAGAAGGCCGTCATTCTCATGTCGCATCACAACACCACCAAAGGAGATTAACACCATAGTTCATCCCTTCCATCTTCCATCCCCTCCGTTAGACATAGACATTACTTTGTACTTGAGACCTCCTTGTGATTCGGTGACCATTGTATGAATATTTGATTTCAATCTAAGTATTTTGCACAATGTTTTATACCCTTGATCTTATTGTTATGATGTGTAGTCCTCACGGGCTGCGGGTTGGGGAAAAACCTCGCAGCAATTATGTGCATCTAATCTATGGGATTATTGTATATTGTTTGAAAGTGGGATTTATATCTTTTATTTCTTTGTATCTTGCCTCGATCTTTGGACTTGTAGGTACCCAAGATCCCCGAGATCGATAAAGGTTTGAGGTGAGATATTTGGCTAGCGGCAATCTTATAGGAAACCTAGTGACAGAAAGGGTTGTACGGTCTTCTCTTGGTGACCCATTCAGGATCACAACAACATCACCACTTAAGGCTTTGATTTGTGTTTTACACTTAATAATCGTTTGTGGCACGGTGCTTCGTGGTGCACTTAGTTGGATCAAAATATTATTGCTATGCCTGTTGCTCGTAGGGGCTCTAGTGTATTAGGATGTGTTTCCCACAAGAGATTATCTCCATTAAAACATTACACATGAATGTGCTTGTTATTATATTGTATCCCATGTGATATGCAGTTGCAGGCGGATCTTCAACCTTGGCCTTACTCCATCCATTGAATCAACCCACGATAAAAGTAAACTAGTTTGGTACGGTCAACGAAGGTAAAACAAAAAAACAAAGTCTTGTAGACGTGTCCTTTTAAATTCCGTATAGGATTGTTTCCCAAGATTCGATTAAACCTAGGTCTAACAGGGAAAAATACTATTATACTACATCCGTGAATCCGGATCAAAGGTATCATGGATGCACACTCGAAGAACACGACAAACTCACGCACACACGATACACCAATACATGCCTATGGCTCACGTCGGTGGCTACCGATCCAACACCATCCCTAGGATCGGTGTCATGCAAGAAACTCTCTCGAACTGACTCGGCGAGGATGAGGATCTTGGTGAGATCTTGAAAACTTGGATAGAGATTACTCACACCAAGGCCTTGTATAACTTGGATGCAACAAGGCAAAATCCAAAGAGGTTAGGGGTAATAGGTGCTCCTTGTCAAGGAGCATGAGACCAAACTAGAGAGGTTCCACAAAGGGGGTTTTCTTCTAGTTATATTATCAAGATTATCAAGTCTAGGGTTTACATAGGAGGGGTGGGGATATATACACCAACCACATAAACATGGGAAGTTTAGGAAATAAACAGGAAGGTTGGGTTGAAATAGGGGGTTACATCGGCCAGGCCTGGCAAGCCTTGACATGCTAGTCGTCACTTTGGCTGGAGACTCCGGTCTTGAGGGTCAGCGACTCTGGTGTGGCAGGAGACTCTGGGATGTCCACTATAGCTTCTGGAAGTGGGGGTAGAGTCCTGGTGGAGTCTTCATGCTCTCCAGACTTGTCTCTGGGGCGTGTATTATAAGCTCTAGGCACCAGCCTAGAGTATTGGTCAGAGTCCTTGGGGAGTTGTGACGAAGTCTCTGGTGTCTAGGGGCGAAGACTCCAGGCTTGAAGGCCAGAGACTCCGGTATGTTAGCATATTCTCATCCAACTCCTTGTTCTTATTTTGTAGTGACTTGCCGATGAGTCCGGGCTTCGTACCTGAGTATACACAACATAGAGGCATGAAGTAGAAAGCCATTCAAGAACATATCGAAGTCACATGATGAGAGGAGCAAGTTAACCTTATCTTGGATGAGCTTGGCTCGGGTGCGAGTCATGGGACCACTTTGGTGTCTTGGAGGTGTAGATTCAGGGATGTCCGTAGGACGGGCTGCATCAACTCCCCTTTGGGAAAGAGTCATCCTCGACATTTCATCTTCATCATCTCCATGGAATGGTGATAGGTCTGCCGCATTGAAAGTATTGCTCACTAGATACTTGGATGTAGGAATGCCGACAACATAGGCATTGTTATTGATCTTCTTTAGGACCTTGAAGGGAGCCTCTCTCTTGGCTTGATCTTGGAATCACGTTCCTTGGGGAAGCGGTCTGTATGGAGCTGTATCCACACGAGGTCACCTTCTTCAAAGACCATCTCATTCTTGGACTTGTTTATAGCATCTCCAACAAGCGCGCTATATCACGCTCGAGCTGTATAAACTGCATATATATATTGTCGACTCTAGTTTTCAATGCTCTAGCAGGCACTGCAAACTAGCACAGACTGAATTTTGTGTGCGTGCAGGACATTTCACTATCTTGCACCCCAAATTTGCTACACTGGCACTAGTGCGCTGAATCTCGTAGCTCGCACGCAAACTCGCAACTGCCATGGTTAAACCTCCTGGCTTCCGCGCTCTGACTTGCCCATCCTCCCTCCTACACGCATGCTGGTGAAATTTCGATGATGGACGGGTACGATGGCACGCCTCCGACCCCTCCCTACTCGGTCGTCCCTCCTAGCATCGGAAGAGGGCTTCTGCTACTGCAGCCCAGGGCAAACCCAAGCAGTGGACTCATCCACAGTCTATTCGTACCACCATGACCATACTCAAATGATGTTGTCACGCCGTTGCACCCGCTGTCCGCGAGGAAGGGAAAAAACACGGCATCCAAGCGCCCGTGCCATCGGGTTCCCAAAAGAAGTAGAAGGCGGCCGCGGTCAAGCTTATCCCCCACCTCCTCCAACGTAGGCACCAACGACCACCAAGTTCCATCCTCCCCTGCCCCCCACTGCAGAATCTGCCAGCGAGCGGATCGGATTTCGGCACACCCAATGTGTTCGACCAAAATAACACAAGGTAAAAACGCCTATTTTCTTATTTCAAGGTATATTTTCAAGCAATGATAACATGTGTTCATTTTACAATTTAGTGTTGACGATGACACATTTATGTCAACTATTAATGTTGGATCCTCTTTTGCACATGACTGTTTGTCTCAATCAAATCCCCAACAAGATGAAAAGGACGAAGTGGATGAGGATGGTGAGGGTTTTATTGAGGTGACGAGAGGTAGGATGGAGAAATTCATCATGGAGGAAGACAAGTTGCTTTGTAATGCATGGTTGAATACAAGCTTGGATCCATGGGTTGACACAGAACAAACTCAGAACACCTATTAGACAAGAATGAGGGAGTACTTTGATAAGAACAACACAAGTGGAAATGAGCGCAATGATTATTCTCTTCATTCCCGTTGGTCAGTCATTAACACCGATTGTCAAAAGTGGGCGGGTGGTATGACAATGGTTGGTAAGATGAACCCAAGTGGCACTAATCCAAAATATAGGGTAAGTTTTTTTATTGTGTGAAACTACTTTGGTTCCATGTGCATATGTTTATTGGTCAACATGAATCATTATTTTCTTTTTTTGACAATGTAGCTCACCATTTCCCAATTTATTTTCAAAGATGGCAAAAAGAACAAGAAGGGCAAGAAAACTATTGGGAGGTCATTTGTGTTGTCCTATTTCTACAAGGTGCTAGAGAATGAGGAAAAATAGAAGAACCATGATAAGTTGGAAGTGCCAACAAAATCCTACAATACAAATATGGAGGCAACAATCCTAGATGATGATGAACGATCAAGTGATGATGGCAAGATAAGATCTACTCCTCACTTGGCTGCGAATAAAAAACACCCGTAGGGAGGAGGAATGCAAAATATGTGAAGGGGAAGAAGGAGGGATATGATGAGATTGCAAAATCTATGGAGGAAATGTTGAATGCAAGGAAGGAACCAAACAAGGATATGAAGATCTCAAGGACCAAAGAGGTCAAGGCCGAGGCACGGAGGGCCATTACGGAGGAGAGGATGGTGGCGCGGAGGAAAGGAAGGTGGTATTGGAGGAGAAGAAGGTGGCCATGGAAGAGCATCAATGCCTACTTGAAGAAGAGAAAAATATCTTCTTCATGGGCATGCCCAAGCTTGATGAAAAGCAAAAGGAGTACATCAATCTTTGTCGCGGAGAAGTGTTGGCTAAAAAAAGAATGATCTCCAACTATATGAAGGGAGGAAATGGAGGGATGAGTGTACCCATGGGAGGCTTTGGAAACATGGGAGGGATGAGTGCACGCATGGGTGAGTATTGTGGGGGCCCCGTATTAATCCTCCGAGAATCCTTGTTATGCATATCACCATGATCCCATCATCAGTGTGTCATGGCACATAACCGACAAGTATAAAAGTAAACATCCATTACTTAAGCGATACAAGTCATACCTCAATTGCCATTATGGCCACATCGATCATCATCAGCGGAACTTTATCAAAGAGTCGATCCCAAAACATGCCTTAACCAATAGGCAGTTGACTAGGAGAACGTCCTAGCTCGCATAGTCGTCAACGTCACCTTCTTCTTCACCTTACTTCTTGAATCTGACCAAGTTAATAGCGAGGGACAATGCTAGTGAGTACTTTGAATGTACTCGGAAACCACCTTAAGAGTGAAACTGACGAGGGTTAACCTCGGCAATGCCTATGGTTATGGACTTAGGGTTTTGTGGAAAGGAGAACGTTGGGGATTTCATCAGCTGATCGGACAAACAAGGGAGTCAAAATAGTCTGATTACTGGGGAAACTATGATTACAGATTGCTCAAGGCTTTGGTACCTCTCCGTTGGCTCCTCCCAGCCTTTATAAATAGGTTGGGTCCTAAATCCGTATACGGATAGGTTACAATTACAACACTTAATACAATGTTGGTTTGTACTTCTTCCTTGATTGCCAAGACATGCTTTCTATCCGTCAGATGCTTCTTGGACCTTCCTTTATTCGTCATGGGCCTCACGGGTTGTAGGCCTTTATGTAACCCGGGTAACTAATCGTAGGAACCCGATTAGTCATACCGATGTCAGTAGCCCCCGAGATTCCATCCGAATCATAGATTCAGGTTGAATCTCAAAGACAAGTTTTGTTGTAAGTCGAAGATTTTCATAATAAACAAATTAATATTCTTTATTTGATTATGGTAGGGATTTGGTATAACATGCCTGATGCATCCGACGGATCAAGAATTAGTTAACTGCTCTTGGGCAAAAACACCGTGAACCTACATCAAATTCAAGTCCCGGGCTTAAACTCGGTATTTGCTGGCATAATTTAGTTCCGGCCATTGAGGTCTTATCGAATACTGAATTCTAGTGCTTTTATTTTGGGTACCCAACATGTTCATCAGGATTTTTCATCATATCGTGGATACGAGTAATTTACTGGCAGAGCGCATTCAGGTGTGGTTACCAGGCTGCACAGGGAAGATCCTGGGGTCTTACCTCATGTTGTGGACACGCCATTCAGACGTATTATCATGGCAGACGCGGTCTAAGGATTTTTTTTTTGTCGACTGCCTTGTTTGGCTATTGGAATTTCTAAAGTTGTTAGCTTTATTTCATTGTTAATACATAAGCGCTCCTGATGGGACTAACCATCCGAGGATACAATCATGTAATATTCATAGGTTTAAATTTTTCCACTCCGTTGGAGTTTTTATGCTGCTTTTTATCGGGTGCGCTTTCTGCACACGAGGATAACAATCATCCGAAGAGTTCTCTTACTTCGGGTGATGAGGGATAACCTCGGCAATGCCCATTATTATGGACTTAGGGTTTCATGGAAAAGAGAACGCTAGGGATTTTATTGGCTGATCAGACAAACAAGGGAGTCAAAGTTGTCAGATTGCTTATGGTCAAATTGATTACAGATTGCTCGAGGCTTTGTTGGTGCCTCTCCATTGGCTCCTCCCAGCCTATATATATTAGGTTGGGTCTAGAGGCCATATATGGATAGGTATCAATCTTACAATTACAACACTAATACAATGTTGGTTTCTATTTCATTATCTAGCAAACTATGTCTTCTGTCAAATGCTTCGTGGGCCTTCTTCTTGGGCTTCATGGGCCATGAGCCCTTATGTCAACAGGGTAACTAATCATAAGGACCCAAATATTCATACCCATGTTAGTAGCCTCTGAGACTCTATCCAAATTATAGATTCAGGTTGAGTCTCAAAGACAATTTTATCGTAAACTGGAGTTTTTCTTTTGTTTAGATCATCATGAGGGATTTGGTACAACAGGCCGAATGCATCTGACGGGTCGAGAATCAGTTAATTTCTCCAGGGCATAAATACTGTGAACCTACATCAAATTCAAGTCCCCATGCTCGAACTCGGAGTTTTCCTTGCGTAATTTAGTCCGGGCCATTGAGGTCTTATTGAATACTGAATTCCAGTTCTATTTATTTTGGGTACCCAACACGTCCATCGGGATTTTTCATCGTATCATTGATATAGATAATTTACTAGAAGAGCGCATTCATGTGCGGTTACTAGGCCACACATGAAAAATCCTGGGGTCTTACCTTCATGTCATGGACACGGCATTCAGACTTTTATCATGTTAGGCACGGTCCGAGATTTTTTGGAATTTTATCGATAGCCTTGTTTGGCTGTTGGAATTGCTGGAGTTGTCAGCTTTATCAGATGATACTTATAAACGTTCCGGATGGGAGTAATCATTTGAGGATACAACGATGTGATGCTCATAAGTTTATAGTCTTTTGACCGTGGCAGAGTTTTTATTTTATCGGATATGGTTTTTGATACACGAGGATAATAATGTTTCGGGTCATGCTTTGAAGAACACACATGCAATGACACTGGTGGATCCTTATGTGGTTTGTGAGAAGAACACACATCCAATGACACTGGTAGATCCTTATGTGGTTCATGATAAGAACAGACATGCAGTGACACTGGGTGTGGTTCATGAAAAGAACATACATGCACTGACACTGGGTGTGGTTCATGAAAAGAACAGACATGCAATGACTCTAGCTGTGGTTCATGAAAAGAACACACATGCAATGACACTGGATGTGGTTCATGAAAACAATAGACATGCAATGACACTGGTGGATCCTTATGTGTGGTTCATGAAAAGAACAGACATGCAATGACACTGGTGGATCCTTATGTGGTCTGTCTAGAGGAACACACATGCAATGACACTTGGTGTGGTTCTTGAAAAGAACAGACATGCAATGACTCTAGCTGTGGTTAATGAAAAGAACACACGTGCAATGACACTGGGTGTGGTACATGAAAAGAACAGACATGCAATGACACTAGTGGATCCTTATGTGTGGTTCATGAAAAGAACAGACATGCAATGACTCTAGCTGTGGTTCATGAAAAGAACACACATGCAATGACATTGGGTGTGGTTCATGAAAATAATAGACATGCAATGACACTGGTGGATCCTTATGGGGTTCATGAAAAGAACAGACATGAAGTGACACCGGGTGTGGTTCATGAAAAGAACAGACATGCACTGACACTGGGTGTGGTTGATGAAAAGAACATACATGCAATGACTCTAGCTGTGGTTCATGAAAAGAACACACATGCAATGACACTGGGTGTGGTTCATGAAAAGAACAGACATGCAATGACACTCGTGGATCCTAATGTGGTTTGTTTTGAAGAACACACATGCAATGACTCATGCTATGAAGAACGAAGTCTTTTTATCGGGTGCGCGATAGTACTCCCGATGGGAGTAGCCCCCGAGGCTATAGTCAAAAAAATTATTCGATTGTAGGCTCATGTCTCTAATCATCTATGGAAATTGCAAACCAGGTATTCTATTTCTAGAACCCTTGTGACTTTTTGCTGGGTGCGCTGCAATGCTTCCCATATGAGTAACCTTTGAGGTTATGTTTAGATGCTTTCATTGGAGTAGAAACTCACTTTTATGACTTGTTCTGTCTGATATTGCGCCAACTTATGCAATCATCAATATATTTTATTGATGGATCCCCCTAGTGTAGAAATATGAAGAATGAAAGATGAGTTCAGAAGAAGTCTTATCCTTTATTGTAAACCTGAAGACGAAGGTACATGTTCTGGCATAATTGCCTGGCCGTTGGCCTTTATTTAATGTAAATTACAAAAAAATAACAAAACTCTAAGCATAAAAATGTCGTAGCTGCGCAACGTTCCATTGATTGGAATATTTGACTCCTGTTTTCTTGTCTTGTAGCCGCTATGATCCGTCGGGGATTACTTCTTTGACGATGTAAGGTCCTTCCCATGGTGATTCCAGCTTTCAGTGACCATCTTGTTTGAGACGAAGGACCAAATCCCCTACGACGAAACACCTGGGTCACAGTCGTCGGCTGTAGTAGTTGCATAAATTCTACTAATATATGGTTGCTCTTTGTAGAGAAACGTCGCGAGCTTCATCAATTGCATCGACGTCATCTGCTAGTGCTTCTTGGGATGCTTCTTCATTATATTCTGCAACTCGAGGAGACTCATGAATTACTTCTTCTGGGAGGACAACTTTCGCGCCATGGACCAGAAAGAAGGGTGTTTCTTGTGTTGAATTGTTCGGGGTGGTGGTGCGTATACTCCATAGGGCAGAGCATAACTCATCTACCTAGGCTCCTTTTGCTCTATCAAGTGGTTCCGACAATATTTTCTTAATACCATTGGTGACGAGACCATTGGGCTTTTCCACTTGCCCATTGGTTTGTGTGTGAGCAACTGAGACATAGCTTACTTTTATACCCATGTCTTTGCAGTACTCCTTGAATTTATTGGAAGTGAAATTTGTTCCATTGTTAGTGATAATACTATTTGGTACCCCAAATCGGAACACTATTGATTTGATAAAATTTATAATCGATGCTCCATCCTGACTAGTGACAGGCATCGCCTCCATCCATTTTGTAAATTTGTCGACTACTACTAGCAGAAAGACATGTCCCCCGGGCGAAGATTAATGAATCTTGCCCACCATATCAAGACCCCACTTAGTGAATAGCCAAGCAAGAGTGTAATACATCGAACACTACACTCTAAGCAACAAGCCAAGATGAACCCAAAAGTGGAGAAGGGCACGGTACCAGCCAACCACCCTACCCACTTTCAAGAACATCGTAACAAGAACGACCAGCGTAGTCGACAGGTATGCGAACAAAACATACACAAGTGTGTATGCCAATGACATACAACAGTACATCAGAGACAAACTATCTAAAAGAAATAGAAATATTCAACGCCATATGGCAAGATCCAAATATCCTAGATAAAGATAATAGTTTAGGATACATCCTCATACATCACACATCAGAGTATCAAGCGGAAGCTGAAGCGGAAGCGGAAGACAAGATCCGAGTATGGACAAGAAGCAAATTGGCATAAGATACCCCAAAAATAAGCACATCCGGCTCACAGATCTCATGGATCTCCATCTCCAGAATCTCTACGCCTAACAGTCGTTGCCACCATCATGCGTGTGGTGTGCCATCTGGCTCGAGAAGATGCGGACGTGCGCGTGTATGTATTGGTGCAGAGTGTGGTAGGCATAGAACACGCACTCGTGGACGAGCTCTTCCATGGCGGCGACCATGGTAGGTGTCTGCGCGAGCGTCGATGGGCTGGATTGAAGGACTAGCTCACCTTGGGGTTGAGGGTGTTCTTGGAGGGGTTGGAGGCGATCGGAAATAGGAAGAAGCATGCTTGTCGAAGTCATCCGTGGCAGGCTCGGTGGCGGCTCCGGAAAGAAAAGCTTGGCATTCCTGGGCGTCTTCGGCCCCGCCTCTGCCACCAACATGATCAAGGGAGATGGGCTGGACGCAATAAATCCATCACAGCGTCTCCTTGTCGAGATGGGAGCCTAATAACTTGTGGCTTCGGTGGCAGAAGAAGAATTCTGGCTTGGTGGTTTCGTGGAGAAAATGAAAAAGGTAGGAAGGAGGAGGGTGCTTGGGGATCTCGATCTCGATCTGGAAGGGTGGATGAGGACAGCACTGCGAGGCTGAGATCACTTTATGGGTAGAGAGAGAGGAGGGTACGCGCGAGGCGTGGGCGAGGCTGGTAGATGGCTTCAAGCACGTGAGCACTGGGGAGGAAGAGAAATAGCTCATCTGGTCGGTGGACTAAGGTAGCAATGTGGCCCAGGTTTTGCGAGAGGGTAGCACCAGGGGATGTCTTGCTGGCCTGCTGCTTGCGCGCGCTACGGCGATGCTGCTGCTGCTTGCTTAGCTGGGGTGCAGCCGGGATGGAACAACAAGTTCTAGGCTGCTCCTCTCGGTAGATTAGGTTAGCTAGCTAAGGACTAGAGTTAGCAAAGAGAGAGGGAGTTAGGTTAGATAGTTAGCTAGGTTGGGTAGTTTCTTTCCCTCTTTCTTTATCTTTATTTGTTTTGGATTTATTTTAAAACAAGAATTTTAAATAAGCTCCCAAATGCAACCACAAGACCAAACAAACCAAAACCAAAGAAGGTGATGAGAAAGGTTACTATTGAGGTTTTATTTGAAAAGGTCGCAACTTATATGAATTTGAATCATGCAAGCTTCCTCACAAGTATCCAATAGAATTTAAATAAAAGAGAGACGAGGGAGAGATTTGCATGGGACATGCATGGTTATTAAATGCCACCACATGTAGTTGTGAAAACAACCATTGTGAAACATGGGCATTTATTTAATTATGCATTCAAAATTTGAATTAAGGCCTTGCAAAATAGACAAGCTTGCTTACCCACATGATATATATATGAAATATAGCATGCATGGATATATAGGGACCAACTAGCGTGTGTGTTTCCACTAGATGGACATATAGCCTCATATATATTCAAACATGCCCACATTCAAATTCAAACCATATGGAAGCATGAGAATGTATTCTACCCACATAACATTCAAGGGTGGCCATGTGGCTCCACATCTTTAATATTGTTAAAACAACATATATCACATATGGGAGCATGTAGAAATATAAGTAGATCCACCCAACGTATATGAGCTAGATTTAAATACCAATATAAATGCAATGGCTCTTATACAATTAGGATGGTGGAATTTATAGATGGAACCAAACAAAGGTGGTGGAAGAATAAAAGATATGCCCCATCTCAACTTGGGCATCGCGCAATGTATCAATAACCAACTATAATATATGAAGAGGCAAATACAAGGAGTAACAAATGCATTATGAGGGAAGAACCAAATAAAAAGGGGTTTTATATGATGCTCAAATGAAATATGGAATGGTGACATGATCATGATATAATGATGATGCAATAAATAATAGTAGGAAGTAGCAATTTATAGACTAGGCAAGTAGCATTGCAATTTTTAGACAATTGGGATGCTACAACTCTCCCCCACTAAACAAGAATCTCACCCCGAGATTCATAGGAAAAAGAAAAGGCACAAGGAGAGGAAGGTGCTCGGAATGAAGGTGATCCTCGCATTCCCAAGTTGATGAACAACGGAATGGTGTGACCATTTCACCTTGCAAAACTTGCTAGACTTGTTGCGAGTCTTGCGTTTTGCTACTTAAAACAAAGGACTTGAAGATTTTGAAGGATTATTGCAAACACAGAAGGTAGGATGAATATAGCTGAGGTGCCATGATGAACACAATAAAGGAATATAACCGCTTCTTGTAAGGATTTGAAAAGACGATGTATCGAGGAGAGAAAGGAAACAAACATCGTTAGGATTAAAGATCAATAGGTGCACATGAATATGATTGTTTGTTTTGCCGGAAGAAAAGATCAACTTTGGATAAGTTTTCAACCACTATGAAACTAGCATTTTCTCTTCCCTCGGATTTAAGAAATGAAGTTTGGAGAAACAATATTGCCTTTAAACACTAGAATTCCTTGATATCAACGAAAATATTAGAATTAAGTACTTCTCGGATTAGCTTCTTCTTGCACCAGTAAGACCCAAAGGATCACGCAATTAAGGTGCACGGATTTATCTTCAAGTGAAAGAGGTGATGCTAGTTTATTGTGGAATCCTGAGAAGAAGTTGAATGTTGAATATATGGAGTTTATTGTAGAGATAATTTTTGCTTACCTCAACCCTAAGGTTATTGCAATAGATTTTGCGATTGTTGGCATCAACCATAACTGGCTTTACCAAGAGAAAGGATTTGGCAAGTGAATTCAGATATATCTTCCAACCATCTTGTTTGATGATGTCGAGCATCGGTAGAATGAAGAGGATGGAAAATATTTTGCATTTCTTTCCACCAGATCATTGAATATTTGCTCTAACTAGAAATATACGAGACCACCAACAAGAATTTATTGATTATATTCCTAGAGAGAGCCCTCCAGAAAAACATGGACGAAAGTAAAAGTTTCAAGAGATAAAGGCCACTTCTAACTTCCGTGGAATGAGTGAAATCGCATTAATCCACCAATTCAATGTAACCAAAGCGAATGGTAATAGTAGTGGTATGGTCATGACTCCACCCCGCACTCAAAGCATTACTCCATACATGAATAAGAAAATCATGCAACCTAACTCTTGAATTTTAGACTAAAGATCTTGATAAGAACTCATGAAGCTCCATAAGAAAACAAAGATTTGATGCAAACACTTCATAAGATCCAACGTAGATAAGATGATGATGTTGTCGTCATGTTGGAAGATCCCAAACCACCGGAAAAGATATGAACGAAGATCACTAAAACATATGATAGGTCCAACAGATAAATCAAGAAAAGCACCAAGGTCTTGAATAGAAGAATTGTAAAAGATCTGAAAAGTCTTCATGGCATCCGTCGGATTGAGGATAGAAGATGAAGCGAGAGAGTTTCAAAAGGTTTCTTCGATGAGTGGAACACCAAAGAATTTATTGTCCTACTTGATAAGATTTGAGAGAGATTTAGCAGACTTGAATAAGTTTTCCACAAGGCAGTGAGAATTACTTGCCAAATCGAGGAAAAGCAACGGAGCTGGTTGGAATCTATAGGATGATGGAAACCAACACTTGACTTGATGGTTCAAGAATTGTAGCGATGTCTTAGCAGAAAAAGATGGCTGAGATAGGTGACTTCAGAAAGTCGGAATTCCCACTTCGAGAACTTTTCACACAGGTAGTGTTCACGAAGCTTGAGATAAAGTGAAGAAAATGTTCTTCATATTTTTCCATTGATATAGAATAGGAAATCATATCATCATGATATACCACCAAGAATTATCGAGATGTTCCAAGAATACCAAGTTCATGTTGAGGACAAATGAACAAATGCTCGAAACACTTTTTGAGCTCAACACTCTTTGAAAGATCATCAATAAGAGCACGTATTCGTGTTGCTGGAGATGGATTAAAAGAATATATTATCTAGTCTGTCGGAAGAGAAAAAGAGATGCCATTCTGGTTCACATAGTCGATCAGATTGCCGGTTGAAAAGATAAAGAGATCTTAGATAAGAATGATAGTAACTCATACATTAAGCAAAACTACAAGAGATGAAAGGATGAAATTCTCTCGTATCAAAGAGAACTTTGCGGATATGGAGTTTAAAAGGATATGAAGCACAATAGTCGGATGATAATCCACCATAGTGCCATAATAATTCTTCAGATTGCCAAAGATACTTGAGTATGCTAAAGATATGATCAAGGTATAACTCAAAATCCAAGAGATAACCACGATCATTTATAGAGTTAGATTGATATCATTAACCATATTCCACTCATTATAAGTGTCATATAGCTTTACTGAAACCCAAATTACAATAGCAAGCATCGGATCGATGCAAGTTATGCATTTAGCCAAAAAGAATTGAAGATGAAGTAAAAACTCCAGATTGAAGCACCGGTAGCAAATGATTGAGTTAGCATGGACATGCCGACAAAAGAAGGTAAAATAATGTATCACACATGACTAAAAAGGAGTGTGGAAACACAGATGTATCAAAGATTTTTTTGCATTTTTCGGCATTAAGATACCAACTAGATGCGCAAAACCACTTGACGGATAGAGATTAACAACTCCACATTTAGTGAAAGCATGCAGATAGGAAGAACACCCTTAACAAGATTGCATCGGTTAATAAAGAATCGGATAGATCACGTCAGTTTACATATTAGCCTATCGGTATGGAATGTACAAACTGTTGATAACCAAAGGCATATTGTGAAGCAAGGTTGGGTGCAATAGATCAACAAAGGATTAATACATCCTATGGTACTACAGATACCTCGAACACATGAATCCTAGTTTGAACTTTTAGAAGAGGATAATCAAACGTTACACTTCCTTACCAGAAAAGGGTGCATGGGTGGGTAACAAGAAAAAATGGAAGTAGTCCTACTCTCACGTTTAGTTTTTGCCTAATATGCATAGCTACCAAAATATTTTTTAGACTGACAACGACCATATTGGCTGAGACCCTGAAGGGTAGAATGGCTTTGATACCCATTGTAATACCTCGAACCCTGCACTCTAAACAACAGCGATGATAAACCCAAAAGTGGATAAGGGATTCTATTGTGGAGGCCTAAGTCCACCCACGTGTAGGCCCGTAGAAGCGGAGCAGGGCACGGTACCGGGCAACCACCCTACCCACTTTCAAGAACATTGTAACAAGAGAGAGAGGCGTATTCGACAGGTATGCGAACAAAACATACACAAATGTGTATGCCAGCGGCATGCAATAATACATCAGACATCTAAAAGAAATAGAAATATTCAACGCCATACGACAAGATCCAAATATCCTAGATAGAGATAATAGTTTCGGATACATCCTCATACATCCCACATTAGAGTATTAAGCGGAAGCAGAAGACAAGATCTAGGTACATACAAGAAGCAAATTGACATAAGATGCCCTGAAAATAAGCACATCCCGCCCATAGATCTCACAGTTCTCCATCCCCGGAATCTCTACACCTAACAGTCGTCGCCACCATCATCAGTCTCCTCAGCCCAGTAACCTTTCTGTGAGTAAACATGTCCGTCTGAACCAAAACATATATCGTGTGAGACCCTAGGGGTACTCAGCAAGTCTTAATGTATCTAAATGGAACAACCAGGGGGTGATGCAATTACAATGAAAGATAATATCTAAATAGTTTTATAGAGACAATCTACATCATCCGCCCAACCAGAGATGGACGTATGCTCGTTAATTAGTAACAACAGTGATATAAGTAACATAAATAAACATCGCTCGCCCTCCTTCTCGCTTATCGATGAGAAGGCGGAAGAACATCCCATCCGTTGGAAATTTTATTAACCATTCCATGAGTGTTACACTATTTACTTGTAATGTCTTAGTCAAATTAAAGGTGGTACTTTAGTTATAGTTATCTATGATCAAGAAACTGTGCTTCAATTCGTCTATAGTCATGGACACGGCTTTCAGAAAGATTGACCCTGCAGGGGTGCACAAAAAGCAACACACGGACGATCAACCTCGGGAAGAATCAAATAAAAAGCAACGAGGTCTCACGACAATGTATTCATAGGATTCATAAATTATTTCAGGGGGCCACCCCACTAAGCTACCCGCAACGAAGTTGGCCGGCTCTGAGACAGACCCAGGGTTTGTGTCGACGGCTGTAAACGACAGGGAACCTGAAAGTGTGTATGGGCTTGTCGATACCGGGAAACGTAGCACAAGTCCTAAACAGTACAAGCGCTCGACGCGCGGTAGTAAATAAAACAGTAAAGCATGTCATAAGTACAAGATACTAATAATGGCCCAAACTAGTTTGTGGCCCCAAAAATAAAATGTGAATCAAGATCAGTCAAAGGGGATTTATGGTCCCACATGCGATAGTGCGATAGTCAAGGAACAAGAATCAAATACTCGGGGTCCTACGGGACATAAGTGAGCATGGAAGAACCAAATAACAACTATTGCCTACCAGTGCCTCTTTTCTTTAGTTATCCCATTACTACACAGTTTAAGTTTTATAGGTACCTCATTATCCAAATACTCGCACAAACCCTACACTTGCAGTTCTGTGACTCGTATGGCTAAAAAAACTCCTATAGTAATGGCTCATAGGATTGAGGGTACAAGCTTAAGTGGGGTTTAAAAATAAGGCTATGCAATACTTGGGATTCATTTGAATGCAATCGTGACTCAATGATGCAAGAATAAGATAAATGCATAGGTGCTATATGTATGCAAGCATGGGGAATTTCTTGCCTGTCAGATCAACAGTAGGATAATCGGGATCCAGGTAGTACTCTTAGTTCTCCTGATAGTTCCCTTGCTTAGTGTCTGTCCGGAATAAAAGCCAAATACACAAAGAGCCATAATAGGTAAAGTGCGCAAGCATATGAATATATGCAACAAGCAAACAAGGTATGACATTATAGAATGATGCACAATTACATGGTATAACCTAGCCTAGCATGGGTGAGGTGTGAGAACAATAATAAAGCACTTTAATTAATTATTTAGGCATGTTTTGCTCCCATAACATTGTTGTATTCATTATACTTACATGATGCATGCTTCAATTCACATCATGAAATGCATAAACAGAACGGACTCGTCGTGCTGATTGATTTAGACATATTATTTGTCGGATTTGAAATTAAGGATTTAAAGTTATGAATTTATTAATATAAGGCATATTAATGGTATTTAATAATTTCAAAATTTTCAATTACTCAAAAAATATTTTGGATGGCATATTTGAATTCCTTACATTTTTCTAATCATAAATTATATATTATAAGTGTTATTTAGATTTATGAATTTAAAATAATATTTAAATGCAAACCAATTTTAAAAGGGTCAAAGTCAAATGTTTGACTAGCTCCAGTCAACTCTGGTCAAATATGAAAATATGGTTGTATTCATATTTGAAAATCATTCATATTTCATTTTGCAAGTTTCTTTAAATTCAAATTATTTAAATAGATATTGACTAATTGATATTAAACACATTTCTGGAATTTTGTTAAATTCAAAAAAAAAGGTCTAGGACTTTTTCTACTCAGGTGCGATCTATTCACGGGCGGTGACAGGTGGGGCCGCAGGCTCGCGGGGCCACTACACGCGCGGGCTGAGCAGGGGATGACAAGTGGCACATGGGGGACCGAGGGTGATGCACAGAAAACGTTCGGGGTTGTTTTTACAAAACCAACATGGTCACGTCGTGAAGAATTGAATCGAGATTGAGTTGATCAACGATTTCTAGCTAGTTCAAGTAATCTTTGAACAAAGGTTCTAAGCGCTTCGGACCTCCGTTTTGGATGCGGTTTGTGTCTGCGTGAAGAGGGGACATCAGGGAGCAACATTTGTGTTTTAAGTTTCTCTGGATATCGATTTTAGCTCCGGTAAAATGTCGATGAACAGAGAGGTTTGCATGTAGGCTAACTGTTGAATTTGATTGTCAGTGAGATAGGGCAAACTTTGGGAGGTCGCGGAGAGAGATTGAGAGCTCCGTTTTGGTCACTGTTTGCTCATGCTTGAAGAGGGCACATCCTAGATGAATTCTTATCAAGGAAGTTTCAATAGAGGGGACCTAAGGCAGCCAGAAAATTTGCGGGAGCAGAGGATGACGGGTGTTAAGCTAGGGCTGCAGGTGGTTTGCGTCGCTACTGTCTATGTGCAGGCGCGCGGCAGGGCGGCACGGTGTTTGGTGCGACGGCGACGAAGCTCTGGCATGTGTCTGGTGAGCCGTCTGGCTTGAGAAGATGCGGACGTGTGCGTGCATGTACTGGTGCAGCATGTGGGAGGCATAGAACATGCGCTCGTGGACGAGCTCGTCCATGGCAGGTGTGTGCGCGAGCGTCGATTAAAGGTGTAGCTCACCCTAGGGTTGAGGGCGCCTTGGAGAGGTCGGAGGCGATCGGAAAGAGAAAGAAGCATGCTCGTCGAAGACGTCCGTGGCAGGCTCGGTGGCGGCTCCGGGAAGAAAAGCTTGGCGTTCCTAGGCGTCTTCGGCCTCGCCTCCACCACCAACATGATCGAGGGAGATGGCCTGGACGTGGATGAGGACAGCACTGTGAGGCTGGGCTCGCTTTATGGGCAGAGAGAGGAGGGCATGCGTGAGGCGTGGGCGAGGCTGGCAGATGGCTTCGAGCATGTGAGCGCCAGGGAGGAAGAGAAACAGTGCCTCTGGTCGGTGGGGTAGGGTAGCGATGTGGCCCCGGTTTTGCGAGAGGGTAGTACCAGGGAATGTTCGGCTAGCCTGCGGCTTGCGCGCGCTACGGCAATGCTGTTGCGGCTAGCTTAGTTGGGGTGCAGCCGGGCTAGAACAACAAGTTCCAGGCTGCTCCTCTCGGTAGATTAGGTTAGCTAGCTAAGGACTAGAGTTAGCAAAGAGAGAGGGAGTTAGGTTAGATAGATAGCTAGGTTAGGTTGTTTCTTTCACTCTTTCTTTCTCTTTATTTGTTTTGGATTTATTTTAAAACAAGAAATTTAAATAAGCTCCCAAATGGAACCACAAGACCAAACAAACCAAAACCAAAGAAGGTGAGGAGAAAGGTTACTATTGAGGTTTTATTTGAAAAGGTGCCAAATTATATGAATTCGAATCATACAAGCTTCCTCACAGATATCCAATAGAATTTAAATAAAAGGAAGATGAGAGGGAGCTTTGCATTGGCCAGGCATGGCTATTAAATGCCACCACTTGTAGTTGTGAAAACAACCATTGTAAAACATGGGCATTTATTTAATCATGCATTCAAAATTTGAATTATCCTTGCAAAATAGACAAGCTTGCTTCCCCACATGGTATATATATGAAATATAGCATGCATGGATATAAAGGGACCCACTAGTGTGTGTGTTTCCACTAGATGAACATATAGCCTCATATATGTTCAAACATGCTCACATTCAAATTCAAACCACATGGAAGCTTGAAAATGTATTCTACCCACATAACATCCAAAGGTGGCCATATGGATCCACATATTTAATATTGTGAAAACAAGATATATCACATATGGGAGCATGTAGAAATAGAAGTGGATCCACCCCAACATATATGAGCTAGATTTAAATACCAATATAAATGCAATGGCTCATATATAATTAGGATGGTGAAATTTATGGATGGAACCAAAGAAAGGTGGTGGAAGAATAAAATATATGCCCCCATCTCAACTTGGTCATCAAGCAATGTATCAATAACCAACTATAATATATGAAGAGGAAAATACAAGTAATAAGTTGTTGAGCTCTTTGTGCATTGCATCCAGCCAATCCGAATCTTCAAGAGCTTCCCATACTTTCTTTGGTTCCACCATGGAAATGTGTGCTTGGTGCTCACCAAAGTTCTTCCATTGTGCTCGAGTAGATATCCCTCTTCTTACATCTCCTACCACATTCTCAAGAGTGTGGTCTCTTAATTCCAAAATTCTACCCATTCTAGCTTGGCGACGAGTTTCGATTTCCTTGGTGTTTCTTGTGGGAATCACTTCATCATTTTGGTCCTCGTCATGACCATCAACTTGACCTTTATCATAATTGGAGATATCCTCTTCTACAGGAGGCAGAGATTGACCTTGGTCTTGATCAAGCCCATGACTGGCTAGGTTTTCAGCTGTTCTTATGGCAGTTTGTATAGATCTTCCTTCTGTAATGGCCTTAGCACCACTGGACATTCTAGAAAACGGAGACTCAATCACTTCTTGGTTGCAGGCATCTTCTTGATCAGTGGGTTGAGGGTCCACAACTTGTTCTTGGTGTGGATCATTGTCCCCTTCGATCGGAGCTTGTGGATGTTGTGAAGATGAGGGCTCCACTTGATTAGAGCATAGTTCTTCTCGATCCTCCATAAGGGGTTCCTCAATAGGATGGATGAAACCCGCACCCATTCTTCCTATGGCTTCCTGAGGCATTTCATCATCTACATCACAAACATCAACACACCCCGCTTGGGGACCATCATATTCTTCAAACACCACACTACAAGATTCTATGACAACTCCAGAGAGCATGTCATAGACTCTATAAGTGTGGGATTCGAGACCATAACCAACAAAAATACCCTCTAATGCTTTGGAATCAAACTTGGACAAACGAATACCCTTAATACAATAGAAGCACTTACAACCGAACACCCGGAAGTATGAGACGTTGGGCTTGTTACCGGTAAGTATTTCATATGGGGTCTTGACCAATTCTTTGTGGAGGTAGAGACGGTTTGAAGCATGGCATGCGGTGGAGATGGCTTCAACCCAAAAATTGTATGGAAACTTAAACTCCGCCAACATGGTCCTTGCCATATCAATAAGAGTCCAGTTCTTCCTCTCAGCTACACCATTTTGTTGAGGGGTATATGCAGCGGAATATTGATGTTTTATTCCCTCATCACTAAGAAATCCATTCAATGTGTAGTTCTTGAATTCGGTACCATTGTCACTTCTTATTGTCAATACCGGGACATTTTGTTGGTGTTGAGCCATGTTGATGAAGTCAATGAAGTTCTCTTGGGTCTCACTTTTTAGCTTGAAGAAATATACCCAAGTGTATCTTGAGTAGTCATCAACAATCACAGACAATATTTCTTCCCACCAAGGCTTGCATGAGAGGGAGGACCAAAGAGATCCACATGAAGGAGCTCCAAGATCCTCCTTGACTTGATGTAGTTCTTTGGCTTGTGGGGAGAGTCATGCATTTTTCCTTCAACACATGCCCTGCAAACACGATCTTTGGCAAAGCAAACATTTTCTTTTAGTCTAACAATATGACCATCCTTGTGAAGGCTTTGCAAAGTTCTCATGTTGACATGGGCTAGGCAGTGATGCCATAGCCAACCCACGTCGGCTTTTCCGGATAGGCACATCAGACTTGCTGTGGTTTTCCCTGAGAAGTCCACCACATACAAGTCATCTTCGACGTACCCAACGAAAGCAACCTTTAGAGACTTGCTCCACAAGAGGATCACAATATCGACATCAATAAAGACGGTAAAACCCATCTTTCCTAGAGCATGGACTGAAAGTAAATTATAACCAAGGGTCTCAACAAGCATGACGTCCACGAGAGTGATATCGTGTGCAACCACAACTTTGCCAAAACCCATTACCTTAGATTTTGACTTGTCGGCATATGTCATGGATATTTTGATCAACATTTGGTATCAATTCCTTGACACTAGATGCGCTTCCGGTCATATGACTTGTGCATCCACTATCAAGCACCCATTTTGACCCTTCGGAAGCATAGGTCTACAAAAGATCAAACTAGTTCTTAGGTACCCATTTTTCAATGGGTCCTCTTTTGTTAGCAACAAGGGTCTTGGGAACCCAAATAAACCATGCAATATAACCATCAAATGGGCCAACATATTTTGCATACACATCACCATAATAATCACACATTAAGACATAGTGAGGTCTAGCACTTCTCGCGCAGTCATCATGAGACATAGTTTTTCCACTTGTGGTCTTACTTCCCACAATGACATTGTTCTTTTCTTGGGCGGGCTTGGCCTTCTTCTTCTTGTTGTTCTTTTTCTTCTTGGCTTTAGAGACAAAGCCAATGCCCCCTTTTTCACCATTTGACCTTTGCTTGTTTAAGAGGTCATCAATAGACTTGTTTCCTTTGGGAAAGGAGGTCTTAGCTAGCTTCTTCTTCAACCTAGCATGTTCTTCAAGAGTATTTGTACAACTAGAAGGAATGAATGTACTAGGTGAGGGAGTATTGATCAATTGAGTTTGAAGCTTTTCATGAGACTTTGTGAGTGACAAGAGTTCACTTTCCAAGGCCTTGTGAGCCTTGTCAAGTGTTCTAAAATCCTCGGCGAGTTTTCCATGAACAACACCAAACTCAATCTTATCCTTTTTAGCCTTTTTGTATTTAGCAATAGCATGATCACGTTCCTTGATGAGTTTATTAATAATGAGATCATTAGCACCATCAAGGCCCTCTAGTTTAGTTTCAAGAGATATTCTAGTTTCTTGTTCTTCTTCTAGAGCATTATTAAGAGCTTCTATCTCAATCATGTGCTCTCTTCCTAATTGACATCTCTCGTCTAGAAGTTCTTGTGTGTGTGAAAGTTGATTTAAGAGGTCCACAACATGTTTCTTGTGTTCCCCTTGCAATTTATTCATGAACACATCAAAAGCAACTAATTCCTTTTTGAACTCAAGAGATAACTCATCATCAAAATCATCATTGATTAAAGAAGTGGAGTGTGATGATGATAATACCTCCGTTCCTCTTGCCATAAGACAAGTGACGTTCTTGTTGGAGAGGTTCTCATTTGGAGAGTCGAAGAGTGAGAATGAAGGAGTAGAGGTGGTGGCAAGAGCCGCCACACCACTTGGTGTATCCTCATCTTCCTCTTCTTCATCATCATCGGAGGAGAACTCTTCATGTGTGATCAAAGAAATTTCTCCTGGCTTCTTGTTGGTTGAGTTCCTCTTGATGAAGGGTTTCTTGTAGGGAGCTTTGGAGGTCTTCTTCAACACAAGTTTACCACCATGATCTTCTCTTTTCTCATAGGGACAAGCTGCAACGAAGTGATAGCGGTCACCACAGTTGAAGCAAGTCCTCAACTTGGAACCACTATCTCTTCTCCCATTGGGGTTGTTTCTTTGTTGCATTTCCATCTTGGCTTTGGCAGGATCTTTCCAAAAGTTTCTTGCATAGAAGGCCATGTATTCACCATGAGCTACCTTGACATCTTCAGGATGGCTCATTGAAAGTCCCTCATCACTTCCTTCATCTTCATCATATTCCACAACCTTGGCCTTCAAGGCAAGATTGGCACCGCTACTCATTCCAATGGCACGAGCGTGGGCGTCTTTAGCATTCTTGGCAGCGACCTTGAAGGCAGCCATCTCTTGCATCACTTCATTGGAGGTCATGAGATGGCAATTGTGTCTTCTCTGGAGACTCTTCAAGTCAGTAGGCTCAAAAGGCATGAGTGCACTCACATACTTCCTCTTGATCCAAGCATCATCAATGTGAGAGGCACCAACATTCCTAAAGGCGGTGGCTATGGATTTGAGTCTTCGATACATGTGTTCATGATCCTCACCATCCTTCATGAAGAACCCTTCGGCCTCATTGCTAAAGGCATCATATCTATTTCTTCTCATGCTCTCATTGCCAACAGACAAGTCAATGAGAGAATCCCAAGCTTCCTTGGCGGTGTTGTAATGCTCAATGTGGGGAAAATCCTTTGGCCCCACTCCAAGTTGACTCATGTGCAAGGCAGTCGCATTGAGTTGGCTATTGACCACTTCTCTTCTTGTCAAGTTGGTTGGATCCTCAATTTTGAGTCCTTCCTCAATAATGTTCCACAAATGAATGCAAGAGCTGCGCACATGAGATTTCATTAAAACTTGCCATTGAGCAAAGGAATGTGCAGATAACTTAGGTGTGTCTCCTCTATTATTTATATGTGGATGTGGGATAGGAGGGTCGGGAGAGTACCATCCGGGGACCGCATGGAACTCTTCTTTCCCATCACTCTTTTTGGTGGTGGAGTTAGTGGAATTATGTTCATCCGCCGCCACTTCCTCCAAATGCTTAGCCTTTGGGTTAGGTGGTGTTTCCTCTGGAGAGGGAGTAGGTGAGGTTTGCTTATCCTTAACAAGTTGCTCAAGAAGTTGACGCAATTGTTGGATCTCGTTGCCCAAGGTAGAGCTCAAGCTTGTTTCCAACTTCTTGAGATCTACCATGGTCACCGAATGGCTATCCTCACTTTCTCCCTCCCCGGTGGTGGCCATAATCTCTTAGGCGGTTAAGCCCGAATAAAGAGCCGAGGCTCTAATACCAATTGAAAGGATCGTATGGGCACCTAGAGGGGGGGGGGGTGAATAGGTGCAACTCCAAATTTTACTCTTAATCAAATTATGGTTTGACACAAAAGGTAAATTCTCTAGATTATGCAACTAAGGTGAATTTACCTATATGTCAACTGGCACAAGAACTAGCAAGAACTAGAGAAGTAAAGTGCGGTAAAGGATAGAAGTAACCAAAGTGGAGCGCTCGGAGACACAAGGATTTGTTTCCCGTAGTTCCTTCCTTTTGAGGGGAAGTACTTCTACGTTTGGAGAAGGGGTGGTATCAAACCACCAACGCCACGAGAGTCCTCCCTTGTTCTCCGATGAACATCACCCCAAAGGGTTCGATTCACCTCTTCCACTATAACGGCAACCTACGAGGTGGAAGCCGGCACCTTTACAACAAGTTCGAGGCACACATCCACAACCTAATTGGAGGCTCCTAAATACAAGCAAGCTGTCAAACAATCAAAGACAAGCTTGTAAGACCAAATCACAAGCTAGGGTTTCCAAGGAAACCCTAGAACAAGGGGCCCTCAAGTGAATGAGGGGGAAATGGAAATCTCTCTTGGTGAAGTAGTAGATCAAGGCCTCCTCCTTCGATTCTCCAAAGATCAATGACTTTGGATGGTTGAGTGAAGAGTTCTTGTGGATTTGGTGGCTCAAATGGTGATGCTTTTCTTGAACTGGACGAGCAACTTCCAAGGTAGAAGAAGGGGCCTATTTATAGGGCCCCTGGAATTAGAGTCGTTGGGAGCCACTTACACCGGACAGTACGGCAAATACAAGCCGGACAGTCCGGCCTAGCCAGACACTCCGGGCGACACCAGCCGAACACTCCGGCCTGGCAAAGTTTCCGGCCAGTGTCCGCACTGAGTCCGGGTGGAGTCCGATGTGGCAGACAGAATGTCTAGGCTGATCGCTAAGCCCCCAGGGCCGGACACTCCGGGTCAAGCTCACCGGACACTCCGGCTAGAGAAGATTCCAGCCAGAGTCCGGACCGTGTCCGGGTGGAGTCCGATATGGTGTTATGACTGTCTGGGGAACACGCCCACTTCACAGGGGCGGATAGTCCGGCTGGATCCAACCGGATAGTCCGCCCGGGGGCGGACACTCCGGCGAAGATCAGCCGGACAGTCCGGCTGAGATATGTTTCTAGCACAGACATGATCCAGGGGAGCTCTTTTCCTTCAGTGCAAAAACTCTCGACTATCTAATATCTCCTGCAACATTTAACAGCAGATTAAACTATCCAAGTGTTGTCAACAAACATCAAAATAATAGGAAGGGCATAAATGCCCTATCAATGGGTGATGGGGATATGCAGAATGGGGTATGCCCAGCAGGACATTTCGACTGGACCGAGCCCATTGCGAGTAGGCCTGCATGATGGCTACTGGAATGCGACTGAGGGACAAGCCTGGTGACTGGAAGCTGAAGGCCCATAAACATAGATAGGCCCTGTCGGATTAGGTCAAATCCTCCGAGTTCTTAACTGATTCGGTTGTAATCCTGTAAACCCTAGCGAGGTACCCCTATATAAACCTCCATAGGGTACTTTTTGTACTCACGTTCCATCATACACCCAATCCAAGCGACTTGCTGCCTATCCATCGAGCTCGCCACCCCTATAACTCACTAGCCGATAATACAATCTAGCAGGAGTAGGTCTTTACCCTATGGGGGCCCGAACCTGAGTAAATCCCTATGTCTTAGCCTCCAATATCGCACCGCAGATGACGACTAGATCTTGCCCTAAATCCTTCCATTCGCTACCCCTGGTAGTGACTGCCATGGTCATTCCCATGATAGTGTCGCCCACCGTGGGGCATAGCCAGTCCAGCCTGAGTTTTGTGGCGAGACCCTACTCGCGAATCGATCGGCCGATCGCCACCAGTCGCATGATCTCAATCGGCGGGATCCTTCAGATCCTGCCTAGTAGCTACATTCAGCGTCGCACCCGATCACGCATAGCGCGGTGATGCCGGTCGGCACCATCAACCTGTTTGTCGGGTTCATGGACGTTGTCGACCCGCCGGAGATGGCGATCATCGACGGATTGCCGCCACGCCGCGATCTACTCTCGGAAGGCCAGATCCGCTCCATCACCTGCCTTGCCTCCGAGTATGACTCAGCGGCCAGCAACGTGGCCGAGAGCGACGCAGCCCTCCACGACGATGCTGATTCGGTGACCCCTGCCTCGGTCACTGGATCCATCACCGCCGCATCACGCGAAGACTCCATCACACGGGTCTCCAACGCAAAGGATTTCGAGGACCCCTCCATCCTCAGGATCTTCAACTTCCACTCTAGGTCAGAGTCCCCTGATGACTTTCGCGCCAGATCCAATCGCTTCAACGTGATCTACATGGCGGGTAGCGTGAGTGTCCCGCCAGATCCCTTCTCCATGCCGATCCCTCGGACCGCGACGGCAACAGAGGTCAAGGAGTACCGCCTTCAGCTGGAGGCGGTGACACGCACGGAGCAGGCCAAACGAGAGAAATACCACCTAGAACGGCAAACGGCGCAGGAGCTGCCGCTCTACCACAAGCGCCGCATCAGGGTCCGTCTGAACTTCAACGTCCAGGGTCATACCCTGAATTTCGACTATGAGCACGACCCCGCTCGCATGGCCGAGCGCGAGGTCTGCGAGAACGCGCCACCCGGCGGTAGCGATCTCCCGCCACCTGGTGCAACTACGACCGGAGCTCCACCGCCACCGCACGCCTCATCCAGAGCAGGCGCGGATCATCATCTCGCCTCAAGCCCGGGACTCCAATAGACTCCCGCTCTACTCCACCCGATGGACAATGTCATCGTGAGGCAAGCTATAGTCACCAATCTCAACATCACGAGAGAGGGCGCGCTGCAGATCAAGTATTCCCAAACCCTACTCGCCAGGGCCATCGAGCAACAAGCCGCGGGAGTCGACCCGCGGGGACGGATGTAGTCCCGCTCGTTGGGGAGCAGGGCAGCCTCAAGCGGCCGTATAATGGTCACCAACACCCTCAACTGCCCACCACCCGAGCCTCTGCAGCTCCAACCACGGGCCGCAAATCCCGTGCTCTCCACCAACGAGCCACGACCTACGAACAACATAGTCGCCGCAAACGGTTAGACGATCGATGCGTGGACCCACATACTCAACAATCAGGCTTGGCGAGCGCGCCAGCCAAATGACCTGAGGCACACCCTCACCAACCGTGGCGACCCCGAGCCAAGGGACTCCCTCAGCCGCTACAAGAAATGTGTCAACTAGTGACCTTTTCTTAATGACCACGGATTTTTTGGTCATATAACTATGACCATTGCAAACCAAATAGTCGTAGGCCATTTAGCAGGGTCCAAACCTCTAAAACAACGACCTTTTCTATTAGAAAGGTCATAATTTGATTACACCAATAGGTCATAATATAGACAGAACTTGTCTATGACCTTAATTTTAGATGACTACAACCAATTTAAATGGTCGTTTGTGGTAATACATGAGTCGTTGAAATGAGCAGACTGCCAACTAACCAATTTCGCCTATGTCTCATGTCCACGTGTCAGTTTTTTTCTATGTATTATATCCATGTGTCAATTTTCGTCCACGTGTCATGTCCAGGTATCCACGTATATATGGGGCCCATGTATCCATGCTAACCAGGAGGAACAACTAGACTGACACCTAGGCCCCGTGCTGGACTCAGGACCCGCTTGTCAGCCTCGTCAGCACATGCAGGTCAGGCTCGTCAGGAATTAAGCAAAAAGAAGAGGCAGCGGGACTCGAACCCGCGCCCTCGACCCTCCACCCTTCCTTCCTACCTCCCGATTCTAACCACTTTGGCACTACAAGGTTCGTGAAATAAGAGCACACGAGAAGTATAAGTGGAGATACCTTGGGGCCCATCGCCAATAAACAATTACTCAAAAAAAAGCACCCCGGGGCGTTCGAACACACGACCTAGCGACCAATGTTATCTCCCACACGAGCTACCACCGGGCGATCGAGATGATCTTGTAAAGCTAGCAGTACTGCGGCCTTTTAATCAATAAGCGACCTCCAACTTGCGGGTGCTTGGGTTGCTCGCTGGGCTGGCCTTGCCTTGGGCCAACAACAGTGTCCGAGCGCCCATGCCTTGCTGGTTTGGCCCGTTTGCCTAGCGGGTTCGCCCGATCGGCCGCCACCAGGTTTTTTTCTTTATTCTTTTTTAATTTTTCTGTATCTTTTTATTCATAATTCCAAATTGAATAAAACAAAATTCATAGAACTTGTAAAATTTTAGAGAATACTTTAGGACATTATTGAACACATTTACTTTCCAGGAAAACTACAAGAACATATTTTCATATAAAACCTTAATAGGTATACATAGAGATTTGATAGGCCCTGATCTAGGCCTACGCCGAGGAGGAAACATGCCCACGCTTTCCGCGCCGGCGGCGGCTCCTACATTATCGCCGGTGACCGAGTAGCGGTAGGCGATTTTCAGGCGATCAGGTACAGAGGATCTGGCTCCACGTAGATCGGGCGCGATCGAGGTGGTTGGTGCGCTCATCACGTTGCTCGATGAAACAGGGCAGCGTCTCACAGCCCCGATCCAGTTTGACCAGCCTGTCACGTATGGGGATCGTGTGCGATGTGGTACATTCTGGTCAGCCCACGGAGAGATGTGCGGTGGCACCGACACGATCGTGCCGGCGCGCCGCCCTATGCGCGGGCGTGTCGGACGATCGTGGTCAGCGGTTGTGCGCGGCGCCATATCTCTGGAGGTGGACCACTTGTTCGAGAGGGCCACCCAGTAGAGGATATTGGTCGAGGGGTCACGGCTACGGCGGTGAATCAGAGCCTGAGAGGGGAATCCAGATCGTCGAGCGGTTCGGGGATTTCTCTCAACCCTAGGTTGGAGGGGGTGGGCAGAGTGGTATTCATTCAGTCGCCGCCTTCGTCGTCTCCCACTAGACCTGCAAACCCTACTGTGTGGAGAGCCACTAGATCTGGTGATTCTAGGTCTTTTGCACAGGTTGTGACGGATCCGCCGCCGATGATGGATCGCCGCTACCAGGGCTCGAGGAGATCTCCTTTGCGGCGTCAGAATTGACCTGTTCCCTATGCGAACAGGTCGAGATTTGGTGACGATGCAGAATCGACATGTTCCCTATGCGAACAGGTCGAGATTTGACGACGATGCAGAATCGACATGTTCCTTTGCGGCGTCAGAATCGACCTGTTCCCTATGCAGCAGTTAGGGGATATGCGTCTTCCTGATGCTCGTCGGCGTGATGGAGGATGGATCAGAGAGCAGGAGAGGCGCAGGGAAGAAGAGCGGCGGTGGGAGGAGGACCGCCTGGAAGAGGAACAGCGGTAGGCGAAAGATGAGGCACGTGCGGAGAATCGTCGTCGTGATGAAGCTGATAGAGTTGCAAGGGCAGAGGCACAACACCGTGAGGATCTGGCAAGGGAGAGGGCATTGGTGGAGGCTCGCCGTAGAGAGGATGAACAGGCCAGGAACCGGAGAAGATGGAGTCATCGACCAGAGATGCAAAGGGATTCTCATTCCACGGCGTCAGATTCATCTTTCAGGGGGATACCAGGTACTACGACTGACATCTCCTCTCGTCGCCCTGCTCCAGTGTTTGCACGGACCATTGAGCCGCCGCCGGTGATCAAAAATCCGGCACCAGCATCTGTCACTGTTAGTAGATCTGCTGCACCAGAGGTAATTCCCCCTATTCGTACTAATCCTTCTATGAGTATTCCTAGTTCGATTCCGGGGAGCACACCATCTGTTGCTGCCAATTTCTCTGTTACTGTTCCGCTAGTTGGCCAATCTGAGGCTGTAGCCACAACACTGGTGGGGTCCTCTGTACCTGCACCAGTTGTTGTTGTGCCTGCAAATCAACAGAGGATAGTGGAGGTCAGTAATTTCCCACAGACGAACACTGAGATTGTGGAAGTGCAGGAATGTGAAAACTGTGGGAAGAACCATAACATTTTGGTCTGTCAAGAAAGGAAGCCATGGGAGTATGTGCCTTTATTTTTTGGGAGTACTGATTTTGATCAGGGTTCTATTCAATCCCAGTAATTGAATCGTCCATCCAATCTCTTGATAACTTAAATTTGGCACATATCACTATGGTCAGAGGGCATGTTACTGGGAGAGACCTGGAGAGGGGATTTCAGGCTTGGGCAGATTCAGTTGGCTCTGGCTGGAGATTTACTGCAACGCCTATTAATGATGTGGAATTTTTGATGAGATTTCCCTCAGCAAAATCCATTGATGATTTCCACTTTGGAAAAGTATTCATGAAGACAATTCCTGATGTTGTGATTGAACTGTCAAAATGGAATGGTGATCTGGATCCTCTGGAGTGGATGGAGGAGGCATGGTTCAGAATAGTGGGTATTCCTATGAAATACAGGGAGAGATCGACTGTTTTTTATGTTGCTTGTTTGATAGGCAAACCTGTGGGTTTGGACAGGAATAGTCTCAGGAATTTGGCATATGTTAGGGTTAAAGTGGCATGTCTGGATATCACTTTAGTGCCTAACACAAGGAGAGGGGAGATGAAAGGTGGCTTATATGAATTTAAATATACTAGGGAGATTTTTGCTCCTGGACAAGTGCCAGCTATACCTACCTTTGTTAATGTAGGTGGGGGAGATACTCAACCTGTTGCTGATGCTCCTAGAGAAAGTAGCAGACCTGTGCTCACAGTGGCTAATGTTGATAGGGTTGAATCTAGCTTGGGGACAAATGCTGCTGCAACTGGTGCACCTGAAGAGGGGGGGCAGACCAACAAGGACCTCCCACAGTGTGCTGATTGGGAGAAGGGGAAGGGTCCTAGGGAAGAGGATAGGGAATCTACTGATACAGGGGACATGTCTTTTGGTGCTAGGGTGGCTCAGGTTTGGCCAAGTGGTAACCCTGCAAGGGGTATTGTGATTAGTGAAAATACTGGGGCAAATGTGTTGAACAGAATCAACAGGTGGAAGGGGGAGATGGTAGCAATATGCAACAGAGAGCTGTGATTGATCCGGTTCAGGACCAGGGGATGGGAGAAGTACACCTAGAAGTTTCTCAAGCTTTGGCTCCTAAGGAAATAGGGGCAGTAGTTAACCCTGATGACCCTACTGGTGGAGGTTAGTCCTTCCAGGATTTTATGCAGGATCTGTTACAAAACAAAAGCAGTGATAAGTATTATGAGCACAAGAAAATGTATGGCCATTTGCTAGAACAAATTGAGGAAGAACAGGGTGGTGCTGGGGGAGAGGATGATAGCAGTACTGATGGATCTGGTAAGCAGGATAGTTCTTCTGCTGAAAGTGGTGCTGATGTGGAAAACAATCCTCCTACTATTCAGGTGCTGAATGCTGTGGCAGAGGTGGAGCAGGTGCAAGAGTAGGTGGAGTTACAGATGGGGGCTTCACAACCTGAAAACTTGACTCAGGAAAGTCAGAGTTCTCAGCAGGAGTCTCAGGGAAATGATACTGAAAAAAATGAAACAAATGTGGAGGACCATTTGGTAAGGAGTGAAAGGCTGGCTACTCAAGGTGGGGTTTTGAATATGAATGAAAGCTCTATGTCTCAAGCTACACAGAGAGATCTGTCAAGTACTAACTTGTCCTTGTTTAATTCCTTTGCTGTGTTGGATGATGTTGATATTTTTAATAGAGCTTTAGAAATGGGGTAGAACAATCTTCTTTGAGTTTTGAGTTTATTAATTCTCTTAAAGATTTAGAGATGGCTAGACATAAACTAGCTGAGAAGGAAAAAGGGAAGGATGATGAGGCTGTTGATCAGGTGGGACAGGTAGAATATCTGGAGTGGAGAGATGGTGAGGAAGAGGATGTTGAGTTTACTCCTATGATTTCTAGGAAGAATAAAAAAAGAGAAAAGTCAGGTGGAAATTTGAAGAATGGGCAAGGTAAGTTAAAGGAAGTTGTTGTGAAGGTTAACAACTGTCACCCTATGAGTGGTGTTGTAACTGGAACAAGAGAGAGGAAAAACGTATCATGATAGGTTCCATTATAAATTGCAGGGGTGTGGGCAAGAAAGGTATGAGTTCCTACTGAACAATTTGATGCAGAGAGAGGCTGGATTTTGTCGGTTTACAGGAGACAATGAAGAAAGATTACCCTGATGGTTTTTTAGGAAAATTGATCCTATGAATCAATTTTCCTGGAGTTGGCTACCTTCTGTGGGGAAATCTGGTGGTATCCTGGGGGGCCTACGTTCCTCCAGGTTTGACAAATGTGATTTTTCAGTGGGTAAGTTCCATGTTAAGATGAAAGTTTTTGACCTGGATAAACAAACTCATTGGCATTTGGTGGTGGTGTATGGGGCTGCACAGAATGGGCATAAGGAGGATTTTTTGATTGAATTGGCTGATGTCTACAGCGATCAGAGTATTCCCTTGTTAGTTGGAGGGGACTTTAACATCATGAGATTTATCTCTGATAAAAACAAAACCCATGTCCTAAGTACATGGAGTCATATGTTTAATTTTATAATAAATACTTATGGTATGAGGGAACTGAAAATGTCAGGTGGACAGTTCACATGGACCAACAACCAAGCTGTTCCTACTTTGGAGAAGTTAGACAAGATTCTTGTTTGTCAAAAGTGGGAAAGCATGTTTCCTTTGTCAACATATCATAAGTTGTCTAGGGAGATCTCGGGTCATAGTCCTTTGCTACTGGATACGATGGAAGGACAAGCAGGTGGAAAGAAAGAGTTTAGATTTGAGAAAAGTAGGTTGGGGAATGCTGAGTTTATGGATAGGGTAAAAAAGTGTGGAATAAACCTGTCAGAGGCACAAATAGTTTGGACAGGCTCGCAGAAAAAGCTGAAGAATATCAGGAATGATCTAAAAGGGTGGGGGGTAGATATCAGAGGTCAGGAGAAACAACATAGGAAGCAGCTGGATGATGAGCTGAAGGAGTTAGAAGAGATTGAGGAACTCATTCTTCTTAATAAAGAGCAACGGATAAGGAAAGCTCAGATTCAGAAAGAACTCTTAGAAGCTTATGAGAAGGAAGAGCAATATTGGCAACAGAGGTCAAGAGATAACAGGCTCTTGAAAGGGGATAGTAATACTGAATATTTTCACAGAGTGGAAAATGGAGTCAGAAGGAAAAAATGATCTTCTTTATGCAGGATGGGGAAAGGCAGATTCAGGGGACCTATGATCTCTTGAAACATGCCACTGATTATTATAAGAAGTTGTTTGGTCGTGCTGATGGTTTTGCTATTAGGCTGGCAGATGATAACTGGACTGCTGAGGAAAAGCTTAATGAAGCAGACAGAGAGAATATGGGGAGACCTTTTTCAGAGGAGGAGATTAAAGATGTAATTGAGCAGATGGGGAAAAATAAGGCTGCTGGCCCTGATGGTTTGCCTGTAGAATTCTATCAATTCTGCTGGCAAATTATCAAGCATGATATTATGGAGGTTTTTGCTGATTTTCATTCTCATAAAATTGATCTAGCAAGAATCAATTATGGGATCATCACTTTGCTGCCTAAGAGTGAGGAGGCTGACATTATACAGAAGTTTAGGCCTATTTGCTTGTTACAGGTTATTTTCAAAATCTTTACAAAAGCTCTGACAGTCAGAGTGGAACTTGTGATGTAGAAGTTGATTGAAACTTGTTAGACAACTTTCATTAAGGGGAGATATATAGCAGATGGGGTCACCTTGTTACATGAAATTTTGAAAGAAGCTACCTTTCAAAAGCAACAAGGGGTGGTTCTAAAGTTGGATTTTGAAAAGTCATATGATAAGGTTAACTGGAATTTTTTGTTTCATTGTTGTAACCAGAAAGGTTTTGATGATGATTGGCTGATTTGGTTGAAAAGTGTTGTTACTCAGGGGACTCTCAGTGTAAAAATCAATGATGAAACTGGTCCTTATTTTGGGAGCTATAAAGGGGTGAGACAGGGTGATCTGTTTTCTCCCTTCCTGTTCAATATGGCACGGGATTGTTTGGCCAAGATGGTACTGAATGCACAGGCAGGAAATTTGTTCACTAGGCTTGCTGATAATCTTTTTGTAAAAGGTATAGCCATTCTGCAGTATGCTGATGATACTATTTTATTCATCAAGGATGATGTGGAGGGTGCCAGGAATTTGAAACTGTTGTTGTACTCGTTTGAAGCAATGTCTGGTCTCAAAATCAATTTTGAGAAAAGTGAGGTGATGATGGTTCTGGAAGATGATACAAAGCAGGAGATGTATGCTACTTTGTTTAATTGTCAGACAGGGGAATGGCCTATCAAATATCTGGGACTTCCTGTGGGTAGCAGGAAGTGCTCTGTGTCTGATTTGAGATTCATAGGGGAGAAACTGGGTAAAAAGATGGATGGATGGATGGGAGGTACACTTTCTGTGGGGGGTAGGTATATCAAAATCACTTCCTGCATTTCTAGTGTGGCTATTTATCCCATGTCAATGATCCTTTTACATAAGGCAAATGTGGAGGAAGTGGAAAAGCATACCAGATCTTTCTTCTGGTATGGTAAAGCAGGAAAAAAGAAATACCAGCTTGTTAAGTGGAAATATGTGTGCAGACCTAAGAAAAAAGGTGGCCTGGGGATAAAGAACATCATAATTTTCAATATCAGTTTGTTGTGCAAGTGGTGGTGGAGGTTAGAATATGAACACGGTCCATGTCAAATGTTTGTGAGGAAGAAATACCTTGGTAGGGGAGGAATCTTTTCCATCAAGCATAAACAAAAGGATTCTGCTTGCTGGGCTAATCTGCTGAAAGTCAAAGAAATTTACATGTCTGGGAGAAGAATGGTGGTGGGGAATGGGTTGAGAACAGATTTCTGGGGAGATGCATGGTGCCTGGATATACCTCTAAAAAATAAATTTCTTGAGTTGTTTGACATATGTAGGCAGGAAAATGTGACTGTTTCTGAGATGGCTAGCAGAAACTGGCATTGTTCTTTTAGGAGATGGTTGGACAGAGATAGACAGGTGCAGTATAGATGTATGCAGGAGATGATAATTGGTTTTCAAATGACGGGTGAGGAAGATAAACCAAGATGGTTGTGGACAAAATCAGGAGCGTTTACGGTTAAATCAATGTATAATCATCCAGCAAATGGTGGTGTGGATAGGAGTTTTAAGCACCTGTGGAAGGAAAAAATTCCTCTGAAGATTCAAATTTGGCTATGGCTTATCTGGCACAATGCAATCCTTCCAAAGATAATATGAAAAAAGGAAGTGGGAGGGTGACACAACTTGTAGATTTTGTGACCAGGAGGAATCTATTGGACATTTGTTCTTCTACTGTCCTGCGGCCAAGTATGTTTGGAGTGTGGTTGCAAAATCTGTGGGTGCTGATACCAGACCTGGATCCTTTTCTCAGTATTTTTGGTGGATAGTCAGGTTTTTGACTATGAGTCGCAATATTCAGATAACAGCCATTGCTGCTATCTGTTGGGCTATATGGAAGCTTAGAAATAGAGCTTGTTTTGAAAACAAACTAATCAAGTCTCCTGTGGATCTAGTGATGTATGCTTGTGTTTTTTTGAAACATTGGGCAGGTCTGCATGAAGTTGAAGAAGGGAGTTGTTGCATGAAGGAGCTGAGACTTTGTAGAGGAATGCGTTGGCTGAGGCTGAAGGCATGGACAGGGCGAGGGTGCCTCTGCTGGGACTTCCACCAATTAGCCGCAAATGCCCCAGGTCGCCTGCGGAGGAACGGGAAGAAGATTGAGGAAAAAATGGGAGTCCTTTTGGCCATCGACAAAACTGAAAAGCTTGTGGTGTCAGTTTGAAGTTTTATTTTGGCACGCACTTTGTTCCGTTGATCCGTGGTGCTTGTTTGGCGTAGTTTAAAAACACTAGCCTAAGTCTGTTGGCGGTGATCTTGCGTCTCTCTCTATTTCTTCTTTCTCTTGTATTGGGTTAACTAGTACTAGAAGAACGGCTCTGGTGTTTTGACAGAGCTTGGCTTCCAAGAGCATGAACCTGTGTTGGTGTATGATGGTGTGTGTTGTTTGTTCCGTTATCGGTTGATAGTGGAACCCGACCCTTATGTGATGGGGGTTGTATGGGAAAAAAAAGGTATACATAGAGATTTTGAATCATGATTTTGATAATAGGGGTTTGAAATTGAAATTTTTAATTTAGGGGTTGATTCTTGCTAAACTATTAATTGATCTTTAGAGAAACATCATATTGTGAACCTACAAATGATTTTTTCAAAAAATCATGAGTGCTAGATCTTGTAGCTGTAGTTCAAATCAGACCCACTTCCTATCGATTTGGCAGGAATTTGTCTTTTTCACCAGGGGTGGATGGAAAGGTTTCAGATGCCCCACTTGGGACATTATCCATGTGAGGTGGTATAGTATTTTTAAAAATAGGGTTGTACCATTTTGAATTAGAAATTTGGTGGTTGCTTCACAAAACGCCCCGTTTTTGGCATTGAGAAAATGGAAAATACATTTTCCGTGTGACGAAAAGGAAAACTTCCTCTTGAAATATTGTTGGCCATCCCAAGATCCACATTAATGCACAATATGGGCACCTTATCACAAACTATGTCGCAATTCTGGTGATAACATTGGTCGTTCTACCTAAAAGCCATGAAACCTCGAACAAGATAGGTCATTTCTGTGAAGATTTATTCAAGATGCAATAAATATACCAAGTTTAGTATTTTTCCTTACAACTATGTCACATAACATGACACCACGCGAAGGATTCATCTTGTTTGGGCCATTTTTGAATTTCTTGTGCCCGTTTCAAAATTTTCTTATTTCAAACTATGGTCAAAACGGCGGGCATGAAGACAGGGGATGAGCCTCGCTAAACTTGCATTGTAAATCAGATAAGAAATAATATTATGAGTCTAAAAATGATTTTTGCAAAAAATCATGAGCATTAGATCATGTACCTATAGTTCAAACCGGACCCACTTCCTGCTGATTCAGCACGAATTTGTCATTTTCGCTAGGGATGGACGGAAAGGTTTGAGATGTCCTACTTGTGAAATTGTCTATATAAGGTGGTCTAATATTTTTGAAAAATATGGTGGTAGCATTTTGAATTAACCATTTGGTGGTTGCTTCACAAAACGCCCCGTTTTTTGCACTCGGAAAATGGAAAATGCATTTTATGTGCGACAAAAAGGAAAACTTCCTCCTGCAACATTGTTCACCATCCCAAGATGCACATGTGTATACAATATGGGCACATTATCACAAACTATGTCACGATTATGGCCATAACGTTGGGCATTTGACCCAAAAGCCATGAAACCTCGAACATGATAGGTCATTTATGTGAAGGTTTTTGAGAGATGTTCGCAATATACCAAGTTTGGTATTTTTCCTTGCAAATATGTCACATAATATGACACCACACGAAGGTTTTACATTGTTTGGACCGTTTTTGAATTTTTCATGCCCGTTTCAAACTATGGTCAAAACGGCGGGCACGAAGGCTCATAGATAGGGGATGATCCTCGCTAAAATTGCATCGGATCTCTGAAAAAACATCATATTGTGAGTCAAAAAATGATTTTTTCAAAAAATCATGAACATTAGATCATGTACCTATAGTTCAAATCGGACCCACTTCCTGCCGATTCGGCACGAATTTGTCCTTTTCGCTAGGGATGTACGAAAAGGTTTGAGATGTCCTACTTGTGACATTGTCTATGTAAGGTGGTCTAATATTTTTGAAAAATATGGTGGTAGCATTTTGAAATAACCATTTGGTGGTTGCTTTACAAAACGCCACGTTTTTGACACTCGGAAAATGGAAAATGCATTTTATGTGTGATGAAAAGGAAAACTTCCTCCTGCATAATTGTTCGCTATCCCGAGATGCACATGTGTAAACAATATGGGCACATTATCACAAACTATGTCATGATTCTGGCCATAACGTTGGTCGTTTGACCCAAAAGCCATGAAACCTCGAACATGATAGGTCATTTATGTGAAGGTTTTTTTGAGATGTTCGCAGTATACCAAGTTTGGTATTTTTCCTTGCAAATATGTCACATAATATGACACCACGCGAAGGTTTTACATTGTTTGGACCGTTTTTGAATTTTTCATGCCCGTTTCAAACTATGGTCAAAATGGCAGGCACGAAGGCTCATAGGTAGGGGATGATCCTTGTAAAAATTGCATCAGATCTCTAAAAAAACATCATATTGTGAGTCAAAAAATGATTTTTTCAAAAAATCATGAGCATTATATCATGTACCTATAGTTCAAATCGAACCCACTTCCTACCGATTTGGCACGAATTTGTCCTTTTTGCTAGGGATGGACGGAAAGGTTTGAGATGTCCTACTTGTGACATTGTCTATGTAAGGTGGTCTAATAGTTTTGAAAAATATGGTGATAGCATTTTGAATTAACCATTTGGGGGTTGCTTCACAAAACGCCCCGTTTTTGGCAGTTGGAAAATGGAAAATGCATTTTTTGTGTAACAAAAAGGAAAACTTCCTACTGCGACATTGTTCGCCATCCCAATATGCACATGTGTATACAATATGGGAACATTATCACAAACTATATCGCGATTCTGGCCATAACATTGGTCGTTTGACCCGAAAGTCATGAAACCTCGAACGTGATAGGTCATTTCTATGAAGGTTTTTTCGAGATGTTCGCAATATAACAAGTTTGGTATTTTTCCTTGCAAATATGTCACATAATATGACACCACTAGAAGGTTTTACATTGTTTGGACCGTTTTTTAATTTTTCATGCCTGTTTCAAGACATAGTGATAGAGCCAGCCAATGACAATAAGAATCACACTGTCCACGGGTCACCCCACTAAAACAGATCTCGGTCATTCACGTGACATCCATCCAACGCTCTCGCACCTCCCAATCCTGTTCACTTTCGAATGACCGAAAGGCCCTTATTCCAATAGCCTTGCCCTGCAGAAGTACTTAGGGGTATTTCCATAACATCCTCACCCCAAACCCTAGTCCCCCCGTGCCCCTCGCCCATCATCCCAGACCCCGCTGCCACAACCTCCCTCTCTCGGTCGAGCATCTCCCTCAAAAAAAAACCCTAGTCCTCCACGCCCTTGCACCTTGTCCCAAACCCTGCCACCGTCGCCACCACCGCTCCCTCTCTCTACTCCCCACCGCCCCTTCTCCCCACCACAGAAGTGCTCTTCGTCGCCGCATACCTCTTACACCTCATGGCACCAAATCCCCTTCCTACTCGAAACCCTAGCCCCTCGCTTGACAGAGGCGGTGGCCACCCTAGGAACCACGACGTCATGGCGAGGCACCACGCGGGTTAAGATCTGGCGGTGCCAAGGTAGTCTTGCTCGTCGGCGCACGGGAATTAGTGTCTGACGCTACATCTAGCTCGCCCCAACACGTCGCTACCATGGACGAAAGCAACCAGGATGCTATGGCTGTCGTCCGCAGTTCCTTCCGGCCGCCCAGATGCTCGCCTTTGCTTCCCTTCCTAGATTCCTCAAGTTCTGCTCATCGTCTCCTCCCCAAAAAAGTAAGGACCCTCGATTCCATTTTTTCTCCTCCCTAATTGACTTGAATCTGGCTTCTTAACCTGCTTGCATGGATTCGGTTTTGCTGCTCAGCTCAGTTGCGTCCCTTAGATCTGGCAGCCCCGGGCCTAAAGTACTGCTCGCGTCATCTAGGTCATCAAGCAATAATCACACATGAGTCCTCCTCTGCTCCGATACACACGGGCGTAGCGCCGACAGCCGCGTCCTCTCCGCCTCATGGACGAGGCCTAGGTACATCTCTTCTGCCCTTTCTCCTTTTTCTCAATAGGATTAAATTAATTAGGGTTTGGTAGTTCTGGAAGTCTATTAGATTAGATTAGATTAGATTCTGGAGGTGCAGTTAGCTACTTCTGGATAACATAAGTGGATAAATTTTGTGGCAATGGATAATTTCTACATGCTTTCAGATACAAGAATTGATGCAATGAAACTATCTTGCCATAAGATTGTATCTATTTTTATACCATCACAAATATGTAGAAGTATGGGTTTCCTTTTCTCCTTGCATGTGTCCTCATGTTACAATTTTGATACAAATGGATAGGAGCAAGCCTGAATTAATTAGCCTCATGTTACTTTGATTGGTTAAATATAAATATATGACATCACTTCTAGAACATGGTTCTTGACTTCATGTAAAAAGGGAATACAAGCAATATGGTTGATGGTTCCTATTATTATTCCTGTTATTACTATCTAGATTTGTGATTTCAAAAAAATGTCTAATATGATTGCCAAGTTGTGCTAGCAACTAGCAGTTGGTCTATCAATAGTTCCTGTTATAAAAGCTACTGTCTAATAATTAGTGTTGAGTCTTTATTTCAGAACACCAATCCTATCTCAATTCTCAAATAGCTTTCCTATCCTTGTATATTATATTACTGCATATTTGCAATAGTGTAATCCTTGAATGTCTTAAGGCTTTTGCAAAATCTCGACTAATATTTTATTTGTTGTGTTTGTTTGTGTGCATGTTCGTATTGCTACTGATGGCATGCCGGAAGTTGCCTGGAGCTAGAGTAGTATGTACAACCTACTCAATGGTAGCAGTGCCATCTCCACCGCCGAGGTCGCGTGTGTCATCCACGATCTCGAGGACCTCAAGGACCTCAAGGACTGGGATGGCGAGTTTGTCAAGGTCGACCAGGCCACCCTATTCGACTTCCTCCTGGTATAATCACCCGTCCTATCTGTGCAATGCATTTAGGCACTCATACTGGTTTTTTTGTTGATGTTCTTTCCTGATGAACAAAGGTTAAGTTGTAGTAACTATCTTTCTTTTTCTGGGAATCTTCAGCTGCTCTGAACTTCTAAAGTTTTTTGACCTCATACATTGCAGCATTTACCTCCAAATAGAAAAGCTAATCTGGAATTTAAACTTGTCTTATTCAGAGTTGTGAGCCTATGTGCTAACAAGCACTTGTAGTACATTTAGGTACAGTTTATCATCTTTGTTTTGATTTCCTTGAACATACCATCTTGTTGAATTTGGTGATGTACCGCCATGCTAAGAGAGATCTGCTATAATAGTATTCAATTCTCCCTGATATTTATAATATTGCAATATAAACTTTGTATACTACAGATACCTGCTTTCATCCATCCTAATTTTTTCTAGAATTTGGTGATGTACCGCCATCCTAATTTTTTCTGATTTGTATACTGCAGATACCTGCTTTCATCCATCCAAAGTTGGTGTACAAGAGCTCCAGGATGAAGAAGCGCGGATAACAATCTACTCCCAACAACGTTTTCTAGCTCATTGGAGCTAGTTATTTGAAAACTAGTTGTATTTGAAGTTATATTTGATTGTTGAAAACCTCATATGTACTATTTATATGTAACTTGGATTGTTTGGTTGTTGTATATATTCTTCGGATGTTGTATGTAATATTTTTTCTTCTCAGATCTATGTGAATAAAATTATTTGTTATTTCATATTTAGAAAACTGACGTGTGGAACCAAAAGAAACATGTGGTAACAGGAACCTATCTGATTCGCTGGATGTCTTTAAAATAAGAAATTAAATAAAAAACTGACAAGTAGGACCTACTCTATAACATGCTGAGTTGGATTTGAAAAATAACCTGCCAAATGGGACCCATAGGTTGACCTTACAAGTGGGACATACCAATTGACCTGTCAAGTGGGTCTTGTCTAACTGGTTGGGCCAATTCTAAATATAAAAATAAATGTAGAAAATATTGGACAAAATAGGCACAGCTCAAGCAGATGGGCCAGGTTATTGGATTGGCCCATTTAGAAGTCAGAACTGGACCAGGCTGAATTTACTCCCACATAGGATTTGCTGACGTGGACAAGGAAGATTGCCCATGACCATAATTTAGGTCATAGACTCTATGACCATCTATTTTGGTCATAGGTGTCCATGACCAATTCAAAAAAAGGTCGTTGACTGTCTATAGTGACGCTCCCTATGTGACCTACTGCTTTTGGTCATAGAGAGGTCATAGATGGATTACTATGACCTTTCTATGACCAATATTTGAGGTCACTAGTTAGCACATTCCTTGTAGTGCAAGTTGGCCCACAGTACTTCGAACCAATGATCCGAGGAGAAAAGTATCCCGCCAACTTCAAGGCGCCAAAGGAGATTGATAAGTACGACCCGATGTATGAACCAGCGGTGTGGCTCGATACATATCTTATGGCGATGGGGATCGCTGGCTACACCGACCTGCTCGCCGCTCTCTACCTCCCCTTTATGATGGAGGGAGCGACCTGAAAATGGATCAACACCATCCTAATACATTGCAAATGTATCTATAATTTTTGATGTTCCATGCTTGGTTTTATCCACTTTCTTGTGTTTTGTCCACACTTTGGAGTACTTTTCATATGATTTCTTGGACTAACCTATTAACAAGAGCCACAGTGCCAGCTGCCTGTTTTCTGCTGTTTTTGGTTCCAGGAAAGTCAGAAAATGAATATTCTCGGAATTGGACGGGACAAAAGCCAAAGTGCCTATTTTTCCGGAAGTCATCAGATGCCAGAATACGAGACAGAGAAGGGCCAGGGGCCGGCCACACCACCTGGTCGCGCGGCCAGGCCAGACCCATGCCAGGGGGTGGTCTGGCTGACCCAGCACCCCCTCGGCCTCTCCTTCCGCCTATAAGATGCCCTCGGGACGAAAACCCTAAGTACCCGATCAAAAATCCACGAAAGAGTCTGTAGCCGCCGTCATCTCCATTCCTAGATCGGGAGGAGTCTAAAGCTCTTCCTGCCACCCTGCCAGAGAGGGGAATTCATCCTGGAGGCCTACGTCATCACCATGCAAGCCTCCGGTGTGATGCGTGAGTAGTTCATCCTTGGACTACGGATCCATGTAGTAGCTAGATGGCTGGTTCTCCTCCTTTGTGCTTTCATGTCTAGATCTTGTGAGCTCCATTCATGATCAAGATCATCTATTTGTAATTCTGCAAGTTGTGTTTGCGGGGATCCGATGGATATTGAGATGCTATTTCAAATTGATTATTGATTCTATCATGTCTTTGTTATTTGTGATCTTGCATGCTTTCCGTTGTTAGTAGCTATCTTGGCCAAGTAGATGCTAGCAACTCCAAGAGTTAGTATTTATGCTCGATAGTGGGTTCATGCCTCTGGTAATCTGGGGAAGTGACAGAAATCTCTAAGGTACTAGATGTGTTGTTGCTACTAGGGATAAAACAACAATCCTTTATTCATAGAAAATTCGTATTGTTTACATTACACGCAATTCATAAAGCAATAATCTGTTGCTTGCAACTTAATACTGGAGGGGGTTCGGATGATAACCTGAAGGTGGATTATTAGTCATAGATGCAGTTGGATGGCGGTCTATGTATAATGTTGTAATGCCCAATCAAGTTCCAAAGGAGTCAAGATGATTAGTATATGCATGTATTGCTTTCTCGATGTTTGTCAATTGCCCCGCTGTAATTTGTTCACCCAGCATGTTATCTATCTTAAGGAGAGCCACCTCTAGTGAACTATGGGTCCCTGTCCTTTCTTTTACATACAATCTACAAACTGTTTACTATTTTGTGTTTACTTTCTGCAAACTATTACTTCCTTCCATTTAATACGTGTAATCCTTTGTTTTCAGCAAAACATGGTGCGATTGACAACCTCATCGCAAGTTGGGGACAAAGTTATGTGGTTGTGTTGTACAGGTCTCCACGTTGCTACTAGCACCGGTAGTGCGCCCTGCCAAGGCTCGGCTAGCAACACCTTTGGGGTGTTTCCTTGCTCCTACTGTTTCCATTAAAGCTTGGTTTCATAACTGAGGGAAACTTGCTGCTATGCTCATCATACCTTCCTCTTGGGGTTCCCCAACGAGCTTGTTAATACACGAGCCATCACATCCCCGCGGACAACATCGAGTTGTGGGAGGACATGCGAGAGGGCTTGGTCAGGCACTTTGAGGGATCCTACACCCGCGCCACCACCATCGAGGATCTGGTGCGCTGTATCCAGGGACATCACGAGTCGACCCGCCAGTCAGTTCAATGGTGGAAAGACTTGTGGATCAACGCCTCCAGCATCCACCTAGACACGGCAATCCACTGCTTCAACAATGCATGCCGGTACGAGCCTCTGGTCACCAATATCAAGAGGGTCTACCGGGCGCTTGACAACATCCCCGACCTCGTCGAGATCGCCAAGCGCTACGCGGTGGAGGACCTAACCAAGACTCCGACGATTATTCGGGTGGGAGACGCTGCACCGACGGCAACGACAATGGGAGACATCACGAGATGCGCTACAGCAACACTCGCCTCACCAGCAAGCACCATGGTGAAGGGCGAGTCGACTTCATCGCCAACACCGGCTACGGGTAGCGCAACCCCAAGAAATTTTGCCGCGACGGAGGCAACTATCGTGACAACAGAAATTACCGTACCAACAATGCGGCGAGGCCAAAATTCGACCCCACCGCCCTACTCAACCAGCCCCATGTCTACCACAGCAGGGAGGGGAAGCCCACCACTACACCACCCCCGACTGCCACTCTCTGAAGGAGATAGAGAAGGCAAGGTGAGCAAGGGAGGGCCCCAACAACGACCCGCCAAGGGACAACGGCAACACCAAAGGGTTCGACAACGACGTCGGCTCGCAACACACGTTCACCGGGCTCAGCACCAAATGCGAGAAGAAGGTTCTCGCCCGCACAGTCACCGTAAACACGGTGGCACAAGTCGACATCCCACGCTTTCTCAAGTGGTCCAAACAGAGCATCACTTGGAGCCGGGAGGACCACGCGACGCAGATCGAGTACCCTAGGCGAGTCGCTCCGGTGGTCAAGCCCAAAGTGGCTGACTACTGGCTCCCCAAGACCCTGATGGACGGGGGAAGCTCCATCAACATCCCCTACCTAGACACCTTCAGGATGTTGCAGCTCCCGCAGTCGATGGTCGAATCGACCCTCACCACCTTCCATGGCATCATCCCCGGTCAGAAGGCCTACCCAATCGGCAAGGTGATGCTGCTAGTCACCTTCGGCATGCCAACGGATGGCTCCGATATCTGCCAACTTCCACTGCATTTAAACATTGTTTTTGGTCAAACAATTGCCAAAGAAACTCTCAACTCTTGCCACTAATGACTAATAATTGCAAAGATATGCAAATCCCTTCTTTGATTTATGTTGTGCAGGAAATCATAGCTTTAAAGTGAAATAAGGAGTCATAATGAAAGATTTTGAGGAAGTACAGACAACCAAGTAATTGGAGAAGCGTTCAAAGGCATCTGCAAGCTTAGCGACCACTGGTACGGGTGCGGTCCACCCATACCGCTCACCTGTACAAGGTGGTGATGACTTCATCTCGTAATACCATACAACTTTCGTGAAGACGCCAATATATTTCGAGGCTCCAGCTGCCGGCCAGAGAGCCGCCATTCTCATATTGCATCACAACACCACCAAAGGAGATCCACACCATTGTTCATCACTTCCACCATCCATCCATCCACTAGCCATAGACATTGCTTTGTACTTTCAATCTCCTTGTGATTTGGCGACCATTGTAAGAATATTTGATTTCAATCTAAGTATTTGCATGATGTTTTCTATCTCTGATCTATTTGTTATGAGTGAGTAGCCCTCACGGGCTGTGGGTTGGGGAGAAACCTCGCAGCAATTATGTGCATCTAGATCATGGGAGAATTGTATTTTATTCGAGATTTTGATTTGTATCTTTTGCTTCTTTGTCTCTTGTCTCGATTTGTGGACTTGTAGGTACCCAAGATCCAATAGGTTGATAAAGGCTTGAGGTGATATACTTGGCTAGCGACAATCTCATAGGAACCTCAGTGACAAAAAGGACAGTACGATCTTTGCTTAGCACCCCATTCGGGATCAACAACAACATCACCACTTAAATCTTTAACCTATGTTTTGCACTTAATAATCATTTGTAACCCGTGGCTTCGTAGTACTCTCAGTTAAATTAAAAGTCTATTGCTATGCTCGCTGCATCTCGGGGGCTCTAGAATATTAGGATGTGTTGCCCACAAGAGATTATCTCGATACAAACATTATACATGACTATGCTTATTATTATCTTTTATCCCATTTGATGTGCAGTTGTTGGTGGATCTACAACCCTGGCCTATCTCCATCCATTGATTCAACCCTGTTATAAAGTAAACTAGATTGGTCCGATCAACTAAGGTAAAACGAACAAACAAAGTCTTGTAGACGTGTCCTTTTTATTACTTTTTAGCAGTGCTTTTCGAGGTTTGATTAAACCTAGGTCTTCTAGGAAAAAGCTATTATACTACATCCGTGAATCCGGATCGAAGGTATCAACCCTTTTTCTGGCGTTGTTGCCGGGGAAGCAATTTCGCTATCCTGGTGAGGTCATTAGAGACCTTATTTTTAGTTTTATTATTAGTTTACTTTCTTGTTATCTATTTGAAAACCCAAAAAAATTAGTTACTTATTATTCGTTTTCATTACTTAAAAAATTACCAAAAAGATAAGAGACATTGCTAAAAAGAAATTAGGGGAGTATGCTACTCCCACTGATGATTTTATTCATGCACCCATCACTCAGCCCACAGTTGATGCAGAAACATATGAGATAAAGCCTAACCTTTTAAGTTTGGTTCAACAAAACCAGTTTGGGGGTTCATCTGCTAAAGATTCAGCATTGCACTTAAATACTTTTACTAAAATTTGTGACATGATGCGTATTAAAGATGTAGATCCAAATGCTGTTAAGTTAAGATTGTTTCCTTTCTCTCTTAGAGGAAAGGCCAATGATTGGTTGCTAGCTCTACCAAAGGGTACTATTAAATCTTGGGAGGAATGTACTAATTTGTTTATGACTAAAATCCCCCCAGCTAAGACTCTGCTGCTAAGATCCAACATTACAAGTTTTAGCCAAGAAAACCGTGAGCCACTAGCGCTTGCATGGGAAAAGATGAAAGAAGCCGTAATGAACTGTCCTAATCATGGGATGGAAGAGTGGCTTATATTACATTTAATTTATAATGGTATTAACACAATGTCTAAGTCTATGCTAGATACTACAGCAGGAGGAATGATCATGGGAAAGAATGTGAGTGTTGCAAAGAAGTTACTTGATGATATGCAAAATAACCATGCCCAATGGCATGTGGAAAGAAGCTCGAAGAGAGTAAGTTCAATTAACGAGGTAAACAATGAGGAGCTTACATCTAAGCTAGATGAGTTGCTTAGCTTAGTAAAGGGTAAGGAAGATACCCAAGTTAATGCTATCACTACCAATGTTAATGATGTTAATTTTATAGCTCGCACTCCTTTTAATCCTGCATGGAAAAATAATTATGCTTCTAATGTTCAAAAATATCATGCTAATCTTGCAGGAGCTCCTTATAATAATTATGATAATACTAATGGTGCAAATCATGGCAATCTCCCATTTGAGCAAACCGTTAGAACATTTATACAAGCTCAAACCGAGAAAAATAATATGCTTATTAAGATTACGGAGAACCATGAAAGTAGTATAGGAAGATTATCTAACCAGGACGTTGCAATAGGAAATGATGTGCAGGCTCTATAGGTAAGAACAAAGACCGTGGAGGATCAGTTGGGTAAGGTAGCCGAGAGCCAAGCTCTCATACTAGCAAAGGTTGCTGAAAAACCTGAGCCAAATCCGGTAATGGACCTCAAAATTATGAGGGTGATAACCAATGATGAAAACCCCGAAGAGCTGGATTACAGCAACACGCCAACACTAGAATATACCATGGAAGATCTATTGAAGATGATCACCGTTAAGAATCCAGGTATAGAACAAGGTAATGATGCTATATAGCAACAATTTATACAACAAGTAGCATCTAAGGTTCGTGATTTAGATATGGAGTATAAAAGACTAGATGATAAGCTTCCAGCTAAGCTAGATGATATATTTGAGCCCACTATTAATATTAAGTTGGGAGTTAATGAGATATCCACAGTTTGTGATCTTGGTGCAAGTGTCTCTTAAAATTTCCAAAAGCCTATCGATAAACTAAACTTGGGGCCATTTGTTACAACTGAATTAAGACTCCATCTAGTTGATTCGACTTATAAACAAGCTGTTGGGATCAAAGAAAATATAGTTGTCGAAATTAAAGGAAGTTCCGCTCTTATTAGTCTAGTTATGTGGACATGCCTAAAGATCCCATAGCACCTATAATTCTAGGTAGGACATTCCTAAGAACTATTAACGCTTTGATTAATTTATATGAAGGGAATGTGAGAATAGGGCTACCATCTAGAGATCCTTTTGTAGTCCATTTCCCTTAGAAAAAGAAGGCCAAGCCTAATGATGATGATGGTGTAATTACTTTAAAAGCAAACTACTTTGGAGTGGGTGTTCCACTTCACAAACCTAAGTGATTTCCATCAAGGTCAAGCTAATTGACCTTAACTAGAAGCGCTTCATGGGAGGTAACCCATGTGAAATAAAATTTCTCTTTATATTTCCTATTATATTTTTATTGTGTTAGTTTTGTTTTTGTTTTTGTTTTGTTTTAAATAAAGAGTGTTCAAGAAGACCTATGGAGAGAGGAGAAGAAATAAGGTAATCCTCTATATTTTATTTTTACTAACACATGGCCTAAGAAGTATTGCTGGATCATTAGTTATTGTTTTTGCTATTATCTAACCCTTTGATAAGATGTGCAAAGATGCACAGAGATACTAATCAAAATCCTTGAGTTTTGTACTTCACAGTGTTCTTAACGACCACTAGTACAACTGGAGTGAATCGTACTATGGGGCCCCCGGATTAATCCTCCGAGAATCCCTGTTATGCATAAACCACGATCCCATGATCAGTTAGTCGTGGCACATAACCGACAAGTATCAAAGTAAACATCCATTACTTAAGCGGATACATGTCATACGTTACATGCCATTATGGCTACATCAATAATCATCAGCGTAACTTCATCAAGCATAGAGCCTGAGCCATGCCTTAACCTACATGCAACTGACTGGGAGAACGTCCTAGCTCGCATAGTCGTCAACTTCACCTTCTTCTCGATATCTGACCAAGTTAATAGCCAGGGACAATGCCAGTGATTACTTTGAATGTACTCGCAAACCACCTTAAGAGAATAATAATAACAAGAGGATATGCAATATGGCTGTGGTAGTAGGAGGGCTCCAAGAGAGGTTCTTTTCTCAAATAGTTTCTCTTGTAGATACAACATCTACATATCTTTGTTGAAAACTTTTGTAAAACATTTTGGAATCCTTTTTGCAAAGTTTTAGGGAAACTTTAGGATTGGGTCACCCATTTGTTTTGTCCTTCCGATCATCCCATGACCCAACTCCTTTCCTTCCTTTCCGACCATCCCATGGTCAAAACATGTATCCTTTCCGACCATCCCATGGTTAAAACATTTTCAAAGCCATTGCTTTTCCGAAATCCTTTTTGAAAACAAAAGTAGCACCGCTCTACAGCAACCTTCCCAACCATCCATGACCGTGGACACGGCTATTCGAATAGATTTACACTCTGCAGAGGTTGTACACTTTACCCACACCATCCGGGTACCCTGCCCTGATCTACACCGATCGTGGGTCGAGTAACTGATTAAGACTCTCTGAATGCCACTCCAGTATAAGTACCTACCCTATGAGTGTTGTTCCCCTCAACACCGGGACGCCCTACACAAGCCAACCCGAGCGCTTTTTCCACTTCCCAAGTGTGCGCTTTCAATGAGGGGCTCATAGTAACGCGTGGAGGCCCGCGGACCCTTCGTTCCTTCTCCCGGTCGTTGTTTTACATGGACTCAGCCAGACAAGGCCCACCCTCAAGGGATTTTATCCCCTGTAGTTGTTGCGAGGCAGCTTATACCAGAATAAACAATCATCAAATCCAGCCATGTCCCAATCCAGAGTAATGTGGTTGCACGGGTTAATTGTTCTAGCAAAACTGCAAAGAACCGGGTGAGTTTTCGTAAACCTTTTTCCTCCAGCTTTCCTTCAGCATTTTGTAAAACAAAACCTTTTTCTTTCTCAACATCTCTTGGGAGGTCCCACCTCACCAAGGTTTTATCATAAAACATTTGGTAAAACTTTTTCGGGGGTCTTCCCATCCTCTAGTTTTGTTTCGGCTGAATCGAGGTCTCCAAAGGGTATGGTGTGATACACCATCTACCATACTAGTGATAAGTAGGTATCATCGAGAGGGTTGTACTTAGTAGTACCATTGAGTAATGGTTTGGAGGAGCCAAGCCACTATGGGATATACAACATCATATAGTAAAACAATGCAGTTTTCATAAAACAGTAGATAAAACATGCATAGGTACAACAATAGGACAAGGCTTATGAGCAAGAAGGTGGCTTTCCTGAGATCAGCAATCTGGCAATATATGTCCCTCAACTTCTCCTTAGAAAACCATAATAACCAACTTCTTCTAGTCTCCGATATAATCGCATCTATCGTCGATATGGATCACATGCAAGCAAATAAATGACACAATCAAGACCAGGCATACAAACATCAATACATACAGGAAGCAATGAACAATACAAGTTTACAATTCAGTATGTTTTGAGTGGTTGGCTTCTACACAAGTAGAATTACTTGAAATGCCTTTGTGGGTTTTCTTTAATGATTTGGATGCCAAAACTACTTAATTAAGGGGTTTAAATATATAAGGTCCAAGTTCTGTAGGATACCTTGTATAAAAATGATACCATCAGATAGGTAGTGATAATATGAAACCAACAAAAGTGGTTTCACCAAATTTCTAGTGGAAAATACTCTAGTTTTAGGAGATAATTCCCTAGAATAGTTCCGTGAGTCCAAAAATTAATTCCTTGGGTGGTTGTGTAGGGTTTGATGTACTTATACACTGAGAGTTGGAATAATGTTAAAATATTTACCAGAATGCCCTCAGGAAATTCCCAAAGTTAGTTATGTACCTGTTTTGTCTTTTTCACCAGATTAATTATATAGAAACTTTTGATATGATTCCAAATACACATGTTAGGTACTTTGAATAGCTTTATGTAGAAATTGGAATCACTATATTTGGATATACATAAATACATAAGTGATTTATTTAGTGAATTAAACATATACATAATAGTTTAATTCATAATAAATCAACCAGGGCTCATAAACTTTTGGGCTCCTGGGGTTTGACAGATATTAGTATGAAGGTCTCATAGGAGTTTGAATTAGGTCAATACCTATCTTGGTTTGACCTAGATAAATTCCTAAACTCATATCTGTGTTGTTTTTGTTATTTTTACTATGGGGAAAATAGGAAGCAATTGACTATGGGGCCAGGGTGTCATGCAAGGTACTGATCATACCTTTCAGCACCAAAAGGATTCACATCAAATGCAGTTACTTAACTCACAAAAATATTTATCTTATAAACAGGACACCTCTAAGTGTTTTAATTTAACATAATTACTAAAGACAACACTTGGACAAGCTAGGGGTACTGCATGTTTAAGAAAACATTCAGAAACCCTAGAAACTTTGGATCTAGGCATATAAACCTGTTTTCCATTTTCTTTGGGATTTAAACCAACAGCCTATTTAGCAGATCTAGTGGAAAAACAAAAACAAAAAGATAAAAGGGGGCGCCTGGGCTTGATCTGCAGGGAAATGGGCCGAGCCAGGGGGATTCGGCCCGCGGGGGGCATGCTACACGCGGGAGGGGAAGTTCAAACCCCCGTCCACGGGTCCCAATGGTCAGAGACTCCCGACGCCGAACTGGTATCGACTGATCTCAGCCGTAGCGTTAAGTTAGATCTGATGGCCGGCGGTCGTCGTCCTCCTGGGCAGCGGCGGCGGGGTTCAAAACCCTAGCTAGCAGCGGGTCGACGCGGGGAGCTTACCAGCGGGGTAGAGAGGATCTGGGGGAGAGTCTAGGGAGGTGCGGTGGTCGGCGACGAGTCCGGAGAGGGGCGGCATGGGCTGGTTTGTCCCTGGGAAGCGTCACGCGAAGCTGCGCCGGCGGAACTTGCGTTGGTGCTCGTCGGAGCCTCGTCTAGGGGCGGTCCTAGGGAAAAACAAGGATAGGGTTAGATGCAGGGGTGCGTGGGGGTCTTGGAAAGATAACATGCAGATGGAGAGAAGTGGAGGAGGAGGCTCCATGAGCAGATTATTGAAGAAGGCTCAGGTGCTTTCCTTCCTTTCTCCTGAGCGAGGCAGAGGGTGAGAGGAGCTCTGGAGCTCGGGATGAGGTATGCATGGGTGAAAGGAGAGAAATGATGCAGCAGTAGCGAGGGGAGGGGCCTCTGGCCTATTTATCTGAGAAGGTAGGCTCATGGTGGACAACGTCCATTTTGGAACAGGGGGAGAGGTGCTGCTCGGGGGTTGGCCGGTTTGGGTGGTGGAGGGTTGTTGGTTAGCTCCTCTTCTGCTGAGCGTGGTCTAAAGTGACCAGGAGAGGGAGTGGGTGGGTTCTTGGACTTGGTGGCAGAGATGGGGTGCTTGATGCTCATTGGGGGTATCCCCATGAATGGGTGCATGGTTTTCGAGCTGGGCTGGTTCTGGGTGGCATGTGGGACCATTACTTGACCAGAGAGGGTGGGGAGGCGTGCTGCTGTGGGGTATGGGGAGATACATCATTTAAAGCAAGATCATCTTCTCTCCTTCTATGCACATAAGAAAAAGAGAGGGGAAGCTACAGTGCACGACCAGAAGGGGGTCATGGTTGATGTGGTGAGTGATGGAGAGCTCTGGTGATGATTTTATTTTGGTCTAGGTCACTAATTCCTTAGTTTGCCATATTTGATCACAATGAGGCTTGTGAAGGAAGTTTAATAATTTGCATTGTGCAATGTGGGAATATGGTACTGGTAGATGGGTATGGTTGAGGCACAACTGTAGGAATTATTTTATGAATATTTTAAATCCTCATTACATCCCTTATTCAAATATTGCTGAAATGGTTCTTAGGATCTGTTTTGATATTTTTTAATTGGACAAAGATGGTTTTTGGCTTGATATGGTCCCAAATGCCATTTCATACTTTAGGGAATTTTCTCATGATTTATTGATGAATAAAAGTATTTAATATATTTAATTTCTTATTTCTGCCATTTAAGAAAATGGGCAAAAAGAATTATTAAGACTCTTCAAAAATATTTATTTTTGAAGTAAGAATATAGGGTATGATATATGGACCTCAATTAAGCCAAAAGTTGGAGAAGTGTTTTGGCAAAAAAACCAAACTTTCCTTTATGGAAGAAGTTTTGGAGGTTTTGTCTATTAAAGGAATTAAATAGATCTTAGTCCAAAATAATTATTCAAAAACCTTGGTAAATCTTTATAAGCAAGGTAGATGGTGTATGTAAGGTGAAACAAGCACTTGCAACCTTGGGATTTGATAATCCAACTTGAATTTGGTGGAAAACAAGGAAAAGGGATCTAGGGTAATGTTAATTTCATACCAACAAAACCTTGCTGGATCTTGGAGCTCAATGCTCCCATTGGAACATGGGATATATGGATGGATATACCAAGTTATGTAGATCACCATGGTACAGAATTTTGGGCTTGATCATGCTTGAGCTCTCCAAGGATTGATTCCAAACTTTGAATAAAGTAAGACTGCCAAAGTAGATTACCAAATAGCCTTCAAAACCTTGTGGGTTTTTGAAGCACAAGGATCCATTTGGAACAAGTGAAATAGGTATTTCTAGAGCTTTATGAGTGGAACATAATCATGCAAGGAGTTTGTGAAAAGAAGATAACCTGTAGGTGTGAGCTTCTTCCAAAGTAGGCATGTTGATAAGATTTGTAGGAATTATTATTTTCTTGCCTGCAAAACTATCAAAAACAAGGGGGATAGAGGATGGTATAACCAAGGACAAGAGTGGACCTTGGTAGTCCTTATGATGTTCTACAAGATGGTTCAAGTTCATTACCAAAAAGACACAATGGTTGAGAAAGAGAGGCTCTCAAAGAAGTGATATCGAAATAGTTTCTAGACTTAGTCAAATTTAGCAGATGTAGGGTTTTTGACTAGAATATGAGTGGGGATGTTTTTGAGGGTTTGCCAGGTATCAAAGCATCATAAATTGGATTATGTTGAAGTGTAGATTGGGTAGAATAGATCCATGCTAGATATTGGTCTTCATTGACTGGGAAACTTCTAGAATGGATCCCTTCAGAATTGATCCGGTTAAGGGTTTTAGATGATCACCTAGTGGCTAGAGATCATATCCAACTTGGTTAACTTGTTTAGGATTTATTCTCTTAGATTAGATAGATGCTAGATGATGAGATCCTAGGTAGCTCATTTTACTTCTATGCAATCAAGCCAAGCAGCAGATCAAGGTAAGTCATGTTGCAAACAGAACAAATCTACTACCAGGGGTACCTTCAAGCCTAGCTTGAGGTAGGGATGGGTATTTGAAAGGGTGGAGTTTGAACAAGGTGAGAGTCCTTGGTATTTCTACCAATAGTAGAATTCAAAGGCTTTATAAAAAGGTTTTGGAAAAACCTAGAGGTAAGAGTAGTTGAAATCTCTGCCTTAAAAACATAAGGAGATTATATCATATTGATCTCCATAATTTTGTCAATAGAAGCTACTAAAATAGTTAGGGCTGCAAAGGCATCTTGGCTCAGGTTTTGAAATGCCAGAACATTTGAGAATCTCAAATATAAGCCAAGATAGTTTTTGTTAAATAGCTTTTTGACAACTGATGTTGAGGTAAGGGGTATATCATATGTTATACATTTAGATGCATAAGCACAAACAAACAGCAAGAAAACACTGCAACCCTTAACAAGAAAAAGTTTTTGTTCCCCCAGATTTTTGCATTCTGGACAACTAATCAGGGTTACTGAAATTGGGATGTTACACGTACCGTGCGCCTGTACCACCTCAAGGAAAAGGAAGATAAATATTTTGATGTTTGCTGAAAGGAACAATGTCGATAATAACCACTAGTACGGTCGGACGCGCCCGTACCGTACCCCCAAGCAAATATCAAATTTTAAGCAAAAGTCACGCAGCGTTAACGACCAGTAGTACGGGCGCGCGCGACCGTACCATGTGCCCATACTGAGTGCACCGCCTAGGAGCAGTCGTCGCCCCCAAGGTAAGTCACCCGGTACGGGCGAGCTCTGGCCGTACCGCCCGCCCGTACCATGCATGCGGCCGCCATAAGCACCCCGAGGAGGTAACCTAAAAATCCCCAAATCAATTTTTCTCTTTCTTCTTCCTCCAAACTTCAAGCCACCTCCATTGGATCTTCAAATTACTCAATCCGTCTTTGATTCTTCACACTCACTCAATCTAAGGTATTATTCTCCTCTGATCCCCAACTTATTTATGCAAAAGCTTCATTCAATTATTCATCATTGTCAATCTAGACATAGGTCTTGTTCTTGATTCAATCTTGATACTAAGTATGCCTAGCATTGTTTTTAGAGGAGTTTCTTTTGTAGTTAGTGTAGAGAATCACTTATGATATGTTTCTATTGTACCAAAAAATTATTACAAATCTTTATTTATTTTGTCTTGTTTTTATTTATTAGATGAACACGAGGAGTCATACAGGTGAGATGGCTGCCGTGACACCCACGGGATTAAGGCTAGACAAATCCCAGACCTCTGTCTGATATAAGCCTAACCTAAATCTCAAAAGTGTACAGAGAGAGAATCAGTAACATTACAGTGACCCTACGACACAAAAATTATTACAGCAAGCTCATACCCGAGCAAAGAACCAAGATATTACTAGCAGAGGTCACTGACCACAAACATCAAACAACGGAAGGCAAATTATGCTATTAAGTATAGCAAACTTAACAAATGGCCTAAGAGGCCTGAAGCATAACGATGACGTCCCAATCCATAGATTCTAGGCTGCCGATCGGGAACCCAAAGCTACTAGTCGATGTCAATGCTGTAAAGAACTCATCTCTTATGGTCACATTTACCTGTTGCAAAAGTATCAACAAAGTAAGGGTGAGTACAGGGTGTACTCCGCAAGACTTATGGCTGGTGGAGTTACTTTGCATAAAGCTAACTTTCATTGGAAAAGAGGGAAGAGAAGCTCGGCTAGTAGAACCTTTTAAAAGGGGATAAGAAAGCGATATCACTAGCTTTGATCATCTTTGATATCCACCAAAACTTTATCGGATGAACCTAATAACTAGGATCACCCCCTCGATACCTGAGGAAGCATCCTTAAGCACACCTCACTTCTCTTGTCAAGTTTTACGATTAGGTTATAATTCTCTATGATCTTTGAATCCATTCCCAAAACGTCCATAATAGTGGACACGGCTTTTCGAAAAGATTAATACCCTGTAGGGGTGCACAACTTTACCCACATGTACCAACCGACTCTTAATGCCACTAGATAAGCCCTCTTCCGTGGAAGGACGGCAGAGGGTGGTTGCACACGACCTTTACCTTGCTTTCGCCAAGACCATGAGTCACGCCCTAAGGAGATGCCACCGTAATGGGTCAAGTCCCGAAGTCGGTCCCTAGAGATGTGAACAGGGTTTGAGATTACGGAGGCCGTGCCTCTCCTATTCCCTGCCATGCTTACCTACCTGTATGAATGCACCTCCTCCACCTCCTTCGAGAACAACCAGAATGCATATGTCGAGTGGAACGCCCGAACTATGTGACTCATGGAATCTACTAGGCAAGTTAGTTGGTCGAGGGGGTTTCCAGGCCCCGTGTGGCTGTACACTCGTCTTGGTTCAAGAGGCAAGAACTCAGGTCCTAGTGGTGGCAAGTATGGGACTGCAAAAACCACAACCCGACGTGGCCTCCCATACAAGCCTTAGGATGTTTAACTTTCAACTCTGATCATACCACGTCATCATGTCCAACTAGGTTAATTCGCAGCTCTGATTCATCAACCAGATGGATCAGTGGTAACAACTAAGCATGGCTAAGCGCAACAGATATAATAGCTCTAGCGAAGCTCATAAGCCAAACCCTAGTTATGCTAGGGGCAGTGGATCAGGGATATATAGGCTACAAAGGAAACATGCATCAGATAGGATTAAACTAACTATCGTAAAAGACTTTGGAATCATATGCACATGGCAAAAATGAAATACTTTGAAAGCATAGGATTATATCATGTGTGGGGATGCTTGCCTTTGCCTGTTGATACTCAACTATAGATCTTCGGGTTCATCTTCTTGGCATCGTTTGTCGATACCCTTCGATGGTGTTGATCTCGGTCTTCAATGTTGGTCTCGATCTTATTACCGTATTCTACCGAAAAGAACCAAACACCGGAAAGAAAAGGGAAACAACAATCAACAGATGGCATCGATGCAATGCTCAAGGAAGGATGATGATATGACAAGCTAAATTGTATTGAAATGTAACCCTGTAGCATGCTTGGCAATTTAAAGAGGATCTGAAGGGTCCAAACCCTAATTCGGAGAAACCCCAGATGCATATGAGAGGGGTTAGTTTGTTCTTCTAATTAAACTTGTCATTTAAGTTTATTAAAAATGCATTAGTATGAATCTATTGTGTAGATCTCATTTTTCTGAACATTTTGATATATTACACATGTTTTTCTGACTTAAAATGAATTAGTTATGAATTTTCCCAATTTAAATCCATTTTAAATCATTTTACAACAATTAAACATTTTTGAAATATTTAAATTATTTCCAGCTGGGCCCACATGTCAGACATTTATTCTTTTTAGAAAATATTTATGGAAATTATTAAAATTCTGACAACCGGGACCCACCTGTCAGAATTTTCCACTTATTAAAAATAATTACAGAAATGACTAAAACTTGATAAAAGGGTTATTGCCTCACGCTGACGTCATCCATGGGGCTTCTCCTCAGATGGATGGTGCACCTAGCGATTGGGGGCACATGAGCGAGCGGGGATAGGGGCATTCGACGCAGCGTGACACGGGTGACCATTTAGTGGCGGCGCTACTCAAGATTGGTCACCGGAGCATGTTGTGTGACGGCGGACAGCGGCGGCAGCGGCAGATGCTGGACGGGGCGGCAACCCAGAGGGCTACGGAGGAAACAGAGGGCACAGGGAGGTCGAGAATCTCACAACAATTGCGACGAGGGGGTCGGAACGGCGAGGTACGGTCGGACGGCGTCGAATCGAAACGATGACGACGATGGTCGGAGTTGAAGTCGAGGTCTATTCCAGTGACGCAGTGGCTTCCCAAAATGCGCGCTTCACGGAGGAGGACAAAGGCAATGAGGCGGTCACAGTGGTGGCCTCGGCTTGACCTGGGGCGACCGGAGACGGCGGGGAGGAAGAGGACCTGAGAGCTAGGGTTTTGGCCGGGAAAGAAATTGGAGAAGAGAGGGGATTATGGTTCGTCTCCACGGCACTAGGGTACTTGTACATGTCTCCTAGGAAGGTAGCGTGCATCTCCTTGCAGCAGGCATCACAACGAAGCCGGGTTGGTGCCGGCGACGACACGCAGCAGCTTGGCGCCGTCCTTCTGTCGGAAGGAAGAAGAAAGAAGAAAAGAAGAGGCGAAGCGATACTGGGCCGCAGACGGGCTGGGTTGGGCGAGGCTGGGCTGGTTGCGGGCGCGCGTGAGCAGCATAGAAAGGAAAGAGAGGGAGAGAGGGCGAGCTGGGCTAGGCCTGGAATGAGTCTGACTCATTTTTTTAAAACAAAACATTTTTCTTCTCTGTTTTCTTTTGTCTCTTTTGTAATTTCAAAATCATTTATGTTTTGAGTCATTCAAAAATACCAGAGCCTTTGTAAAACTAGAGAAATATGGTGGGGCCCTTTTAGTCCATTTGGGATCCACATATTTTGATAATTTTTAAAATACTTGAAACCATTTGAAGGTTTTCAAAGAGAGGGGAAACACTAGGGTTTTAGGGTTTTCTTCTTTCTCTTAATGCAAGATTTATCAAACTATGAGATGCATGCTATGCTCATGATGCACAAAACAAATCCTAATTATTATTAGTAGAACTAGGGGTGTTACAGCGGCAGAACCCTCCGCACCACCCGTTGATACTTTAACCCCTAAGTCACTTGGCATCAAGTTTACCGAGGAGTTCCATCTAACCCGTTTTGATCGTCTCAAGATTCGAGAGATCAAGTCCAACAAGTGGACGTGCCCCTATATCCTGAACCAACTTGGCATTAATGCTGATTTCAATTTAGTTTGCAACAATGTTGGTTTGTACAATTTTGTCTTTCAGGATGTTGCGACATATTGCCGCTTGACGCTTGAGTTCTTCATCACCTTGACACACACATTAGATCCTTATGGTTGTTGCGAGGAACAAAGGCCTGTAGTTGATCGGCCTTATGAACTGTGAGTATACTTTGACACTCAGCCAATGGGCTCAATGCTTTGGGTTTACCAACAACACCACCGATGTACGCACAACTACCTTTGTTTTAGATCCTTCCCCTTCACAATATTTTAAATTAATGAGAATTCGTGGAAACACACCAAAGGGGAACCAAATTGATCATCCTGCTATTCGATATTTATTCTAGTTGATTGCTAACATATTGCAGGCACGTGGTGAGTTTACTAGAGTTAATTAGGAGGATATGTTGATCCTCATAAAAGCTGCCCTTATCAATTGTATATTAGTGCCATGTTTGGGCGCTCTTCTTGTGTTTTACATTAAAATATCAGGCTCTTCAATCTCGAGGACCCATATTTGGAGGAGGAGTTGTGACCGTTCTTGCACGCGCACTTCACATCAATCTAGGTAACATCCAACCGTTGACTGGGTTAATCGTCTCGATCTTTCTACTCTAAGAGCATGTGGTATGATTTCTAAAAATCATGGTAGATATTTATTCAATATACCTAGAGCGAATCACTTGACCCAGCTCCTTTGCCTAATGGTTTATTCTCTATCGAGGATGGACGTTTGTGTTATGATGCGCAGGTTGAAGCTACTCTACCCCAATAGGAAATACCCATGGGAGGAGCAGAAGATGAAGAAGTAGAACAAGGAGGACCCGAACAAGATGTGCAGCCACCAAACTACTATACCACCTTTGAAGATATCTATGCACTCGAAGGAAATATTCAAAACATGAACAAGCTCTCCATCAACCTTCGAGATGCCACTTAAATGAGCAAGCCAATGGAACGTGGGAGATTATCCACCGCCACCACAATGAGCAAGAAAAGGGCTTGCAAAAGCCTGAGCTTGGGGATCTGTTCCCCAGGAAAATTTATTTGTGTAATAACGAGGTTGTACTCCAGCTCCTTGGGAGCTTTGAAACACTCGTGTTGGCTTGTTCCAACACTTTGCTTTTTTTCCTTTGCTTTCTAATTTGCTTTCATTTCAGTTTATTTGTTTTCCTTTGTTTTTCTTTTCTTATACCCTTTCTTGGTCGCAAGTTCTTTTCTATTCTTTAATCCCTATCCTCAAAATATAAAAAGTTTTTTCTGTTTATCTATTTTTCGTAAACATGGATTCATAGTTTGCCTCTTTGCTCTAATATCATTTTGAGAGTACTCGTGTTTGAGTTTTAAAGGAACACATCCCTATAAGGAAGAGGATCACGAAGTTAGTTATGAGAGGTATGTCCTATGTCTCCCACTTATGAAGTTTGAATTGATTATCTTAGTTGGTTGATTTGCTAAGATGCCATGCTAGTGGGAAGTAATTTAATATGGTTAGAGTAAGGCTTTTTATTGGTATGAAGATTAGTTGTTGAAGCTCTTGCTTTAGTTCTTTTAGTTAACCGAGTCTTGACTTGGAAATAATAATGCCAAACAAGTACAATAATAAAAAGTCTAAAATTTACGACTTGTTTGCTGAATGATTGTCTTGAGAGTGTACCCTGGATGATACTTAACCCCATAGATATTTTGATAGTCTCGATGACACTCATTAAAGGAGTCGTCTATTTGAAATGAAGTCTAGTGGTAATTGTGATGCATGCCAATGCTAACCTTGTGGATAAATCGCGGTACTAGCTCAAAAAAAAGAAATAAGTGAGACAACATTGTTCTATGTCTCTAATGCACACCTTTGGGATGCCAACAACTCCGCTAGCTTTTGAACGATCTATGGTATAACCCCAGATTTTAGCTATGAGTTGATGACATGCGTGGCATTCGTGTCAATGTATGGGAAAAAGTATTGGTACTCTCAAAGGTTGTGCAAACACTTGCAAAAGAAACAATCAGCGATCCTTGAAAAACAAAAGAAAGAAATAAAAAAGATATCTATGAGGATCCACATAACAAGTCCTTGGCATCGTGTCATTACTACTCTACGATTTTTTCTTAAAAGACAATGATTGGATTAGAAGTGTTTTAGATATACTTGATTTATTGATGTGGGTGTAAATAAGACACTTCATTGTTATACTACTTGGGACATGAAACTCTCTTACTCAATTATGATATTTTAAACATCCTAGTGTTCCTTGGTAAGCTGAGAGCTAATTAGAGGAATTGGATTGATTGCTACACTTCTAGTTACTTATACTTATATTAAACTTTACTTTGATTATCTTGACTTACTGAAGCTTGTATAGTATTCTTGTCATCTCTCTAACTTAGATAAGCTTCGCAAATGAATGAAGTGTTGAGCACATACGACTACCAATTGTAAGTGAACTCTTATTCTCGTTGTTTCAAGTTTAAATGCCGACGTCCTTATAGTTCTTTTGGTTCTTCTTACTCGAGGAAGATCAAGGTTTGACCTTTGGGGAAGTTGATGGCTCCGATTTTTTGCCATCTTACACCGCGCTGGAACGTTGTTTTTGGTCAAGCAATTGCCAAAGAAACTCTCAACTCTTGCCACTAATGACTAATAATTGCAAATATATGCAAAACCCTTCTTTGATTTATGTTGTGTAGGAAATCACAACTTTTACAGCAAAATTTGGAGTCACAATGAAGGATTTTGAGGAAGTACACACAACCAAGTAATTGGAGAAGTGTTCTAGGGCGTCTGCAAGCTTAGCGACCACTGGTACGGGCACGGTCCGCTCGTACCGCCCATACCAGGTGGCGACGGCTTTGTGTCGTCAAACCCTACAACTATCGTGAAAACGCTTATATATTTTGAGGCTCCAGCCGTTGGCCTGAGAGCCGCCATTCTCAGATTGCATCACAACACCACCAAAGGAGATCCACACCATTGTTCATCCATTGTTCATCACTTCCACCATCCATCCATCCAATAGCCATAGCCATTGCTTTGTATTTTAGATATCCTTGTGATTTGGCGACCATTGTAAGAATATTTGATTTCAATCTAAGTATTTGCATGTGATGGGAATATGCCCGAGAGGCAATAATAAAGTGGTTATTATCTTATTCCATGTTTATGATAAATGTTTATTTTGCATGCTATAATTGTATTAATAGGAAACGTTAATAGATGTGTGTTTAATAAACAAAAGGAAAGTTCCTAGTAATGCCTCTCATAAAAACTAGCTCGTTGATTAACAAAATGATCAAGGTTTCCCGATCATGGACATTGCATGTTGTTAATAACGAGGTCACAACATTGGTGGAATGATGTGATGAACATTCATCTGAAGTATAGCATTACGATCAGATTCATTATGTTTATATTGCTATAACATCATACGAAGTAATCTTAGTCCTTAGACCATGAGATCATGTTAATTTCTAACACCGGAAGAGTATCTTGATAACATCAAACGTCACACCGTAACAGGGTGACTATAAAGGTGGGTTCAGTGCTACGAAGGTGTTATGTTGAGGCTCATGGATCAAGAGTGGGATTTGTCTATCCCGATGACGGATAGATATACTCTGGGCCCTCTCGGTGATATCACATTGAAATAGCTTGCAAGCAAGTGATGTGATCATTAGAATGTTATATCACGGGAACGAGAAAAGAGTGCATGTCGGTAACGAGATCAAACTAGGTATTTGGATGCCAATGATCGAACCTTGGACATGTAATATATCGTGAGACAAAGGGATTTAGTTATGACGTTAAAGGTTCACACGATCACAAGGATCATCGTTGAATATGTGGGAGTCAGTACGGATCTCTAGGTCCCGCTGCTGATTATTGATCGGAGAGGGGTCTCGATCATGTCTGCATTATTCGCAAAACGTAGGGTGACACACTTAAGGGATACCAACACCATTTGGAGCAAATATGTTTTAGATAAAGATTTAAGAAAGCGCTGGAATCATTTCGATGGAAACCGGAATTGTTTCGATGAAATTGCAGAAACTGGTTCTGCATGTGATATTGAAATGTTGTAGGGGGTTTTATGTGAATTTTTGTTAATTAATATGATTAAAAAAATTCTGAATAAAATAAATAAAGTAGTTTTATTTAATGAGAGCTTGCATTAAATTTGGTGGACATTTAATGCATGTGTGAGTGGAATTTTGAGTGGAGGCTTTTTATGGGAGTGGGAGCTCCACCCACATGAATGTGGAAGAGGTGTGGGAACCACCATGGCTGCCACGCCATGGCCCTTGGGTACCCTGTAACTACCTCGGTGAATTACGCTCTTAGTTAATGCCTGGATGAACGAAAGTGGTTAAAATAGTACGGTGGGGCCCAGGGCCACTCACGGTAGACCTTTAGGCCGTCCTAACCACTTTCAGACAACGGGACAAGAACAAGCGGCGTAATCGGCAGGCGAAGGGATCAACTACATACACAAATGAGTATGTATGCAAGCCACATACAACAGTCCTCAGAGCCATTCCATCTAAAAGAAATAGAAATATTGCAACGCCATACGGCAACTTCCAAATGTCCTAGATAGATATAATAATTTAGGATGGCTCCTCATACATCACACATCAGAGTATCAGGCGGAAGCGGAAAACAAGATCCGAGTACGGATAAGAAGCAAATTGGCATAAGATGCCCCATAAATAAACACATCCCACCCACAGATCACACGGATCCCCGTTCCCGGAATCTCTACACCGAATGATCGTTGCCAACATCATCTGTCTCTTCCACCCAGTATCCATCTTGCGGGTACACCTGTTCATCTGAATCAAACAATTTATCGTGTGAGACCCTAGGGGTACTCAGCAAGTCTTTATGCCACTAAAGGGGACACAACCTGGGGTGACGCAATTGCAGCAAAAGATAATACCTAACAATTCTACAGATACTCGCTAACCATCCGCCAAACCAATGATAGACGGATGTCCGTGAAATAAGAACAACAGTTATAACAGTATAATTAACAGATCCATCCTCCTCCTCGCTTACCAACGAGGAAGCGGACGAACAACCCCCATCATCCGTTGGTAGTTTTATTATCCATTCCATGAGTATTGCACTATTTACTAGTCAAGTACTTAGTCAAATTAGAAGCGGTACTTTAGTTATACTTGTCTATGATCGAGAAACTGTGCTCCAAGTCGTCCATAACCGCGGACACGGCTTTCAGAAAGATTTACCCTGCAGGGGTGCACGAATAGCAACACACACTCGATCAACCTCGGAAAAACCAAATCAAAACCCAACGAGGCATTCACGACAAAGCAATCACAGGATTCAGAAATATTTCAGGGGGCCACCCCATTAAGCTACCCGCAACGAAGTTGGCCGGCTCCGAGACGGACCCAAGGTTTGTGTCAATGGCTGTAAACGACGGGGAACCCGAAAATGTGACTGGGCTTGTCGATACCGCGAAAACATTCCACGATCCAAAACAGTACAGGTGCTCCACGCACAATCTTAATAAAGCAGTAACATGGCATAAGTACAGGATAGTAATAAAGCCCCAAACTACTTTGTGGCCCCAAGAAATAAGAATGAATCAAGCTCTGGCTCAGGGGGGTCCATAAGGCCTCCCGGATGTGGATAGTGCGAATAGTCAAGGAACAGGAATCAAGTACTCGGGGTCCTACGGGACACAAGTGAGCATGAAAAACCAAATAGCAGATATTGCTCACCGGTGCCTCTTTCATTAGTTATCCCATTACTACTCTGGTTAAGTTGTTTAGGTACCTCGCTATTCATCAGACACTCACATACCCTACACATGCTTTTCTACGACTCGCATGGCTCAAACAACTCCTGTAGTAATGGCTCATGGGATGGAGGAACAAGCTTCGGTGGGGTTTAAAAATAAAGGCTATGCAGTACTTGGGATTCAATTTAATGCAATCGCGACTCAATGATGCAAGAATAAGATAGAGGCAATAGGTACTGTATGTATGCAAGCATGTGGTAGTGCTTTCCTGGCAGCTCAGTTGAAGCGAAAGATGGATCTGGGTAGTACTCCTGTGATTCCTGGTAATTCTCCTACTGGGCGTCTATTCGAAGAAGAACCAAACAAACAAGGGCCAATATAAATAAAGTGCACAAGCATAGGAAATAAAATACGACAAGCAAACAAGCATGCCATGATGAATGATGCACAATTTACATGGCATTAAAGTAGCATGGCAAAGGTGAGGGGTGGATACAAGAAATAAATCATTTTGGCATTTGTTTAACCAAGTTTTATTGTCATAACAGTTCAGATTTTTAATAACAACATGATGCATGCTTCAATTCAGAACAAGGATTGCATAGATAGAACGGGCTCGTCGCGCTGATCGATTTAGACATATTATTTGCCTTATTTGGAGTTATAGAATTAGAGTTATTAATTAATGAAGGAAAAGGGCATTTTATTGTAATTTTAATCATCTCGAAAATTAAAGTGTTCAAACAATATTTTGAATTGCATATTTGAATTCCTCACATTTTTCTGATTCCAAAACATATATTATTTGTATTATTTGGATTTGTATTTTAAAAATTATTTGAATCTGATTTGAATTTGAATTAAATCAATTTGAAAAAGGTTTAATTAAAAACACACAGCCAGGAAAACTATTTGTACTCAGACAGATCCAGCCACCGTCACTGACGGGTGGGCCTTGCGCTGACTGGGGCCACGCGCGCGAAAATACTTTTTCTACCGTGGCCTGGCTAGCCACTAAGGTCGACAGGCGGGGCCAGCGGCTTCGGGCCCACGCGACAGTGGGGTTGCCCCCAGAGGCTGACAGGTGGGGCTAGGGCTGGAGCGCGGGTTACGGCCTAGAAATTAGAGGGACTTTTCTGCAAGATGCTAGTGCGGCTGACTAGTGGGGTCTCTAGGAGCGCGGGTTAAGAGCGAAATAAAAAGGGGGGCTTAATGTAAATCTACCACGGCCCTGGTACTGTTCTTCGTCTCCACCGTCTGACGGGAATTCGGCACGCAGCGCAGGGCGGGGGTTCGAACCCAGGTCGCGGGCGTGCGCACTGAGGGGGCTAACCAGTGCGGCGGGGCGAGGGGAGTTGACATGAGAGGGTTTGGGGCCTAGGTAAGCTCTAAGTGGCGCGGAAAACCTGCAGACACCGGCGAGCTCTGGCGCACGGTGGGCGTTCGACGAAACGAACGGGGGCGTTAAACGGTGTCGGTGAAGCGGAGGATGTCAGGGCAGTCGAGGGACTCACCGCGGGTGGGCTGGTGTGGTCGGATCAGGGAGAAGCGCGGCGGATCTGCGACGACGCAGACGCTCTGGCGGGCTAGGGTTTCGTCGGGACGGCGCGGTACTAGCGCATCTGGGGCTTCTCCTCCTCGACGACGCGTGCAGGGAGCAGCAGGGCGGTCCTCTCGGTCTCCCAGGCCACCTCCACGACGAGCACGCCGGCTAGAATGAAGAGGAGCAGAGGGTGCTGGCGGCGACCGGCGGCAGGAGCTGGGCGTCGGGGAGGAAGAAGGGGAAGAAGAGGGCCGGCTCGGGCGGATCTGGCGATGCAGGAGAGCCGTGTGGGAGGAGGAAAAAGGAGGGAGAGGGAGGAGAAGCAGCCATGGCAGGGGGTAGATAAAGGTGGTCTCGGCACCTTCTCTCTTTTCCTCGGCACGTGCTAGCTCGGGCTGGGAGCAGGTAGGGCATGGCAGGGGAGGTTGCAGGTGGGCCAGGGGAGGGGGAGACGCCGCAGCTGGGGCCAGCATGGCAGGAGAGAGAGGAGAGAGAGGAGAGAGGTTAGCTCGGGCTAGGTTTAGACATGGGCTCGGGTTAGGGTTTTGTTTAGCTTAGAGAGAGGGGTAGGGTTAGCTAGGTGTGGGCCAGGGAGAGAGAGAGGCTTCGACATGGAGATCATGCTAGAGAGAGAGAGAGGGTAAGAGAGAGTGGTGAGAGGAGGCTTAGCGTTTAGGGTTTGGTTATAACTAGATTAGAGAAAAATAAAAATAGAGAGAGAAAGTTAAGTTGGTTTTTTTTAGATGATTAGGTTTAAGACTTGTTTACAAGAGCAACCCAAGAGGTAAGAGTGAGGCTTGGAGTTAGGCTAGGATGAGGTGAATGAGAAACCAAGAAAAGAAAAAGAAAAGAATTATGGAATAGGCCTCATATGGATCATGCATGGAGAAATAAAAATAAAAGAAAATGATGTGGATGAGACCATGGGGATGGTGGAATGGTAGAAGATGGTGCACAAAGAAGGATCCAATAAAACAAGGAAAAACCCAATGGAACAAAAGGTGGTGGTACATTTTGCATGGCCCATGCAAAATAATAATGCCATGATTTATTTTGTGAAAACAATAATAATATTATGACATTATTCTTATGCAATTCCATGAAGTGGAGAGAAAGCCAAGCACAAGAATTTAGAGGATTTAATCCACCCCAAACTACATGAGCTAGAATTAAAATATCAAAAGAAAAAGAAATACAAGCTCATGGTTAATGGGATGGTGGAATTATAAGGTGGTGGAGTGGAAATAAAAGATATGCCCCCAACTCAACTTGGGCATTTAAACAATATATCAATAACCAAATACAATATCAAGAGGCAAATACAATTTATATTGCATATGAGAGAAGAACCAAAAGAAAAAGGGGTTTTATATGATGCTCAAATGCAAGGTGGCATGATGACATGAGCATGATATAATTATGATGCAACAATTATATATATGAAGTAGCCATTATCTTACTAGACCAAGTAGCATTACAATTGTTAGAAAATTGGGATGCTACAACTCTCCCCCACTAAACAGGAATCTCGCCCCGAGATTCTAGGAAGAAGAAGAAGACTCAAAGAGGGTAGGGTACTTGGCATGGAGCTCATCTTCACGTTCCCAGGTGGCTTCATCAATGGAATGGTGCGACCACTACACCTTGCAGAACTTGATGGACTTGTTGCGAGTCCTTCTTTTGTGGGGTGTTCTTGATAAGACAGATCTTCTTGGAGATTGATGAGTTCATGGTCCACGGTCCTGCCGGGATCCTTGAAGCACTTCTTGAGTTGAGAGATGTGGAAAACATCATGGACTTTGAGTTGTTCAGGGAGCTCAAGAGCATAAGCAACTTCTCCTCTTCTTCCACGAATTTTGAAAGGACCGATGTATCTAGGAGCCAGCTTTCCTTTGATACCAAAGCGGTGCGTGCCTCTCATGGGAGTGACACGAAAGTAGACGAGATCACCAGGGACATACTCCATGTCCGTGTGCTTTCTGTCATAATTGCTCTTCTAGCGACTTTGAGCAATCTTTAGATTTTCAAGAATGATGTGAACTTTCTCCTCCGCTTGAGTTATAATGTCGGGGCCAAACAATATTCTTTCACATGCGCCCGACCAACCAATCGGAGTTCTGCATTTGCGACCATACAGAGCCTCAAATGGTGCCATCTTTAGACTTTTCTGGAAGCTGTTGTTGTAAGAGAATTCAGCATAAGGAAGACATTCTTCCCACTTCATGCCGAAAGAGATAACGCAAGCACGGAGCATATCTTCTAGAATCTGATTGATCCTTTAAACTTGTCCTTGCGACTGAGGGTAGTAAGCTGTGCTGAAGTTTAATTTTGTTCCCAAAGAATTTTGGAAACTTCCCGAGAACTTGGAAGTGAAGATGCTTCCACGGTCTGAGCTGATCTCAAGAGGAACTCCATACAGAGAGACAATTCTGTTGATATAGAGCTCAACCAACTGAATTGCAGAAATTGTTTCCTTGACTGGAAAGAAGTGAGCTACTTTAGAAAGCCTGTCAATGACAACAAAGATTGCATTGTTGCCCTTCTGCGACCTTGGAAAACCAGTGATGAAGTCCATCTCTACTTTCTCCTATTTCCATTCCGGAGGCTTCAATGGCTGTAGAAGACCGGAAGGTTTTTGATGGACAGCTTTAACTCTGCGACAAACATCGCACTCCGAGACATACTTGTCACAATATCGTTTCAAACCAGGCCACCAATATTGTGTTTTCAAGTCCATGTACATCTTAGTGCTACCAGGGTGGATAGAAAGAACAGAATCATGCGCCTCCTTGAGAACTTGCTCTCTTAAACCCGTGTAGTTCGGAACAAACATCCGGTGTTCAAAGAAAAGAGCGCCTTGGTCGTCTACGTGGAAAGACTCATACTTCGGAAGCTGAATGTTGGAGATGATCTTTTTAGTGTAAGGATCCCCAAGCTGAATGGAACGGAACTTTTCTTCCAAGAGAGGTGTTGCTAGAAGGTTTAGAAGATACCCTTGATCCACAATTTCAAGGTTGAGCTTGCAGAATTCCTCGCACAAGAGAGGCTGTTGTTCTTCCACCATGAGGTTGTTGACATAAGCTTTTCGACTGAGAGCATCGGCCATGACATTGGCTTTGCCCGGAGTGTAGTTGATGGTCAAATCGAAATCATTGATTGTTTCAATCCACCTCCTCTGACGAAGGTTGAGATCAGGCTGTGTGAAGATATACTTCAGACTCTTGTGATCAGAAAAGATCTCACAATGGTTGCCAAGCAAATAATGCCTCCATACTATCAAAGCAAAGACAACTGCTGCGAGTTCGAGGTCATGTGTAGGATAGTTGATCTCATGCGTCTTTAACTAACGAGATGCATAAGCAACAACTTGTTTTTCTTGCATAAGGACCGCACCCAATCCTTGCAATGAAGCATCATAGAAAATCTGGAAAGGCTTTGATGTATCTGGAGGAACCAAGACTGGTGTGGAAGTGAGCTTCTCTTTGAGTGTTTCAAAGCTTACTTGACATGCAGGAGTCCAAAGGTATTTCTTGCCTTTCTTGAGGAGATCGGTAAGAGGCTTCGCAATCTTCGAGAAGTTTTGAACGAAGCGACGACAGTAACTGGCCAAACCAAGGAAACTTTGGACTTCTTTGACATTTATGGGTGGAAGCCAGTCCATAATTGTCTTAATAGTTTCTGGGTTGACGGCAATGCCCTTGGCAGAGATGACGTGACCAAGGTAGGTGACTTGAGGCAGCCAGAATTCACACTTGGAGAACTTTGCATACAGGCGGTTCTCACGAAGCTTGTCTAGGACACACCGAAGGTGTTCTTCATGTTCTTCTTTTGACTTAGAATAGACTAGAATGTCATCCAGATAGACCACAATGAACTTATCAAGATACTCCATGAAAACCGAGTTCATAAGCTTCGAGAAGGTGGCAGGTGCATTGGTGAGACCGAAAGACATGACCATGTACTCATACAGGCCATAACGGGTGGTGAAAGCTGTTTTGGGAACATCTTCCTTGCGAATCTTGATTTGATGGTAACCACTTCTCAAATCAAGCTTAGAGAATACCACAGCTCCAGCTAGCTGATCGAAGAGATCATTAATCCGCGGAAGGGGATATTTATTCTTGATTGTTTTAGCATTGAGTGCCTGATAGTCAACACAAAGTATATCAGTCTTGTCTCGCTTCTTCACAAAGATGGTTGGACTACCCCAAGAAGAAGTACTGTGCTGAATGAAACCCAACTTCTCTTGTTCATCCAGCTGACGTTTGAGTTCAGCCAACTCAGCAGGACCCATTTTATAAGGCTGCTTGGAGATAGGAGCAGTACCAGGTTCAAGTTCAATGACAAACTCGACCTCACGATCCGGAGGCATACTTGGCAACTCTTCAGGAAAGACATCTGGAAACTCACAAACTACAGGAACACTCTGAATACCTTCCATAGCATGATCATTCAGAGCCGCCAAAGAATAAAGCTGAATTGCAGGAGTCAGACTTGGAGAATAGACTATATGGCCTTCAGGAATTTTCAGAGAAACCGAACGTTCAGCACAATCAATCACAACTACATTTGCTGTCAACCAATCCATGCCCAAGATAACATCAATATCAGAATTGCCCAGAACAATTAAGGAAGCCGGAAATGAAGAGCCACCAATCTCAATTTATTGCCATGGCTGATCTTGGTAGATAACAATCTTGCCCCGGGAGAAAGAACCATTAACTTTTTATCCAGCTGGTCTATAACAAGCTCATGCTCATTTGCAAATTTGTGAGAAATGAAAGAATGTGAAGCACTAGAATCAAACAAAACTCGTGCAGGAACTGAGTTAACAGGAAGCATACCCATGACAACTCCAGGTGCATGCTCAGCTTGAGCAACGTTGACACAGTTGGCACGAGCAACCGTAGACCCAGGCTTAGTGTTGATGTTGCGAGCCCGAGGTGGAGGTGCACGAATCATAGGAGCACTTGCCACAGGTCTTGGAGGTGGTGGTGGAAGAGCTTTGTTGTTCATTGGACAATTCTAGTGCTGATGCCCAGTTTTTCCACAAGAATAGCAAGCACCAGGTGGACGTGGAGCAACGTAGCCAGGGACTCCGCCAGGCGCTCCGGGGTAGTTGTGGTTGTAGCCCCTGGGAGCCGCAGTGAAGGAGTTTGGTGGCCTTGGTGCGTAGCTTGACGGTCTTGGTGGAGCAGGGAGCGACGGTGGGGTGTTAGGAACCCAGACACGACGCTTAGAAGGAGTTGTCATAGCAGAAGAGCTTGATGTATCACGGCTGTGTTTCTTTGACTCCTCAAACACTTGCCTACTTGCTTCTTCCTGCAGAGCTGTGTGTTGAAGTTCCAGGAAAGATGCCGGCCTTGCATGAGTGATTGCATATTTGATGGAAGCATTGAGGCCTTGCCGAAACCTCTTTTGCTTCTTCTTGTCATCAGAGATCTCATCGCCACCATAACGAGAAAGGTTCATGAAGTTTCTGATGTAGGTGTTGACATTGTCAGTGCCCTGCTTGAGGTTGAGAAACACTTCCTTCATCCTTTCCATGACAATTTCTGACAGATATTGCTCTTTGAAAGCAGTAGTGAACCACTCCCAAGTAGGCTGAAAACCAGAAAGATCTGCCTTGAGGTAATTTTCCCACCAAAGAGCTGCATCTCCCTTCAGAAGGTGAGTAGCACACTTGACCCATTCTTGCTCGGGAACATCCGCAGTCATCAGCAACTTTGACACTTCACGAAGCCAATCATCTGCATCAAGTGGCTGATCAGACACCTCAAATTGGCGTGGGTTGAACTTGAGAAAACTCTTGATGTCTCCTCGCTTGGGAGGTGGAGGTAGCGGAACGAACTCATTCCTCCTCACGCTTTCCTCGAAGCGCTGCTGGTTCTGCTGCATAGTGCCCAAAGCATTTGCAATACTTGCCAAAGCAGCCCCAAGTTCAGGTGGTATATCCTCCTCAGAACGGCGTGGTGGTGCCATCCTGTGATTGATATAAAACAGAAGTCAGTACTATAATGGAGAATGATAATAATCCAAAATAGTACCAAAATGGAATTAATCAAGATTAAAGAATGCAATTCACTGAGATGATATTAAAATATCAACAGAGTTCAAGGCAACTAGAAGATATTAAGCATAACACACACGACTGAGCAAGGAGTGTGTTACACAACTAACAAAGAAAATTTTTCCGCAACTTTCGGCATTAAAATACCACTATATGCGCAAAAGCACTTAACGAATCAAGATTAGTAACTCTACTAGTTCAATATACAAAAGCAAATGATAAAAGTAGTCGTATGGTCGCGACTCCATCCCGCACTCAAATCATTACTCCGCACATGAATCAGTAAAACACATATCCCAACACCTTCTTCTTAAGATGAACCTAAAGATTGGTAACTACGAAAAGAACACCCCAAACAAGATAACGTCGGATAACAAAGAGTAAGATAGATCGCATCGGTATACAACGGATCAGAATAGATCGCGTCGGTTTACAAAGGCCTATCAGTATGGAATGTACCAACAGTTGATAACCAAAAGACAGATAGTGATAACATTTGAATGCAACAGATAGACAAGGAATTCACACACACACACACACAAACACAAACACAACCTATGGTACTACGGAACCCAGAACACGTGAATCCTAGTTTGAATTTTAGGAGAGAATTAAAAACGTTACACTTCCTTACCAGAAAAGGGTGGGTGGGTGGGTAAGAAGAAAAATGGAAGCAGTCCTACTCTCACGTTTGTTTTTCCCTAGTATACATAACTACCAAAATATTTGCTAGACTGACAACGACCATTTTGGCTGAGACCCTGAAGGGCGGGATGGCTCTGATACCAATTGTAACTACCTCGGTGAATTACGCTCTTAGTTAATGCCTGGATGAACGAAAGTGGTTAAAATAGTACAGTGGGGCCCAGGGCACTCACGGTAGACCTTTCGGCCATCCTAACCACTTTCAGACAACAGGACAAGAATGAGTGGCGTAATCGGCAGGCGAAGGGATCAACTACATACACAAATGAGTATGTATGCAAGCCACATACAACAGTCCTCAGAGCCATTCCATCTAAAAGAAATAGAAATATTGCAACGCCATACAGCAACTTCCAAATGTCCTAGATAGATATAATAATTTAGGATGGCTCCTCATACATCACACATCAGAGTATCAGGCAGAAGCGGAAAACAAGATCCGAGTACGGATAAGAAGCAAATTGGCATAAGATGCCCCATAAATAAACACATCCCGCCCACAGATCACACGGATCCCCGTTCCCGGAATCTCTACACCGAATGATCGTTGCCAACATCATCTGTCTCTTCCACCCAGTATCCATCTTGTGGGTACACCTGTTCATCTGAATCAAACAATTTATCGTGTGAGACCCTAGGGGTACTCAGCAAGTCTTTATGCCACTAAAGGGGACACAACCTGGGATGACGCAATTGCAGCAAAAGATAATACCTAACAATTCTACAGATACACGCTAACCATCTGCCTAACCAATGATAGATGGATGTCTGTGAAATAAGAACAACAGTTATAACAGTATAATTAACAGATCCATCCTCCTCCTCGCTTACCAACGAGGAAGCGGACGAACAACCCCCATCATCCGTTGGCAGTTTTATTATCCATTCCATGAGTATTGCACTATTTACTAGTCAAGTACTTAGTCAAATTAGAAGCGGTACTTTAGTTATACTTGTCTATGATCGAGAAACTGTGCTCCAAGTCGTCCATAACCGCGGACACAGCTTTCAGAAAGATTTACCTGCAGGGGTGCACGAATAGCAACACACACTCGATCAACCTCGGAAAAACAAATCAAAACCCAACGAGGCATTCACGACAAAGCAATCACAGGATTCAGAAATATTTCAGGGGGCCACCCCATTAAGCTACCCGCAACGAAGTTGGCCGGCTCCGAGACGGACCCAAGGTTTGTGTCAATGGCTGTAAACGACGGGGAACCCGAAAATGTGACTGGGCTTGTCGATCCCGCGAAAACATTCCACGATCCAAAACAGTACAGGTGCTCCACGCACAATCTTAATAAAGCAGTAACATGGCATAAGTACAGGATAGTAATAAAGCCCCAAACTACTTTGTGGCCCCAAGAAATAAGAATGAATCAAGCTCTGGCTCAGGGGGGTCCATAAGGCCTCCCGGATGTGGATAGTGCGAATAGTCAAGGAACAGGAATCAAGTACTCGGGGTCCTACGGGACACAAGTGAGCATGAAAAACCAAATAACAGATATTGCTCACCGGTGCCTCTTTCATTAGTTATCCCATTACTACTCCGGTTAAGGTTTTTAGGTACCTCGCTATTCATCAGACACTCACATACCCTACACATGCTTTTCTACGACTCGCATGGCTCAAACAACTCCTGTAGTAATGGCTCATGGGATGGAGGAACAAGCTTCGATGGGGTTTAAAAATAAAGGCTATGCAGTACTTGGGATTCAATTTAATGCAATCGCGACTCAATGATGCAAGAATAAGATAGAGGCAATAGGTACTGTATGTATGCAAGCATGTGGTAGTGCTTGCCTGGCAGCTCAGTTGAAGCGAGAGATGGATCTGGGTAGTACTCCTGTGATTCCTGGTAATTCTCCTACTGGGCGTCTATTCGAAGAAGAACCAAACAAACAAGGGCCAACATAAATAAAGTGCACAAGCATAGGAAATAAAATGCGACAAGCAAACAAGCATGCCATGATGAATGATGCACACTTTACATGGCATTAAAGTAGCATGGCAAAGGTGAGGGGTTGATACAAGAAATAAAGCATTTTGGCATTTGTTTAACCAAGTTTTATTGTCATAACAGTTCAGATTTTTAATAACAACATGATGCATGCTTCAATTCAGAACAAGTACTACATAGATAGAACGGGCTCGTCGCGCTGATCGATTTAGACATATTATTTGCCCTATTTGGAGTTATAGAATTAGAGTTATTAATTAAGGAAGGAAAAGGGCATTTTATTGTAATTTTAATCATCTCGAAAATTAAAGTGTTCAAAAAATATTTTGAATTGCATATTTGAATTCCTCACATTTTTCTGATTCCAAAACATATATTATTTGTATTATTTGGATTTGTATTTTAAAAATTATTTGAATCTCATTTGAATTTGAATTAAATCAATTTGAAAAAGGTTTAATTAAAAACACACAGCCAGGAAAACTATTTGTACTCAGACAGATCCAGCCACCGTCACTGACGGGTGGGCCTTGCGCTGACTGGGGCCACGCGCGCGAAAATACTTTTTCTACCGTGGCCTGGCTAGCCACTGAGGTCGACAGGCGGGGCCAGCGGCTTTGGGCCCACGCGACAGTGGGGTTGCCCCCATAGGCTGACAGGTGGGGCTAGGGCTGGAGCGCGGGTTACGGCCTGGAAATTAGAGGGACTTTTCTGCAAGATGCTAGTGCGGCTGACTATTGGGGTCTCTAGGAGCGCGGGTTAAGACCGAAATAAAAAGGGGGGCTTAAGGTAAATCTACCACGGCCCCGGTACTGTTCTTCGTCTCCACCGTCTGACGGGAATTCGGCGCGCAGCGTAGGGCGGGGTTCGAACCCAGGTCGTGGGCGTGCACGCTGAGGGGGCTAACCAGTGCGGCAGGGCGAGGGGAGTTGACATGAGAGGGTTTGGGGCCTAGGTAAGCTCTAAGCGGCGCGGAAAACCTGCAGACACCGGCGAGCTCTGGCACACGGTGGGCGTTCGATGAAACGAACGGCGGCGTTAAACGGTGTCGGTGAAGTGGAGGATGTCAGGGGCGGTCGAGGGACTCACCGCGGGTGGGCTGGTGTGGTCGGATCGGGGAGAAGCGCGGCGGATCAACGACGACGCAGACACTCTGGCGGGCTAGGGTTTCGTCGGGATGGCGCGGTACTTGGCGCATCTGGAGCTTCTCCTCCTCGACGACGCGTGTAGGGAGCAGCAGGGCGGTCCTCTCGGTCTCCCAGGCCACCTCCACGACGAGCACGCCGGCTAGAACGAAGAGGAGCAGAGGGTGCTGGCGGCGACCGGCGGCAGGAGCTGGGCGTCGGGGAGGAAGAAGGGGAAGAAGAGGGCCGGCTCGGGCGGATCTGGCGATGTAGGAGAGCCGTGTGGGAGGAGGAAAAAGGAGGGAGAGGGAGGAGAAGCAGCCGTGGCAGGGGTAGATAAAGGTGGTCTCGGCCCCTTCTCTCTTTTCCTCGGCACGTGCTAGCTCGGGCTGGGAGCAGGTAGCGCATGGCAGGGGAGGCTGCAGGTGGGCCAGGGGAGGGGGAGACGCCGCAGCTGGGGCCAGCATGGCAGGAGAGAGAAGAGAGAGAGGAGAGAGGTTAGCTCGGGCTAGGTTTAGACATGGGCTCGGGTTAGGGTTTTGTTTAGCTTAGAGAGAGGGGTAGGATTAGCTAGGTGTGGGCCAGGGAGAGAGAGAGGCTTGGGCATGGAGATCATGCTAGATAGAGAGAGGGAGGGTAAGAGAGAGTGGTGAGAGGAGGCTTAGGGTTTAGGGTTTGGTTATAACTAGATTAGAGAAAAAGAAAAATAGAGAGAGAAAGTTAAGTTGGTTTTTGTTAGATGATTAGGTTTAAGACTTGTTTACAAGAGCAACCCAAGAGGTAAGAGTGAGGCTTGGAGTTAGGCTAGGATGAGGTGAATGAGAAACCAAGAAAAGAAAAAGAAAAGAATTATGGAATAGGCCTCATATGGATCATGCATGGAGAAATAAAAATAAAAGAAAATGATGTGGATGAGACCATGGGGATGGTGGAATGGTAGAAGATGGTGCACAAAGAAGGATCCAATAAAACAAGGAAAAACCCAATGGAACAAAAGGTGGTGGTACATTTTGCATGGCCCATGCAAAATAATAATGCCATGATTTATTTTGTGAAAACAATAATAATATTATGACATTATTCTTATGCATTTCCATGAAGTAGAGAGAAAGCCAAGCACAAGAATTTAGAGGATTTAATCCACCCCAAACTACATGAGCTAGAATTAAAATATCAAAAGAAAAAGAAATACAAGCTCATGGTTAATGGGATGGTGGAATTATAAGGTGGTGGAAGAGAAAGGTGGTGGAGTGGAAATAAAAGATACGCCCCCAACTCAACTTGGGCATTTAAACAATATATCAATAACCAAATACAATATCAAGAGGCAAATACAATTTATATTGCATATGAGAGAAGAACCAAAAGAAAAGGGGGTTTTATATGATGCTCAAATGCAAGGTGGCATGATGACATGAGCATGATATAATTATGATGCAACAATTATATATATGAAGTAGCCATTATCTTACTAGACCAAGTAGCATTACAATTGTTAGACAATTGGGATGCTACATACCCCCTCTTCCCTATTAAAGGCCCCCCTCTCCTCCTCACAACACACACCTCCTCGTGAAGGATATCTCTCCCCCTCTAGTTATTCCCCATGGTCTCGGATTAGCGAGATACATGTTCCCGGTGGCTTTATCTGGAAAGGAGTTGCTGCTTTCGCTGCTTTGCTAGAGCGAGGGGTAGAGGTTGTTGGGGTATCGGACGTGTGTGCGATCACAGATGCACCGTTGCTTAGCGGTGCTGTACTTGGTGGTGCTAGACTTGCTGGAGCTGGATCTGATGGACGTGCTAGAGCCGGACCTGCTGGACTTCATCATGATCTTGAGATCGGCAAGTGTACGACTACATCATCCACGAGTTCCATCTTGTTAACAAAGCTTTGTTGTCTTCGAGGGTAAGTTCTCTATGGATGTATATCCACCCATTGTTTGCATCTAGTAGATAGATCTTGGTGTATAGTTCCCATCGTAGGAATTTTTTTGTTTTCTGCGGCGAACCCAACAGTGGTATCAGAGCCTGATCTATGCGTAGGTGCTTTGCACGGGTAGTACACATATGTTTATATGTGGGCGATGATGATCATGTTATTTCATCTTCTATGTATTTTGGATATTGGTGGCATAGTGGGATCAAGCGGCCCGGACCAACCTTACATCTCTTCGTACATGAGACCGGTTCCACGACTGACATGCAACTAGTTTTGCATAAGTGGCTGGCGGGTTTCTGTCTCTCCTACTATAGTCAATATCTGATTTACAGCGAGTTGCTAATAACTGGGTTATCCTCGTTGTGGTTCCATGTTCGTAGGTAAGACCGGTTCTATCTCTGAAAGCCCTAAGCCACGTAAAACTTGCAATGGATAAATTAGAGGCATCTAGTTTAGATCGTTGCTGGGCTAGTGTCATGATATGGTAATGTTGTAAGTAGATGTATGATAGATACTCTTACAACACACCTAACGTGTAAGTTCCATAGATCTTGGCCTTACACACAAAGGAATGATAGAGATCATACCACGATGCATATGATAGTGATCAAATGCATGGACCATATCATTCCACTTTACACATATGATGTTTGCATCTTATATTGCTAGTTTGGCGTTTTAGTAGCATTATAAGATGATCCCTCATTTAAATATCAAGATAAAATGTGTTCTTTCTTAAGTATGCACCGTTCTATGGATCGTGTTTCGAGACATCACGTGATGATCAGGTGTACTCGACTCTACGCTTTCATACAACGGGTGTAAGACAATTTTACATGCGCGAATACTAAGGTTCTTACTTGGGAGCCTAGCATGTACATACATGACCTCGGAACACGGACCGAAAGGTTAAGCATGAGTCATATAGTTGATGTGATGCCCATATTGATGCTCGCCTTTGAAGCTACACCGATTCACGTGATGATCGGACTTGGTGTAGTGGATTTGGTTCATGTAATCACCAAAAAGGCACGAGGGATGTCGTTTTTGAGTGGGAGTTCATTTCTGATTTGGATTAGTCGAACTCAATTTGTCATAAACTAAATCGAAGTGAATTTGCATAATTTGTTGTAGTCATTAGCATCTGTTCACTACCTTATGCTTAGTTTTAATTGAGATAATAGAACTATAGAATTCTAGATATTTACTTTACGAACTAGTATCGTATTGTTTTGAATGTCAATTTAAGGTTTAGAAGTCCTATTGCAAACTTTCAGCAAACTCTATTTACTCCATGAAGTTTAATAAGTAGTATTAAATCAAGAGTAAGAATTCCAATGTTAGTATCTAAAGTATCATGTTTGCCTCCATGATTATTGATATTCAAAAGTTGTTTTAATATCAAGATTATCTAGGAGCTGAAAATTGTTTCAGAAACCATCATGTGTGAAAGATATTGTGATATGTGAAACAATGTTTTTGGTTAAATTATGATAGAGTATAATTTAGCAAAATACATTGTAAACACCCGGATTTTTAATCCCAGATGCCCGTTATGCCATACCTCGCAATCCCAGGATTACCATTTTTGCGAGACATAACAGATTGGATATCACAGTACATCATCCATTAGAAACCATACATAAGGTCTTACACAAATAAGGATCTCATGATCGAGTCTTAAACAACAAGAAGCGTAATTAAAAGATAAGCGTAGCGGTGGGGTCCATCTTCAGGGGCATAGGCAATGCTGACGAAGGCAGATAGTCCTAGTTATCATAGCCGTCCTGTTGGCCATCATCTTGATAGTCTCCTTCATAGTCTGGCCATGAGAATAGCCAGGGACAAAAGCCATGAGTACTCTTTAAGTACTCGCAAACTACCTCTAACAAGTAATATAGTTCTAAGTTAAAGTGATAAATCTAAGTTTAACTATAAGGTTAAGTTTGAAACCTAAGCTGAGTTCTCAAGCAAAGAAAGATAAGATAAAGTTCTAGAATCACTTAAGGTGGGAAGCTATTGTCATAAACACAATCCTGTTGTGGTCAAGTCAAAAGTCAGCATTCATTTCATAAGTTGTTTGGAAAACATCTGACAACGAAATAGTATGGCCATTCCAACTGTCCATAACCGCGGACGCGGATATTCGAATAGTTTGACACTCTGCAGAGGTGGTACACTTTCACCACAAGATTCGATACATCTGTCAGGGATAACCTTGAATCATCATACTTAGTATGCAGATAATCAAACATAACCTTCCCTTTACACACCCTAGTATAAGCACCTCTCCTATGAGCATGGCCTCCCAACCATGACCATCTGTCATCTTGGGCACTGCATAGGTGGACAACGTTGAGAGGTAGCCTCAACTCAAACCTCTCCCGCGAGGGAACTAATACTAATGCATATAAACTTCCGACTAAGCCTTACCCAATTCACGTAGTGTGGTTGTACGGTAAATTTGGAATGGTATCGCATCCGAATCGAACCATCAGTTTTGAAAAAGGGGTTAAGGCTCATGCCTCATCATTTTCATCATCATAAACCATTTGTGTTTCTCAACACAAGTCAAAACATCTCAATAGAATGACTCATCATTCCAAGGTTTTCATAATTCATTTTCACCAAGTGTTCCCATCTAAAGTGACTCAAGTTTTTGATCTACTCTAAACTACTAAGTTAAGAGTGTTCACTAGGGTTGAAAAGATGGGTTCAATCTCATGCCATAGAATGACATCTGAAGGGGTTCTAACTAGGTCAAGTTTTATACTTTTATGCTACCTTCAAAACAAGTAAAGAACTTTGTGTAAAGTAAAGGAAGTAAAGCTTGTAAATAAGACTTGGGGTACTAATAGTCAAAGTAGTGTGACCAAAGCATTCCTAAGGAATCTTGGCTATACCCTCTAGTTTACTCCTAGCTTGCTAAGCATTATACTTGCAAGTGTTAGCTTGCATTGTTAATGGTGGCTTGCCTTGTGAAGTGCAGTGGTTGAAGTTTTCTTCTTCTTCTTCTTGGTAGAACTCCTCCTCCTCGAAAGCTTGGTCGGTACTATCGTCTATAAATACATACGGAGTACACAATCACCAAACAATAATTAACTAGTATAATTAGCATTCTAAGACACACATTTGATGATCTATTATCATCTTAAGCACCACAAGTTTGATTTAATAGTTTCACTCTTTTTAATTTAGAAAAGTAATTTCTACTCATTGAAAATTAACTAAGATTTAATATTCACCACTTAAAATATTGGATCATGTGGACACATGTCATCACCACATATTCTAACATGTGGGAATGGGATTTAAAGGTTAGATCAATATTACTTTGGTTTAAGTTTATTATTTAATAATTTAAAGTGACTAGAAATGCCTATATATCATTATTTTGGTACTAGTCCAAAGTCACTGCATGTAAACCTTAATATTATTACATATTCAGATAGGTATGATGAAATGTGAATTTTGAGAGTTGGAATCAACTCAAAACCTATCTTGGTTGATTTTATAAAAATGTTGCAAGGTGCAAATGCTTCTGTTTTGTTATTTTTACTAGGAGAGATCTATAACTCTAATTGAATTACATCCAACGGGCTTGGATATATCTTTTCAATACCTTTCAGGCAAAATTGGTTTCATGCAATTTGGATTTGTGAAACTCTCTGAATTGATTTTCAAACTCAGACACAGAACTAAGTTTAAACTAAAAAGAAAAATCCTAATTCAAACTAACTGGGTCGCGCGGGAAATGCTAGCGGGCCGGCCCAGTGTCACTCTGGGGCGCGGGGCTCAACTGACAGGGGGGTCCACGAGTCAGCGGCTGATACATTGCAAATGTATCTATAATTTTTGATGTTCCATGCTTGGTTTTATCCACTTTCTTGTGTTTTTTCCAACTTTGGAGTACTTTTCATATGATTACTTGGACTAACCTATTAACAAGAGCCACAGTGCCAGCTACCTGTTTTCGGCTCTTTTTGGTTCCAGGAAAGTCAGAAAATGAATATTCTCGAAATTGGACGGGAGAAAAGCCAAAGTGCCTATTTTTTCGGAAGTGATCAAGTGCCAAAATACGAGACGGAGAAGGGCCAGGGAGCCACCACACCACCTGGCCGCGCGGCCAGGCCTGGCCCGCGCCAGGGGGTGGTGTGGCCGCTCTCGGCACCCCCTCAGCCTCTCCTTCCGCCTATATATTGCCCTCAGGACGAAAACCCTGAGTACCAGATCAAAAATCCACGAAAGAGTCTGTAGCCGCCGTCATCTCCATCCCTAGATCGGAGGGATCTGAAGCTCTTCTCGGCACCCTGCCGGAGAGGGTAATTCACCCTGGAGGTCTTCTTCATCACCATGCAAGCCTCCGGTGTGATGCATGAGTAGTTCATCCTTGGACTACAGATCCATGTAGTAGCTAGATGGCTGGTTCTCCTCCTTTGTGCTTTCATGTTTAGATCTTGTGAGCTCCGTTCATGATCAAGATCATCTATTTGTAATTGTACATGTTGTGTTTGCGGGGATCCGAAGGATATTGAGATGTTATTTCAGATTGATTATTGATTCTATCATGTCTTTGTTATTTGAGATCTTGCATGCTTTCCGTTGTTAGTAGCTATCTTGGCCAAGTAGATGCTAGCAACTCCAAGAGTTAGTATTTATGCTCGATAGTGGGTTCATGCCTCTGGTAATCTGGGGAAGTGACAGAAATCTCTAAGGTACTAGATGTGCTGTTGCTACTAGGGAGAAACCAATAATCCTTTGTTCATAGAAAAATCGTATTGTTTACTTTACACGCAGTTCGTAAAGCAATAATATGTTGCTTGCAACTTAATACTGGAGAGGGTCCGGATGATAACCTGAAGGTGGATTATTAGTCATAGATGCAGTTGGATGGCGGTCTATGTATAATGTTGTAATGCCCAATCAAGTCTCAGAGGAGTCAAGATGATTAGTATATGCATGTATTTCTTTCTCGGTGTTTGTCAATTGCCCCGCTGTAATTTGTTCACCCAGCATGTTATCTATCTAAGGAGAGCCACCTCTAGTGAACTATGGATCCCGGTCCTTTTTCTTTACATACAATCTATAAACTGTTTCTGCTTTGTGTTTACTTTCTGCAAACTTTTACTTTTTTCCATTCGATACATTTAATCCTTTGTTTTCCGCAAAACACGGTGAGATTGACAACCTCATCGCAAGTTGGGGACAAAGTTCTGTGGTTGTGTTGTGCAGGTCTCCACGTTGCTACTAGCACCGGTAGTGCGCCCTGCCAAAGCTCAGCTAGTAACACCTTTGGGGTGTTTCCTTTCTCCTACTAGTTCGATTAAACCTTGGTTTCATAACTGAGGGAAAACTTACTGCTGTGCTCATCATACCTTCCTCTTAGCGTTCCCAACGAGCTCTACGTCGAAGGTCGAGCGCAACAGCGGCTCAACGCGTGAAGCGGTACGGGGCGATGTGGGCCGTTAGATTAGAACTGAGATCTACGGCTAGGGATCATCGTCGACGACGAACATGTCGCCGGCGAGCTCGTACCCTAGCGGCTCGGTGGGGGTGCATAGGGGGCGTACCAGGGCTCCAGCGACGACGGCGAGGCGGGCAAACTAACTGGTGGTCGACGGCGAGCTCAGGGACGGTTGAGGCAGCTCCGGGGGTGGTCGCAATCAGCAGCGCCCTTCTCCTCCCGAGACGGCCTGCTCTGGTGCAATTCATGCGAGCTACTGCTCCCCTTACTCTGACCAATGGTGTGGGACGGTCAGTGAGGTGAGGGGAGTGGAGTGGTGTGCTTCAAACGGCTGGGGGTGCCCTCCTTTTATAGGGTCGACGGCGAGACCGAGAGGGATGGGCCGGCGACGGTGGCGACATGGCTACAGGCGGCTAGTGGCATGGCTGAGGGTGGCGATCGACAGGCGGTCTCCTAGCAGTGCTCTAGGAAGTGAATACGGGTGTAGGGGTGGTGGTATGCGGTCGGGGTGAGCTGGTGCTCTGAGCGGCAGAGGCGGTGGTGTCCACGGCGAGCGGTGGCTGTGGTGCGTTGGGCGGCAAACGGGCGTGTTCGTCGTGTTCCCTGGGTCGTGGCGGAGCGGTAGGCGCGGGCTGCGGTCGAGAGGCGGCTTGTGCACGCGTGCCGGGTGCGGCGCTCTGGCGCGTGCTCGGCATGGTGCGGTGGCACTGGGCGCGGGCTCTCCTCGGTGGTCCACTGCTTGGCTTGGCTCGGCCAGGGGCCAGAGGGTGGCGGTGAGGGCCTGGCTACCTCCTAGACATGGCGAGAGAGAGGGGGGTGGTCTGCTGGGGCGAGTGCATGGTCGGTCGGCGAGGGGTGGCTCGGCATGGCATGTCTTTGCCAATAGGGGTGTAGGGGATGGGTGCTAATGGCATGGTTAGACTCTGGTGGGACAAAGGGGTTAAATGAAGATCATTTGGGGGCAAAACCCTGTTGAAAATAGTGAGCTAGGATTAGGGTGTAAATCATGCATGCCAAGTGTTTGATGAAATGGCCACATGAGATAAACTTTTGAATTTTGAAAAGATTTTTGGTGGGCTTGCTAGGAATAAGCTTGAGACTCTGTGGGTGCTTGGGTTTTGAAAATTGAGCTTGTTTGAGTGGGTTTTGAAATAGTGGGATCTTCCCATATGAATTAGATTAAATTTTAAACTGTCATTTAAAATTAGCATTTGAAAGATTTTTGCAGATCACAAAGTGGGCCTTGGTACCTCATTATGTGTAGTATCAAGGGGTGCAAAGATCCACACATGTTTCTGTTAAGTTTTGAGTACTAGGAATAGCCAAAGTAGGCATGAGAGTTAATTTGGCCAAAATGACCATTCACTTCAAATATTCATTTTGAGTTTTTCTTCTTTGGGAAAAGTTTGGGAATGACTTAGATGATGTTTATTTCACCTAAGAAACATTTTACAAGCAATGAATCATAGAACCATGGCAATTCAAATCAATTTCTAAATTAAATGCACATACACATGAACGCTTTCATTTTTACTTTGGGAAAGTTTTTGTTAACCCTAATTTTGATGATTTGGATCTTGATAAGCTTGGATTAAAGTTTTGGGATGTTACAAACCTTCCCCCCTTAAACAAAATCTCGTCCCGAGATTTACAAAGAAAACTAGGAACTAAAGAGATCTGGGAACTCTGTCCTAATGTAATCTTCGCGCTCCCAAGTGGCTTCCTCCTCGGTATCGTTGCTCCATTGAATCTTGAGAAACTTGATGCTCCTGGTCCGGGTGGTTCTGTAGGCTTTTTCTAAGATACAGATGGGCACTTCCCGATAGGTCAGGTCATTGTTGATTTCTACAGCTCTGTGATCGATGTTCTTGAAAACTTCAGTCTTCTCAGGCACTTCCAAGCATTTGCGAAGTAATGAGATATGGAACACATTGTGGATGGCTGACATCTCTTCAGGCAGTTCCAGTTGATACGATACTTCTCCTCGATGGTTCAGAATCTTGAATGGCCCTATATATCTGGGGGCTAACTTTCCTTTCAAACTAGAGTGTTGAGTTCCTTTCAATGGCGAAACTTTGAGATATACAAAATCTCCGACATTGAAAGTCAGGTCTCTCCTTCTTTTGTCAGCATAACTCTTTTGTCTGGATTGGGCGGTCTTGAGGTGCTCATGGACCTTGTGAACTTTCTCTTCTGCTTCTTTGAGAATGTCGGGTCCTAAGATCTGACTCTCTCCTACTTGCGACCAATTCAAAGGGGTACGGCACTTTCTTCCGTATAGGAATTCAAATGGTGCCATCTGCAAACTAGCTTGATAACTGTTGTTATATGAGAATTCTGCAAAAGGCAGGCAGTCTTCCCATTTTGATCCGTATTCCAACACACAAGCTCTAAGCATATCCTCTAAGATCTGGTTGACTCTCTTAGTCTGTCCATCGGTTTGCGGGTGATACGCGGTACTGAAGTTCAACTTGGTTCCTAGTCCTTCTTGGACTTTCTGCCAAAATCTTGAGGTAAACTGGGTTCCTCGATCTGATACTATGGCCTTGGGGGTTCCATGCAGACTAACAATCCTAGCAATATACAGCTCTGCTAGCTTTGCACTCTGGTAGGTAGTCTTGACATGTATAAAGTGGGCTACCTTGGACAGTCTATCAACTATGACCCAGATTGAGTCATTTCCCCTACTAGAAGTAGGCAAACCGGTGATAAAGTCCATTCCGACGGAATCCCATTTCCATTCCGGAATCTGCAATGGTTGCAACAGTCCTGCAGGTCTCTGATGCTCTGCTTTGACTCTTTGACAGATGTCACATTTGGCGATGTAGCTTCCGATTTCTCTCTTCATCTTCTGCCACCAAAATTGCTCTTTCAAATCCTGATACATCTTCGTTCCTTCGAGGTGGATAGAATAAAGAGTATCATGAGCTTCCTTCATGATAACCTACTTTAGCTCCGAATCTGCTGGCACACAGATACGTCCTTTGTACCACAGTACACCTTCTTCGTCTTTGGTGAATCCAGGTACCTTTCCTATACCAATACGACGTTTGATTCCGTCGATACTTTCATTCCCTTCTGGGCTTCCTTGATTTGGCTAATCAAAGTAGGTTGAAGTTCAATGCTAGCTAAGAATCCTTTGCTAACTAATTCAGTCCTGAACTGCTCCAACTCTTCGTACAAACTTGGTTGCTTCTCCTTGATCATGGTGTTTAGCCTACATGGCAATCTGTTAAGAGCATCCGCTACCACATTGGCCTTGCCGGGGTGATAGTGAATGTCAAGGTCATAATCCTTGATTAACTCTATCCATCTCCTTTGCCTCATATTTAGCTCCTTTTGAGTGAAGATATATTTTAAACTCTTGTGATACGAGTAAATCTCACAGCGATTACCCATCAAATAATGATGCCATGTCTTCAATGCTAGAACCACAACTGCTAGCTCAAGATCATGGGTCGGATAGTTCTGCTCAAGCTGCTTCAGTTGTCGAGACAGATACACGATGACTTTGCCTTCTTGCATCAATACACATCCTAGACCAATCTTGGATGCATCACAATACACATCAAACAGCTTCTTGATGTCTAGCATGATTAATATTGGGGCTGATATCAATCTCTTCTTCAGCTCCTGAAAACTGGCTTCACATTTGTCTGTCCATTCGAACTTCTTGTCCTTCTTCAACAATTGGGTCATTGGTCGGGCTATGCTCGAGAATCCTTGGGTTTGAGTGGTTGGGGCTTCCCATTCTTTGACATCTTTGATCTTCGCGGGATCAACAGAGACTCCTCTGGTAGACACAATATGTCCTAGGAATCCTACTTCTTTCAGCCAAAACTCACACTTGCTGAACTTGGCATATAACTGATGCTCTCTCAGGGTTTCTAGGATGCTTCTCAGATGTTGCTCATGCTCTTCTTCTGACTTGGAGTAGATAAGGATGTCATCGATAAACACAACTACAAACTTATCTAGGAAATTCATAAAGATCTTATTCATGAGATTCATGAAATAAGCAGGGGCATTGGTTAATCCAAAAGACATAACCGTATACTCGTATAAACCATAGTGAGTAGTAAAGGCGGTCTTCGGAATATCCGTTGCACGAATCTTAAGTTGGTGATAACCAGTCCTAAGATCAATCTTTGAGAATACTTGGGCTCCAGTCAACTGATCAAATAATGACGCCATGTCTTCAATGCTAGAACCACAACTGCTAGCTCAAGATCATGGGTCGGATAGTTCTGCTCATGCTGCTTCAGTTGTCGAGACAGATACGCGATGGCTTTGCCTTCTTGCATCAATACACATCCTAGACCAATCTTGGATGCATCACAATACACATCAAACGACTTCTTGATGTCTGGCATGATTAATATTGGGGCTGACATCAATCTCTTCTTCAGCTCCTGAAAACTGGCTTCACATTTGTCTGTCCATTCAAACTTCTTGTCCTTCTTCAACAATTGGGTCATTGGTCGGGCTATGCTCGAGAATCCTTCTACGAACTTGCGGTAATATCCTGCTAATCCGAGAAATACACGAACTTGGGTTTGAGTGGTTGGGGCTTCCCATTCTTCGACATCTTTGATCTTGGCGGGATCAACAGAGACTCCTCCGGCAGACACAATATGTCTTAGGAATCCTACTTCTTTCAGCCAAAACTCACACTTGCTGAACTTGGCATATAACTGATGCTCTCTCAGGGTTTCTAGGATGCTTCTCAGATGTTGCTCATGCTCTTCTTCTGACTTGGAGTAGATAAGGATGTCATCGATAAACACAACTACAAACTTATCTAGGAAATTCATAAAGATATTATTCATGAGATTCATGAAATAAGTAGGGGCATTGGTTAATCCAAAAGACATAACCGTATACTCGTATAAACCATAGTGATTAGTAAAGGCGGTCTTCGGAATATCCGTTGCACGAATCTTAAGTTGGTGATAACCAGTCCTAAGATCAATCTTTGAGAATACTTGGGCTCCAGTCAACTAATCAAATAGATCCTCTATCTTTGGCAAAGGGTACTTGTTCTTGATGGTGACATCATTCAACTTTCTGTAGTCTGTGCACAAACGATTGCCTCCATCTTTCTTGTCGACGAATAACACGGGTGATCTCCATGGCGATGCGCTTGGTTGAATCAAGCCTTTCTCTAACATGGCATCCAACAGCTTCTTCAGTTCCACTAACTCTGAGGGGTTCATGCTATAGGGTCTCTGGGCTATAGGTCCGGTTCTGGGGATTAGTTCGATAATGAACTCAATATCCCTATCCGGGGGCATACCTGGCAATTCATCTAGGAATACGTCGGGGTATTCACAGACTACTCTGACTTGGTTAATGGTGGGCAGGGCTACACTCTTGTTGCACTTGAATTGACGGGGTAAGGTTTCAGCGATATGCTCTACTATTACTCCAGAGCTACTAGTCATGGTGATGGCTTTCTTAGCACAGTCTATCAGTCCTTTATGTCTTGACATCCAGTCCATACCTAGTACTACTTCCAATCCTTTGGTTCCAAGTACAATTAGGTTGGCATAAAAATCTATCCCATGTATTCTGATAGGCACAACTTTGCAAAATTTTCTAGCTTTGGTTGTTGAAACGGGGATTTGAACTATCATGACATGCTTCAGGTTGGTTGGGTCAATCTTACTAGTGCATGCAAATTCTTCGGTGACAAATGAATGCGATGCTCCCCAATCAAACAATACTCTTTCTAAAACTGAGTTGACAGAAAACATACCCAACACTACATCTGGCGCTTCCTGGGCTTCTTCTGCGTTCATGTGGAAGAGACGACCGTTGCGGTTGTGAGGGTTCCCTGGGGCAAATCTTCTTCCTGGTTGAACACGACGCTGCTGCTGAGCTAGGGCATTCACATTGGCATTGGCTGCAGTCTTCTTGGGACACTCATTGGAGTAGTGACCCTTCACTCCACACTCGAAACAAGTGATCTGGGACTTGTCCTTGACTGCGACAGGCACAGCATTGCTGCCAGTTCTGGGTGCAGTGTTGTTGTTGTTGTTGATCTTGGGAGGTGCACGGTTGAAATTGTTGGCATTGCCAGAGTTGTGATTGTTTCCTCTGGGCTTCCCATTGCCTTCGCTACAGTTGGGGTAGCTTGGGCGAGACGTTGGGGGTCGGTTGTTCCTTGGTGCATATCCCGATGAAGGGTTTGGACGGTACTTCTGGTGACTGCTGGATCCAGACTGCTGCATCATACGACGTTTGTGGTTGTCGTTTGCCTGGTTAATCTTCCCTTCCATCTGAATGGCAGAGTCGACTAGCTCTTCGAGATCCTCGAAACGGATGTTGACGAGGACAGTTTGCATCTCATCATGCAGTCTATTCAGGAATCTCTCCTTCTTCTTAGTCTTCGTGTTGATCTCATCAGGTGCATATCTGGCAAGTGACAGGAATTTGTCACGGTACTCCACCACAGTCATTCTCCCTTGCTTCAATTCACGGAATTCATCTCACATTCTGTTGACTAGACCTTGTGGCACGTGGGTGCGGCTGAACTTGACTTTGAATGCTTCCCATGTGATAACTTGACCATGGTTAATCGGGCGGATACTGTTCCACCAAGCTCTTGCATCTCCTGCCAGATAGTGGGTGGCGAATAGAACTTTCTCATTTTCATCAACTCTTGCAACTTCTAAGTTATTTTCCATGGTCTGTAACCAGTCATCAGCATCTAATGGGTTTTCTAAGGTGCTAAAGATTGGGGAATTGGTATTCTGGAAGTTCTTCATCTTGGATCCTTGATCATCATGATTTCCATGCCCTTGGTTGTTGAGAGCCATCTGGGCGATCTGCTGCAATGTTGCTAAGTTGGCTTGGCGCTCTACCCTGCTTGCTTCACGGTCTGCAATGAGATTCTGCAAGATCTGCAGCATTGGGTCTTGCGACGAGCTGCTCCTCCTTGGTTTCCATGAGTCATCTGAAGATTGAGATGGATATAGGGGTAAGAGGGAAATTTTAAGGTTCATGGTTTTGGTTTTCAAAGCTAACACTATGAGTTAGACTCAGGTTTTTCAACTAACTTCATTTTTATTCATGCAAACAAGCACACGGTACAACACACACCATAACAAACAAAGGAAAACAGATGGTTTGAAGAACCATTCTGCAAACTACGATATAGTGGGACCGATACATCTCATGCTACGACAGTGCCCTAGTGCATCTACTCATCGTCGATGAAGTCGGAGTCTTCATCGTCAGTGTAGAAGTCCACGACATCCTCCGCCAGAAAGTCATCATCATTGCTGAGGTACGAATCCATGTCTCCCTGGATGTCTTCACCCTCATCTTCTTCTTCTTTTGCTGCAAGCTGGGCTGCCTGCTCCTTGACTGTCTTCTCGAGGTCAGCCACCTTCTTGCGAAGACGGGCGATGGTGTGATCCTTCTTTGCACGCTGGCAGCGAAGAGACTGGCGATCCTAGACGAGCAGTGCAAAAGTCTGGGCCTTCTAGTCGGCAATGGCATGGTTCTGGTTTGCTAACTCTCTGGGATTGTCCAGCTCCTTCTAACGGTCATACAACATGAAGTCAAGGTTCTCCACTTGGCGCTTCAGTGCTGGATGACTTGGCATCTCCATCGACATTCCCATGAAGTCACGTCTTCCATAGTGGGCAAAACGGGTTCCTTGGATTTGGTTGACGCTGAGGGCACATAGACGTGCGAGAGCTTCATGCATTGCCCTGGCTTATCCATCTAGCCAGTTGTTCTCTCTCATGGAGAACTGAATTCTCCTATAAGTTGGTGCTTCTATGCTTCCTCTAAGATTTGTGGTGACTAGCCACTATAGGTCTCCTCCTGGGGGTCCTGGAAGTTGAGCCCCAAGAAACTCCGGATGTGGGCGTCCCAGTAACTCCGACAATGAATCTAGATCCCTCTCGAAGATCAGCTGACTTCCATTTCCCAACTGGTAGAACTTGCTGAACTAAGACTCCATCTACAAGAATTTAGGATGAGGAAGTAAGTGAAGTGATCAAGTGTGTCAAATTTTAAGTAGTAATGTAAGAATTTTGGGGAACATGAATTTTTTTGAGAAAGAATGAATCCACACGGATAAGAGAGGAGATAGTTTTTCATAAATACTCACTTTGGTTTTGAAACTAAGTTTTTGTTTAGACGTCCATTCTAACTAGGGTCTCCTATGGTCAGGATGGCTCTGATACCAACTTGTCAACACCCGGATTTTTAATCCCAGATGCCCGTTATGCCATACCTCGCAATCCCAGGATTACCATTTTTGCGAGACATAACGGATTGGATATCACAGTACATCATCCATTACAAACCATACATAAGGTCTTACACAAATAAGGATCTCATGATCCAGTCTTAATACAACAAGCAGTGGAATTAAAAGATAAGCATAGTGGTGGGGTCCATCTTCAGGGGCACAGGCAATGCTGACGAAGGCAGATAGTCCTAGTTATCATAGCCGTCCTGTTGGCCATCATCTTGATAGTCTCCTTCATAGTCTGGCCATGAGAATAGCCAGGGACAAAAGCCATGAGTACTCTTTAAGTACTCGCAAACTACCTCTAACAAGTAATATAGTTCTAAGTTAAAGTGATAAATCTAAGTTTAACTATAAGGTTAAGTTTGAAACCTAAGCTGAGTTCTGAAGCAAAGAAAGATAAGATAAAATTCTAGAATCACTTAAGGTGGGAAGCTATTGTCATAAACACAACCCTATTGTGGTCAAGTAAAAATTCAGCATTCATTTCGTAAGTTGTTTGGAAAACATCTGACAACGAAATAGTATGGCCATTCCAACTGTCCATAACCGCGGACGCGGATATTCAAATAGTTTGACACTCTGCAGAGGTGATACACTTTCACCACAAGATTCGATACATCTATCAGGGATAACCCTGAATCATCATACTTAGTATGCAGATAATCAAACATAACCTTCCCTTTACACACCCTAGTATAAGCACCTCTCCTATGAGCATGGCCTCCCAACCATGACCATCTGTCATCTTGGGCACTGCATAGGTGGACAACATTGAGAGGTAGCCTCAACTCAAACCTCTCCCGCGAGGGAACTAATACTAATGCATATAAACTTCCGACTAAGCCTTACCCAATTCACGTAGTGTGGTTGTACGGTAAATTTGGAATGGTATCGCATCCGAATCGAACCATCAGTTTTGAAAAAGGGGTTAAGGCTCATGCCTCATCATTTTCATCATCATAAACCACTTGTGTTTCTCAACACAAGTCAAAACATCTCAATAGAATGACTCATCATTCCAAGGTTTTCGTAATTCATTTTCACCAAGTGTTCCCATCTAAAGTGACTCAAGTTTTTGATCTACTCTAAACTACTAAGTTAAGAGTGTTCACTAAGGTTGAAAAGATGGGTTCAATCTCATGCCATAGAATGACATCTAAAGGGGTTCTAACTAGGTCAAGTTTTATACTTTTATGCTACCTTCAAAACAAGTAAAGAACTTTGTGTAACGTAAAGGAAGTAAAGCTTGTAAATAAGACTTGGGGTACTAATAGTCAAAGTAGTGTGACCAAAGCATGCCTAAGGCATCTTGGCTATACCCTCTAGTTTACTCCTAGCTTGCTAAGCATTATACTTGCAAGTGTTAGCTTGCATTGTTAATGGTGGCTTGCCTTGTGAAGTGCAGTGGTTGAAGTTTTCTTCTTCTTCTTCTTGGTAGAACTCCTCCTCCTCGAAAGCTTGGTCGGTACTATCGTCTATCAATACATACGGAGTACACAATCACCAAACAATAATTAACTAGTCTAATTAGCATTCTAAGACACACATTTGATGATCTATTATCATCTTAAGCACCACAAGTTTGATTTAATAGTTTCACTCTTTTTAATTTAGAAAAGTAATTTCTACTCATTGAAAATTAACTAAGATTTAATATTCACCACTTAAAATATTGGATCATGTGGACACATGTCATCACCACATATTCTAACATGTGGGAATGTGATTTAAAGGTTGGATCAATATTACTTTGGTTTAAGTTTATTATTTAATGATTTAAAGTGACTAGAAATGCCTATATATCATTATTTTGGTACTAGTCCAAAGTCACTGCATGTAAACCTTAATATTATTACATATTCAGATAGGTAGGATGAAATGTGAATTTTGAGAGTTGGAATCAACTCAAAACCTATCTTGGTTGATTTTATAAAAATGTTGCAAGGTGCAAATGCTTCTGTTTTGTTATTTTTACTAGGAGAGATCTATAACTCTAATTGAATTAAATACAATGGGCTTGGATCTATCTTTTCAATACCTTTCAGGAAAAATTGGTTTCATGCAATTTGGATTTGTGAAACTCTCTGAATTGATTTTCAAACTCAGAGACAGAACTAAGTTTAAACTAAAAAGAAAAATCCTAATTCAAACTACCGGGGTCGCGCGGGAAATGCTAACGGGCCGGCCCAGTGTCACTCTGTGGCGCGAGGCTCAACTGACAGGGGGTCCATGAGTCAGCGGCTCATAACGCGCGAAGCGGTACGGGGCGATGTCGGCCGTTAGATTAGAACTGAGATCTACGGCTGGGGATCGTCGTCGACGACGAACAGGTCGCCGGCGAGCTCGAACCCTAGCGGCTCGGTGGGGGCGCATAGGGGGGGTACCAGGGCTCCAGCGATGACGGCGAGGCGGGCAAACGAACTGGTGGTCGACGGTGAGCTCAGGGACGGTCGAGGTAGGTCCGGGGGTAGTCGCAATCAGCGGCGCCCTTCTGCTCCCGGGGCGGCCTGCTCCGGTGCAATTCCAGCGAGCTGCTGCTTCCCTTGCTCCGGCTAATGGTGTGGGACGGTCAGTGAGGTGAGGGGAATGGAGTGGTGTGCTTCAAACGGCTGGGGGTGCCCTCCTTTTATAGGCTCGACGGTGAGACCGAGAGGGATGGGCCAGCGACGGTGGCGACATGGCTACGGGCGGCTAGCGGCATGGCTGAGGGTGGCGATCGACAGGCGGTCTCCTGGCGGTGCTCTAGGAAGTGAATGCGGGCGTAGGGGCGGTGGTATGCGGTCGGGGTGAGCTGGCTCTCTGAGCGGTAGAGGCGGCGGTGTCCACGGCGAGCGGTCGCTGTGGTGCGTTGGGCGGAGAACGGGCGTGTCCGTCGTGTTCCCTAGGTCATGGTGGAGCGGTAGGCTCAGGCTACGGTCGAGCGGCGGCTTGTGCACGCGTGCTGGGTGCGGCGCTCTGGCGCGTGCTCGGCATGGTGCGGTGGCACTAGGTGCGGGATCTCCTCGGTGGTCGACTGCTTGGCTTGGCTCGGGCAGGGGACAGAGGGTGGCGGTGAGGTCCTGGCTACCTCCTAGACATGGTGAGAGAGAGGGGGGGGTCTGCTGGGGCGAGTGCATGGTCGGCCGGCGAGGGGTGGCTCGGCATGGCATGGCTTGGCCAATAGGGGTGTAGGGGATGGGTGCTAATGGCATGGTTAGACTCTGGGGGGACAAAGGGGTTAAATGAACATCATTTGGGGGCAAAACCCTGTTCAAAACAGTGAGCTAGGATTAGGGTGTAAATCATGCATGCCAAGTGTTTGATGAAATGGCCGCATGAGATAAACTTTTGAATTTTGAAAAGATTTTTGGTGAGCTTGCTAGGAATAAGCTTGAGACTCTGTGGGTGCTTGTGTTTTGAAAATTGAGCTTGTTTGACTGGGTTTTGAAATAGTGGGATCTTTCCATATGAATTAGATTCATTTTTAAACTGTCATTTAAAATTAGCATTTGAAAGATTTTTCAGATCACAAAGTGGGCCTTGGTACCTCATTATGTGTACTATCAAGGGGTGTAATGATCTACACATGTTTATGTTAAGTTTTGAGTACTAGGAATAGCCAAAGTAGGCATGAGAGTTAATTTGGCCAAAATGACCATTCACTTCAAATATTCATTTTGAGTTGTTCTTCTTTGGGAAAAGTTTGGGAATGACTTAGATGATGTTTATTTCACCTAAGAAACATTTTACAAGCAATGAATCACAGAACCATGGCAATTCAAATCAATTTCTAAATTAAATGCACATACACATGAATGCTTTCATTTTTACTTTGGGAAAGTTTTTGTTAACCCTAATTTTGATGATTTGGATCTTGATAAGCTTGGATTAAAGTTTTGGGATGTTACATACATGTTCTCATATTGTATGATAATTTGTGAAGGATGGAGATGCTAGGCATCCAAATCTCCCAAAAAGGTTTTGAGAACTAACATTATACTCGCGATTCTTCCTTATAGGCTATAGTAGCTTGATCATGATAGTTGTCATGATAAGGATGAATAGAAGCTGTAAGTAAAATGTTTACTACACTAATAGGTTTCTAAAGAATGGATTTTTTTAAAGAACACCAAACATTTGATGATGGTGATCCACTTCAAAGTGCAAGTCCAAAGGTATTAGTATTTGACTATATACACTTTGTACTATATGTCATGTGAATGACACCACTATTGATGTTGATAGATTCTTTTAAAAGAAAAGGAATTGTTGAAAGAGAATCTATAAAATATTTGGCAGAAAAGAAAAGGTTGGAGATGTCCAACTTAGGTATATAGAAGATATACATGTTATGGCTATATTCCTTGCTTGTTAAACAATGTGGTTCTGAGGTATTGGATACTGGTATTGGATACCGAATTGGTTGGTGTGAAGTGTCATACAGAACAACACAATTCACGAACTACAATGGCCTAAGTAACTGGCAAGAGAATAAGTGATGATGTTCAGCGAAAACAAATAAAGTGTTATTGTGTTTTCGTTGTCGTCAAACGTAGCTTTCAAGATTTGTTTTAATAATTGTTATTTTGTTCCGGTATTACGAGAATAATGGTTGTTCAAATAATTACCGTATTCCATAAAGGATGGATGAACTTTTACAAGTCTCGTTGGAGAAATCACATCCATATACAGTATTGCTAAAATGTTGTAAGACAAATGATTGGAAGATCACTTATGAAGTGACATCGCTGTTTAAATTATATTGAAAGTAAACATAAAGAAACTCCATGTTGATGGATTTTTGGAGTCTTTTGATTTTGATCAATTGACGCTTGTGAAACTTTCCTCGAGATAATTGAAACTTCGTCCATAGGCCAAAGAGGAACGGATGACTAACTTATTGGATATTATGCATGTTGATGTATATAGTCCATTTTGTGTAGCCATATGCGATGGATCTTTTTTGCTTCATATGCTTTCTCCAGAAATTTGAGTGAATATATCTATATATTTACTTAATAAGGAAGAAGTATGAAACATTTGAAAATTGTTCAAAGACTTTCAAGATGAAGTGAAAAGTCATTGTAACAAGAAAATAAAAGAGTTTATGATTTGATCATAAAGGAAGATATTTGAGTTACAGGTTTAGCAAAACACCTAAGATTTCAGGAATTGTTCCATCAATTTGCATTTCCCGATAAACCACATGAGTATGGTATGTTCGAGAGATCAAATCAAACCTTGTTTGACATGGTAAGATCAAAGGTGTCATTTATATAACTGCCATTATGTTTTAAGGATTAAAGCTTTAGAGACTACCGCTTTTACACTGAAAAGAGCACCATCGTGATCCATTGAAATGACACCATATGAGTTATGGTTTGGGATAAAACCCGAATTGTCTTTTCTTAAATTTTGGTATGCTATGCATAACTAAAATGTTTACAACCAAAGTCGGATAAGCACATCTTTCTGGGTTATCCCAAAGAGTTTGTTGGGAATTCCTCCATTACACCGAGGACAAAAGAGTTTGTCGCTTAGAAGGTCAAGTTTCTTGAGAAGGATTTTTTTGTGAAAAGTTAAGTGGGAGGACAATAGAACTTTGATAAGGTTGTTGAACCTTAACTATATGTGCGAAGTAGCGCAGCGCTGAAAAGTGTCCCTGTGGCAGCCACAATGCTCATGGCTCCCGTGATTACAAAGGGTGTGATCTTGGAGATTAAAGTTCCTATTGAACCATGTGGGTCGGTAAGAATCAAATAGTAAGATTTGAAATAGAAGTCGTTATTGTTTTGACAATGATGAACCGACTGCATGCAAAGAAGCTATGATGGGCCCTAACTCCATAAAATGACTAGAAGTCATAGCATCCGTGATAGTATCCATACACGAGAAATCAAGTTTCTGAACTTGGAAGACCTTCCAGAAAGGCATGAAGCCTATCGGTCGTGTTTGGATCTATAATGAAATAGACGTGGATGTTTAACATCTATGAAATAGTCGACATGTCAGAAAGAAGTTTACGGCAATGTTCAAGGAGTTGACTATGACAAGATTTGATCTTTCATAGCGATATTTAGTCTTGACGGATTAATGTAGCAACCACTACATATAATTTGGTATATGGTAGTTGAATAAACAAATCAAGGTTCTTCTAATAGAATGGTTACCTAGGACGTGTACATGACACGGTCCGAAGGGTTTTGTTAATTCAAAGGGTGCTAAAAGGGCATGCAAACTTCAATAGTTGAAGTGAGCATAGCGGAGTTGGAATCTTCACCATGCTAAAAATGTTAAAGGATTTTAATTTCATCGAAGATGATGAAGATGCTTGCATTTGCAAGAAATTAAGTGGCAGTGCTGAGACAAATATCCAATACATTATGCAGAGTACATATTGTTGATTGGAAATGATGTATCGTTTTATTGCCACAAGTTAAGAATTTCATCAAAATAGGATTTCGATGAAAGACTTGGGAAAAAGCAGAATATTTGGCATCAATGTCTATATGGATAGATTGAGGCGCTAATATGGTTATGCCAGACGTACATATATGAGATATTGGAAGTGTTCAATATGGAAAACAACAATAAAGGTTCTTGCTACATGGAAAGGATTGTATCAAGATTCAAGTGTTTCAACACTTGGTGAGTAAAATCACATGAATATTTTGATCTATTATACCGTGATATGTATATATCCAGATATGTCCTATTCTCTAAATGTTATGAGCACATACTAGAATGATTCATAAGATGATCATTGGACAATAGTAAAGATATTCTTATGATCTTTGGAAGAACTAAGAATATATCATGTATAAGTGACAAATAGTTAAAGATAGTTCATTGTAAAGTGTTACATTGATACTAGTTTTGTCACAAGATACAAATTAAATTGATCTCAATTTAGACTATGGGTGGCACAATGTAATGGAAAGTATGTTCCATGATGGATTTGGATGAGTTCCAAAGTTGAAACATTGTGACAGATACAACAACAAAAGGCTAAGTATATGACTGCTATAGTAGCAACGAAGGAGGGCATTTGTGTTAAGTAGTTTGTTATTAAACTAGGTGTGGTTCAAAGTGGGCTAATACTATGAAGATATATTGTATGAAAATAATATCAACATATTTTAACCCGAACGAACTAAAGGTCTCACCAAAGGACCAAATTTATACAATGCCATCTCATTTGAGAATGAATGATGCGTAGAGACGCAAAGACATGCAAATACGGACCTGAAACTGTCAGATCCAGAGATTATGTTAACCACTTGCAATCACATATATGCAACACCAGAAAGCCATAGGTGTTCAATACGCAAAGTTTCTCAAACTAGATTATTGACTCTAGTGCAAGTGGGAGACTGAAGGGAATATGCCCGAGAGGCAATAATAAAGTGGTTATTATCTTATTCCATGTTTATGATAAATGTTTATTTTGCATGCTATAATTGTATTAATTGGAAACGTTAATACATGTGTGTTTAATAAACAAAAGGAAAGTTCCTAGTAATGCCTCTCATAAAAACTAGCTCGTTCATTAACAAGATGATCACGGTTTCCTGATCATGGACATTGGATGTCGTTAATAACAAGGTCACAACATTGGTGGAATGATGTGATGAACATTCATCTGAAGTATAGCATTACGATCAGAGTCATTATGTTTATATTGCTATACCATCATACGAAGTAATCTTAGTCCTTAGACCATGAGATCATGTTAATTGCTAACACCAGAAGAGTATCTTGATAACATCAAATGTCACACAGTAACAAGGTGACTATAAAGGTGGGTTCAGTGCTACGAAGGTGTTATGTTGAGGCTCATGCATCAAGATTGGGATTTGTCAATCCCGATGACAGATAGATATACTCTGGGCCCTCTCGGTGATATCACATTGAAATAGCTTGCAAGCAAGTGATGTGATCACTAGAATGTTATATCACGGGAACGAGAAAAGAGTGCATGTCGGTAACGAGATCAAACTAGGTATTTGGATGCCAATGATCAAATCTCGGACATGTAATATATCGCGAGACAAAGGGATTTAGTTACGACGTTAAAGGTTCACACGATCGCAAGGTTCATCGTTGAATATGTGGGAGTTAGTACGGATCTCTAGGTCCCGCTGCTGATTATTGATCGGAGAGGGGTCTCGATCATGTCTGCATTATTCGGAAACCGTAGGGTGACACACTTATGGGATACTAACACCATTTGGAGCAAATATGTTTTAGATAAAGATTTAAGAAAGCGCTGGAATCATTTCGATGGAAACCGGAATTGTTTCGGGTGAAATTGCAGAAACTGGTTCTGCATGTGATATTGAAATGTTGCAGGGGTTTTATGTGAATGTTTTTTAATTATTGTAATTAAGAAAATTCTGAATAAAATAAATAAAATAGTTTTATTTAATGAGAGCTTGCATTAAATTTCCAAATTTAATGCATGTGTGAGTGGAATTTTGGGTGGAGGCTTTTTATGGGAGTGGGAGCTCCACCCACATGAATGTGGAAGAGGTGGGGGCACCACCATGGCTTCCACGCCATGGCCCTTGGGTGCAACCCTCTTCCCTATAAAAGGCCCCCTCTCCTCCTCACAACACACACCTCCTCGTGAAGGATCTCTCTCTCCCTCTAGTTATTCCCCATGGTCTCAGATTAGCGAGATACGTGTTCCCGGTGGCATTATCTGGAAAGGAGTTGCTGCTTCCGCGCTTTGCTGGAGCGAGGGATGGAGGTTTTCGGGGTACCGGAAGTGTGTGCGATCATGGATGCACCGCTGCTTTGCGGTGCTAGACTTGGTGGTGCGAGACTTGCAGGAGCTGGATCTGATGGACGTGCTGGAGCCGGACCTGCTGGACTTCATCACGATCTTGAGATCGGCAAGTGTACGACTACATCATCCACGAGTTCCATCTTGTTAACAAAGCTTTGTTGTCTTTGAGAGTAAGTTCTCTATGGATGTATATCCACCCGTTGCTTGTATCTAGTAGATAGATCTTGGCGTATAGTTCCCATCGTAGGAATTTTTTTGTTTTCTATGCTGCAAGCCCAACAACATGATGTTTTCTATCTCCGATCTATTTGTTATGAGTGTGTAGTCCTCACGGGCTGCGGGTTGGGGAGAAATGTCGCAGCAATTATGTGCATCTAGATCATGGGAGAATTGTATTTTGTTTGAGATTGTGATTTGTATCTTTTGTTTCTTCGTCTCTTATATCAATCTGTGGACTTGTAGGTACCCAAGATCTCATAGATTGATAAAGGCTAGAGGTGAGATACTTGGCTAGCGGCGATATCATAGGAACCTCAGTGATAGAAAGGACAGTACGGTCTTTGCTTAGCGCCCCATTCGGGATCAATAACATCACCACTTAAAGCTTTGATATGTGTTTTGCAATTAATAATCGTTTGTAACCCGTGGCTTCGATGTACTCTCGGTTGGATTAAAAGTCTATTGCTATTCCCGCTGCATCACGGGGGCTCTAGGATATTAGGATGTGTTGCCCATAAGAGAATATCTTGATATAAACATTATACATGACCATGCTTATTATTATTATCTTTTATCCATTTGATGTGCAGTTGCAGGTGGATCTTCAACCCTGGCCTATCTCCATCCATTTATTCAACCCCGTTATAAAGTAAACTAGATTGGTCCAGTCAACTAAGGTAAAACGAACAAACAAAGTCTTATAGACGTGTCCTTTTTATTACCTTTTAGCAGTGCTTTCCGAGGTTCGATTAAATCTAGGTCTTCTAGGTAAAAAGCTATTATACTACTTCCGTGAATCCGGATCGAAGTTATCACCAGCCAACTACTGCACCAAGCAGATCATCTTCGAGTTGGTGAACTTCTGCAGCCCCTACCACTTCATCCTGGGGCGACAAGCATTCGCCAAATTCATGGCGGCCCCGCATTACACCTACAACATGATGAAGCTCCTAGGGCCACGCGGCATCATCACCGTCCATAGTGACCCCGATATGGCTGTGGAATGCGAGGACAATGGCGCCAAGTGTTGGGAATATGCCCTAGAGGCAATCATGGTTGATGATATTTCCCAAAGTATTCATAAAGTAAAGTTGTCCTTATATGAACATCAGATATATATCATTGAATGAGTGATTCAGTTGTGGAACTATGTATTCATGATTGTTCATATTAGATTGTCCTTGGTCGTTGAGGTTGTGCTGGACACACAACTTAGACCAATGTGTAAGTCGGCTGATGACACGGTTCCACTTGTCATGGGCATGGTGATGCTATTCCGACTTACACTGATTTGGCTAAAGAGTTTAGCGAGTCGGACTGACCAAACAGTTGAGATGCAACGAGCATGTTGTCATTTGCAGTCTCAAGCAATGGAATCCTTTGACCTGAGGTGATTGCATGATCCGAGTTGTGGATCGCCAACTTAGGTTCTATCAAACGTTGTTCCGTAAATGGGCAGTTATAAAGGTAGAGTTTGGGTTGGTTGTGAAGCAGGCTGCGTGACGTGGATAAACAAGATGAGATTTGCCCCTCCGTAATGGAGAGATATTCTTTGGGCCCTCTCGTGTGATATGATTCAGAATCATGGCCATGCGCTACCCAGTTAAGTGTTAACTAAGTAGTCAGACTAAGAGTTAGTCCAGTGAATCACATATCATGGTATGAGAAGAGAGTTAAGCTATTGAAGGGATGGCAACTACTCGCCTATAGCTTAACAGGTATATCGTGAGGCAAAGGGACTTGGACGAAAGTCACATTGAAGGTTCGTCTTCTGACTTTACGGCACTTGGGAGTTGGCACGTCTTGCTAGAGGCTGCTACCATCTATCGACTTGAGACCGAGTGTTCATGGGAGTGAGTTGGACACAAAGCCATGACGGGATACTTGGAGGAGTAGCTCATGTCGTCTCTAGGTGTACGTGAACCTACAGGGTCACGCACTTAAGGGTAAGGAGCCCATGTGGATTAGATCCATATGGAGATTGGAGTACAGCCTAGATGGGCCTCAAGGGTTGAGCCCAACTAGGAGTGTATATAAGTGGAGTGACAAGGGATAGTCCTTGACCTAGCCATCACTTTCTCCACTTCCATTTCAGGCTAGACAGGATCTAGCAATCCTCTGTTAAAGCTCCTTCCTGTATGTGTGGATACCGGTAGAGTCGTTGCACGTGCGGCGCTGGAGACAGGGAAGCTCGTGGGGATCTGGCGAAGGAGTTTGTGGGATCTGGTGTAGCTGTCCGTGGGATTCGAAGGGCTGTCCGTGGGATCGTTCGGCACTGCTTCGATGTGCTACATAACCTTCCGCATCTGCGCGTCTAGCGGTAATCTCGTGGCCTATTACCTAAGCTGGATCTTGGGAGTACCGCATTAGGGAAAAAGTTTTGTTTATCTCTGCGTGGCCCAACTGTGGTATCAGAGCGAAAGCTTCTGGTTTTAGGCTCTATATCTGTGCATCTATGATATGCACGAGGTGGTGGATGATATCCACTTAGGGTTTTGGTGGTCGATCTATGAGATATATCGGTTGTGTGCAAGATTGATTGGATCAATTGCACTCGGGGGTGCATGGAAGATCAGGTGCAAATGATCAATGAGATTGGTCAGATCTGCATAGGGATCAGATTTGGGTAAAAGTGTTTTATCCAATGAAGGAATCCATGGGACCGCCGGCTTTGCCCTGTCATTGCACATTAGATGTCGTTGCGAGGTTCACAACGCCGGTAGATATCATATCTATGCATAACTTGTTTTTGGAGGAAGTTGTGAATGGTATGGCTTATGTGCATGTGATGTGTGTAATCCATACGTGATCTGTGTATCACAGGTTTGTCAGCCAGCTGGAGCCAAAGTGTTGTCACTGTTATTGTATAATGACCTGCGTGTCGGCATGAGATGCCATCTTCTTGTATATTCCTTAGTGCTAGTGTAGCATGTTTGGAGGACTTGAAGGACACTACAGCCAAAGGCATGATGAACAGGTTCATGGAGATGGAGATCGCCATGAAGGGAGCTATACCATTTCACATTATAATTGGATTATTTTGTGTGATTGTTATGTCTCTAGTTTTACCTCTATGAGATAGTGGTTAAACTTTAATCCCTCAAAGAAGGTCTAGTCGGTCTCCCCGCCACTGCTACACCATCACAAGTCGCACATTCTTGGTAGTGGGCTCATAAAATTGAGGTGCTGCCAATTCTTTTCGACTAGATGGGTTCGAGTCGGACTCTTATAGCAGAAGCACTTGGTAATCTAGACGGGTCTATCACAACGGTTGTGGGGCTCGGGGAGAGGGAAGTCGGGAGCCGGGGCATGATATGCCACCCGACCAACAGGAGTCGCATGAGATGCGATTGGCAAGGAGTTTTCTAGCTAGATCACTTGACGGCTAGCGGTGATGCTAAAGCTCACTAGTCGGCTTGCTTATTTAGGGTCATGAATCACTAAGTAACCATCGGAGGGATGTTGGTTCTAGTGGGAGCATAAGTATTAAAATGTTTAATACGCCTGCTCTTTTATGAATACTTGTCTTAAGTGTTTTGCATATTTCTGTTGTAGATAATGGCACCTAGTAGCAGTCTCCCTCAGTTGTCCAGTTTTGCTTTGAGGACCATTCTAGAGAAAGATAAACTAAATGGGACAAACTTCGCCAACTGGTATCGTAATCTGAGAATTGTTCTCAAACAAGAAAACAGGGACCATGTTCTAGACAACTCGGTTCCAGATGTGCCGGATGAGAATGCGAGTGTCATAGCAACCAATGCCTACCATAGAACATGTGATGAATCTACAGAAATTAGCTGTCTTATGCTTGCTCACATGGAACCGGACTTGCAGCAGCAGTTCAAGAATGTTGAGGCCTACGATATGATCGAAAGCCTCAAAAGCATGTTCTAGGCTCAGGCAAAGACAGAGAGGTACCAAGTCTCTCAAGCTTTGCTGAGTTGTAAGCTTAAGGATGGTGATCCACTGAGTCCGCATGTAATCAGGATGGTTGGTTATGTGCAGTCTCTGGAAAGGCTTGGCTACCCCATTAGCGAAGAGTTCGCTACAGATATAATTCTAAACTCTCTTCCTAGTGTGTATGGCCAGTTCATATCGAACTACCACATGCATGGTATGGATAAGAAGCTCACTGAGTTACATGGGATGCTTAAGCAGGCAGAGGTTGATCTCAAGAAAGGTACTAGGCAAGTGTTGGTGGTACAGAATAAGGCTAAGTTTAAGAAGAGTTCTTGGACTAAGAATGATGAGTCGGACAGATCTACCTTTATCATTTTGGGGTTATTGTCTAGAAACGGCAGTGTTCACACTAAACAGAGTACCATCAAAATTGGTAGAGAAGACACCACATGAGATGTGGACAGGCAAGAAGCCAAGTTTGTCTTTTCTGAAGATTTGGGGTTGTGAAGCATTTGTCAAGCGACTTCAGTCGGACAAGCTTGCAGCCAAGTCGGATAAGTGCATTTTCGTTGGGTATCCAAGGGAAACCTTGGGTTACTACTTCTACAACCGAGAAGAGGCCAAAGTGTTTGTCGCTCGGAACGGTGTCTTCCTTGAGAAAGAGTTTCTCAGTCGGGAAGTCAGTGGGAGTACGGTGCGGCTTGAAGAAGTTCGAGAGGAACCAGTTAGTAGCGATTTGGTGAAAGCCTTGGAGGTTGAGACAGTCGTGGTAGCTGAGCCGGCAGCTGCACCTCCACTATGAAGATCGGCAAGATTGCGAAGTGTTCGTGATGTATTACTGGTAGACAGTGATGAGCCCACAACTTATTCGGAAGTGATGGTGGGTTCTAATTCTGAGTCATGGCTTGGAGCCATGAGATCCGAGTTAAAGTCCATGGATAAAAATCAAGTTTGGAACTTGGTTGATCTGCCAGACGGTGCAAGACCCGTCGAGTGCAAATGGGTCTTTAAAAGGAAAACTAATGTGGATGGAAAAGTTTCTATCTATAAAGCACGACTTGTCGCGAAGGGGTTCTAGCAGGTTCAAGGAGTTGTCTACGATGAGACTTTCTCACCCGTAGTGATGCTTAAATCAGTTCGGATCATGTTAGCTATAGCAGCCTATTTTGACAATGAAATATGGCAGATAGATGTCAAAACAGCTTTCCTTAATGGAAAATTAACCGAGGACGTGTATATGATACAGCCCGAGGGTTTTGTCGATCCGGCTAATGCTGACAAGGTATGCAAACTTCATAAATCAATTTATGGATTGAAGCAAGCATCTCGGAGTTGGAACATTCGCTTTGATGAGGTAGTCAAATTGTTTAGCTTCATCAAGAGTGATCATGATTCTTGTTTATACAAGAAGTTTAGTGGGAGCAAAGTAAATTTTCTGATCTTATATGTGGATGACATATTATTGATTGGAAATGATGTCCAGATGTTGCAAGAAACCAAGCAATCATTGGAAAGGAGTTTCTCCATGAAGGACTTGGGTGAGGCAACTTATATACTAGGAATCAGGATCTATAAAGATAGATCCAAGCGGCTCATTGGATTGAGCCAAAGTACATATTTGGACAAAGTGTTGAAGAAGTTCAGCATGGAATTGTCTAAGAAGGGGTTCTTACCAATGTCCCATGGTGTAAAACTTAGCAAGACTCGGTGTCCTTCAACGACTGATGAGCGAAGTAGAATGAGTGTGACTCCGTATGCTTCGGCAGTCGGGTCCAAAATGTATGCCATGATTTGTACTAGGCCGGATGTTTCCTATGCTCTAAGTGTTGTCAGTAGATACCAGGCTAACCCTGGAGAAATCAACTGGGCATCAGTTAAGAACATTCTTAAGTACTTGAGAAGGACTAAGGATGTGTTCCTAGTTTATGGAGGTGAGGTTGAACTCAGTGTAAGGGGTTACACGAATGCGAGTTACCTTACTGACTCAGATGATTCTCCTTTGGAATCTGGGTACGTGTTCATTATGAACGGAGGGGCTGTGAGCTGGAAGAGTTCCAAGCAAGAGACTGTGTCTGCATCTACAACAGAAGCTGAGTATATTGCTGCCTCAGAGGCGGCAAAGGAAGCTATTTGGATCAGGAATTTCCTGATTGATCTTGGTGTGGTTCAGGGCTCGTCCAATCCGTTAGACGTGTATTGTGACAACAATGGTGCTATTGCACAAGCCAAGGAACCTAGACAACACCAGAAGAACAAACATATACTCATGCGATACCACCTAATTCGCCAGTTCATGGATCATGGTGATATCAAGTTATGCAAGGTACACACAGATGCAAACGTTGTAGATCCGTTGACAAAGTCACTTCCACAGCCTAAGCATGAGGTGCACGTAAGAGCCATGGGCATTAGATGCCTAGACATATGATGTCGGATGATTGACTCTAGTGCAAGTGGGAGACTGTTGGGAATATGCCCAAGAGGCAATCATGGTTGATGATATTTCCCAAAGTATTCATAAAGTAAAGTTGTCCTTATATGAACATTAGATATATATCACCGAATGCGTGATTCAGTTGTGGAACTATGTATTCATGATTGTTCATATTAGATTATCCTTGGTCGTTCAGGTTGTGCTGGACACACAACTTAGACCAATGTGCAAGTCGGCTGATGACACGGTTCCACTTGTTATGGGCATGGTGATGCTATTCCGACTTACACTGATTCGGCTAAAGAGTTTAGCGAGTCAGACTGACCCACAGTTGAGATGCAACGAGCATGTTGTCATTTGCAGTCTCAAGCAATGGAATCCTTTGACCTGAGGTGATTGCATGATCCGAGTTGTGGATCGCCAACTTAGCTTCTATCAAACGCTGTTTCGTAAATGGGCAGTTATAAAAGGTAGAGTTCGGGTTGGTTGTGAAGCAAGCTGGGTGACATGGATTACCAAGATGGGATTTGCCCCTCCGTAATGGAGAGATATTCTCTGGGCCCTCTCGTGTGATATGATTCAGAAGAATGGCCTTGCGCTACTCAGTTAAGTGTTAATTGAGGAGTCGGACTAAGAGTTAGTCTAGTGAATCACATATCATGGTACGAGAAGAGAGTTAAGATATTTAAGGGATGGCAACTACTCGCCTATAGCTTAACAGGTATATCGTGAGGCAAAGGGACTTGGACGAAAGTCACATTGAAGGTTCGTCTTCTGACTTTACGGCACTTGGGAGTTGGCACGTCTTGCTAGAGGCTGCTACCATCTATCGACTTGAGACCGAGTGTTCATTGGAGTGAGTTGGACTCAAAGCCATGACGAGATACTTGGAGGAGTAGCTCATGTCGTGTCCAGGTGTACATGAACCTATAGGGTCACACACTTAAGGGTAAGGAGCCCATGTGGATGAGATCCGTATGGAGATTGGAGTATAGCCTACGTGGGCCTCAAGAGTTGAGCCCAACTAGGAGTGTATATAAGTGGAGTGACAAGGGATAGTCCCTGACCTAGCCATCACTTTCTCCACTTCCATTTCGGGCTAGATAGGATCTCGCAATCCTCTGTCCGAAGCTCCTTCCTGTATGTGTGGATACCGGTAGAGGCGTTGCATGTGCAGCACTGGAGACAAGGAAGCTCGTGGGGATCTGGCGAAGGAGTTCGTGGGATCTGGCGTAGCTTTCCGTGGCATTCGAAGGGCAGTCTGTGGGATCGTTCGGCACTGCTTCGAAGCGCTACATCAACTTCTACATCTGCACGTCTAGTGGTAATCTCCTGGCCTATTACCTGAGCTGGATCTTGGGAGTACCGCATTAGGGAAAAAGTTTTGTTTATCTCAGCGTGGCCCAACACCAAGCTCACTGACACCGTCATCACCGAGGAGACTAACCACGCTGATAAGCTCGCTAAATATGCGAGTGGCGTTGACCAGGACAATCCCAGGATCCTGAAGAAACCCATCGTAGAAAATGCCGGGCCAACATCATTTGAGGCCTCCACACACACCCGCACCGTCGAGCTTGTCTCGGGCAACTCGAGCCAGAAGGTCACCATTGGGACCAACCTGAGCCTCACATAGGAAAGCACGCTCATTGAGTTCCCATGTGAGAATCGAGACATCTTTGCACGGAAACCATCTGACATGCCTGGTGTCCCGAGGGAACTCGCTGAGCACAAACTCAATGTGAGACCCCAAAGCACGACCCATAAAGCAGTCGCTGTGGCTCTTCAATGAAGATCACCGCTGGGCAATCACCGAAGAAGAGAAGCGTCTACTCGTGGCAGGCTTCATCTGGCCAATCAAGTACTCCAAGTGGCTGGCAAACCTAGTCATGGTTCTAAAGAAGAACAACACTTGGAGAATGTGCATCAACTACACCAACCTTAGCAGCGCCTGCCCAAAGGAGGAGTTCTTCTTCCCCCGGATCGACCAGATCATTGACTTGACCGTGGGGTCGGAGTCGCTGTGCTTCCTCAACGCGTACTCTGGTTACAACCAGATCAAGATGGCGGCCGAGGACGAGGAGAAAATGGTGTTCATCACTCCATTCGGTGCCCTCTGTTATACCACCATGATGTTCGTCCTTAAGAATGCTGACGCGACCTACCAATGGTGCATGCATGAGTGCCTTATGAGCCAAATTGGTCGCAACATCCACGTCTACATCGACGATGTGGTGGTAAAGTCAACCCGCTAGAGTGACCTGCTCACCGACCTGGTCGAAACTTTTGCAAATCTGCGGAAGTACAAGATGAAGTTCAACCCAGGGAAGTGCACCTTCGGCGTGCCCACCGGACAGCTCTTGGGGTACGTAGTCTCCAAGCAAGCCATCGAAGAAAACCCCACAAAGATTGACACCATCGCGCGACTTGGAAAACCCGAGTGCCTGCGCGACATCCAGAAGCTAGCCGGATGAGTCGCAGCTCTCAGTCGCTTCATCCCTCAGCTCGGTGAGAAGGCAATGCCCCTCTACCGCTTGATGCACAAGAACCCCATGTTCCAGTGGGACGAAGAAGTGGACAACACGCTCAAGGCGCTCAAGGAAGTGCTGCTCGTAGCACTGCTACTCGCCGCCGCCATCAACAAGGAGCCAATGCTCATCTATGTTGCAGACTCCACTTGAGTCATCAACGCTGTGATGGTCGTCGAGCGACCGGAGGAGGGGAAGGAGCGCCCCGTACATCGCCCGGTCTACTACATCAGCGAGGTCCTCATAGACTCAAGGTAGCGCTACCCATAGTACCAGAAGCTGGTGTATGCGGACTTCAGAGCCTAGCCATGGCTCCGACACTACTTCTAGGAGCACCCCATCATGGTCGTCTCCTCCGTGCTATTGCAGGACATCATCCACAATCGCAAAGCGACTGGGTGAGTCGCCAAGTGGGCTGTCAAAATTGGCGTCCACAACATCAAGTACGAGCTGCACAAGGCGATTAAGTCACAGGCCCTTGCTGATTTCCTAGCCGACTAGGAAGAAGCGCAGTAGCCCGAGACACTGCCTTATCTCCATTACTGGCGCCTCCACTTCGACCGCTCCAAAAACTCAGATGGTGCCGGAGCAGAAATCATGCTCACCTCCCCCAAAGGCGACAAGCTTTGATATGTGCTGCAACTCAACTTCATGCCCTGCACCAACAACATGGCGGAGTACGAGGCCCTCCTCCACGGCATACGGGCTTCTAAGGAGATGAATATCGATCGCCGCAAGTGCTACGGTGACTCCGACCTCATTGTCGCGCAAGCCCCCGGCACCTGCGATGTAGACGCTCCCAACATGATAGCTTACCACCAAGCAATGGACCAACTATGGGGCTACTTCGCCGGCTACTTCATTGAGTAGATCGATCGCCACAAGAACAAAGAGGCCGATGCACTATCACGCATCGAATCACCTCGCCAAACACCACCTCTAGGCGTCTTCCTCGACATCATCGACAAGCCTTTGATCTCCCCCCGAAGGAGATCGACATCGGGATACCGCTGTAGCCCGAGCCCGCTTTGGTCGCCATGATCACAAAGCCTAGCGATTGGACTGTGCCATACCTCACCTACCTCGAGCACAAGATCCTGTCCACGAACAAGACAGAGGCGCGAATGATTGTGCGCCGCTGCAAATCCTTCGTCAGCATCAATGACTAGCGCCACAAGCGCAGCTTGACCGACGTGTTCCAGTGCTGTGTACATCCAGAAGAGGGACGCAAGATCCTCCACGACATCCACGGCGACGACTGCGGCCACCACGCCGGTGCCCGCTCCCTAGTTACCAAGGCTATGCGCCACGGCTTCTACTGGCTAACCGCACACGCTGACGCCACCTACATCATCGAACGATGTGTCGGATGCCAGAAGTATGCCAACCATACGCACATCCCTGGTTCGGCCGTCAAGACCATCCCCATCACCTGGCCATTCGCCGTATGGGGCATCGCCATGGTGGGCCGGTTCAAAAAAGCTCCATTCAGGCTACACCCACCTCCTGGTCGCCGTCGACAAAGTTCACCAAGTGGGTCGAGGCGAAGCCAATCAAGAAGTGCAATGGCAAGACTGCCACCAAGTTCCTCCGTGAGCTAATCTACCGGTACGGCTATCCGCACAACATCATCACAGACAATGGCACCAACTTCGCCAAGGGAGCCATGGCTGACTTCTGCGAGGAACACATAATCCGACTCGAGCTCGCCTTAGTCGCCCATCCGGAATCGAATGTCCAAGTAGAGCGCGCTAACCAGAGCATCCTCCAAGACCTCAAGCCAAGACTGTAGGTCCCCCTCGAACGGACTTCTGGCTACTGGGTCGAAGAGCTATCCTCCTTGCCATGGGACATTCACACCTATTTCAATCGATCGATAGGGTTCACCCACTTCTTCATGGTGTACGGCTTTGAAGCCGTCATGCCGACCAACCTAGAATATGAAGAGTCATCAACTACACAGAAGAGGACAATGAGGTTGTCCGCTAAGATGGGGTAGACCAGCTCGACAAAGCCCGTGACCTAGCTTGCTCTCGCACTGCCATCTACCAGCAAGGACTCCACTGCTACCATAGCCGTGGGGTCCGGACCCGCACCTTCCAGGAAGACGACCCGGTCCTGCGACTAATCCAGGACAAGAAGGGCATGCACAAGCTCTCTCCCCCATGGGAAGGGCCATTCGCCATAGGGTGAGTCCTTGGCAACGACGCCTACTACCTCATCGATATACGAGGTGAGGGCCAGTTCGACGTCGGACGGCCAGTTCGACGTCGGACGTCGGGCGGCCAGTTCGATATGGGGTGGCCCGATCCTCTCAGTAAGCGGATGGCGGTGATGATGGTGGATGATAGATAACTAGCCTGTAGCTATGAACTCTCCCGCTTGATCCCTGATGCCAATGCAACAACTCTCGAACCTTGTAGGATATTCACAACACCACGCTCTTGCGCACACGGCCGTGACCACGAACGGTAGTATGCAATCTACTAATTCCCAATGGAACAACATATCACACTCAGTTATAGTTGGTAGATTCGAACACAGGGTAATTCCAGAGGTTCTATGAAAGAAACAACTCACAAATATTTTAACGTGGTCTAAACTAGGGGTCGTCCCATAGCTTATAAGGGCGGCTGGGGCGGCCAGAAACCGAAACTAAACGCAAACGACTCCAACTGATACAAACCGACTCGGACCAGATTCGGTCAGCGGGCGGACACTCCGGTCGAAATCGGCCGGACAGTCCGGTCAGGCCGGACACTCCGGGTGAAGTGTGCCGGACAGTCCAGTCTGGCCAGAAACTTTGAAGTTTCCGGGTGGAGTCTGTGTAGTGTCCGAACTGACATACTGAATGTCCACGCCAGTTTGCCTCTCGACCAGGCCGGACAGTCCGGGTGGATCTGGCCGGACACTCCGGTCGTGGCAGATCTTTTTGCCTCCGTCTTGATGATCTTCTCTTGCGCCTTCCTCCCGCTCCTCCCTCGTGCATCCTTGGGCGATCATCATGTTGGGCTTCTCTTGTAGCCCTTCTCCTCCTCGCGCCATGCTTGTTTCTCCAACGAACCTGATCATACATAAATGCATAGACTTAGGCAGTATAAAGTTCTCATCAATCAAAGTACCAGATTCGTTTAGGAGTAAATTCACCTGTTGTTCTAGTAGCTTAGCACGAGCTCTTGTAATAGGTCCAATTCTAATCTCATTGGACTGATCCTTTCTTGCAACAGTTGTAGCATCTTCAGTAGTCATTGGGGTAGGTGTAATTGTAGGGATGTCCTCATCATCTCCCCCCCTTGAAAAGGTGTCGTCCTCGACGCTCCAAGGTCTTCTCCAGCATATGGTGACAAATCAGCAACGTTGAAGCTGTTGCTAACTCCATCAAACTCCTCAATAGGTATATCAACCGAGTAGGTGTTATCATTAATCTTGGCTAACACCTTGTAAGGAGCAGCACCACGTGGCATCAATTTGGACTTTCGAAGTAGTGGAAACCTATCCTTGCGTAGATGCACCCAAACCATATCTCCAGGCTCGAACAACACTTCTTTCCTTGCTTGATTCCTTGCAGCAGCAATGTTCTTGCCTTTCTTCTCAATAGCCTCTCGAGTCTTCTCATGTATTTTCTTCACATAATCAGCACGTTTTGATGCCTCCATATCAACTCTCTCATGTAATGGGAGAGGCGACATATCAAGTGGCGTCAATGGCTTGAAACCATACACCACCTCAAAAGGACAAAGCTGAGTAGTTGAATGCACATCCCTGTTGTAAGCAAACTCAACATGTGGCAAACACTCTTCCCACTCCCGCAGATTCTTTTTGATCATGGTCCTTAGCAGCTGTGACAATGTTCGGTTCACCACCTCCGTTTGACCATCTGTTTGGGGATGACATGTAGTACTGAACAACAGCTTCGTTCCTAGCTTCCCCCATAAGGTCTTCCAAAAGTAGCTTATGAACTTCACATCACGGTCAGAAACAATCGTCTTTGGTACTCCATGTAATCTCACGATGTCCCTGAAAAACAGGTTAGCAACATGCGACGCATCGTCGCTTTTGTGGCAGGCAATAAAATGAGCCATCTTAGAGAACCTATCCACTACCACAAATATAGAATCATGACCTCTCTGTGTTTTAGGTAGACCTAGCACAAAATCCATACTAATGTCTTCCCATGGAGTAGTCGGTGCAGAGAGAGGTGTATACAAACCGCGAGGCTTCAGCTTAGATTTCGACTTGTGGCATGTAATACATTGGCTCACAAATCTGTACACATCACGCCTCATCTTGGGCCAATAAAAATGATCAGCAAGCATGAGCAACGTTTTCTCACGCCCAAAGTGACCCATCAAACCACCAGCATGTGATTCCTGCACTAAGAACAAACGCAACGACGATTCTGGAATACATAGTTTGTTAGCTCGAAACAAATATCCATCATGTATATGATACTTATCCCATGCATTTCCTTTATCCAGCAACGCTTGTACTTGCTTCTGAATTTCCTTAGTTTCTTTAGGATTAGTCCTGTAAGGTGCACGGTTGGGAAGTGTGGCACCAGGAATCAGGTCCACTTGATGTTCTATACCACGCAATCGGGCCAAACCTGCGGGTACGTCTTCTGGAAACACATCCCCAAAATCCTGCAAATCAGAAGAGACACCAAGAGAAATAGGGGTCATGTCGTTAGAAACCAATACCTCGCCCTTGTACATGAGCACAAGTGGCATGGCTGTAGGATCCTCACGAAACTCTCTCATATCTTCCTTAGTGGCTAATATCAATAAACCAGGCACTCTCTCACTTTTCTCTATATCACTCAATTTAGGCTCAATTACTTCAGGAACAGCTGTCATGCAATCTCGTCGAGTGGTAGTATCTTCCTTCAAGTTCACCTCTATCTTCTGGCGAGAATCATTCACAATTTCTTGTGGTGTCATTGGCTGTATAGTAATCTTCTTTCCTTTGAATTCCAAGTGATATGTATTGGCTCGGCCATTGTGTTGCACATGGCGATCATAGAGCTAAGGCCGACCCAATAGTAGGTGACAAACAGTCATAGGAACCACATCAAAATCAATAGAATCTTTGTATGGCCCTATTTGAAAATTCACACATACCATATGATTTACCTTCGTCTCACCATTGTTGCTCAACCATTGTATGTAGTATGGCTTGGGATGAGGTAAGTATGTCAAATTCAGTTTGGCACATAGTTCCTTACTTGCAAGATTTCTGCAGCTACCTCCATCAATAATGACCTTGCAAGCTTTGTTTGGTCCAACGAGAGCTTTTGTTTGGAACAAGTTGCAACGCTGGGATTCCTCAACCGGTTGCACACTAAGTACACGTGAAGATACGACAATAGTGGGTGCACGCTCATCATGTGCATCAGCACCAACCTCGCCGTCATCAATATCATCATCAGACGCTTCATCTCCACTTTCTACTTCACCTTGTTCATTAACAAACATAACCTTGCTGTTTGGACAATCTTTCTTGTAGTGACCTCTACCTCCACAAGTATGGCACACCACATCACGAGTACGTGCAGTAGACATGTTGGAACCCGAGCTAGTAGCAGGAGCAGCGGGTTTCCGAGCATAAGAACCAAACGAAGGTGTACTTGCTGGTTTGGCCGATGATGTAAACGGAGCAACAGCTGGTGACACAGCTGTAGGAGGAATAGGTCTGGCCGAAAATCTGCTGGAGCATGGAAAACGAGCACGTGACTTCGCCTCTTCTGCCAACTGGGATTCGGCCTCTCTAGCATGATGCAACAACTCATTCATGGTCTCATACTTGTGATGACAAACAATTCTCTTGATTGGTAACTTCAAATTGTTTAGGAATCGCTGCATGGTCATCTCAATGGACTCACGAATTCTAGCACATTGCATAAGCATCTCCATCTCCATGTAGTACTCATCAACTGTAATGGTACCTTGCTTTAGTTGTGTCAATTTATCAAAAACTGATCGCAAATAGTTAGTTGGTACGAAACGAGCTTTCATGATTTGCTTCATCTCGCGCCAATCCATCACAGGAAGTTCATTGTCCTCCCTCCTATGTTGCACAAGAGCATCCCACCAACGTAAAGCATAACCATCAAATTCCGATGCTGCAAGCTTGACCTTCTTACCTTCTGGATAGTCAAATTAGCGCCATAGTTTCTCAATCTTCTACTCCCATGTGAGGTAGTCTTCAGGATCAATGGAACCATAAAACTTAGGAATTGAAAATTTTGGCTTGCCCAAACCATCATCATCAACTTGGTTGGGCACACATTGACCACGCCCAAGATGGGCAAACCCACGACCATGAGCAGGTGCATGGACAGGGGGAATAGCACGTCCCCTGCCAACATGTGGAGCAGCATCAACAGCGCTACCCTCATCGAAATCATCAAAGGCATCATCATGTTGAGGATCTTCCCTTCTATGTAAGGCGGCTGTCAAACCCTCAATGGACTGCTGCAAAGTGGTGACATTGACATTGAGCGTAGCCACTTGCGTTTGGATAGTATCAACCGTCTCAACATGCTGATCCAATCTCATATTCATATCTTGGAGATTCTTGTCAATGGCATCTGTCGTGTTAGTAAACACACGTGTCAAGTGGGATTTCAAAGCCTCATATTCACGCCAATTGACGAGATCCTCATCCTTCTTTTTCTGCAACACAACATCATCATCACTAGTAGACATGATTAGTATGTTAGTGCAAAAATCAGAATTTGTATGGTGGAAACTCTCACAGCTCACTCACAACTAATAAGAAAGGAGATCTTACCGTTCCAAAATGAATAGAGATGCTCTACCAAACAAAATCAAAGACTGATGCACTTGATGTGATGAAGTGAATATCAAAGGTATAGAGAACGATCGTAGGGCACACAGGTTATTTAAGGTGGAGCTATAGGTATGGTATCCTATCTACACCGCAAACAAGTCCTAGTGCTGATCTTACAAATACCCAAGAAACACACATAGTGGAGATAAACGTGGCAAAGCAACTTATGAAAAGGAATATTGCAATGCACAAGAGAGACGCTAGTAATAGCTCATATAGAACAGGCACAAGATTGCTCAATCTACTAGTGCTATACACAACAAGGCCTCCAAAAATTGCACACTTCGATATCTCTTTTTTTTAATACTGATTCTCTTTTCTTTTCTCTTTTTTTTTGATTTTTTTAAACTATATTACTCAATGCAAACGAGTACAGCAACGTATAACAGAACTGGGCCGGATAGTCCGGTTGATATGCGCCAGACTCCGGTTGAGCCGGATAGTCCGGTGTGATTCGGCCGGATAGTCCGATTTCGCCTGTCCAAAATTTCTGCACTTCAAAAACCTAATGAGCAGCCTGTCGTAGCAAAGCAACTAGTCTCGTGGGTACGTTCCTAGGCACAGATGCTGTAGATAGGCTGTGTCTGTGGTATGCAAACAAAAGTACGCTTTGTGGACTCGGAAAACACGATAAAGACTTGCGGAAACGGTAACGATGGGAACAACGGAAAACAAGATCAAACCCTAAACCTAGACACAAACAGAAACTAGACTCCTACGAGGAAAGCCTGCAGATCGAATCTACTATAAGATACAATCAGCAACTAAAACTCGAAAACGATGCAATCTAGTCTATGTCAAATCTTTTTGTAAGGCTTTTTCTGTATAGGACGAAAAACACTCTCTAATCTATGGATGGATTTGTGGAGGCTTTCTGAGGCAATACTGGAAATCTGATACCAAGATGATATGGGGTGGCCCGATCTTCTCAGTAAGCGGATGGCGGTGATGATGATGGATGATAGATAACTAGCCTGTAGCTATGAACTCTCCCGCTCGATCCCTGATGCCAATGCAACAGCTCTCGAACCTTGTAGGATATTCACAACACCACGCTCTTGCGCACGCAGCTGTGACCACGAACGTAGTATGCAATCTACTAATTCCCAATGTAACAACAGATCACACTCAATTATAGTGGGTAGATTCGAACATAGGGTAATTCTAGAGGTTCTATGAAAGAAACAACTCCAAAATATTTTAACGTGGTCTAAAACCTAACTAGGGGTCGTCCCATAGCTTATAAGGGCGGCTAGGGCGGCCAGAAACCGAAACTAAACGCAAACGACTCCAACTGATACAAACCGACTCGGACCAGATTCGGTCGGCGGGCGGACACTCCGGTCGAAATCGGCCGGACAGTCCGGTCAGGCCGGACACTCCGGGTGAAGTGTGCCGGACAGTCCGGTCTGGCCGGAAACTATGAAGTTTCCGGGTGGAGTCCGTGTAGTGTCCGATACTGAATGTCCATGCCAGTTTGCCTCTCGACCAGGCCGAACAGTCCGGGTGGATCTGGCCGGACACTCCGATCGTGGCAGATCTTTTTGCCTCCGTCTTGATGATCTTCTCTTGCGCCTTCCTCCCGCTCCTCCCTCGCGCATCCTTGGGCGATCATCATGTTGGGCTTCTCTTGTAGCCCTTCTCCTCCTCGCGCCATGCTTGTTTCTCCAACGAACCTGATCATACATAAATGCATAGACTTAGGCAGTATAAAGTTCTCATCAATCAAAGTACCAGATTCGTTTAGGAGTAAATTCACCTGTTGTTCTAGTAGCTTAGCACGAGCTGTTGTAATAGGTCCAATTCTAATCTCATTGGACTGATCCTTTCTTGCAACAGTTGTAGCATCTTCAGTAGTCATTGGGGTAGGTGTAATTGTAGGGATGTCCTCATTAGTAAATCTCCTCCGAAAGTTCTATACATAGAACTAAAACTTGTACTCGGCTGCTATATGATGGAATAAACTCGTATCGCACAAATTGTGTCTACTCGCCATTTTATTGTGCCAATCGCACTAGTGCACCTAGCAACACGCTAACTTATGAAAGTCAACCCTTGGTCGAGTGACCGGCATGGCTAAGTAGTGCGGCCCAAGGGCACCAAAAATAGTTGGGTCTTGCGCCGTCCACGAAAATGCTACCCCGGAGCCATCATCAGAGTCGCCTCGCCTGATTAGCCTACTAGGCCAAGACAACCGAACACGCTTCTCACATCGAGCTGTCCTCCCCATCCTCGCACATAGCAGCTCAAACGGTTAAGTACCACACTCGGGGACTTCTCCAAAACGACCCTCATGCGGCTCCGGAATACACAAAGTACGAGAGCATGCCTTGGACTTGCCATGCGACTGGCTTTCTGAGCCAGGAGGAGAGACGCGTTACAAACAATGCACCGCATCCTCACCAACCTTGGGCATGCAACTAGAACAGCTAAGTACCACGCTCGGGGACTCACCTAACCGACCCTGTTTGCGTTCGAGAAAACAACTAAGTACAGAGCACCCCTTGGGGTCGCCAAGCGACTGGATCCACAAGCTACGGCGAGTCGACCTCAGTTACTCTAACAACCTAATATAAACCAACATACATATACGCGAGGTCAACCCCACAAAAGGGCGGACGTGCTCAGGGACTCGCACAACCAAAAATACAAACAAACAAAAATCACAAAACAAATGCGAGTCGATTGACATTTTTCCCTCAGTAACAACATACATTGTTCATCATCAAGACATATTACAAAAGCGGCAAGTCGCCATGACTAACAAAATGCCTTAGGGAAGTCCTTCATTCTACAGGCTTGGAGGAAGAGGCACCGCAATCACCTTTGACCTGGACGAAAGGCTCCCAAGCGTTAGCCGGGTAGGTCGTCAGTTGCTTCGCAAGCGACGACCGGAAGGGCTATTCCGACTTCAGGTCCCGGTTCTTTGGCTGGGGGTCATACGGTCCTACTAGCGTCTCCTAGTATGGCAGGAGATCGCCCATCGCCAAAACTCGCTCTACGAAAGGAGCAGCCTTGGCGGTCAGCTTCAGAACCTCCACGATCTCCACTGAGCTAGTCGTCGAGGGGTACTCTCTAGTGACGTTGTCAAGGTCGAAGTCGTCAGGGAAGTGCACGAGTCCAAGACTCAGCGCCGTAGTCGCTTCATGGTAGGAAGCTGACCATGCCATCCATTCGACTACGACAAGTTCTTCCTCAAGATAATGCCACACCTCCGTTAACCCTCTAAGAATCACCTCGGTGGGAGAAATTCCCTGAAAGACGGCCTAGAAGCACAACGCCGAGGCAGTGACCGTGTTCACCACAACCGTCACGCATTGCGCGGCATCAAACGTCTGCACCATGGGATCTCCTTGACCTATCACAGCTGCAATGTCAGAAAATCAAGCTCATGCGGCAGAATATCTCGCCCGCTTGGGGACTCGCCCGCTATTAACAATAGAAGGCACGAAGAATGAACACTTACCAAGAAGCTTGTGACAGTTCTAAGTGATGAACTTCTGCAAGGCTGACAGCTGCCCCTGCAAGCCGATGATGACCGAGTCGGAGGCCTTCCACTCTTCCTCCACTGTGACGATTGCCACCTTGGCCCTCTCTTCAGAAGAAATCACCGAAGCCTTAGCCGCCTCGAGCTCCTTCACCAATGAGTTAACTTGTTCCTCTACCGCGGTTAACGACACCTTCGCAATTTCTAGCTTAGCAACCAGAATGGAGCCCTCATGGGCCTTGGCAAGTGCAATGGCGTGTTCATCTGCATCAAAGAAGACATCAATAAGATAAAACTGTATAGCTACAAGAAGTCCAAGCCTCTAAAAGCACAACAACTCACCCACAGTCGCCTAGAGCCACCGATTGGCCTCCTGCGCTACTCGCCGATCACGTTCCAATCGCTCCTTCATGGTCAACCGTTCAGGCGATTCCTTCTGCAAGCCATGCACACAAAAATTGCAATGAGAACAGGGAGAATCGAAGTTTTTAGTGTCTAGCCGCTGAAATTCAGCGACTAGACCCTCAGGGACAGGACAATCAAAGTTTTGAGTGTCTAGCCGCTGAAATTGAGCGACTAGACCCTCGGGGACTGGACATACCTGGATGGTAGCGCCTAGCATATTGTGAAGCTCGCTGGAGTCTGCTGAAGGAACCACGAATGGCGTACGCCCGTGTCGCTGCCCGACATCACCGTCGATGATCTCTGGAACTTGTGGCGACTGAGTTTCAGTCGCCGTGGCAAAAGCCCTCGTCATAAAGCGCGGGAATGTCATGGCTGTTGCCACTAGGGTGCCGGTAGCCGAAGCTGGTGTTTCTGCTAGCTGGATCACCTTACTTGGATCCGAGCCGGCGGACACCCCTTCTTTAGTATGGACAATGGAGTCATTCTTCTCCGTGCCTTCCTTCTTCTTCTTCTTCGTGCCCTCACTTGGCGCCTCAACAGTGACTGCCTTCCTCTTCTTGGAAGGATCAACACCCCCTTCGGTGTCGACTGGCAGGACTTTGGCCACCGAAGGACGGCTGATCTTCTTGGTGCAAGTCCTACAAGGTGGCCACGGTCAGTGATCCGCCAAAACCCCAAAAGTCACGAAAAACACTGTAGTACAAACTTATTTGGCGACTGGAAGGGCGCACAGTCCGGTGCTGATGTGCACATGCTTCTCTAGTTCCGGGCCCAGTTTGCGCGTGAGCCCCCTCTCCAACACGCTCGTTGGCCATGATGTCGCGGGCTTCTCCGCTGATGATGCTATGGTCGTGAAGATCTCGGGCAACGATGATGGGTGCGCCTTCTTCAGCGGTGGAGTCGCCGAACCCTTGTCTGCTTCAAACACAGTTTCTAGGGGCGCCGACACCTCTGGCGCAATGGCGGCGAGTGGAGCCTCCACCACCATGTTCGTGGCCTCCATTTTCATCATCAAAGTTAAGTCCTCCGGAACCTTCGCAACATCCGTGGTCTCCTCATTACCAGGCTCGTCGTCCGACTTGAACATTGCCACGGACCTGGCTAGCGACTTCACCAGTGACTTCGACTTTGCTACTAGCTTTGTCTTCGCCAGCTACTTCGCCTTCGGCAGCGACTTCAACTTCAACGTGGGCTTGGCCAGCGTAACCATGCATCGTGAGCTATGTTCTTCCACGATGTCAACATTGCTGTCGTGTTCTTCGAGGTTGCGACTCGCCTCAAGTTCACGCTGCTTTTCCCCGCGAGTCTTTCAAGCCACGAACAAGGGCACATGCGCCTCTAGTACTTCATCCTCACTCTCGGAGGATTCCCCCTCCTCTTCCTCCTCGAGCTCCTTGGGAACCTCTTCGTTGAGTGGAGGAAACCAGTTCTCGAGAACCTAGAACAGCTAGCAGATATAAAGAAACGACGGCTCGATCAAAATAAACACAAAAACCGCGACTGCAAAACTGCGTCTACGAAACCGCGACTGCAAAACTGCGACTGTGAAACCAAGATTAAGAAAGCAAGGATACTTCCTATGGGGGCCTGCGCTTCCCGGCAGTGTATGGAGCGAGCTCGGCCTTTGGGTCGGTGTACTCTGCCTCTGTAGTCTTTTTCAGCGCGGCGATGTAGTCTTTGGCCTCCCAGACCGCTTTGCTCACCCTTGTGACGTTTTCCTTACCAGTATACTGGTAGTTCCAGTGGGCTCGGGTAGCTAGTGGAACCAGCCACCGCCCGATCCAACAGTTGTACAGATTGATGGTCTTGAGACCTTCTTCCTTCAGCTCCTTGATTCGCATCAACATCTCATCGACAGCCATCTTCTAGTCATAAGGAAGCTTGGTCGCTAACAACCGGCATGGCTCACTACTCTCGGCGTGTAAATGGAAAGCGGCACCTCGCCATCGGGAGTGGACTCCTTCATGTAAAACCAGTTCTTCTTCCACTCGCTTGTGGCCTTCAGCTGTAGCAACAACTTCATGAACTTGGCCTTGGGCTTCAGCTGGAAGGTAACGCCGCCTGCCGCCAAGACATGGACGCCTACCCCCTCGTGGCTGATGTGGCCATGGAATAGCTCCAGCCAGAGAGGGAAGTAGGGACGAGACCCCAAATAGCACTCGTAGAAGGCGACGAATATGGCGAGCTGCTCGATGCTGTGCAGCCCCAGATCTGACGACTTGATTGTGTAATACGAGCAGAACCGTTGGAAGAAGATTGATGTGGGGAACCTAGCCCCCTTTCCAACTGGCTTTGGAAGCAATTGAATTCGCCGGGGCAAGACTTTTGCTCTGTCTCGCCGGGTGTGGGGATCCGCCAGGTCCCCTTATAGAGGATCCCCACGTCTTGGAAAGGTTTCAAGGCGATGATGGTACACTTTGACTTGCCCCATGGATCCTTCGGAGGCGCCATCGGAGACTGAGATCGCTTGGTTCGAAGATCCTGGATCGGGAGAAGGATTGGAGACTGAAGGTGCGCGAGGATGGAAAAATGTGAAGAATACCCATAAAATTCCCCTGCTATTCTCCTTATAAAGAGGTGCTACCCGCAAATCTCGGGAGAGTCATTACCTAGTGGTAAATTCACCGAAGTTACCGTTGGATTACCCAACGGCTAGTTTGACCAAGCTGATAGTCCAACTTCATCCACTCAACTCACCTACTTGCCCCTTCGAATCGAATGGGCGTGGTGACTCGAATGCATTTCCACTCGCCAATGCTATGACTGAAGACACATTTGAGGACTTTCACCCTTCATTGGAGGAGCCTACCACCGATTTGACTAGGTGTCTGCCTAGACTCGCCTACTCCGACTGCCAAGCAAACACCTGCACGGAATCACCATTTGCCTTGGGGACTACTGATGGGGATATGCCGAATGGGGTATGCCTAGCAGGACATTTCTACTGGACCAAGCTCATTGCGAGTGGGCATCCAGGACAGTGACTAGAATGCGACTGAGGGAGAAGCCTGATGACTGGAAGCTGAAGACCTAGAAGCATAGATAGGCCCAGTCAGATTAGGGCAAATCCTCCGAGTTCTTAACTAATTCGGTTATAATCCTGTAAACCCCAACGAGGTACCCCCTATATAAACCTCCCTAGGGTACTTCATATACTCACGTTCCATCATACACCCCATCCAAGCGACTCGCTGCCTAGCCGCCAAGCTCGCCACCCCTATAACTCACTCGACGATTATACAATCTAGCAGGAGTAGGTCTTTACCCTATGAGGGGCCAAACCTGGGTAAGTCCCTGTGTCTTAGCCTCCAATCTTGCACTGCAAATGGGGACTCACTCTTGCCCTAAATCCTTCCAATCCTACCCTTGGTAGCGACTACTGTGGTCATTCCCATGACAATGGGGTTAAGTTCTACAGCATGTGCGTTGGGCTTTGTTGCAAAATGTTGACATGCTTCGCATGTTCGCACGATATCTTTTGTATCTTGTAGTTCTGCGAGCCAATACAACCCTGGACGAAAAGCTTTAGCAGCAATTTCCTAGCTGCTGGTGTGATGGCCACACACTCCTTCATGTATATCTTTAAGGATTATTTTTCCTTCTTTAGGCGTAACACATCACTGTAACACCCCTAAGATGCTTCGTTTATAGAATCCCCCTTTAATGACTCTAAAAGCTTTAGACCGACATGTGATTCATCGTGCCTCTATCAAATCCTTAGGGACTTCTCCTCTCATCATGTATTCCATGTACGGCTACATCCATGTAGGCTATAATATCATGACTTCATCAATTTCTAGATCCTCGTCAAGTACTTCTTCTTCGCCTTCAGGTGTTGGCACAACCCCCGAGTCTTTCTGCGGCTTGACCTTCTTTCGTGTTTTTGGCACTATGACTTTAGAGACCCTTTCAGCTTTAATGGAGCGCTCCGCTATTTCTTCCCAAAAAACCCGAGTGGCACCGGTAAGCATAAGGATCCGATGTTTGCCAAATTGTCAGCCGCTTCATTGCTTGCCCTTCCTATGTGTGAAACTTCACACCTATCAAATTGAGCTTCCATGATGCTGTATAGATCGCGGTTGGCGATCATGTTGTCGCTAACAACATCACACTTCTTCATAGTTTGTTGTGCCACAAGGTTGGAGTCACCAAATATTTTCAAGCGAGTTGCACCACAATCTTTAGCCATACGCATGATGTGTAACAGGGCTTCATATGTAGTTTCATTATTAGATGCATTTGCAAAACTCATTCGAAGTATGTAGCGCATTTTGTCGCCTTGAGGTGACACCAATATGACCCTACCTCCCGCTCCTTCTGTTCTTTTGCATCCATCAAAATACATTGTACATGCACTAGACATGTCTGACGGTCCCACACATTGTAGTTCTATCCACTTAGTAATAAAGTCGGGCAAAACCTGAGATTTAATTGTTTTGCGTTTCTCGTATGTGATATGTCGAGGGGATAGCTCAATTACCCATAGAGAGACGCGCCTCGTGGCTTCTGAATTGTTAAGGATATTGGAGAGAGGTGCTTCATTGACCACTGGCGAGTCCAAAATTGAAGCATTTTTACCTCTTGTTTTTGCATAAATAGAGTAGGGATTTTTGTATTTCACTGCATCTACGAGCGCTATTTCGTTCTTGTTTCAACAGGATCCCAAATCATGGAGTCATAGATGAACTTATCAATTAGAGTTGTCATATTGTGTAATTATATAATATTTCTAAGTGATAGATGCCATTTTATGAATTTACCTTCGCACCTGGATGAATAACAAATAAAGAGGAGGCATCAGCACAGGTAACGACCATTGGTATGGGCGGAGCCCGCCCGTACCGTCTGCCCGTACTAGGCGCCATCAGGACCGCCTCGTCAAATAGTTTCTCCTAGCAAACACGAGAGGGGGATCCGACATTCATAGCCACCAGAAACCATGAAACACCACATCCGAGAGGGATCTGAAGGAGGAACTTGGCTAGGGAAAAATCCCAGATGCTTCGTGGATCATTGGAGGACTACGCATCATCCCCTTCACCATCAGCTGCTGCATCTTCATAACCACCATTACTCCATCTTCCATCTATTAGATCTCTTTATAATTCCAGATCCAATTGTGGTTTGCATTAGATCTACCCCCGTACTTTAATCCATCCATTTGATTATGATGATTTTGTTGATTGCTTCCATGAGTGAGTAGTTCATTTGTTCTTGGTGAGATGGAGAAACCCTAGCACCACTAATGAAGATGATCTATTCTTGTGTCCATATGACTTGGTTGTCTATGATATAATTATGGCTTGTGTTTGATTTCTCTCTTTAGATGATATGTGAAGTTGACCATGTATCATTTACCTTCGAGACTAAAGGGAGGATGAAACCCTTTGGACGTGTTGTGGAATCGTACCCGGAGTGCCCCATGACAGATTGGCGCCAGCTCGTAACCCTCGCGGTCCAAAGGGGGATTAAGAGGGACTCCCTAAGCTAATTACGATATCCATGGGGAAACCCTTAATTGCGGTGGCCTGTATGGGTGATTGCTCTCAGGCATTGCAGTGGTTATTTAGAGGTGACCTCACACTTGGCTCAACAATGTGGCTTCCTACGAGCCTTGTTGTGAACATCTTATTATGGGGCTCTCTCCACACATGTCTTGACATAAGAAGTATGTTATCTTGATTACATATGATAATAGTGATATGCTACTGTTGTATCCTACATCCCCAAGAATGTTTTAGCCCTATTGAGTTCAACCCCGCTTTCAAACAATCTTGTTACTTGTTTTAATTACTTTTCTGCAAACAACCATAAAAAATTCAAACACCCTTTACTTGAGATCAAAGACAACTTACAAGTATTCTTTGGTAGATAGTTACAAGGGGCATAAATACCTTAACCAATAGCTCTATGTGGGTTCGATATCTTTACTTTGAAACTAGCTACAATTGATATGTGCACTTAAAATCATCAAGCTATTTTCTGGCGCTGTTGCCGGGGAGCTAAGTGCTTTTGGTCTTTGTTCTTAGTTGCTTAATTTACTCATTGTTTTACTAAGGTTTTTATTAGTTTTAGGTGATACATTATGGGCGAGTACCAACATATAATTCAGCTTGAGGCTGTGAGGAATTTTGATCAGCCCATGGACGCGTATTTAAAATCCAATAACCCCATGCTTTTAGATCTTTTGCATGCAAAAAGATTCTCAAGAGATGGTACAGAGGATCCGTATGAGAATGTAGGGTTCTTCGAAGATATTTGTGGGACTTTCCATCTTAATATACAAACTGAGGATGATGTTAAGTTTGCTCTCTTTGCCCAAAACCTCATTGGTGAAGCTCGTTCTTGGTATATTCAGAGTTCTGCAAACATTACTAATTCCTGGGAGAGCCTAGCCTCTCCATTCTTAGTTGATTTCTTTCCCAAGACAAAAACTCTTGGCGCAAGGCACATGATTACAAATTTTAAAGGAAGACCTGGAGAAAGCCTACATGAGGGGTATACAAGATTTCGGGGTTTGCTTGACCGCTGCCCCCATCATAATTTCCCACCTTGGGTAGTAATACACACCTTCTATGCAGGATTGGATGATGATAATAGAATTGAACTCGATTGCCTTACCAATGGGTTGTTCACCAAATTTAGTATTGAGAGGACATGGAATTTATTAGACACGGTAAATAGGATAGAGAAAGCCTATTGTGAGGCATAATTTAAAAAGGAAACCCCATAGAGTATAATTGTTTAAAAAAGTTTCTAGCCTCTGGAAAGTTGGAAAAAATGCTTGGGAATTTTAACCTGGACCATCGCATGATGATTCAAATTATTAGATTCTGTGCTGATTGCATGCGAATTCCAAAAGATTTGGAACGTTATACACCACCTATGGAAGAAAAACCGTCTAAAATTAGCCCCAATGATAGATACTCAAAAATGCAAGAGAAAATGTTAGCTGAAGAGGAAACTATTCTTATAAGGTAATGGATAGTGGAGGAGAAGGAAATAAAAGAATAGGAAGATTAACTAGAACTTTAGGAGGCATTAAAGAAAACATTGGGATAGTAAAAGACCTTTTGGAACCTGAATTGTTCAAGGAAGAGGTGATTAAGATAATATCAGTGATGATGCAATGGAAGCTTGGAATGAACATGTTATGGAAGTGGAACAGGCTGCTGACCGATTCATGGCAGGTCTTCCAGCTGATCATGGTCTAATGTTTGTTAGAGCAGGTGGTGAATTCCAGCTGCTGGAGGTACCTTTTTCCCCACATTCATACACTTTCTTGGATGGATGGCCACTCGGGTGGCTACCCGAAGCATATTGCCTACAAGTACGTTTGATACTAACAGTGGAATACCTGTTCTTGACACTCTGAATTCTGAGTGAATCTCTGCTAATATGGTGGGCAGTTTTCTGTTTGACTTTATGAATGGCTTAGGTCACTTCTATGAAGCTGCATTGTGGGCTACCAATGATCTCTCGCTGCATCTCATGATTCTAGTTTTTGACCTGCGCAACCAGAGCCTCATGCAGCCGCAGCTAGTCCAAGCTTCTCCTACTGAATTTGTTCATGTGAATGAGTGTGCTAATGAACTGCAGCTGAATGTTTTTCTCCCTGAGCACAATGCAAATATTGGGATGCAGGATTCGGTAATTGAGATGCTCCCACCTGATTATCATGTCAATAGCCTTCTTGAGGAGATAATCAGTCATGCGGTTGCTGCTACTAGATCTGGGAGCCTAGAGGTTGGACAAAACTCTCATCCTCGTGGACGTCCAAGGAAGGTTGCTACCCCTCGTGTGGTTACCGAGCTGCGTCGCAGTCCTCACAATCACAACAACGGATACAGCTCCTCTAGCCCTCGCAGCTCTTCATCGACTCCTGCTGCTACTATTCCTGTTGTTCTTCAGGTTGCAGAAATGCAGCACATTGGTGTGGAGGAGTGCCACATCGACCCCGATGATCTCTTTGAAGAGCATCTTCATCGCGCAAGGAGGATTGAGCTTCACATCTCAACTTGAGCTCAGTGAATAAAGGGTTTGCCTGTTATAGGCGTGACTTGAGTCTGTCGTGTGTCTTAAGGATGTCATGTATATGTGTGAGCCATGAGCTTATACTGAGAGTCTTTTTATCCTTTCTCCTATGAGTCATTTGAACTATCTAAACTGTTTGTGGTTTATCTTAAGTTGGAATATTCGTGGAATTAATGGTGCTGAAAAATGGCCTCTTATTAGAAACAAAATTGAAGAAAGCAATGCCTCCATTATTTGCATCCAGGAAACCAAACATGAAGATTTTGATCTAAACTTCATCAGAAAATTTACACCCCGCCGTTTTGATCAATTTGCTTTTGTCATCAGGGGGACTTCTAGTGGTATGGGCTAGAAATGTGTTTATGGGGCCAATAATTCACCGAGAGAGTTTTTCCTTAGTTCTTGATTTTGTTTCAGCTGCAAATAATGATAAATTCACTCTTGCAAATATTTATGAGCCATGTGAGGGAATTGCTAGAGAAATTTTTGTTGCTTGGATGTTCCACCTTGATATTCCTGCTGATTCACTCTAGCTATTAATGGGAGATTTTAATTTCTATCACTCCGCTACAAATAGAAACAGGTTAGGGGCAAATTTTGATGACATTGCAACTTTTAATCAAATCATCAGCTATCTTGGTCTAATAGAATTACCTTTAAAGGGAAGGGCTTATACTTGGAGTAATATGCAGCATGAACCACTACTTGAGCAACTGTATTGGTTCCTCACTTCTCACTCTTAGACCATCAAATTCCCAAACACAGTGGTAAAACCTCTAGCTCGGCCTGTTTCATACCATTTACCTTGTGTTGTTTCTATTGGCACCAGCATCCCCAAAGCCAAAAAAATTCGGTTTGAGAATTATTGGATACGTATGGCTGGATTCCTTGAGGTAGTCCAAACAGTTTGGGATATTAATGTGCCTGGGGACAGTGCTAGACGTATTTCAGGCAAGTTCAAATTACTTCGAAAAGCTCTCAAAAATTGGAGCACTAGAATCTCCGTGATAAACATTCTAATTGAGAATTGCAACATCATTATTTTATGTCTTGATGAATTTGAAGAGCTACGTCTATTACACATAACTGAATGGAATTTCTGTAATATCATCAAGAATCATTTGCAACATCTGTTATTATGCAAGCATGATTATTGGAGAAAAAGTTGCACGGCTGGATGGGACAAGCTCGGTGATGAAAACACATCCTTTTTCCACTCAATGGCGACAATTCGCTAACGAAGGAACACCATCTCATCTCTCACACGTGATGATGGGTCTGAAGTTATTGATCATTTTGAAAAAGCAGGTATCCTGTGGAAAACATTCAAAGATTGACGTGGGGTTTCGATACCCATTAATGAAAAATTTGATTTCTCACAATTTTTGCAACCTTGTTCGGGCTTGGATTCCTTATCAGCCCCATTCACTAATGAGGATATTGATCAAATTATGGCACATCTCCCCACTGACAAGGCGCCAGGACCCGATGGTTTCACTAGTTTATTCATCAAGATCTGTTGGCCCATAATAAAATATGATATCTACCAATTATGCTATGATTTTTGGGAAGGTAGAGTTAATATTCAGAGCATAAATGATTCGTATATTACCTTTGTACCCAAAGTTCAATCCCTCACTGGACCGAATGATTTCAGACCTATATCTTTACTGAACTCTTGTCTCAAATTATTAACCAAGATACTGGCTAACAGATTACAAGGCATCATTCTTCAAACCATCCACACTAATCAGTATGGGTTTTGAAAAAATTGAAACATTCAAGACTGCGTAGGCTGGGCTTATGAGTACATTCATCAAACCAAACAACATGGCACACCGTCTGTCATACTTAAGTTGGATTTCACCAAGGCGTTTGATACTATGGAGCATAAGGCAATTTTGAAATTTTGGCCTGTAAAGGGTTCAGTGATCATTGGTTAGGCATGATTCAGGCCCTTCTTTCTTCAGGTACTTCTTCGAACCTTCTAAATGGAATCCCACACTGCAAGAAAAGTTTTCTTCCGCAATGAATTGGCATGATGGTCGTCGTAGAAGGCGCGTCTTCCGCGACGAAATTCTCTGCTCGACCGTGGCCGATGGAAAACTTTTTTTCTGGTTTCTCAGCACTCTACTATGACGAATCTGCTAAAACCGTGTAGGAAGCTCGGCTAGCGCATGGCAGAAGCAAGATTTTTGTTTCCTCGCGCGATGTTGACTCGCCGAAGTCTTTTGAGACGTGTGGTTCCCGAATATCAATGTCTCTAGTGGACCATACTTTCGGTCGCGCCTCCCTGATTTGAACTCGATAACATTGCTCGAGGCGTGTGCCGTTTAGACAGACTGCTAGGTCCCACATGTCAGCCTCTCATTAGAAGGTTCATATGCATGATGGAATTTTTTCCTTCGCTCGCGCTACCCTGTTCCAAAGTTGATAGCGCTGCTTGAACCATCTACCGTCTAATCAACCTCCTGGGACCCACATGTCATCCTCTCATTAGAAAAAATGTGTGTATGTTGGAATTTTTTCCTTCGCTAGCGCTACCCCGTTCCGAGTTGATAGCGCTGCTCGACGCATCTACCGTTTAACCAACCTCCTGAGCCCCACATGTCATCCTCTCATTAGAAGAAACGTGTGTATGATAGATTTTTTCCTTGGCTCATGCTACTCTGTTCCGAACTTGATAGCGTTGTTCGATGCATCTACCGTTTAATCACGATGTTGGGCCCCACATGTCATCCTCTCATTAGAAGAAACATGTGTATGATGCATTTTTACCCTCTGTCGTGACTTCGTGTTCCGAACTTGATAGCGTTGCTCGCTACATCAGCCGTTTATTGGCTGGTGGGTCCCTTATGTCAGCCTCACATTAGAAGAATCGTCGGTATGATGGAATTTTTTCTTCTCTAGCGCTACCCTGTTCCGAACTAGATAGCATTGCACGATAAATCTGCCGTTTGCTCACGCTATTGGGTCCCCCATTTCAGCCTCTCATTAAAAAAACGTGTGCATGCTGAACTTTTTTCTCGCTCACGCCTCCCTGTTTTGAACTGGCAACGTTGCTCGATGCATCATCTATATAAGGTCGCACTGCTAGGTCCCACATATCGGCCTCTCTGTAAATGAAACATTGATTGCTCGATGCAACATCTGTATAAGGTCTCTGCTGAGTCCAACATGTTAGCGTCTCTGCAAATGCAAAGTGTGTATGATGCACTCTGCTGTTTTGACCTTGGCAACGTTGTTGAGTCCTAGATGTCAGCCTTCTATGTGTAAGAAATGTATGTATGCTAGAAAAAATGTAAAAGAACGACAAATATTATACTATATTATATATTTATATTGAAAAAACTAGGAATCAAACTCAACAAATGGGAACCGCGTGTGCTTCCACTATGCCAGAACCATCTATGCCACTACTGGAAAAGATTACATTTAGAAATGTTGAAATCACTTAAAATGAAAAGGCAGCGACCCTGACGACTTGCCATAAAAAATGCTAAATTCTTTGTACAAATACAACATGGGTAGGAGAAGCTTGTCCTGAACTTTATCAGAATGACACGGAAATACTAAATTAAGACAATTTTGGGCGATAAAAAAATAACTTGGGTCCAATCTTGTGAACCAATGGGCTTCTTATCATGGGATCCTTACCGAAACTTCTTCAATGTGGTTCAAGCTTGAAAAACCAAGTAATAATGTGTTGAGGGTTGGCGGTCCATAGCCAACCTGAACCCGGAAGGATAAATTAGCGAGGTTTTGGGCCACAGTTGGGTAGAATGTAGTACTATTTTCTAATAACCTCCTCACTGAAAATTCAATGTACTCAATATGTCGCGGGTCGGCAGTCCACCGGACAGGCTAAATTTGCAAGGTTTTGGGCCAGTGTGGGGTTGAATGTGCAATCTTTTCGCTAGGTCCTTAGTGAAAATTCAATGTAGTTAGTACCCCATCCTCCAAAAAAAATGCAGTTGGTACCCTAAAAAATATATACTCTGCTCACCACGAAAGGCTAATTAAGGGTTTTTCTTTTGAAACAAGAGTATGGGAAGTGTTTGTCCGAAGTGGGGTTGACATATTCGTTTTCATAGGCTGAGTAGTAGAAATATATTGTACTGAAGGTCGATGGTCCACCTGACCTGGCTATACCTACGCCGAATCCGAAAGAATGAAGTTGGAAATGGAGAAAAGTGACCGATATTGCGCCTTATTATACATAGCGAACATAGTGAGGAACTTGGGTAGCAAAAAATTCGAACATGGAAAGTACTGGAGGGAGTTTGACTGATTGACATAAAATCGTGTCATATCAAGTCTTACAGCGTGCAATCATCTTTTCAGCAAAGGATATATTTCGAGATGGTTTGGGTGGCTTTGAATCGGTCTAAGTGCCCAATCGATTTGATGTACTCAAAACCTTGTAATCATGCCATATAAATTGTTGGCGATAGACACACGGTGGCCTTGACTTGCCTAGCCGCAGACAGCTCAGGTAAGCACCAGCTTAAACTGATCCCTCGAAGTTGTATGGTTCCGTACGATGAGGTTAGTACATGCCGCAATTAGCGCAAACATGTGGCATTGTCCTCGTGCAAAAAGGCTCAAAATTCGCACATTTAGTTCACAGTTTCGAACACAATAATACAACCAGTTTGTACACTAGCACAGATAGTACAATGTCAGCACATTAGAGCTTGACTTGTTCATGTCACATCAGAGCTTGAGTTGTTCATTTTACATACAGAAGAATGAGCAAGGATACATACTATATTGAACAAGTAATTTCATGGTAGCGCTAAAAGTATGCCATGTATCAGAGACAATATGGGGTCTGCATAAACATTTTTTTGTTTTTTGGAAGGGTGTGCATTAACTATCTTTTTTTAGAATATCGGCATAAACATTTGCGGCTATCATCCTAGGGCGTCTTGTCCTGCTTTGGCGTACCGAGCCAAGATCAACTATGACCCAGTTAAGGCCTGTTTCGTGGCCCTATAAGAAGCAGTGACCTACTTTTCTCTGTTCGCTAAGAGGAAAGAAGGAATATTCCTCTCAAAACACAAAGCTGCACGAGGTGCGATGGTTCAAAAAAAATGCACGAGTCGCGTATATACAAGCCAGTAACAGTACTGAAAACTATAGTACATTAATCATGCTACGAAATAAGCACGACTACATGGATTATACCGTGGAAGGTAATACTGAATATAAAAGCACCACATGGCTCATATAAACTGATTCAAGCTGGCCACTAAAACCAGTGTACTAGCAGTCAACTGTTGAACCACGATGCAAAAAAAAGATGACACAACGATACACCAGAAATATCCACAGCTCAGTCTAGGGACGGCACAACGAGCATACCAAACATAAACTAGGCCTAAACCAAATTGCCGCCTGTCACACAGAGTTCCAACCATCTTTGGGAAGGCTGATAATTGCCATAGGCTCACCTTCAGTTGGTTGCAGGTTGCAGCGTTTAATCTGAGGGAATTGTATTCCACGAAATCTCCTGTATGTTGTGTACACACAGTTTTTCCTCATGAATGGGAACAATGTGCCATCAACAGCCTTGCATCTGCGTTTCTTAATCATCTTGTCAATGATTGGATAATTGAGACCAAGAAACAGAGAGTTGTCCCCCAGGCTGTTAACTTGCCTCCAACCGATGACCCCTGGAGGTCCAGCAGAGCTAGGATCCTCTTCAAAAATGTAGACACGAGAGGCAGGATATAGGCATAGCTTAGTCCTATTTTGAGCATGATGAATGATTTCACCATCTTCGCCATGGGCAATCTCCATGTAATACATTGTAATTATGATCATCAAGCGTTCACCATCAGCCGATCGAGCGAGGAACCACATGCTTGGCCGATCATCTAGAATAGGTGCTGGGATTACAAACGGAAGCTCCTTATTTCCAGAAACATCCGAATTCGAGACAAAAAGTGCATTACTGGCATACATATTCTAACACCAGCATTCTTCATTATTCATGCTAACATGTGAATAGGCAAATCTTGACAATAATATTACTTAATAAATTAACAACATTAGGAATTGCATTTCCTACTCTACTATTCTGAACATTTGGATTTCTTGCTTATCTTAGTTTCCTAGTTGTTGTAAGTTTCAAAAGAGGAAGTGCCACTTTTTTTTATATAGAGGCATGTCCACTTGAATCCTATAGGATTAGATCCCTGCAGTATTTTGGATCAAGTGGTGTTTGATTGCACAGGAAGACCAAAGGAATTGTACAAAGAGGTTGGATTGGATGGAAATTTTCCTCCAAAATAGAGTGCAAAGGAATCCTTTGAAGGAATTCCTAAGGATTATACTCTTTCGAATCAAACAACATTTTATAGAATTTTTTTCTAAGGATCCAAATCCTACAAAAATCCTACACAATTCCTCTGAATCCCAAGGCAAAATCCAAAAAGGAAAGATTGGTGTCCTACAAAAATCCTATGTGATTCCTACAATCCGAGAAGGACCTGAAAATACAAACAGATAAAGAAACCCGACTTTACTGTGTTGCGCTCACAATTGAGATGCTGGTTAATAATACCTTTAATATTTTGACAATGAACGAACTTAGTAGTGTAGGGCCGCCGTCATACACTATATTTTTGGAAGGAATATTACTGGTACTAATTCGTTACTGGCAATGTTTCATTCATTTTTTAGGACATAAAGTGTGTGCTCATTCAGGCGTACCAAAGGTAAAACATAAACAAAGTAGTTAAAGAACAACTTCACTGAATCACTCGCAATGTATCATCATGGAACTAGAATTACCTTCCGATGTGGGATCCCAGCAGTAGGTGCAGCCTTGACTTGTGACCACAAAAATGAGGCTACCATGTTCAATGGCATCATAGTATTGTCGTCTTCCAAGACCTGAATGTTCCAGACATCTCCAAACTTGGCTATCGCCTTCCAGGTAGGCGATTTCACCGTCGAACACGCGAGGAGCTTATAGTCTATGTAACCCCTAGCTTCTGTGGGAACTCTGCAGATTACGATCTTCAATAGCTCAAGAGATCCATCCCACGACTTATTGAACTTTTCTCCATACCCGCGGATTCGCCAAAAAAACAACTTTTGAAATGTGAATGAGTTCAGAAATGACTATATGTAACTGGGGGAACCCTGGCTGGCTAGTAGCACTACAGGTTATATTGTGGATGTGAGGCGGCCGCAATGTCACAAGTATCCGTTGATGGAAGGTCTATTACTCGATTGGTGTAGATGTTTGCTAGGCACCAGGCCCCGCGATGGTCCACCGTGACAAGCCAGTCGCCGTTCATGCCAATCTAGAATTTTTTGTGCATGAAGGGCAGGATGGCGGTGCACCGAGGATGGTAGAGGGGCACCACGTCATACACCGTGTTGTGTAGACAATGTACCCTCATATCGTCATAGTGCTCGTCGAACCAATAAGCAGGTTGATGCATCAGTAGGCAGGGTTCATTCCAATGGTGAACAATCCATTTTGTACCTTTGTTCTTGGCGATACGATCGTACAGCAGCTTGCAGCATGCGGCTAGCCTAACGGTGCTAGAAATGTCCAGACGCTGAATGATGAGGTCGACATCGTTCGCGCTGAGTTGATCCCACTTGCATCGCCCGCTGAGCTTCGAATCGGCCATCGCAGCCAGATGGATTTAGGCGGATGCCAAGTGCGGCTGGGGTTTTCTGCAGGAGGAGGGGAACGTTAGAAGAAAGAGCGTGGGGGAGATCATGGGCGGAGTGGGGACTAGGGAAGAAGATGGAGAGGCCAAGAAAAAAAACAAGGGAGGAGATTTTACTTGCTTGCTCTGTCTAGTCAACAACAGCATCGAGGACACCGCCGCCTAGACTTCACTGTATGTTAGACTAGCACTCCACGCAGCTAGTAATTTGACAATGCTCCTACTTACTATGTACCAGAGGTGCATTATTGTCTAGTCACATCAGTTTAACCAGAGGGTTTTCTTTTTACAGTTTTCATTTCAACATAGTGTATTAGTATTTTCAACGGAAAATAGGAGGATGAACTACTACTACTAGTAGTAGCCGCGACATGGATACATGTACTTTCATCTTGTTCCCCTACATGCAGAACTCGTAGCACAGAACCGAAAATATATACACCGGATATAATGCACAGTACGAGTGTGTCCGTGGTAGTTTTGGCATGTTGCATGTGTTCATATATGTTCTTGTACAAGGTACATGGAATTACACGTATACAACATGCAACCGCGCAGCAAAATGAGAGACGTGCAAGGACACCAGTCCCTCAAGTGAGGCAACGTGCATGACTTTGTGTGGCTCTGACTCACTAACATGTGGGCCCTGTTAAGGTCGGCTCCACCTGCCAGTGAGAATCTGCATGCACCATGCGCTTGTAGCCACTAGGTACGTCCACAGCGGAAATTATAATTTGCAACTAGTTGCACCGGCAACAAGCTGTTGCATGTGGCACTTCCAAGTTTTCAGAAAATATGAAATAAATCATGAACATAGATCATATTTATATAGTTCATCTATAAATTTCCATCCCAAAAATATTACTAGTACATGGCCTGGCCACCACAAAATGAAAAAATGAACACAAGATATTATTTGCTTAGGTTTTTTATTTTTCATTGACACAGGTCACATAAGATCTTATTGTGGGACCGAATATTGTAGATGCACAAGATACAACATAGCCAATGTTCCGGATTTATTTCACATTTTTCGAGAACTCGAAAGTGCAACAAATAATAAAGGGGTGCGGGCGCAACGAGTTGCAGAATATTCAACCCGCACTAACTAAAACTATGGCTTGCATACAGAAGGAGTTTGATCAAATCGCAGGCCTTGCACTACTTTGCGGCGAAATGAGTGTTAGAGTACAACAGGTTAATGGCTGAGGCCATACGATACAAATAAGGAGAAGGAAATAATTCAAGATACGCAAATCCCTATTCTATATGATCTCCCTTGAACCATTAATTATGCCGGTTCCAATCCTTCGCGTTGGCCAAGCTTGGGATGAACCACAACGGAGCCTGCCGCCAATTACATCGAATGTTTTTTTTGAGGGAAATTTCAGCCAATGTTGGTTGAGAAACCAACAGTAGTGTCTTGAGCATTCATACTGATGCTGCATATTTCAGGACAAATATTAAATCCACCAAGACTATCTGCATGCGGCGAGGTGTATACACAGTTGCTCCTTGATACATTGCAAATGTATCTATAATTTTTGATGCTCCATGCTTGTTTTTCTCCACTTTCTTGTGTTTTGTCCATGCTTTGGGGTACTTTTCATATGATTTCTTGGACTAACCTATTAACAAGAGCCACAGTGCCAGCTGCCTGTTTTCTGCTGTTTTTGGTTCCAAGAAAGTCGGAAAATGAATATTCTCGGAATTGGACGGGACAAAAGCCAAAGTGCCTATTTTTCCAGAAGACTCCAAGAGCCAGAATACAAGACGGAGGAGGGACAGGGGCTGGCCACACCACCCCAGGCACGGGCTGGGTCTGGCCGCGCCAGGGCATGGTGTGGTGGCCCCAGGCACCCCCTCGGTCTCCCTCTTCGCCTATAAGAAGCCTTCTGACCTAAAAACTTCGGGGGGTTTGACGTTTTTCCACAAAAAGTTCCGCTACACCGCCGCCACTGAAGTGGAGATTCGGGGGACAGAAAGTCTCTGTTCCGGCACCCTGCCGGGACGGGGAAGTGCCCCCGGAGACATCTCCATCGATCTTCACCATCATCTCCATCAACCATCCATGTTTCCCCATCTATGAGTGAGTAATCCCCCGTTGTAGGCTATGGGGATGGTAGGGATTGGATGAGATCGTTCATGTAATGGCATCAGATTGTTAGGGCATGGTGCCTAGTATCTTTTATTAGTGCTTTATGACTTTGTTGCGACATGTTGTGCTTAATGCTTGTCACTAGGGCCCGAGTGCCATCATTTTAGATCTGAACTTATTATTGATTCATTATGATAGTATTGTTTCTGGTCTTATCTACAAGTTGTATACACATGTTATTGTCCAGAACCTATGGCCCCGAAGTGACATAAATCGGGATAACCGGAAGGGAAAGGCTTTGATGTGAGGATCACATGTGTTCACGGAGTGTTAATGCTTTGCTCCGGTGCTCTATTAAAAGGAGCACCTTAATTGCCAGTAGTTCCCTAGAGGCCCCACTGCAAACGGGCTGGCAGGACAAAAGATGTTGTGCAAGTTCTCATTGTGAGCACGTATGACTATATATGGAACACATGCCTAGGATTATCTAGTACTTGGGTGCTTTATCTTATTTATCTGCAATTGCCCTATGTTCTGATTACTATGTGAATTGTCTTGTCCATGCAACGCCCGTCCATCCATCCCTATGCCTACCGCACTCGAATCCCACTGTTACTGCTTTTGTTACTACTGTCTTTGCTTTGTTGCTGTTGTTACTTTACTATTCCTACTACAAAACTGTTGCTACTGATAAACTGCTGTGAGCAAGATTGTTTCCAGGTGCAGCTAAATTGACAACTCAGTTGTTAAGGCTTATAGATATTCTTTGGCTCCCCTTGTGTCGAATCAATAAATTGGGTTTCACTTCCCTCGAAAATACTGCGATACACCCCCTATACTTGTGGGTCATCAAGACTATTTTCTGGCGCCGTTGCCAGGGACCATAGCTTTATTTATCAAGTCCACTTGGAATCACTATTATTCAAGCTAAGTTTATTTTCTCCTTGTTTGCTTGTTTCTTTATCAAAAATACAAAAAAAATTGGTTCCTACTCTAGTTGTTATTTTCGTTGGTCTGTTATTGTCTTGCTTTAGCATGCTTGTTGTCAATGGTTGGTTTCTTTGAAACTGAATGTTATTGGCTAGGTGGGGTCACGAAAGATGAAAAATATTATTATAAGGAACACTGCTTGTCACAAAAAGGGAAACACTTATGGGGACAAATTGATAGATTGTATACCATTGCTAGAAATGTGTGCTCTACTTATAATGTTACTTATTGCCTTGAAAAATCTTGTTGTTGTAGGAGGTACAAACACCTCCCTTTTCAATGTGAGTATAATGATAATGTTACCATATCTTCCTATGTTAAGGGAAATTATGACCTTTATGATGTGGAACAAATTGAGGAATTTATTGCTTGGAAGGGTGCATTTGAACTTGCTAGTTTGCTTGAAATTATTGATGATTCACTTTATAAGTATGAGGTTTATGGTGTACTTAAATTTTTCTTTGATAATTACAAGGATGAAAATGGCTATATTCTTGAATATTTAATAGATGCTTTCCACAAATGGAAGAGACTAATGCCTTGCAGGATCCTATGGAAGAAGAAATTGATGAACCTGAAATCTCATTAGATGAAAAAGAGAAGGAGAGTGATGAACAAAAGGAGGAAGAATGGATTAGCGACATTTGCCTACCTTCTAATGAGAGTAACTCTTTATCCCTTACATTATTTGATTGTCCCCCATGCTTACTAAAGAAGGATGAATGTTATGTTCCTGAGGATTCTTTTGAAGATGTTTATGATAAAGCTCTAGTGCTTGTAGATCATGAAAAGCATGCTTTATGTGATAGTTATATTGTTGAGTTTATTCATGAGGCTACTGGAAATTATTATGAGAGAGGACAATATGGTTGTAGAAGTTTTCATGGTATTGAAACACCTCTCTATGTGCTGAAAGTTTTGAAGTTACTCTTGTTTTATCTTCCTATGCCTGTCACTTTGTTCTTTGTGAATTTATTTGCATACACGATTCCTATGCATAGGAAGTGGGTTATACTTAAATGTGTTTTGAATTTGCTTCTTGATGCTCTCTTTAACTTCAACTCATATTTCTTATGAGAGCATCCTCTCAAACTTTTATGCCTGAAGATGATAATATGTCTATTATTCTTGGGAGACCTTTTCTAAATATTGCAGGAGCTGTTATTAATTGTACTCAAGGAAGGTGACCTTCAATGTCAATGACAAGGAACATACTATCTATTTCCCCAAGAAGATTGATAGGACTTATGGTTTTGAATTCAATTGAACATGTTGAGGGCATTCAAGTTGGAGAAATATCTTGTCCCATACCAAGAGAAAAAATGTGAAACTATTATGATTGGGACCATTGCTATCAAGGTTGAGGTAACATAATTATTAGTGGAATATAAAGTTTTGTCTCATATGCAATTGTTTTGGTAGCAAGACTTGATAAACCTTGTTAACAAAAGGATTTCATTGAACAAAATAATGTTTTCACTATGATTATCTCCGCTTACTTCTATTCTATCCATTTAAGTTTTTGCTTATGCCTAACTTAAAGGCGTTAAAGAAAAGTACTTATTGGGAGATAACCCAAAAGTTTTAGATGAGTCTTGCAAGTTATTACCTCTATAATAACCGCTCCTTATCCTTTTTATTTGCTTTTTGTGCCAAGAGTAACCTCTAATGAGAGAGAAGTAATGATTGGGAAAGTTGCTGTCCTGAAACAGATTTATGTGCTTCACCATAAAAATTCGTGTAAAATCTCTGTACGTCTTTTTGAGGCTTGAATTTTTTTTCTTCTGCCCCAGGTTGTTATCTAACTTTCCTTAGTTCAACACTTTTTGATTTGAGCAACAGAAGGTCTTCGAAAGAATTTGCCTTTACCTGCTGGTCTGTTTTGACAAATTTCTGCCATTTTCTGCATTTGCTTCTTGTTGGTTCCTTTTTGAGTTCTTTTGGGGAATTGAGCTTTTTGAGGGAAGTGCTACAGTATATAGTGTTCTAATGGAAGTTTATTGGTGTTAGAACTGAACCTTAAGACTTATTTATCTTGAGTGCACTAATATTGCTAATAAAGATTGTGTGAAGTTTTGTATGAAGGAAAAATTTCAGGTGTATGGAAGGAATGAGTAATGAGATGAAGAATGGACTAAAGCTCCAGCTTGGGGATGCCACGCGTGTCACCCCAAGAAATATCCAATAAGTACAAGCATCAAAGCTTGGGGATGCCCAAGGCATCCCCTTCTTCATCAATAAAAATCTCAGGTTTCTTCCAAGCGCTTCATTTTTATTGTTTCATGCACAACTGTGTTATTCTTGGAGCATCTTCTTTTTCGTTTTTGTTTTGGTTTTTAGTTTGCGTGGTTTTCTTAGTTTGCGGAATAAATTGGTTGGACCCCCTCTTTCATGCATTGGTGTTCAAATAGTCTGGTTTGGATTGGAAAAGAGTAGGAAAGCTCATGCTTAAGTGGTAAAGAGAGCTTGTTTTTGACTGTGCCTATGCTTTGTCATGCCATGCTTGATATTGTTTTGTCTTTATGCTTAGTACACTTTGTTGTAGCATGACTTGTTATAAACAGTTGAGATTGCTTAATGTGCCTTGGATGAATCATGCATTGTTTTAGCTTATTAAAGCATAGTACAATGGTATTCTCCTTTGATGCTTTATTTGGGTTGACTTGGCACATGCTCACACCATGTTATGACTATCTCAAGTCACCATAGCCTTTATGATCCTTTAGTTTTCAACTTGTAGTATCACTTTATGCTTTGGTCAATGATGTTTTGTCGCTCTGCATGATCATGGCCATTATTGCTCTCTTGTTTGTCGCTCCCTTACTATTGCTAGCCTTCACTTTCACTGAGTATGTTTTACTCATGTTTCCAGCTCCCTAAAACCAAATATTGCCAAAGTGTCCACCATACCTACCTATTAGCATCATTTGCTACCTCCGTGCATATTCAATATGCCTTGTTTTCTTCCAAATAAAATGTTTGCTTGTTATGAGAAAGTTAGTTAGTAAAGCTCTCACGAACTTGATGGCACACTTTATTTTCTTGCACTTAATAAACCTGAACCATTGCATCCTTCTTTGTTGTGCATATGCTTGTGCTTTATGAGTTGAAGTTAGCAGAACCATGTATCATGGGGACCGCTTTCAACGCTTCATAGGTACTTTGTACCTAGTTGATATCATGTTCTTTTGCTTATGGATCCCTGTGGTGTGAAATAAAAGTGGAACTTGTGAGATCATGGAGTTTGTATGTACGTTAGAGAAACAGCTGAGCCCCTAGCCTAAGCCATGCCTAATCATGGTGGAAACTTGCAGCATAACCATAATGAGCATTCTATGAAGCATCCTCAATAAAAATCTATGCACATAGTAAATAAAAAGATCGACGAGATGCTCATTGTCTGCTTGCCTTGTTATTTTGATTTTGGGATAGCTCCCGAGTCATGTGCAAGGGGTACCCCATTGGCGGTTCTCTATGATACGTATATACTTACAATGACAAGAGCTTACTTGTGACTAGCATGAGGATCGGTCTTCGTAAGTAAGGGGCATGAGACTTTGATTGATAACTTGTCAAGCATATCCTCTTAGTTGTGTCACTTTAACCTTAACCACATTAAAGATGCTTATGATAGGGGCAATGAGAGCTCAAGGCTAATGAGTACCATACTTTCATCATTTGGAAGCCTTTCAAACTTTTCAAAACCTTTTTCATTTCCTTGTTGAGTCTCCACACATTCTATGAGCACTTTCTTGAGAGCATAGTGGCCATTCTTAGTTCTATGTGCATTGTCCCAAGACTTGTTAATTGATGCATACCTTGATATTGCTTGTTTTAAACTATCTGTATCTAGTCACTCTTGTGAACTTTGAAGGTGTCCTATGCATTTATGTTTGCTACTCTTTGAGGGACAAGCTAGATGCCACTATGCTATGTTTTCTTTATGTGAAACAAAAAACCGTCTTGCAAAGCATTGTTATTCATGAATCTTTTGTTTGTGCCTTTTCATGTTTCATCATAGTTTCTTTGTCTTATTGCTAGAACTCTGTCTTTCATGTTATGATTGAAGTACTATGATCCCAGCTTTGAATGTTTTGATCAAGTTTATGATGGTGCATGTCACCTCAAAAATTATTCTTTCTTTTTATCACTTACCTACTCGAGGACGAGCAGGAGTTAAGCTTGGGGATGTTGATACATTGCAAATGTATCTATAATTTTTGATGCTCCATGCTTGTTTTTATCCACTTTCTTGTGTTTTGTCCATGCTTTGGAGTACTTTTCATATGATTTCTTGGACTAACCTATTAACAAGAGCCACAGTGCCAGCTGCCTGTTTTCTGCAGTTTTTGGTTCCAGGAAAGTCAAAAAATGAATATTCTCGGAATTAGACGGGACAAAAGCCAAAGGGCCTATTTTCCAGAAGACTCCAAGAGCCAGAATATGAGACAGAGGAGGGCCAGGGGCTGGCCACACCACCCCTAGGCGCGGGCTAGGCCTGGTCGCGCCAGGGCATGGTGTGGTGGCCCCAGGCACCCCCTCGGTCTCCCTCTTCGCCTATAAGAAGCCTCCTGACCTAAAAACTTTGGGGGGTTCGACGTTTTTCCACGAGAAGTTCCACTGCACCGCCGCCACCGAAGGGGAGATTCGGGGGACAGAAAGTCTCTTTTTCGGCACCCTGCCGGGACGGGGAAGTGCCCCCTGAGCCATCTCCATCGATCTTCACCATCATCTCCATCGACCATCCATGTTTCCCCCATTTATGAGTGAGTAATCCCCCGCTGTAGGCTATGGGGATGGTAGGGATTGGATGATATCGTTCATGTAATGGCATCAGATTGTTAGGTCATGGTGCCTAGTATCTTTTATTAGTGCTTTGTGACTTTGTTGCGACTTGTTGTGCTTAATGCTTGTCACTAGGGCCCGAGTGCCATGATTTCAGATCTGAACTTATTATTGATTCATTATGATAGTATTGTTTCTGGTCTTATCTACAAGTTGTGTACACACGTTATTGTCCGGAACCTATGGCCCTGAAGTGACAGAAATCGGGATAACCGGAAGGGAAAGGCTTTGATGTGAGGATCACATGTGTTCATGGAGTGTTAATGCTTTGCTCCGGTGCTCTATTAAAAGGAGCACCTTAATTGCCAGTAGTTCCCTGGAGGCCCCGCTGCAAACGGGCTGGCAGGACAAAAGATGTTGTGCAAGTTCTCATTGTGAGCACGTATGACTATATATGGAACACATGCCTAGGATTATCTAGTACTTGGGTGCTTTATCTTATTTATCTGCAATTGCCCTATGTTCTAATTGCTATGTGAATTGTCTTGTCCATGCAATGCCCGTCCATCCATCCCTATGCCTACCGTACTTGAATCCCACTGTTACTGCTTTTGTTACTACTGTCTTTGCTTTGCTACTGATGTTACTTTACTATTCCTACTACAAAACTGTTGCTACTGATAAACTGCTGTGAGCAAGATTGTTTCCAGGTGCAGCTGAATTGACAACTCAGTTGTTAAGGCTTATAAATATTCTTTGGCTCCCCTTGTGTCGAACCAATAAATTGGGTTTCATTTCCCTTGAAAATACTGGGATACACCCCCTATACTTGTGGGTCATCACTCCTCGTTAGAGCTCCAGGGCCAAGTCCTGCCGTGGCAACTGGAATGGTAATTAGATAGTTCAATCCAAGGAAGATAGAAAATGCTCCAAGGTCTAAAACCCTCCGCTAGTGCCTCGGTGGAAGTAACCTACTAGGGTCAATCGAGAACACATGGCGGCAAAACCTAGTAGAATAGGTGTGAATATTGCGGCCATGATGATAACCAACATTTTCAGCCACATGATAACTAGTGTCATACCGCCTAGCACTAATGCCCACAATATTGATCATAATAAGGCTACCACCATCAGGAGATCTTGCTAACCACCACAGATCAGGACTGTACTCACGATTACCGTCTAATTCAGGTGGCCCCGGAAGATGCACAGGACCTTGCAAGGAAAGCACATTCAGAGGTCAGCTGAGCAAAATTCGAATGATGAAGCTTGAAAATTTAAGGATGGAAATTTTACCCCATGCCCGAGGATCCCATGCATAAACATTTCCAATCTGAGTTACAGCATAGACAACTCCATTGTGGATAATTGCATCGCAGTAGCTGAACATGCTGAACTGGTTCTCAAGAACCATCCACATACCATGAGAACCATCAAGGAAGGCAATTACCGTGTCGAAGGTGGCCAGGATAGAGAAATCCTTATAGTTCCCAGCAGCTGTGGGAACTCGGCAAATGGCTATCTTCAGTAGATTAGTAGGCTGACCAGCCGCGATAAACTTAAGTACCTCGGGTGTGGCCTCAAAATCTAAGATCGCTGGTAGAGGAATCCGGCGACGAGTGAACACATTCACAAGCTCCCAGTTCTATGCGAGGCTAACAGTGGTGATCCAATCTCCATGGGAGCCTGCCTACTTCTTACCCTCACAACCTAGCATCACAGCATCGGAGGAGGACCTATCCAGCGGCGTCAGCTCGCACAACATCCACCCGAACTTCTTCTGTTGCTTCTACTAGCCCCTGTCGCAATAGTAGCTGCCTATGTAGAACTGCTTCATGCGATTGGCGCGGTAGAAGACATTGTACTCACGCGGTACCTCAGTTGGGTGAGAGTGAAGAACACAGGGGAGACCAAACGGATGAGATTTTGATAGGGATGCACTATGTGTTTCTGAGTAAAGATAACGTTTGTAGCAGGCGGCGAGGCTCACGGCGATGATGATGTCGCATCTAGTAGAGATTTCTTCAAGGGGCCATCGGAAAACACCCTAGAAGTGTCACTGTCATCGATCAATTGGGCCATCCCGAGGAAGGGCTCAAGCAGGTGGGGGCGATGGCGTTTGGTTTTGATTGGGGGTTTTGGAGGAGAGGGCGAGCGGCAGCTGGCAGGGCGAGACGGAAAACAGTCTATCAAACTGGGCGCCGGAGCTAATCCTAAAGCGGCATTGGCACGTGCCTATATTGGTGTGCGAGTGGTAATGGACGTTGTCGGGACGCTGGAGGTGAAGTGAGGATGGAGATCGAGGCAAAGAGAAATATGGAATGAAATCAAACCAAGCATGCCTTCTTTCTCTCTGCTAAATCTAGAGTGCCTATCGAACTGGGCTACGGAGATGCTCCGAAAGCGGCATGGTGGTGTTGGCGTGTGCCAAAGGTGGGAGAGTGGGGATCATCGATGTGGCGCCCCGCTAAAACCACTACCAGAAAATCGCTCCGTTGTTTCTACTTTGTGCATCATCATGACATCATCAAGCATGTTTGTTCATAAAAGTACTTTGCAAAAACCCTATTTTTGTTTTCTAATTATCCCTCCTTTAATATCAAATCATAAAACCAGGTCTTCCTGGATATTTTATTTGTCTAAAAACTATTTACAAACGTCTTTCAAAAATAAAATAAATAAAAATGTTTTTCTTCGGGGAGGCAGTTTTGCCGGGCGGACCAGAGGCCCAACCGACCAGACCACCTACTACCCGATCCAACCCATCTAGACTAAATCCTAATCTGTCTAACCCTAACCCTACCTACCTAGCCACCACACCCCAGACCAAACCCTCCATCCTACCTTCCGCCGCCACCCAGGAGCCCACCCACGCGGGCAGCACAGACACGCCTCGCACGCTCCCTGGCCCCACCCCGTCGCTGCACAATGCCAGCACGGTCCCTCACACCAACGCGTCAACCGCCAGGCCGACCGCGTCCTCCCCGCGTGCGTGACCCCACCACCCCACCCACGCGGCCCGTGTTCCTCACCAACCCCCCCTCCCCCCCGTCGTCATCCTTCGCCCGCTCCCCTCGACCGATTCCTGCACCGCCGCTGGCCCTCGCCTCTCACCTCGAGCCCGCGAGATCCCCTCCTTGCATCGTCGACCGGCGCCACCATCTACCTCCTGGCCTCGCCCAAGCACGCTTCCACCTCGACCGAGTCCCCGCCGCCAGCGCCCCAGTGAGCCCGCGGGTTCCGCCCAACCTCGTCCTCCTCCCGGCTCGCTCCATCTCTCTCGAGCCAGTGTGGCGCCGCTGCCCCGACCGCTCGCCGCCCCGCCTCCTCGGATCCCCTCCGCCCCGCGCGCTCCGGGCGAGGATCCTCCCGGCCGCCTCCAGCCACGACGGCCTCCATCACCACCGCGTGCCCCCATCATCTGCGACCCCGCGCACCGGCGTCGCCCCGAGCTCCTCTCCGGTCGCGTCCCGATCCCTCCCCGGCCTCTCCCTCTCCTGCGCTGCTCCGGCGGCCGCAGAACCTTGCCGGTTGCTGCCTCTCTCCGAGCCGCCGCCCACGCCGCCCTGTCAACCTCTCCGTCCAACCCCGCGCATGACCCCGAGCTCGCCTCTCCTCCACTCGCTCTCTAGCCTGCCAGGGTCTCCAGTCCACCGGCCTTCGTCCCTGTGCTTCCGCACCGCCTCATCCCACTCGACCTGCTGCCGGCCCTGTAGTCCTCGTCACCGATCTCGCCGGAGCCTGGCTCCTCCCTAGAAGCCATGTGTGCAGCGCTGCGATTCCGTCGCCCCGCAGGCTTGCACGCTATCGAGCTGCGCGTGGTCGCCCCTGGTTTGCTGCTTCACGGCTATACTACTCCAGTAGTTTTCGTTGGGTAGTGGAGGTCTTTTGCTGGAGGTTCCTTCTCTAAAGATTTTGCTGCCCGATGCTCCAGTTGTTCCTATTGATTCTTGGTCTGTGATGTCGAATGCTAACAACTATCGAGAAGCAGAATTGTGCCTTCCTGGTGTGTTCTCCATGTACTACTGATGTAGGACGTGTGGCGATGGTGGATGTGATGAGGATATGCATCGGGTTAGTATTGTTGCGGCTTGGGTACAAAAAGATCGAAACTAGCATCGGGCAAGACACCCTCGACCACTGATGCCAAACCAAGTTCTTCCGGACCCTAAACCCCTTGGATCCCCAAGGTATCCTTCACGGACTCGAAGAATCCCGATCCCGGATCCGAAGACCGCCAAGATCGCCACTGGAACGGCAAGTTCTTCATCCCGAACGCCAAGACCGACCTGATACGCGGACCTGACAAGATCTTCGCGATGACAAGATCGACATCGACCAGGGCGAATCTGATGCGCCCCCAACGCTAAACCAAGTCCTTCTTCCCGGAACGCCAAGCTCTCCTTCCATTGTCCGAGACCGATATCGTCAAACCATTCTCCCCCGTCGAACCCTCGAGCACCAAGATCGTCGAACCCCAATGTGTGACCCCTTTTCCTCGAAGCCCTATTTTATAAATATTATATACTTGTTGCAATAAATCATTCATCTCGCATGCATATCATTGTTGCTTGGGGGTATTTTGGTGATTCACCTAAATTAAATATGGAGACTATATGCGGCCAAATCTAGTCTTATATCGCCTCCATTTAAATTTGTGTAGAGAAACCGATGCCATGTTTTGTCTTGTTAATACAACATTTAATTTGCGGGGTAGCTAAACAACATGAACCATCTAATTAATTGTCGGGACCCCGGTTCTTCTTAATACTACCTAATTGCACCGCATCTGCATCATATCATAATCATGCCGGATCTTCTGCCGTAATATTAAATATTGCATCCGGTGTTTCTTCTAGTGTTTGCTTCTTCGCGTATTAGGCCGATGAGTTGATGCGGGTATCGACAAGTTCTCCGGAAATGTACCTTCGGCTCTGTTTCCCAGGCGAGCATTCTCCCCCATTCTACCTATTTTGCATTTATAGTCTTTATTTCCTCCTGTTGATCTATTGCTATCCGTGTCTCGATGCTTTAGTTTCCGAACACCAGTTATATCCCGTGCAGCCTCTATATTGCCTTGGACACCTCCTATTACCTGTGTTTGGTAGATAGCTGGCCTTGCGAGTCGTAGTTGCTTGCTCAGGTGCGATCTCGTGTTGTCAAGTACCATAGTTGTTGGAATGCTGGCAGATGGTTATGGTGGAGATGATGATGATCATGATTTTAAATACAACTATTAAATTGCTAGATATAACTAATGCCGAGGCATCGCTGGGCAATAGATGTTATTTGGTTTTTCCACGCTCACTTGTGTCCCGTAGGACCCCGAGTACTTGATACCTATTCCTTGACTATTCGCACTATCCACATCCGGGAGAGTCTATGACTCCCCCTTAGCCAGAGCTTGATTCATTTCTTATTTCTTGGGGCCACAAAGTAGTTTGGGGCTTTATTACTATCCTGTACTTATGCCATGCTTACTGCTTTATTTACAATTGTGCGTGGAGCACCTGTACTATTTTGGAACGTGGAATGTTTTCGCGGTATCGACAAGCCTAGTCACACTTTCGGGTTCCCAGTCGTTTACAGCCATTGTCACAAACCCTAGGTCCATCTCGGAGCCGGCCAACTTCGTTGCGGGTAGCTTAGTGGGGTGGCCCCCTGAAATCTTTTATGAATCTTGTGATTCCTTTGTCGTGAAAGCCTCGTTGGGTTTTGATTTGGTTTTTCTGAGGTTGATCGTGTGTGTGTTGCTATTTGTGCACCCCTGCAGGGTAAATCTTTCTGAAAGCCTTGTCCGCGGTTATGGACGACTTGGAGCACAGTATCTCGATCATAGATAAGCATAACTAAAGTAGTGCTATAAATTTGACTTAATATGTGACTAGTAATCAGCTTCACTACAATGGAATGGACAATAAAAGTGCTAACAACTGGTGGAACTGGTGAGTATCGAGTCATGTTATACCTGCCTAGTAAGTACCGCAACTCCAATGGAATGAAATAAAAGTGCCAACAACTGCTGCGTTTGGGATGTGACATGCTAACTGTATCTGACTAGTAAGTACTGCAACTACAACTGAATGGTTAACTAAAACCGCCCACTACTTATGCTATCAGGATGACTCATTCTGTCTATATCTGACTAGTAAGTGCTTCAACTATAATGGAATGAATAAAACTGGCAACTGTGTGATTTCCTCGGTTTGACTTCCTCGTTTGGTCTCGAGGGGGAATACCAGGATGGGTATGATTGGTGTTAGTATCAGGTTGGTCCCGAATAGGTCTTTCTTATCCCTCTCTAATAGCCACCAGTTGTATTAAGTCTCTATAGGTTGTTTAGTGCATGCTTCGCTGCCACTTCAGTCCACCATACCTATGTAGGCGAGAGCCGCCGAATTCTAGCCTCGCCGTGTACTGGCCTCAGTACTGACGCTCCTCTTTTTCCTTTGCCCTTTGTCGGCACCCCTTTTGTTTTAGCAGGTTTGAGATCGACGTCGTTAGCAGGGTTACCCTTCTAGCTTGGCCTGGGCAGGGTTATGGACACCATTGGTTATTCTTCAGGGCTCTTAGCCCCTTTTGCATCTTGTCCGTACTCGGACGTTGTAGCGTTTTCAAGGTGATTTGGATCTTTGTACTGTATATCCGTATTCTTGACTCATGGAGTCGTGTTGTATATATATCTGTTATGTGGGTCCCCTCGAGGACTGTTGTGTAATGGTATTACTTCGTTTTCCACCCACACGAAAGTTCCTATTGGGCGCCCTTGAATCGTTTCTATGCGGGTTTGGCGGAAAGGGCTAAATCTTGCATAGGGCCGATTCGAGGGTGTTACAGAGTGGTATCAGAGCTCAGCAGTTGCGATACCCCACTGGTCCAGCCTGTAGGATAACCTATCTAACAACCAAAGTAGAGTGTTAAAACTATTTTGCAAAAATCGGTTGGATAGATCTGATTAGGTCTGCTTTTACTCCTTACCCCTCTTTTGTTCTCCTCTTACCTCTGCGTGTTTTGAATCTGCTCTCTTGTCTTTTCTTCGAGTCCAGGAATTCTCGTGGTTGGGTTTTCGTCGTACCTTAGGGTTTCGCTTCCTCCTTTGGCAACGGTGCTTCCACCTCCGGACTTAGTGCTATCTGAGTGATCCTTTATCTGTGGTACCATTCTTTGCTCCTTGTTTGTGCCTTCCGGTGTTTTCTGACGCAACAACATTATCTACGCCAGATCCGATGCAGAGTCTGCATCCCTCCTTGTTTCCGAACCTTGCTTGGTGAGATCTTCAGTCTGATTCCGAGAGTTGGTTGCATAATTCTCCTATTCGTGTGCAGAGTAATGGTTTGGGTGCGCGATGGACTGATCACCATCCGACTACTCTTATCATTCGCTCTTGTACACCGAATTAGTGGATCCAGCAATTTACTCCTTCCACTGAAGTTAGAGGTAGCCTTATGACCTCTTTCTTCATCTTTGTTTCTCTAGAGTGTTCTCGACGAATGTGAGAAACAACCTCTTGTTGGTGGTATCGGAGATTCCAATATGGAGCAAGAATCTTTGTTAGTGGTGTCACGAGGATCTATATGAAGCGAGAAGATCCAGATCATCGGCCTTCTTCCCCGTACCATGAGGCAGATCTCAAGGGCGAGATCCATTGTTAGTGGAGTCGAATTGTGGCGCCCCGCTAAAACCACTACCAGAAAATCGCTCCGTTGTTTCTACTTTGTGCATCATCTTGACATCATCAAGCATGTTTGTTCATAAAAGTACTTTGCAAAAACCCTATTTTTGTTTTCTAATTAGCCCTCCTTTAATTTCAAATCATAAAACCAGGTCTTCATGGATATTTTATTTGTCTAAAAACTATTTACAAACGTCTTTCAAAAATAAAATAAATAAAAATGTTTTTCTTCGGGGAGGCAGTTTAGCCGGGAGGACTAGAGGCCCAACCGACCAGACCACCTACTACCCGATCCAACCTATCTAGACCAAACCCTAATCTGTCTAACCCTAACCCTACCTACCTAGCCACCACAACCCAGACCAAACCATCCATCCTACCTGCCGCCGCCACCCAGGATCCCACCCACGTGGGCAACATAGACACGCCTCGCACGCTCCCTGGCCCCACCCTGTCGCTGCACAATGCCAGCACGCTCCCTCACACCAACGCGTCAACCGCCAGGCCGACCACGTCCACCCCGCGTGCGTGACCCCACCACCCCATCGACGCGGCCCGTGTTCCTCACCACCCCCCCCCCCCCCCCCGTCGTCATCCTTCGGCCGCTCCCCTTGACTGATTCCCGCACCGCCGCTGGCCCTCGCCTCTCACCTCGAGCCCACGAGCTCCCCTCCTCGCATCGTCGACCGGCGCCACCATCCACCTCCCGGCCTCGCACGAGCATGCCTCCACCTTGACCGAGTCCCCGCCGCCAGCGCCCCAGCGAGCCCACGGGTTCCGCCCAACCTCGTCCTCCTCCCAGCTCGCTCCATCTCTCTCGAGCCGGTGTGGCGCCGCTGCCCCGGCCGCTCGCCGCCCCGCCTCCTCGGATCCCCTCCGCCCCGCGCGCTCCAGGCGAGGATCCTCCCGGCCACCTCCAGCCACGACAGCCTCCACCGCCACCGCGTGCCCCCGTCATCCGCGACCCCGCGCACCGGCGTTGCCCCGAGCTCCTCTTTGGTCGTGTCCCGAGCCCTCCCCGGCCTCGCCCTCTGCTAAGCTGCTCTGGCGGCCGCAGAACCTTGCCGGTTGCCGCCTCTCTCCGAGCCGCCGCCCGCGCCGCCCGGTCAACCTCTCCGTCCGACCCCGCGCGTGACCTCGAGCTCGCCTCTCCTCCGCTAGCTCTTTGGCCTGCCAGGGTCTCTAGTCCGCCGGCGTTCGTCCCTGTGCTTCCGCGCCGCCTCAACCCGCTCGACCTGCTACCGGCCCCGCAGTCCTTGTCACCGATCTCGTTGGAGCCTGGCTCCTTCCTGCAAGCCATGTGTGTAGCGTTGCGATTCGGTCGCCCCGTAGGCTTGCGCGCTATCGAGCTGCACGTGGTCGCCCTTGGTTCGCTACCTCACGGATATACTACTCCGGTAGTTTTTGTTGGGTAGTGGACGTCTTTTTGCTGGAGGTTACTTCTCTGAAGATATTGCTGCCCGATGCTCCAGTTGTTCCTATTGATTCTTGGTCTGTGATGTCGAATGCTAACAACTATCGAGAAGAAGAATTGTGCCTTCCTGGTGTGTTCTCCATGTACTACTGATGTAGGACGCGTGGCGATGGTGGATGTGATGAGGATATGCATCGGGTTAGTATTGTTTCGGCTTGGGTACGACAAGATCGAAACTAGCATCGGGCAAGACACCCTCGACCACTGATGCCAAACCAAGTTCTTCCGGACCCCGAACCCCTTGGATCGCCAAGGTATCCTTCATGGACTCGAAGAACCCCGATCCCAGATCCGAAGACTGCCAAGATCGCCACCGGAACGCCAAGTTCTTGATCCCGAACGCCAAGACCGACCCGATACGCGGACTAGACAAGATCTTCGCGACGATAAGATCGACACCGACCAGGGCGAATCCGATGCGCCCCCGCGCTAAACCAAGTCCTTCTTCCCGGAACGCCAAGCTCTCCTTCCGTTGTCCGACACCGATCCCGTCGAACCGTTCTCCCCCGCCGAACCGTCGAGCACCAAGATCGTCGAACCCCAATGTGTGACCCCTTTTCCTCGAAGCCCTATTTTATAAATATTATATACTTGTTGCAGTAAATCATTCATCTAGCACGCATATCATTGTTGCTTGGGGGTATTTAGGCGATTCACCTAAATTAAATATGGAGACTATATGCGGCCAAATCTAGTCTTATATCGCCTCCATTTAAATTTGTGTAGAGGAACCCATGCCATGTTTTGTCTTGTTAATACAACATTTAATTTGCGGGGTAGCTAAACAACATGAACGATCTAATTAATTGTCGGGACCCCAGTTCCGCTTAATACTGCCTAATTGCACCGCATCTGCATCATATCATAATCATGCCGGATCTTCTGCCGTAATATTAAATATTGCATCCGGTGTTTCTTCTAGTGTTTGCTTCTTCGCGTATTAGGCCGATGAGTTGATGCGAGTATCGACAAGTTCTCCGGAAATTACCTTCGGCTATGTTTCCCAAGCAAGCATTCTCCCCCTTTCTACCTATTTTGCATTTATAGTCTTTATTTCCTCCTGTTGATCTATTGTTATCCATGTCTCGATGCTTTAGTTTTCGAACACCAGTTATATCCCGTGCAGCCTCTATATTGCCTTGGACACCTCCTATTACCTGTGTTTGGTAGATAGCTGGCCTTGCGAGTCGTAGTGGCTTGCTCAGGTGCGATCTCGTGTTGTCAAGTACCATAGTTGTTGGAATGCGGGCAGATGGTTATGGTGGAGATGATGATGATCATGATTTTAAATACAACTATTAAATTGCTAGATATAACTAACACCGAGGCATCGGTGGGCAATAAATGTTATTTGGGTTTTCCATGCTCACTTGTGTCCCGTAGGACCCCGAGTACTTGATACCTGTTCCTTGACTATTCGCACTATCCACATCCGGGAGAGTCTATGAATCCCCCTTAGCCAGAGCTTGATTCATTTCTTATTTCTTGGGGCCACAAAGTAGTTTGGGGCTTTATTACTATCCTGTACTTATGCCATGCTTACTGCTTTATTTACGATTGTGCGTGGAGCACCTGTACTGTTTTGGAACGTGGAATGTTTTCGCGGTATCGACAAGCCCAGTCACACTTTCGGGTTCCCAGTCGTTTACAACCATTGTCACCAACCCTGGGTCCCTCTCAGAGCCGGCCAACTTCGTTCCGGGTAGCTTAGTGGGGTGGCCCCCTGAAATCTTTTATGAATCCTGTGATTGCTTTGTCATGAAAGCCTCGTTGGGTTTTGATTTGGTTTTTCCGAGGTTGATCATGTGTGTGTTGCTATTTGTGCACCCCTACAGGGTAAATCTTTCTGAAAGCCGTGTACGCGGTTATGGACGACTTGGAGCACAGTATCTAGATCATAGATAAGCATAACTAAAGTAGTGCTATAAATTTGACTTAATATGTGACTAGTAATCAGCTTCACTACAATGGAATGTACAATAAAAGTGCCAACAACTGGTGGAACTGGTGAGTATCGAGTCATGTTATACCTGCCTAGTAAGTACCGCAACTCCAATGGAATGAAATAAAAGTGCCAACAACTGCTGGGTTTGGGATGTCACATGCTAATTGTATCTGACTAGTAAGTACTGCAACTACAACTGAATGGTTAACTAAAACCGCCCACTACTTATGCTATAAGGATGACTCATTCTATCTATATCTGACTAGTAAGTGCTTCAACTATAATGGAAAGAATAAAACTGGCAACTGTGTGAGTTCCTCGGTTTGACTTCCTCGTTTGGTCTCGAGGGGGAATACCGGGATGGGTATGATTGGTGTTAGTATCAGGTTGGTCCCGAATAGGTCTTTCTTATCCCTCTCTAATAGCCGCCAGTTGCATTAAGCCTCTATAGGTTGTTTAGTGCATGCTTCGCTGCCGCTTCAGTCCACCATACCTTTGTAGGCTAGAGCCGCCGAATTCTAGCCTCGCCGTGTACTGGCCTCACTACTGATGCTCATCTTTTTCCTTTGCCCTTTGTCGGCACCCCTTTTGTTTTAGAAGGTTTGAGATCGACATCGTTAGCAGGGTTACCCTTCCGGCTTGGCCTAGGCAGGGTTATGGATGCCATTGGTTATTCTATAGGGCTCTTAGCCCCATTTGCATCTTGTCCGTACTCGGACCCTGTAGCGTTTTCAAGGTGATTTGGATCTTTGTACTGTATATCGGTATTCTTGACTCATGGAGTCATGTTGTATATATATCTGTTATGTGGGTCCCCTCGAGGACTGTTGTGTAATGGTATTACTTCGTTTTCCACCCGCACGAAAGTGCCTAGTGGGAGTCCTTGAATCGTTTCTATGCGGGTTTGGCGGAAAGGGCTAAAACTTGCATAGGGCCGATTCGAGGGTGTTACAGAGTGGTATCAAAGCTCAGTAGTTGCGATACCTCACTGGTCCAGCCTGTAGGATAACCTAGCTAACAGCCGAAGTAGAGTGTTAAAACTATTTTACAAAAATTGGTTGGATAGATCTGATTAGGTCTGCTTTTACTCCTTACCCCTCTACTGTTCTCCTCTTACCTCTGCGTGTTTTGAATCTGCTCACTTATCTTTTCTTCGAGTCCAGGAATTCTCATGGTTGGGTTTTTGTCGTACCTTAGGGTTTGGCTTCCTCCTTTGGCAACGGTGCTTCCACCTCCGGACTTAGTGCTATCTGAGTGATCCTTTATCTGTGGTACCATTCTTTCCTCCTTGTTTTTGCCTTCCGGTGTTATCCGACGCAACGACATTATCTACGCCAGATCCGATGCAGAGTTTGTATCCCTCCTTGTATCCGAACCTCGCTTGGCGAGATCTTCAATCTGATTCCGAGAGTTGGTTGCATAATTCTCCTATTCGTGTGCAGAGTAATGGTTTGGGTGCGCGATGGACTGATCGCCATCCGACTACTCTTATCATTCGCTCTTGTACATCGAATCAGTGGATCCAGCAATTTACTCCTTCCACTGAAGTTAGAGGTAGGCTTATGACCTCTTTCTTCATCTTTGTTTCTCCAGAGTGTTCTCGACGAATGTGAGCAACGACCTCTTGTTGGTGGTATCAGAGATTCCAATATGGAGCAAGAATCTTTGTTAGTGGTGTCGCGAGGATCTATATGAAGTGAGAAGATCCAGATCATCGGCCTTCTTCCCTGTACCATGAGGCGGATCTCGAGGGCGAGATCCATTGTTAGTGGAGTCGAATTGTGGCGCCCCGCTAAAACCACTACCAGAAAATCGCTCCATTGTTTCTACTTTGTGCATCATCATGACATCATCAAGCATGTTCGTTCATAAAAGTACTTTGCAAAAACCCTATTTTTGTTTTCTAATTAGCCCTCCTTTAATTTCAAATCACAAAACCAGGTCTTCATGGATATTTTATTTGTCTAAAAACTATTTACAAACGTCTTTCAAAAATAAAATAAATAAAAATGTTTTTCTTCGGGGAGGCAGTCTAGCCGGGCGGACCACAGGCCCAACCGACCAGACCACCTACTACTCGATCCAACCCATCTAGACCAAACCCTAATTTGTCTAACCCTAACCCTACCTACCTAGCCACCACACCCCAGACCAAACCCTAACCTGTCTAACCCTTTGTCGGCACCCCTTTTGTTTTAGCAGGTTTGAGATCGATGTCGTTAGCAGGGTTACCCTTCCGGCTTGGGTTGGGCAGGGTTATGGACACCATTGGTTATTCTTCAGGGCTCTTAGCCCCATTTGCATCTTGTCCGTACTCGGACGCTGTAGCGTTTTCAAGGTGATTTGGATCTTTGTACTGTATATCGGTATTCTTGACTCATGGAGTCGTGTTGTATATATATCTGTTATGTGGGTCCCCTCGAGGACTGTTGAGTAATGGTATTACTTCGTTTTCCACCTACACGAAAGTGCCTGGTGGGCGTCCTTGAATCGTTTCTATGCGGGTTTGGCGGAAAGGGCTAAAACTTGCATAGGGCCGATTCGAGGGTGTTACAATCGAGAAGAAGGAGAGGAAGAGGATGGAGAGCAAAGAAAAATAGAATAAATCGATTGAAATCGTACCGCCTACCGAGCATGGTTTTCCCCTCTTCTCTGTGTTTCCTGGTGCCTATCGAGTAAATAGGTCAGGCCCCGCCTAGCACGGGATGGAGCTGTACTTTCCTCTCAAATAAATGTTCATGGCAGAGAGACGGTTTGGAGTATACTCGGAGCTCCTCTTGCCGAACATAATAATCCTTTGATCTTCTATATTCACCATCTTGTGCAGTCACATTTGGAACAAGTACTAATGTACTACTACTGTAACTAATAAACACATAAAGGTTCCACCGGTAATTAAGGAACCAAAACTAGAATACTACTACTCTCGAACTCTTGTGTAGTACAACAACAAAATGCTCATAAAATGGGCTACCAGTACGACAGTACCATCTGTACACCCACACGCTGCCACCTCAAATAATCTTGCCTGCCACACCGCCAATTTCCTCTCCCTTGTCAGCCTTACCGGACCCAAAATAGAACATCTCTCGGTTCAATAAAGAAAAAAAGTCGACAATCTCTCAAAAAAATCAACCATCCACCAAAAGAAAATCCATTGTCTAATGCTTCTCGTCCATTATGAATGGACGGTCGCAATTGCTCGAGCGCCGCGTGGGAGTAGTAGTCGCCTGAGCTACTGGTCGTAGCTTCACGAAAGCACGCACCTAGAAGCGGCAGAAGAATTTATTCTCTGTCAGCGACGGAAGAAGATCGACGATATATAGTACCAAATAAACAAGTCAGTGACTTTATCCGTCTGACCAGTGAGAGCCGACACGAGTGGTGAATAGCTTAAAGTGCAGCGGAACATGTGTTGTTAAGGTATACAGTACGTACACCTCCATGTACCTTAGACTACTCTAGTAACTTGTACATGTACCTTCATACTAGTAGTGGGTAATACCATGTGTATAGTGTCACACAAAGGCCTAATGAATTAGGTTGTAGAATCATACTCCCTCCATCTCAAGGGTTAAGGCCTATAATTTTTTTGAAAAGTCAAGCTACGGAAAGTTTGATCAAACTTTAAAAAAAACTATCAAGAACTATGATATCATATAGATACCACGTGAAAATATGTTTCATGATGTATCCAAGGGCATATATTTCATATTGTCAATATTAATATTTTTTTCTAAAAACTTGGTCAAACTTTACGTAGTTTGAATTTAAAAAATTAGAGGCCTTAAGCCTTAGGACGGGGGTAGTATACTACTAGTCTTGGTATGTGTAATGTTATGGTAACTAGCTAAGTTATTACGTCCCTTCCTTTTTCATTAATTAACTTTGAAAAGACATTTAATTGGAGACAAATATAGACGCTTACTTGTAGTTCAAGTTTGTCAAGATGCAAAATGTTAAGAAGAAGTTGAACCTCTTGTCAAAACTCTTTGTGGTTTCTCATACTCCCTCTAACCCAAATTAGTTGACTCAAATTTGTTAAGATTCGGATGTATCTAATACTAAATCATGTCTAGATACAATCGAATCTAAACAAATCCAAGTTAATTAACTTGGGTCGGAGGGAGTATATTAATTGACTGTCCGATGGGTGCCTCCAAAAGCTTTTTCTTAAAACTTTCAAAGCAACCTACAATTTACTTATAGTTCAAATTTGACCTAATTTTGATGAATCTACATAGAGTCATTCAAGTGGCGGAGTTAGCTAGGAAGTTTGAAACTTATAAAACATAGTAATCGTTAGCACAACATGTTGGTACACTATATATACTAATAAGTTGCACATGCCTTGAACGTGAGACTCAGATAGTAGACGTATGACATATCATCACTATATACCATTATAATTTGTAAAGCACAAAAAATTATAAATTTGATCAACATCTATAAAGTATGGATGTATATTTGGTCATTGTACTTTGTATCATCATGTAGAAGTCAAAGATTATTAGCTACCTAACACTGAAATTTTTGATAACATGGTCTAGAGAAACAAGGGAGAAGATTCTAGTATGATGGAGAAGTGTGTTTTGAGGTTTGTACATAGCATTCATTATGCCGAAGACTATCAATAGAATCTTCCAGATGCTAGAATGGAAAAGAAGATCCAACAGCTAGAAAAGCTGGGATTCGCGACTCTTAATCCAACGGTCAACATTCAAAGTTATTCGTACACTATATAGTGGTTTGTAATGAAGACTATCAATATATTTTTTCAAGATGCTAGAATGGAAAAGAAGATCCAACGACTAGAAATATCTGGATTCGTGAGTCTTGATCCAATGGTCAATATTCAAAGTTGTTTGTATACTATATAGTGGTAAGATCATGTATAAGTCAATGATTATTAGCTACTAGTAAGTTGCACATGAGACTCAGATAGTAGACGTATGACATATCATCACTATATAAAATTATAATTTGTAAAGCACAAAAAAATAAAAATTGGATCGACATCTATAAAGTATGGGTGTATATTTGGTCCATGCACTTTGTATCATCATCTGTAGAAGTCAAAGATTATTAGCTACCTGCTAACACATGAAATTTTTGATAACATGGTGTAGATAAACAAGGGTGAAGATTCTAGTATGATGGAGAAGTGTGTTTTGAGGTTTGTGCGTAGCATTCATTATGTCGAAGACTATCAATAGAATCTTCTAGATGCTAGAATGGAAAAGAAGATCCAACATCTAGAAATGCTGGGATTCAAGAGTCTTGATCCAACGATCAACATTCAAAGTTATTCGTACACTATATAGTGGTTTGTAATGAAGAATAACAATAGAATCTTCAAGATGCTAGAATGGAAAAGAAGATCCAACGACTGGAAATGTTGGGATTCACGACTCTTGATCCAACGGTCAATATTCAGTAAGTTGTTCGTACACTATATAGTGGTAAAGTTAACGATGATTAGCTACTAGTAAGTTGCACAGGAGACTCGGATATTAGACGTGTGACATATCATAACTAGATAAAATTATAATTGGTAAAGCACAAAACATTATAAATTTGATCAACATCTATAAAGTATATGGGTGTATATTTGATCCTTGTACTTTGTATCATCATGTAGAAGTCAAAGATTATTAGCTACCTAACACATGAAAGTTTTGATAACATGGTCTAGAGAAACAAATGAGAAGATTCTAGTAAGGTGGAGAAGTGTGTTTTAGGTTTGTGCGTAGCATTCATTATGCCGAAGATTATCAATAGAATCTTCTAGATGCTAGAATGGAAAAGAAGATCCAACGGCTAGAAATGCTGGGATTTGCGAGTCTTTATCCAACGGTCAAAATTCAAAGTTATCCGTACACTATATAGTGGTTTGTAAATAAGAATATCAATAGAATATTCAAGATGCTAGAATGGAAAAGAAAATCCAATGACTATAAATGTTGGGATTCGCGAGTCTTGATCCAATGGTCAATATTCAAAGTTGTTTGTACACTATATAGTGGTAAGATCATGTAGAAGTCAACGATTATTAGCTACTAGTAAGTTGCACATGAGACTCAGATAGTAGACGTATGACACATCATCACTATATAAAATTATAATTTGTAAAGCACAAAAAATTATTAATTTGATCAACATCTATAAATTATGGGTGTATATTTGGTCCTTATACTTTGTATCATCATGCGTAGAATTCAAAGATTATTACCTACCTGCTAACACATGAAATGTTTGATAACATGGTGTATAGAAACAAGGGAGAAGATTCTAGTATGATGGAGAAGTGTATTTTGAGGTTTGTGCATAGTATTCATTATGCCGAAGACTATCAATAGAATCTTCTAGATGCTAGAATGGAAAAGAAGATCCAATGGCTAGAAATGTAGGATTCATGAGTCTTGATCCAATGGTCAACATTCAAAGTTATTCATATACTATATAATGGTAAGATAAGATAAGATACTAGTAGTAGTAGGTTGCACGTGCCATGCACGTGAGGCTCAGATAATAGACATCTGGCATATCATCACTATATAAAATTATAATAGGTAAAGTGGAAAAAATATAAATTTGATCAACATCTATAAAGTATGGGTGTATATTTGGTTCTTCTACTTTGTATCATCATGTGTAGAAGTCAAAGATTATTAGCTACCTAACACTTGAAATTTTTGGTAACATGGTCTAGAGAAACGAGGGAGAAGATTCTAGTATGATGGAGACATGTGTTTTGAGAGGTTTATGCATAGTGCATTCATTGTGTTCAAGACTATCAATAGAATCTTCTAGATGCTAGAGTGGAAAAGAAGATCCAACGGCTCGAAATTTTCAGATTCACGAGTCTCGATCCAACAGTCAATATTCAAAGTTATTCGTACACAATATAATGGTAAGATAAGATGTCTAAAAACATGGCTTGTGGCATTCAAATCCATACTCTTCAGACTGTATTTAAAGAAAGGAACAATCTCGTTGTCACTCATAAAATTAAGAATGATATTTCCTGATATTTGGAAACTCACATCGACGACATTGTTTACTACAAGAACATGCACCCGTCTACCTCCGAAAAGACAATTAACTCAAGATCAATCTATCACATTTACTTGTAGCTCAAGTTCGATATAATTTCGTTAAATTATCAAGATGCAAAATCTTAGCAAGAAGTTGAACTTGTTTTTTAAAAACTATCGGTGGTGGTTTGTGATATATTAAATCAGCCCCCAATGGTTACCTCCAAAAAACATAAAACTTTCAATGCAACCTACAATTTATTTGTAGTTCAAAATTGAACTAATTTCAATAAATCGACATAAAATAAATTTCAAGTGGGCAAAGTTAGCTATATCATAAGTTTGAAAACTCATAAAACACGGGAATCATAAGTACAACATGAGGGTCTACTATATATATCTGAAAGCTTGCCTTGTTGCGTTCAGGTCCATATCCTTCGGTCTTTGTTTACAAAAACGAAAAATAATCTCATCATTACTCAGAAAATTGAGAATGTTCTTTCCTGATAGTTGGAAACTCACACCGACGGTACCGATTACTACAAGAATATGCATCCATCTAACTCCAAAGAGACATTTAATTAAAGATAAATCTATCGCGCTTACTTGTAGCTCAAGTTTGAGCTATTTTTTGTTAAATTGTCAAGATGCGAAATCTTAATTAGAAAGGAGTTAAAAACCTATTGTCAAAACTCTCGGTTGTTTTTTGATATATTAACTGAGCCCCCAATGGGTACACCTCCAAAAGTTTTTTGTAATTCTTTAGAAGCAACCTACAATAATTTAGTTGTTGTAGTTCAAGTTTGACCAAATTTCGATAAATATAGGCATGAAGTCATTCAAGTGGGGCAAAGTTAATTAGCTACATAGGGAGTTTGAAGACTCATAAAACAAGGGAATCGTAAGTAAAACACATTGGTCCACTTAATATGTCTAAAATCTTGGATTATGGCATTGAGATCCATATTCTTCAGACTTTCTTTACATAAAAGAACCATCTCATAATCACTCGGAAAACTGAGGATTTTCTTTCCACATAGTTATAAACTCCCACAAGTGACATTGTTTACTAGAAAAAGATGCACACATCTACCTACGAAAATACATTTAATTCAAGAGCAATATACACTAACTTGTAGCTCAAGTTTTATGTAATTTCATTAAATCGACAAGAAGTCACTGAAGTGTGCAAAGTTTGCTAGGAGGAAGCTTGAAAAATCCTCGTACTAAAAACTTGGGCATTACGTATCAGAAACCGTTGGTCCAGTTTGTGTGATAATTGGGGTGGTTGCATTTTCTTTTAACTATGCTAGGTCTCGTAGGAGAGAGGTGCTTGAGAGTTAACACGATTGATGGAAGTACAACTTACATCAAGGACCTCATAAAAAATGAAAATTGCATCCAAGTCCATCCATTTAACACAATGACCCTAAAACTGAATAATGAAGTGTGTGTGTTTTGTGGTTTGTGCATTCTAGCGTTCATCGTGCTAAAGACTATCAATAGAATCTTTCTTGATGCTAAGGGAAATAGAAGATCTAATGGTTAGCAATGTTTGGATTTCGCAATCTTGATCCAGCGGTCAATGTTCGAAGTTAATTCGTACACTATACAATGGTGGTACGGTATTGTAAGAGATAAGACAATATAAATAAATGATAAGAAGTACCGTGAATGGCCGATCTAATGGTTGGTCTCGTAGGAGCGAGGTGCTTGAGAGTTAAGACGGTCAGTGGAAGTACAAGTTACATCAAGGACCTCATGAAAATGAAAATTGCATCCAAGTCCATGCATGCGTTTAGCACAAGGACCCTGAAACTGAGCAATGAACTGTGTGTTTTGAGGTATGCACATACTAGCAGTCATCGTGCTAAAGACCATTAGTAGAATCTTTCTAGATGCTAAGAATGGAAAAGAAGATCCAACGATTAGCAATGTTTGGATTTGCTAGTCTTGATCCAACGGTTAATATGTTCAAAGTTAATCCCTACACTATGTAGTGGTATGGTATTGTAAGAGATATGAGACAAGATAAAAGATAAGATAAGAAGTACTACGAATGGCCGATCTTATGGTAGGTCTCGTAAGAGCGAGGTGCTTGAGAGTTAACATGGTGGGTAGAATTACAATTTACATCAAAGGACCTCATAAAAAATGAAAATTGCATTCAAGTCTATGCATTTATCACAGTCTTGATCCAACGGTCAATGTTCAAAGTTAATTCGTACACTATATGTAGTGCGTGGTATGGTACGTTATTGTAAGAGATAGGACAAGATAAATATAAGATAATAAGAATTACTACTAATGGCCGATCTAATGGTTGGTCTAGTAGGTGCGATGTGCTTGAGAGTGAACACAGTCGACGGAAGTACAAGTTACATATCAAGGACCTCATAAAAAATGAAAATTGCATACAAGTCCATGTATTTAGCACAAGGACCCTAAAACTGAGCAATGAAGTGTGTGTTTTGAGGTTTGCGCATACTAGCGTTCATTGTTCTCATCAAGACTATTAGTAGAATCTTTTTAGATGCTAGGAATGGAAAATAAGATCCAACAGTTAGCAAAATGTTTGGATTTGCGAGTCTTGATCCAACTTGTCATCAAAACTCTCGTTGGATGGTTTCTCATATATTAATTGTGACCCCCGATGGGTACCTCCAAAAGCTTTTTTGTAGAACTTTCACAGTAACCTAAAATTTACTTATACAAGTTCAAATAGGACCTATTTTCGATAAATCGACATAAAGTGATTCAATTGGGTGGAGTTAGGTAGGCAGTTTTGAATTGGATCCATAGTACCAATCGTGGTCGTTGGGCTGTTAGATCCAATGGTTCAGAGTAGTTGGATTCGTGTTGAATAGTATCTAGAGCAAACTCCACCATGTTCTAGATAGTTATTATTAATATACTTAATGTATGCCTTTTTCTCTAACAAGACTATTGGTTAATAACAACTTAATGTTTGCTAAATCACATTTCATACAGTATATACGAGTGTGGTACGTGACTGTGTGTGTGTGTGCGTGTGAAAACTTTGGCTTGTGGCATTTATTTAGATCAATATTCTTCGGACTTCCTTTACGGGAGAGAATGATCATGACATGACTTGGAAAATTGAGAATATCCTTTCCTGGTAGTTGGAAACTCACACCGACGATATTGTTTACTACAAGAAGATGCACCCATCTACCTCTAAAAAGACATTTAATTCAAGAGCAGTCTATCATGCTTACTTGTAGCTCAAGTCTAACTTAATTTCATTAAATTGATGCAAAATCTTACCAAGAAGTTGAACCGTACCTATATATCATCAAAACTCTTGGTGGTTTCCCATATATTAATTTACCCCTCCCCCGATAGATATGGGTACCTCCAAGAGAGATCTTTCGTCAAACTTTCAAAGCAACCTACAATTTACTTGTTGTAGTTCAATTTGTACCTAATAATTTCGATAAATCAGCATAAAATCAATCAAGTGGGCGAAGTTAGCTAGGAAGTTTGAGAACTCATAAAACATGCGAAATTGTAAGTACAACATGTTGGTCCATAATATATGTCTAAAAACTTGCCTCGTGTGTCATTCAAATCCATATTCTTCAGACTTTCTTTTACAGGAAAGAACAATCTCATCATTACACTGAGAAAATTGAGAATGTTCTTCCCTGAGATAGTAGGAAACTCATAGTGATGGAATTGTTTACTACAACAAGATGCACCTAGACCTCCGAAAAGACATTTAATTCAAGAGAAATCTATATCGCGCTTAGTTGTAGCTCCAGTTTGACCTAATTTCGTTAAATTGTCAAGATGCAAAATCTATCTTAGCAAGAAGTTAAACTTATTGTCAAAACTCTTGGTGTTTTGTGGTATATTAATTGACCCCTCGATGGGTACCTCCAAAAGCTTTTTCGAAAAACTTTCAAAGCAACCTACAATTTTCTTGGACACGAGGATAGTAAATTTCTAAGCTACGTATAGTAAGGGCGTGTGTAGTGTCTTGAAGTAGCTATAAAAACTACTTTCGGTCCAGCGTTTAGAACTAAAGTGGGTCCACACAACCATGCTAAAAAGAAAAATATGTTATCCACTGAATAGTGGGCCCTCCCAATTGATTCTCTTAGACATAAGTCTAGCACTAGAATCACCTTGAAGTATCTTTTTGTTAGCACTACCCACTCCACCGTTAAGATATATGTTTAAGACTTGACACCGTGCTTGCTTTGATGTCTGGGGCCAAGTTGCTCACTACCGTGGGGCCCCATTGTTATTAGTGGTCTAGTTATATCCTATAGCAGCCAACGAATGTTAGCTCTGACTCCTCTAGCTCTTCCTTCTCGATGAAGCCTCGAAGCTCAGCTTTGAAGGATGGTTACGAGGGCAGTAGGTGCCTATAGTGACTTCGTCAAGCTCAAGCCCCCCACCAGATAGTCTGAAGACACAATCTTTCGCAGGTGCTCATAGGTGTAGGATGCGTGTTCATGCATTCATAGGGGTGAGTGTGTGTATGAATTTGTGAGCATGTGCGTTTTGTAGTGGATTTTCGCAAAAATGAGAGAGATGGGCCTTCTGTTTATATTAAGTTTTGCTCGGTTTTCCCAAAGTAATTGTAATGGTCACTGGTGTCTACAGTCTATGGGATCACTACCAAGGGCCACATTATTAGTGGTTCAATTACATCCCATAGCAGCCAACGAATATGAGCTCCAACCCCCTAGCACTTCCTTTGCCATGAAGCCTCGGCGCTCGACTTTGAAGGATGGTTATGAGGGTAGTGAGAGGCGATGTTCCTGTCAATATATAGCGAGGTGCGTATGGTGACTTCGTCAAGCTCAAGCCCCGCGGGATCAGTGTCAAGATCCAGTCTTTCTGAAGTGCTCATAGGTGTAGGGTGTGCGTACTTGCATTCATAGGGGTGAGTGTGTGTACACATTTGTGAGCGTCTCCATTTTGTAATGGGTTTTCGCAAAAAGAGAGGGGGGCCTTTGGTTTATTTACTTATTGAGTTTTGATCTGTTTTCCAAAAGTACTCCATGTAATGCAAGTCAAACTAGGTGAGTGATGTTTGGGGGCCCACGGGCTCTCTAACGCGGGCCCCAGTTATCAGTGGTCGAGTTAAATCCAATACGGAGTAGTAGCTAGCGAATGTGAGGATCGGCTCCCCTACCTCTTCCTTCTCCATGAAGCCTATGTGCTAGGCTTTGAAGGTGCGCTCTTTTTTCGAGTAATGTTGGCGAATTCAGTTATGCCGGTCCGGAGAACGACGGGGGATCTTGATGCACAAGGCGGCCGGGTTAGGGTAAGTACGCCAGAGTTCATGGTCTTAGTTTATTTTCTTGAATTCAGCTTATGGGTTCTCTCATTTTGGGGGTTTTCTCCATTCTGCCCATCTCAATCGACGATGTTTCCTGGGTTCAGATGCCAACACGGATGGTAGACGCGGAGTGGTACGGCATCGTTACCGATGCGGATCTCTAGCTCTGGTACGACTGTGCCTTGGCGCCCCGTCGCCACGTCACGTTTGAGGGAACGAACTTCGGCCGCAGGTTCTTGGGTTGCAACTACGAATGTGAGCGTTGCACATTCGTCCAATGGGTAGATCTACCACACTCACTTTTGCTACAGCGCGCGATGATTTCGTTGTGGTTACACTCGAGATCTGCGATGACCTCGAAGAGGAGAAGCAGGAGCGCCATCAGATGCATGCCGAGGAGATGGCTGTAGAGTTAACGGATGTTTCCAACTCACTGCACTCAGTTGTAAATAGGATAGATGCTCTTACATTTGGGTAATTAGAGCTGGACATTAGGTTCTTAACCATGTATGGTTTGCAATTTAGATATTTAGCATGCTTATGATGCTTTTGGTGGCTGGCTATAGATTCCACTAATAATTAAGTAATCCCCTTCTGTTTACTAGTACTCACCATCTCATAGTACAGCCACGTTAAATTACACTAGGTTAATTAATATGGGACTAGTTGACAGTCTACTTACAACCCTTCTGGAGTTTGTGGTTACTACTAATTGATATGGTTTATGTGTTACTGGTATCTCTATCTATATACGAGTATCGCTACATTTTTGCACATTTGTGCACCTCCCCCATCGCGCACCTTCTTTACCCAGCAGCGTCCACCTTTCTATCGCATCAGTGCATTCTCCGGTGAGTCCGCAACCATCCGGATGGTTGTTTAGGTGATTGCTATTTGAAATAGTAGATCTATATGCCACATTAGGAAGCTGGGATCACCATGGATGTAGCCATGGAATTAGTTATAAGGTCCACTAAAAATAGGTAAGTATATGCTGCCAAGAAGAGTCTTTTGATGATGGCAAGCTTGCCCCCTTGCTTTATTTCACAGAATGGTCCTCTGCTGAACAATCCAGATGTAATTTGCTACATATCGCTCATAAACAGATTGTTGTTTGCCGGTGTCCTGCATTGCTAAGTTCTTTAAATTATATTGTTCATTAAAGGGAAACACGCCCAATCCTTGGCATCAGATTAATGCTCGTATCCTTCTTTGCATTGCGAAGTTGATGTGTTATTTCCTAAAATTTACTAGTTTTGCTGCATTTCATTTAGCATCATACGCATGTCCCACCCGTGGAGGAGGCATTATCGAGTGACAAGCGTTTTTATGTATCAACCTACTTTTCTGGAATTTCAGTAACCTATGTTTTATCCCCAAAAACATTTTTTTCGATAAAGAGTGCTTTATTACTTAAAATGTCCCCTAAAATATACTAATCATTTTTGTTGCATCATGATTTGCAGAAACAAAGTCATTCTGATCTGTTGCCACTTATTACTAAGGCTAGGACTGCTCATGTGCTAGCTAAGAAGGCAAACCCTGAAGTACGGCACTTTTCATGTCGATTCTGTTTCCCATGTTTGGGAAATATGCCTCTATGGTTCTTTGCCATTTGCGGTACCACTGTAGAGCTTGCACGATATGTGTAGCTGAATTTGGATTGTGATATGAGAATTTGGTTTGTTTTTTTTAAATGAGAATCTGGTTTAATTTTGGATTTGTTATCTGCAGTTTCCACCTTACTCATATTGCTCATGGCGTAATGGTGCGGGTCACTACAAGGATTTGACAATTGCCCATCTCCGAGAGAAATACAAAGCTCATAGACACATGATTTGGTGCCTTCAAGAGAAAGTGAAACACCAGGACAAACAGATTAGGCGCCTGAAGGAAGAAGTGTCCACATCCACTAAGCGGATAGCTGATTTGACTATAGGATGGAATACATCAGTTTCAGTTGCTCATGATGCTGCTGCTGATTTTCGAAAGTTCATGGTTGACAACTTAGTCCCCGAGTTGCCTGATGTGGATGGCGACGAGCTGATTGGCCAGGTGTACGACCGGATCTTGGAACAGGTGGGAATGCGAGCTGACAATCTTTTCAATTCAGCTCTAGAAGTAGATGAGACCCTGACAGAAATTCGAGATTCTCCACGCCCATATAGTCCTGATCCTGCAAAAGATGAGGAAATCTGTAAACCATATTGACCGCTCTACTTTCATTTTTGAAGAGTTTGGGTCTCTTATGAGGATGACTGTTTGTTAAGTCAGGTACTATAACTGTTTTTTTGCTCTGCTGGTGTGTGGTATCCACGAATCTATATATTTGATGTACTATTATGACATATATATTGGACCTGGCTTTATGTGACTATATTTGGCAACAACAGTCATCTTATTCGAACTTATGGTGGTTTTTTATCTTTCAATTTTTTCCTTCTGAGATCTGTTAATGATGATGTTAATGCCAGTTGCGAGTGATTTTTTAGCATGTTTTTAGTAGTAAACCAAAACTTGTAGTTGTAGATTGTGGAATTTCAGGTTGATGTTTGAACTCTAGATCTTGATGTCATAGAAAGTGCAGGCTTCTACCACCTGGAATATTTTACCTAGCAATTGATTGTATCACACGAATAAGTGCACAAATTTGATGTCTATAGGCGGGAAACTGAGCAATGCAAGTGCACAAACTTGTATCGGTCGTATGGTTGCTACTATTAATACAGCCGTGGTTTCCCCTAAAAAGATGGGGTTCACAAAATAATAAAAATAAATAGTGGGGCGAAAGTTAGTTTCGAGTTCGAGATAGCTAAGTCGTGTGCCCCTCGACCCCATCGTCATCTTATCCGCCTGGCCGCCCTCCCTCGACCAGACCGTCCCCGCCGCTCCACCATTGAACACCACTGCATCGCCGTTCACTGGTATGTACGTCCCCAATCTCCAGCCATTACGGGTTTTCTGAAGGATATAATGCATTTATTTTTGGGCATTGCGAGCTAAATAAGCTCGTGGCATTTACAGGAAATGGAATCGGCGTTGGCGGATGCATTTGCTATCTCGTCGGATGCTGAAGCAGCACCAATGGATACATGTGAAGTGGATGCAGAGGTCGATGCTTGTACCGCATCGGAGTCTTGGGCAGTGTTGAGTGATGCTTGGAAAGCGGTGGAGGCACAGTCGAAATCCTCGTCGACTACTGCTGGAACAAATTCGGCTATGTTGGCTGCCGCTGCCAAAGCGATGGCTGCGTGGGATGCTAGGAATGCGTCAGCTCGTAGTCGTGCTTCTTCAGTGTCAACGGCTGTGGCTTGTCATTAGTCAGCGGCGCCTGCTCCATCTTCTCTGAACTCGTCGACCCCATTGTAAGTTTTGCATTGGATTTTGTCTCCCTGACTTCCTCCCTCTTTTGTGTATTCTGCTCTGGGTTTTTTCTAGATATTAGTTTAAACTAGTAGTACTGGGAACATAAAAATCTAGTCACAAACTAGTGATCCAAATGGGATGAAACTTTCACAGGATTCAAACCTAGGCACCGATGATTTACTGATTTTTTGTCAATTTGTTTCGAATAGTTTTACTTTTTAGTTCAAAATCTGAACTACTGTCATACGTTTGATCTAAGATGGAAGGTGAATCCTAGGGCAAGTCACCGTGAGACTTGGGTTCACAAAGTCACTAAAGCTACGTCCGTTTTTTCTCCTCTTCTTTATGATAAAACAAGAAAATTCAGGTGGGGGCCTTTCTTTCCTCCCTGGTGACCTAAAAAAAGTTCTTCATTCCCTTTGCCCAATTCCGACATGCTAAAGGATTTTGCGGTGCTTTCGTACTACTCTGGTTGATTCCTTGTGTTATTTAGGTTATTTTGTTGACAGACTCTGCTTTTTGGGTAGTTTTTCAGATGGGTGCAGTTTAGGAAATTTCGATGATAAATTTTCCTATCAAAATGTATGATGCATTGTGGTGTTTAATTAATTATTTTTAGGGTTGTGCATTGTGCATTGTGCCATTTAATTAATTCTAGTGATGCACTTGTGCTATTTGCATCATCCTACCAGCTGCGGTGGAAGAACATATGGAACAATCAACGACTTGCCAGGCGATGTATTTGGTCAGATTCTTGTCAGGCTTCCTACGCACCCATTCTGCATACTGAGGTGTTTAGAGAAAGAAAGAATGGAAGCCTGACAAGAATCATATGCAAGTTGTTTAGAGAAAGAAAGAATGGAAAAGACGAAAGGTGTTTCGGATAAATGGTAATTTATAATATGCATTTATTATATGTTAATTATAAATTAATATGTATTAAATAAATATTAAAGTTAAAATTTATAGGGTAACTTCCTCATTAGCCCAAAACCTAGAGGGAATTGGCCCAAGAGGAAGCCACCTGGAAAAATAACAAAATAGCAAACAACGCACTCAGGCGAGTTCCAGCCATGGGAGGTCCACGATCTCTCCACCCTCGATCCTGACGGCGATGGTGCCGTCAACCACTCTGACACCGATCTCGATGCCGACGAAACTGATATGATCGTCAAGGAGGAGGAGGAGGATGTTATCGCAACCATCGTCCCGCACCTGCCCCCAGAGTACCACGAGCTCCTAGCGCGGGCCTACGACGAGGATGCCTTCACCAAGCAGGCCATTGTGGCTAGTGCGAAGGATGAGGATGCCTTGTGATACGGCTACCAAGAGACCGTCCAACTCACCGTTTTGGTGGTGCAGGTGAACACGGGGCTGCCTCTAGCGTCGCTGCTGCAAGGGTGGGCACCATCAACCCCTCTAGAGGAGGGGACGGATGGGTGGCTAGTGTGGCCTAGGAAGGCGATCGACCAGCCCACGCCTGCTCCAAGCGTGCCACCGGCACACCTCCGGATGCTGTCAGAGTATATCAACCTCGTCCCCTACATGTACGGTATGCGCCGATGACGAATATCGGTAGTTGGGGCTAGGATACAATTTCGTCCTTTGTATTTTGAATGTAAATTACGTATAAATATATATGAACTTTGTTGTGGGAATGGATACGTTAGTCGCTGCCAGTGGTAGTGATTGAGTCGATTGGGGGCAAGAGCGAGTCGCCATCCATGGGTCGAGATTGAGGGAAGACACAAGGGTTTACCTAGGTTTGGCCCCACGTAGGGTAAAGACCTACTTCCTGCTAGATTGTACGAATGGCGAGTGGATTACAAGATCGGCGAGCTCAGTGGCTAGGTAGCGAGTTGCTTGGATGGGGTAGCTAATAACACGTTAGTATAACGAGTATCCTAGGGAGATTTATATAGGGTCACTGCTCTAGGGTTTACAAGATTACAACCAAATCAGTTTAGGTTTCAGAGTGCTTGACCTAATCCAACTAGGCCTAGCTAGGGTCTTGGGCCTTCAGCTTCTAGTCGTCGACAGCTTCATTCGAAGTCTCCTCCAGTCGCCGTCCCAGCAGGCACTCGCCATCAACCTATGCAGGATCTCCCTCCGGGGCATACCCCGATTGGCATAACCCCATCAGTAGTCCCCTAGTGTGTCAGGGGTTCGGAGGAGGTGTCATCTTGGCGAATCCGAGTGGATGCCAAGTCGAATCGGAGATGAACTCCTGCAATGAAGGGAGAAGCTTTGGTATGTTCTCAGTCCTAGCTTTGGCGAGTAAATTGGTGCCCGAGTCACCTTGCCCGGTCGATTGGAATGAGCGAGTGAAATGGTCGAGGCGAGTAATCAATCTGATCGACGTTCGACTATTAGCCCAGTCAAACTAGCCGTTAGGTAATCCCTAACGGTAACCTCGGCAGAATTACCGAGAGGCAACGACTATCTCAGGTTGTTTTACTTAACCATCGTTATAAAGGGGGAATGGAGATATGCAGTACAGATACTCTTGCACATTCCTCCACTCCTTCTTCTTCTTCCCGAGCGGCGACCTACCTATATTTATAGATCAAGTGACCCCCATTTTGATGGCGCCCACCAAAGATCTCTAGGGAAGTCCAAATGCATTGCATCCATGCTACCATAATTCCAAGACGCTTGGATCTTCGTCAAGGGGAACTGGCGAATCCCCGTGGCCAGTGAGATGGAGCCCAAGTCACGGTCAGGGGAATTCATCTTTTCCTTAGCCACCAAGAGAAAGGTCTGGGGTTTCCCACCTTGATCTTCTTCCAGCGGTTCTGCGCGTACTATAAGATCAAGCCCTTCGATCTGGGGACCCATAGCATCAAGCATCTCTCCATTTTCATTGCGATTTGCGAGTACTACTTGGGGTGTCAGCCATACTGTCACGACCTGAACGCAATGAGGTGCAGATCCCTGTGTTTATAGTGCTAGTCCCTGGATCGAATAGCTAGCACCCACAGTTTAAGATGTAATATCAAGAAACAAAGGTCATATTACATTGCATATCCAGGAATAAAAATAGTTCGTTACAACTTACATAGCTCATATGGCTATCTCATTACAAAGCAGCAGATATAACTATAAAGCATGGAGTCCTTCATCTTCATGTACCACAGGCAAACATGTTGGGTGCAGACTCGTAATCCCTACTCATCAAACTTTACTATCATCAAATAATCCTGCAACATGATAAGTTACAGCCACAAGGGTCAATACATTTTGAATTGTATTGGCAAGTGTCACTAGTATGTGGATATAAAGTGGAACCTATTACTACATGCATATCTCGCCAGGTAGAGCTTTGGCTAGTTTGCAGCAAGAAAGTTTTTCCCTATCTTATTATAAATAGTTTGCAACACTTATTATCAACTAAGTTACACTAGATACCCTCCAGGTAATATTTCCAATCACAACATAGTGGTATCACTGATAGAAATCAGTAAACCTAGGCTCCATTGATAGAAATCAATGGACCAACAACCCTTGTTCACCCATCAATCTTTAACTTAAAGAAATTAGAATGATGAGATTCTTGATTCTGCTTCATTGTCTTGATGCTCAGAAACTGTCCATAACCGGGGACACGGCTAAGTACTTAGTTTAACCCTCTCGAGAGGTGGTGCACTTTCCCCACAAGACTCGACATGCATCGAGACGAGAATTTTTAGAAGCAATCCCTCAAACCACAATGGACGTGTTCCATCCTATCATCACTACCACCATCTGTCCGTCTAGCTGAGTTCTCGCAACTTAGTCGGTCAAGGCAGAGCCCATATGCCATGTGGCTGCACTAGAAGCTTCGTGACAAGAACGTCACCAATCTCTTTGTTCCTGGGTGGCCGTCCACAAGTGCGTTACACCAGGGTAAACTATAGACATGGTCCCTGAGTAACCACTCAACATAATCCATACAAGTCCCATTTCCACCCAGGTGTTTCATTAAGTACTTGTTTTATTATAGAAAACATATATTTTCCAATACTCCATATAATCATAATATGATATTCCATCTCAAAATCTAAACCATGGCTAAGCATTTCTAACCCTATGATGTTTCACCTACTAAGTAGAAACTACCATTCCCTATTCTACATAGGAGATATAGCATGGCATAATAATATAGTATATCATGCATATACTACAAAAATACACTAAGTATAATGAAAATAGTAGGACTTGATGATAGTGCCACTTGCCTTGGTAGTAGAATATTTAGGTACTCTTCTTGATCTTTCAAAGATTACACTCCTCAAAGTCTACAACAATACAATCAAGCAAAAAGAACAATCTCAAAACTAGCATCACAAAACAACACATGAATACAATGAAATACATGCAAGCATACAACAAGATATTTTATTGAACAAGTTGGTACAACAAGATTCTGAACACTACAAACACCTACTGGTACTTTATATAAGGTGGATGCTAATTGTAATAATTTTAGTGCAAAGAGATTATTTAAAACATTTTATAACACTAAAATAAGCCACACTTGACTAAAGGATGCTACACAAATCCTATGTACTAAACTAAACTTTAATTAAGATCCTATAGTACAGAGGATTTAATATACAACCATTTGTAAAAGGATTCACTCAAAAATAATTTACACAACAATTTTTATATTCAAAATACTCCACAAATAGTTCTGTATAAAACGTGATTTTAACCAGCACAAAAGTACCGAATTGTTGCTCTACCGTGTTCTACTCATTTTTTTGAATCCATAGACATATTATTTGCTAAATTTGGACAAACATAACAAAAGATATAATTTTTGCAAGTTCCTATGTTTTTGTGTCCTAAAAATCCGAAAATAGAAATTGATAAGACAAGTGGCAGATTTATATTGGCCTGTACCCCTTCGGTAAGTGATCTATTGATAGCCCTTAGATGAAAATCAAATGGACAAGGTTCACCGAAAAAGCTCGCCGGAAAGATCGTCGGAATGGCGGGCACGGGCTTGGTGTTGACGTTCTCGTTGCTAGGAACGTATCTGGAGTTTAAAAAGACGTGGACGGCGTAGAGGACGTCGAGGCGAACACGATGATGACCATGGCGTCGTTTGTAGAGTCCAATAGAGAGAGAAACCCTTGGCTGGAGCTACGTGCGACGTCGGTGACACGGAGAACTGCAACAAGAAATTGGACCATCATGTCCTGGATGTAGGGAACGATGAGTAGAGTATTCCAGTTCAAGGAATTGATAAGATTCTCGCCGTGGATGACAAGATCTGACGATAAACTCGAATTTGGGGCTGAAGTTGGCATCGTTGGTATGGATTATAGAGACATCCTCTGGAGAAAGTTTAGGAATGAAAGTGAAGGAGAAGGACTAGGGGTACGCGCGGCTTCTCTCGGTTTGTCTTGATATGCTCTAGGGAGGGAGATCGGGAGACGTATGCCACCGATTGGCATTTGGAGCACCAGTTTGATATGAGAGATTAAGGCACTAAAGTGAGAAACTAATGGCATGAATAGAACCTCCACTTGATTATAAACGTTTTTCGTTTTGAAGTCGAAGAGAAACTGTCACTAGAATTGATAGGGGGAGGAGAGGAAGGAGTACAACCATGACACAACTCTCTGTTTCGTATAGGTGAAGATGAAGAAGACAAGCGAGCGCTCGATCGGCCTAGATGGGCCAGGAACATTCGGCCCTAAGAGAAAAATAAAAGGAAGAGAAGAGAAAAAAATAGACAAGTGGGCCAGGGTTAGATGGGCCTTGGGTTGGGTTGCTGCTGCATTTTTTTCTTTAAGATTTTTATTTTTCTTTTTTTTCAGGTTTCTTTTATAACTTTTGTTTTAGAGCTCTAAATGGATCCATTCAAATTTCAAAAAATTTGTAAAATCAACGAGATCATTTTAGGACATTATCTATCTTATTTATTATCCAATTCAAACAATATCATTTATAAATATTTACCTTGGCCTATATGGTTCTTTTTTTTCTTAGTTACTTTCTTTCATATCTTTTTATTTAAAACTCCAAAAAGGGTCAAACAAATTTACAAAGTTTTATAAAATAATTGTTTACCATTATATGTTATTTAAATATACTTTTGTTCCATTTAGACATGGATTTTAGATATGGATTATCTTGGCTTTGCAATATAATCCCATTTCTTTCTCTTTACCAAATAAATTATATATTTTGATTTATAGTTTCAAAAACCAAAAGGTGATTATCATTTGTATAATTCTATTTAATAATTATCTTTATAAACCATTTAAGAATATTTTTATTTTATTTAGTTATTGATTTTTGGTAGGTGCTTTATTGGCCTTGGAATTTTCTTATTTCTTTTCCTTTCTTCTTAAATAAACCATATCTTTTTATCTATGGCTCCAAATAGTGTGAAACCAATTTCTAGGGTTTTGTAATTTTGTTATTTACCATTATAGATTATTTAGGTATTATGTTGCCAAAAGAATTATATGGAACATAGCCATAGTCTTGTATTGAACTTGATGGTCATTTCTCTTATCAGTGTTTAGGTTTCGGGTCTATCCTTTTTCTTCAGGGGTTGATAAGATACATCTCATGGATGATTGCATTTTATCTTTGGATAGCTTGTTTGTCTCTTCCTCATTCATAATTCTTTTTATTTAAGTAAGGTTCCAATAGAGGAACAAAAAGTTTCTTTTCCCCCTAAATTTCATCCTTTATTTTCTTTGTTTGTTTGATTTTTTTCACATTTCAAAATTCGGAAAATTTTGGGATGTGACACATACTTCCCCCTTTGGCTAGAATTATTCCACGGGAGAGTCAACCGCGATGGGAAGGACGGCCCCATCTTGGCCGCGGGCGATGTCACATTCTAATTCAAGCCTAACGCCAAATTTCTGAAGCTGATGCTTCGAAGAAGGCAGCGAATGAGTGGAAGAAGTTCTGGTTTTACATGAAGGAGTCCACCCCCACTAGCGAGGTGGCACTCCCTGCATAGACCGCAGAGCGAAACAAGATGGGGAGGTTATCAGCGAAGAAGCTCCCCGGAGAGCAGAAGATGGACGTGGATGGGATATGCTCCTGGATGACGGAGCTAGAAGACGAGGGATTGGAAACCATCAACCTCTACAACTGTTAGCTCGAGCGGCGACTGGTTCCACCAGCCACCCAAGCCCACTGGATGTGCCAATACACCAAGTCATCAGACCCGACAAGGTCGAGCACCAGAGGGTGGTCCATGGAGATTATGTCGCGGCCCTGAAGAAGATCACCGATGCAAAGTACACTGACTCGTGAGCAAGGCTTTTCCCATACACAGCCGGAAAGCATCCCCCAGTAAGTCTTCTAAGCTCATAGTCGGCGTTTTCATTCGCTTGCCTAAGTCAAGTTAATGACCCAAGGACATTGATTTCATCTCTGCCAGGTTCTAGAAAATTAGCTTCCTCTGCTCGACAAGGAGGTCCCTAACGAGCTTCTAGATGAGGACGAAGGGGACGACTCCGAGAGCAAGGAGGAGGTCATGGAGGAACAAGAGCCCGCCTTCGCGCCTTGGAAGACTCGAGGCCAGAAGCGTCGTGAGGTTGAGGCCAGTCGTAGCTTCGAAGAGCACGATAGTGACATGGATATCATTGACGAGCAAAGCTCCAGGCGAGTGCCCACTCCAACCAAGATTGCTTCAAAGACAAAAACCACCGGTGAAGCCAGCGGCGGTGTTTGACTCGGAGAACTGAGCCGAGGAGTTAGCGGCAGAGCTAGTCATGGCTAAGGGGTCGGAGGACCCGGCATCAGTGACCGGATTGGAGGCCCCGATAGTAACGAAGGGGTCGAAGGCCCTAGATGCGTCAAAGGGGTCGGATACCCTGACAGCGACGGTCGCGTTCGTGAAGAAACCGGTAGCGCCACCCAAGCCACAACATCAAGCGAGCCTGTTGGAACTGGGGTTGACACGTTCACTTGGCCCCGAGCTGGAGAAGCTTGCGCATATTAGCACGGGTCTGCGTGTTATTCCGGTCGCTAACTAAGTGTTTCTGTTGTGTTGAATTGAGGGAATGTTGCACTCGTTTGAATTTCTGAATCACTGATTGCTCTGAATTTTGCAGGGGAAAGGCAAAGAGAATAATGTGTGTGAACGTGTTGAAAATCCCCTCGAGCCACATCGAAAAGGGAGAAGACGCCTCCTAGAAGAGGAAGGGCGACTCCGACGAGGCATCGGACCTCGCCGCTAAGAAGCAGAAAAAGGCTGACCTCGACCCGTCAGGCGAGGTGGTAGGAGAGGGTATCGCGAGCGACATTGTCGTGTACAAGGAAGGTGCTACGGCCCATGAGGTTGAAGCAGAGGACGCCTCTGCAACCAAGGAGATGACGGTGGTGTCCCCGTCAGTGGCGACCAAGGCTACACCGTTTCTGCGGTTCCATGCGAAGGGGGCCTTCGTGTTTGCCCAAGCACAGTCACTAGTTGTAGATGAAGTCATCGATGGCAACATCGGGTTAATGGCGCAAACAACCAAGGGAGTGGTGTATCAGTTCCATCTATGGGGGCTCTCAAGCTCCACCGCTTGCTTAGCTAGGTGCTCCAAGTATGCCCGGTCCTCGAGGCTCTTGTTGTTAAGTAGTAGCGATCAGAGGCTTATTTTCGAGTGCATAGTCCCCAAGGGTCGGGTCGCTGGTTAACAGCAAGTCGACACTTGTAATTTTCGTGGTTCCCTAGTCCTCGAGGGTCGGGTTGCTGGTTAGCATCGAGTCGAGTCTTGTATATTGTGTTGATCATATTCTTGTATTGCAGTGGGAGTCGAATGACCGGCGTGTGGAGTTCGAGCGACTTCAACATGACCACCATGTGGCTACCCGGGCTTCTGCGAGTATGTCTCTTTGCATTCATTGGATCGCGACTTTGCTTTTTGATTTGACATCGAATTTAAAGTTTTCTTCTGTGTGCAAGTAATCATGCCTCTGTGTTGGCCAAGGCCCGCGAGGGTTACGTGCCAGTATACGAGTTGGAAGCCATGAAGGAGACTGCTGCCGCAGCAGAGGAGAAGGCCAAGGTGGCACTAACAGAGGTGGATAAGGCCATATCCACGTTGTCGGAGTCGGAGAAGGACCGCAAGGCCTCTGACTCCATTATCATGTAGTTGCAAGCGAAATTGTCTGACTTGGAAAAATTCGTCATTGAAAATTGTCGGTGTCTCCTTGGTGAGTACCTTTTCCTCTTTGGTTTTAGTCGAGTCCTCGAACTTCCGAGTCCCCGAGTGACTGAATCTCTGAATCGATCAAGTGTGATAACACTTTTCAGATACCGTAGATCCAAGGGATCACGTAATGCATTGGTACGGGGCCAAGGACTGCATCAAACCGGTGCTTGAGAATTCCTCGGCGTCAGCGATGTGCGTGCAAGATATTCTTTAGGATATCTTGCCCACTAAGGTGATTCACGAGGGCTTCGCCGAGGTGTGGAAGTACTTGGAGGTGCCCGCCATCGTCAGGTGTATGATGCACTCCGCATTTTGTCACGGGCGACCACTGCACTGAGCCTTGGTCTCGCGCACTTCCTTGAGGACTTTGAGTTCGACGATGTTACCAGTGGGTACCCTTCCTTGGCCGGAGTCGTCCAGATTGTTGATGTGTTGGCTCTGAATGCAATATGTGGAGTGCGTCTTGGTAATGAGTGACCTCCTCCCCTACCAGGAGAGTTGGGTCGCTCCTAGAGACAAGCAGCCGGAGCACCGCGATTTTGTGTCGGAGTGTCTGTTCTAGTCGGCGATCGGGAAGTAGTTGATGACCTACCCCATCAACCGCTAGAAGCCCTTCATCAGAGCCAAGGGCACGGAAGGGGCCTCTTCTTCAGCGGCAGCAGAATAGGTAGTTTGATCTACATGATGTAAAGCAATTTGTGTAATGGGCCAGTGCAGCAAAGAACGAAGTATTTTGTAAAATATTTTGGTGACTTAGTCACAATGCAAGCGTTTTGCTATAGTTCTAGTTGACTCATATTGATTCACTTATTTGGTGCTATTTATGGTGTCGTGTGTTACACAGTTGTTTGTATTGTGCGAGTCCCCGAGCGTATTTGCTGTGGGCGTGGGGTCGCGCATGCGTGGTTAGCGGGGAGGATGTGTTTGGAAGCTGTTTAAAGTAGCTTAGGTCAACTTGTCATGGCTCGTCGAGCTAGTCGCATGGTGACCCCAAGGGGTACTTTGTACTTGGGTGTTTTCCCCGGACACGTGTGGGTTCGAGTTGGCGAGTCCCTGAGCATGGTACTTAACCATTCAAGTCGTAAGCCCAAGGTAGGAAAGGATGTGGTATGTTCTCTATCGTGTAGCATGTCTCTCCTCCTGGCTTAGGAGAGCCAGTCGCTTGGCGACTCCAAGGTGCGCTCTCATACTTGGTGTTTTCCCGAGTCGCATGCGGGTTCATTTTCGAACAAGTCCCCGAGCGTGGTACTTCACCGTTTGAGTCGCTGCATCCAAGGATGAGCAGGACGTGGTGCTATGGGAAGCATGGTCGGTTGTGTTGTTGTCTTTGCTCGGGGAGCCAATCAAGGGAGGCGACTCCGATGGTGGCTCTTGGGTTTGCGTATTTTGTGGACGGTGCAAGGCCCAATTGATTTTCGGTGCCCTTGAACTGCACGAACTAGCCATGTCGGGTCGCACTACCAATGGTTGACTACCATGGTTAGCGTATTTGTTGTATTGTATGAGTGCGGTTGGCACAAGAGGTAGCGAGTAGACACAATTTGTGGACACAGAATTTTTATTCAGCATGGGTACATAGTTGTACAAGTTTTAGTTATATGTGTAGAACTTGTGAAGAAGGTTGATGTTCCATGGTCACTCGACGTCGAGCTTGCCGTCGCCTCGGACGTCGATCAGGTAGTAGGCGTCGTTGCCTAGGACTCGCGCTATGGCGAATGGCCCTTCCCATGGGAGAGAGCATGTGCATGCCTTTCTTGTCCTGGATGAGTTGTAGGATGAGGTTGCCTTCCTGGAAGGTGAGAGATTGGACACGGCAGCTGTGTTAGCGGAGGAGGCCTTGCTGGTAGATGGCGGTGCGAGAGCAATCCAGGTCACGTGCTTCATTAAGTAAATCAATCTCGTTCTGGCGGGAGGCTGCGTTGTCTTCCTCCGCATAGTGGACCACTCGAGGCAAGTCGTTCTCGAGGTCGGTTGGCATGATAGCTTTGGCGCCGTACACCATGAAGAAGGGGGTGAAGCCTATTGATCGTTGAACTCGGCCATGGCACCCTTGGCGAAATTGGTGTTGTTGTCTGTGATGATGCTATGCGGGTAGCCGTACCGGTAGATGAGTTCGCAAAGGAATTTGGTGGCAGTCTTGCCGTCACACTTCTTGATTGGCTTTGCCTCGAACTACTTCATGAACTTGTCGACTGTGACTAAAAGGTGGGTGTAGCCTGATGGTGTAGTTTCGAATCGACCCACCATGTCGATGCCCCAAACGGTGAATGGCACGTAATGGGGATAGTCTTGAGGGCCAAACCAGGGGTGTGCGTCTGTTTGGCGTATTTCTGGCACCCGACGTAGCGCTGGACGATGTTGATGTCGTCCGCGTGTCTGGTGAGCCAGTAGAAGGTATGGTGGATGGCCTTGGCGACTAGCGACCTTGCGCCATCATGGTGGCCGCAATCGTGAGCATGGATTTCCTGCAGGATCTTGCGACCCTCTTCTGGCTAGAGGCAGCATTAGTACACACCTGTCATGCATTTGTGGAGCTCGCCGTTGATGATAACAAATAACTTGCAGTGGCTCATGATCATCCGTTCCTCATCCTCGTCCTTGGGCAAGACTTTGTGTTCGAGGTAGGCAATGTAGGGCTCAGTCTAGTCGCTGGGTTTTGTGACTAGCATGACTAGAGCGGAGTCAAGTTGTAGTGGGATCCCGATGTTGATGTCCTTGGGAGGAGAGACCAAAGGTTTGTTGATGATGTCGAGGAAGACGTCTGGTAGTGGTGTTTTCCGAGCCGACTCGATGCGGGAGAGTGCGTCAGCTTTCTCGTTCTTCCTTCAATCCACTTGACAGGGTAGCTAGCAAAGTAGTCGTCCAGCTTTTCCACTACCTAGCGATATGCTATCATGTTGGGGGCAACAACATCGCAGGTGTCGGTGACTTGCGCGGAGACGAGGTTGGAATCACTATAGCACTTGAGGCGATTGACGTTCATTTCCTTGGCAGCTCGCATCTCGTGGAGGAGGGCCTCGTACTTGGCCATGTTGTTGGTGCAGGGGCTGAAGTTGAACAGCAGCAGATATCATAGCTTGTCGCCTTTGGGGGAGGTGAGGATTATTCCAGCCCCGGCATCGTCCGAGTTCTTGGATCCGTCAAAGTGGAGCGACCGGTAACGAAGATAGGGCAGCGTCTCGGGCTACTGCTCTTCTTCCCAGTCGGTGAGGAAGTCAGCTAGAGGTTGCTACTTGATGGCCTTGCGTGGCTCATAAATGATGTTGTGGACCCTGATTTCGACGACCCATCGTGTCGCAATTGCGAATAATTTCTTGCAGTGGGGCGAAGGAGACAACCATGATAGGATATTCCTAGAAGTAGTGAGGGAGCCGTCGTTGGGCTCGGAAGACCGGGTAGACCAGTTTCTGGTACTATGGGTAGCGTTGCCTTGAGTCGGTGAGGACCTCGCTGAGGTAGTATACGGGGAGCTCCTTCCGTCTTCAGGTTGCTCGACAACCATCATGGTGCTGACGAATCGGTTGGAGGCCGCGGCATAGACGAGCATTGGCTCCTTGTTAAGAGGCGCGGCGAGCACCGGTGGCGTGAGTAGCACTTCCTTCAGTGTGTTGAGCGTGTTGTTGGCCTCATTGTCCCACTCGAATGTGGGGTTCTTGCGCATCACGCGATAGAGTGGCATTGCCTTCTCGCTGAGTTAGGGGATGAAGCGACTAAGAGCCGCGACTCGCCCAGCCATCTTCTGGACGTCGCGTAGGCACTCTGGTTTCCCGAGTAGCCTGGTCGTGTTGATTTTGGAGGGGTTTGCTTTGATTCATCTCTTGGAGACCACGTACCCTAGCAGCTGGCCGGTGGGTGCGTCGAACGTGCACTATTCCGAGTTGAGCTTGATATTGTACTTCCACAGATTCGTGAAAGTTTCATCCAGGTTGGTGAGTAGTTCGCTCTGGCGACTCGACTTCACCACCACGTTATCGATGTATATGTGGATGTAGCGGCCAATTTGGCTTGCTAGGGAACTACTACATGCACAACTGATAGGTCGCCCCGGCGTTTTAGAGGCTGAACATCATCGCGGTGTAGCAGAAGGCTCCAAACAACATGATGAAAGGCGTTTTATCTTCATCTTCGACGGCCATTTTTATCTGATTGTAGCCAGAGTACGCATCGAGGAAGCACAACGATTCGGACCCCGCAATCGAGTTGATGATTTGGTCGATTCGCGGTAGTACGAATTCCTCCTTTGGGCAGGCACTATTGAGGTTGGTGAAGTCGATACACATCCTCCAGGTGTTGTTCTTCTTTAGAACCAGGACTGGGTTGGCCAGCCATTTGGAGTACTTGATGGGTCGAATGAACCCTGAGGCTAGTAGCCTTTGCACCTCTTCGGCGATTATGCGGCGACGCTCTTCATTGAAGGGACGGAGTGGTTGCTTGAGTGGTCGCGCCTTGTGATCTGCGTTTAGCTTGTGCTCAGCGAGTTCCCTCGGGACACCAGGCATGTCAAATGGCCTCCATGCAAAGACGTCGTGATTCTCATGGAGAAACTTAATGAGTGTGCTTTCCTATGAGGGGCTCATGTTAGTCTCCATGGTGATCTTCTAGCTTGAGTCGCCCAGGACGAGCTTGACGATGCGAGTGTACGCTGAGGCCTCGATGGCTATTGGCGTGGAGCTTGCTGAGGTGGGCTTCTTTAGGATCGTCGGGTCATCCTTGTTAATGCCACTCGCGTATTTCACAAGCTCGTCAGCGTGGTTCGTTTCTTCGGCAATGCCTACATCGGCAAGCTGGGCGCCTTTGTCTCGCACCCCACGGCCATATCGGGGTCGTCGTGGATGGTGATGATGTCACGTGGCCCTGGGGGCCTCATCATGTTGTATGTGTAGTGGGGGCTGCCATGAATTTGGTGAATGCATGTCGCCCCAGTTGTAATACCTCGGACCCTACGCTCTAAGCAACAAGCCAAGAATGAACCCAAAAGTGGATAAGGGATTCTACCGCGGAGGCCCGAGGCCACCCAAAAGCGGAGTAGGGTACGGTACTGTCCAACCACCCTACCCACTTTCAAGAACATCATGACAAGAGCGAGCGGCGTAGTCGATAGGTAAAGAGATCAAAAACATACACAAATGAGTATGTATGTCAGCAACATACAATAGTACATCAGAGCCAAACCATCTAAAACAATAGAAATAGAAATATTCAATGCCATACGGCAATATCCAAATATCCTAGCTAGAGATAATAGTTTAGGATACATCCTCATACATCAAACATCAGAGTATCAAGCGGAAGTGGAAAACAAGATACAAGTACGGACAAGAAGCAAATGGGCATAAGATGCCCTAGAAATAAGCACATCCCGCCCACATATCTCACGGACCTCCATCCCCGGAACCTCTACACCTGATAGTCATTGCCACCATCATCAGTCTCTTCGACCTAGTAAACTTCTTGTGAGTAAACCTGTCCATATGAACAATAACATATATCGTGTGAGACCCTAGGGGTACTCAGCAAGTCTTAATGCATCTAAAGGGAACAACCTAGGGTGACGCAATTGCAGCGAAAGATAATAGCTAAACAGTTCTATAGAGACATGTTGTAACATCCGCTAACCAGAGATGGACGGACGCTTGTTATTTAGTAACAATAGTGATATAATTAACATTAATAAACATCACTCGCCCTCCTCCTTGCTTACCGATAATAAGGCAGAAGAGCATCCCATCCATTGGCAGTTTTATTAACCATTCCATGAGTGTTACTATGTTCACTAGTCATTTCTTAGTCAAATTAAAGGCGGTACTTTAGTTATGCTTGTCTATGATCGAGAAAATGTGCTCCAAGTCGTCCATAACCGTGGACACGGCTTTCATAAAGAATTACCTTGTAGGGGTGCATAAATAGCAACACACGCACGATCAACCTCGAGAAAGACCAAATAAAAAACAACGAGGCCTCACTTACAATGCATTCACAGGATTCATAATTTATTTCAGGGCGCCACCCCAATAAGCTACCTGCAACGAAGTTGGCCGGATCCGAGATGGACCCAGGGTTTGCAAGAAATCGTGACTAGGCTTGTCGATACCATGAAAGTGTGACTAGGCTTGTCGATACCATGAAATCGTGCCACGATTCTAAACAGTACAGGCGCTCCACGCGCAATAGTATATAAAGCAGTAAAGCATGGCATAAGTACAGGATAGTAATAAATCCACAAACTAGTTTATGTCCCCAAGAAATAAAGTGTGAATCAAGCTTAGGCGAAGGGAGATCCATAGATTCTCCTACATGTGGATAGTGCGAATAGTCAAGGAACAGGTATCAAGTACTCAGGGTCCTACAGGATACAAGTGAGCGTGGAAGAACCAAATAATAGCTATTGCCCACTGGTACCTCTTTCTTTAGTTATCCCATTACTACATAGGTTAAGTTGTTTAGGTACCTCATTATCGAAAGACTCGCACAAACCCTACACATGCAATTATACGACTTGCATGGCTCAAACAACTCATGTAGTAATGGCTCATAGGATTGAGCTACAAGTTTCAATCGGGTTTAAAAATAAAGGCTATGCAGTACTTGGGATTCCAATTTAATGCAATCGTGAATCAATGATGCAAGAATAAGATAAAGGCATAGGTTCTATATGTATGCAAGCATGGGGAAATCCTTGTCTATCGGATCAATAGTAGGTAACCGGGATTCAGTTAGTACTCTTGGTTCTCCTCATAGTTCCATTGCTTGGCGCCTGTCCCGAATAAAATCCAAACACACAAAGGGCCATAATAAATAAATAGCGCAATCATATGAATATATATATATATATATGACAAGCAAACAAGGTAAGCCATGATGGAATGATGCACAAGTGCATGGTATAACATAGCATGACATGGGTGAGGTGTGAGAACAATAATAAAGCACTTTAACTAGTTATTTAGGCATGTTTTACTCCTATAACATTGATGTATTCATTATATTTACATGATGCATGCTTGAATTCATATCATAGAATGCATATTTAGAACGGGCACGTCGCACTGATCGATTTAGACATATTATTTGTTGAATTTGGAATTACGGATTTAAAGTTATGAATTTATTAAGAATAAGTCAATTATAGGCATTTAAATACTTTCAAAATTTTAAATCGCTCAACAATTATTTTGGATGGCATATTTGAATTCCGGGCATTTTTTTACCAGAAAACATATATTACATGTATTATTTGTAAATATGAATTTAAAACATTATTTCATTCAACTTATATCAGAAAGGGGTCAAAGTCAAAGGTTTGACTAGTTAGAGTTGACTCTGGTCGAATTTGAAAATATGTTTGAATTCATATTTAAATTTGAATCATATTTCATATCATAAATTTTGTCAAATTCAAATTATTTAAAAAGTATGATTTAAGTTAGTTATATATTCATTTCTGGTTTTTATTTTTGATTTTCGAAAAACCCAAAAAATAATTGTTACTCGGTGTTTGTTATCCACAGCCACGGAAAAGCGGGGCCAACGCTGACTCAAACGTGTGCTAGTAACAGCGGGGCGCTAGGTCTTTTCTTACTTGGGTTCTCTCTACCCAGACTCGCTGTCAGGTGGGGCCAAAGGGACGCAGGACCACACGCGTGTGCACGAACACATGATGTCTACGCACTTCTATTCTTGTAGACAGTTGTTGGGCCTCAAAGTGCAGAGGTTTGTAAAACAACAACAAGTTTCCCTTAAGTGGATTACACAAGGTTTATCGAACTCAGGAAGGAAGTGGTCAAAGGTATCCCTCTCAAGCAACCATGCAATCAAGATACAGGAAGTCTCTTGTGACCCCAACACACCGAATACACTTGTCAGGTGTATAGGTGCACTAGTTCGGCGAAGAGATAGTGAAATACAAGTGGTATGGATAATTATAAGTGGTAACGGTGCCAGAAAACAGCTTTGATGGCGCGTGGTTGATGTGGGAAGTGACTAAAGGCAATCTGAAATAAAGATGGAAGCAAGCGAACATGTAACGGATCTAGTTGCAAACGGTGTTTCAATGCTTAGAAACAAGGCCTAGAGATCATACTTTCACTAATGAACACTCTCATATAAATATCTTCTCTTTATGATACTACTTTGAACTACTCTCCGGTTGGACACTCTAATCCATGGTATGGCTATAACAGCACTCCTCAAAGTTTGCTTTCCCCATCTAGATAACCCCACACTGTCACCTTGAGCACTAGATGATTCCAACAAACACCACAATTTCATAGAAACATCCATCTCCAAATATAATGCATAACAAGTATTTGTAATCTCTAGCCTAAGTGCCACACGGTGCGCACACTGTCAACTTCACACACGTGGGGAGCGCAGAGATCTATTAAAGCACTTGAGTAGGAAGGTAGATCTACTTGATTACAAAGCTCATGATCACAATATTATCATGCATAGAGAGAGAGATGAAAACATAGCTACCGGTAGAACCCTTAACCTCGAGGAAGAACTACTCCCTCATCATCATGGGAATCAGCAACGGTGATGGAGATGGTGGTGGAGATCGATGGAAATGGCTCCGGGGACAATTCCCCATCCCGGCAGCGTGCCGGAACAGAGACTTTCTGTCCCCCAAATCTCCCCTTCGGAGGCGGCGGCGTTGCGAAACCTTTCGTGGCTGGACGCTGGATTATTTTGGGGTTTCTGCATAAGAGGCTTCTTATAGGCGAAGGGGCAATGTCAGAGGGTGTCCCAGGTGTTGGGTTCGCAGCATAGAAAACAAAAAATTTCCTACGATGGGAACTATACGCCAAGATCTATCTACTAGATACAAGCAACGGGTGGATATACATCCATAGAGAACTTACCCTCGAAGAAAACAAAGCTTTGTTAACGAGTTGGAACTCGTGGATGATGTAGTCGTACACTTTCCGATCTCAAGATTGTGATGAAGTCCAGCAGGTCCGGCTCCAGCACGTCCATCAGATCCAGCTCCAGCAAGTCCAGCACCACCAAGTCCAGCACCGCAAAGTAGCGGTGCATCCGTGATCAGACACACGTCCGGTATCCCGACAACCTCCGTCCCTCGGTCCAGCAAAGCAGCGGAAGCAGCAACTCCTTTCCAGATAAAGCCACCGGGAACATGTATCTCGCTAATCTGAGACCATGCGGGAATAATACTAGAGGGGGAGAGAGATCCTTCATGAGGAGGTGTGTGGAAGAAGGAGTGAGAGGGGGGGCCTTTTATAGGAGGAGGGGGGTATCCCCTCCATGGCCGGCGCCTCATGGAGGTGACCCCTCACCTCCCCCGTTCATGTCGTGGTAACTCCCTCCACATTAAAACGCCCCTTCACATTCTCTCTTAAAGTCTCCACTTTAAATGCATTAAATTTCTCCAAATTTAATGCTCTCTCATTTAATAAAACTCTTTTATTAAATTTATTCAGAATTTTGTTAATTACTTTAATTAACAAACATTCACATAAAACCCCCTGCAACATTTCAATATTACATGCAGAACCAGTTTCAGCAATTTCACTCGAAACAGTTTCGGTGTCTATTGAAATAATTCCAGCGCTTTCTTAAATCTTTATCTGAAACATATTTGCTCCAAATGGTGTCGGTATCCCTTAAGTGTGTCACCCTACGGTTCGCGAATAATGCAGACATGATCGAGACCCCTCTCAGATCAATAATCAGAAGCGGGACCTGGAGATCCATACTGACTCCTACATATTCAACGATGACTTCTGTGATCATGAGAACCTTTAACGCTAGTAACTAAATCCCTTTGTCTCATGATATAATACATGTCCGAGATTCGATCATCGGTATCCAAATACCTAGTTTGATCTCGTTACCGACATGCACTCTTTTCTCGTTCCTGTGATATAACATTCTAGTGATCACATCACTTGCTTGCAAGCTATCTTAATGTGATATCACCGAGAGGGCCCAGAGTATATCTATCCATCACCGGGACTGAAAAATTCCACTCATGATCCATGAGCCTCAATATAACACCTTCGTAGTACTGAACCCACCTTTATAGTCACCCTGTTACGGTGTGACGTTTGGTGTTATCAAGATACTCTTCTGGTGTTAGCAATTAACATGATCTTATGGTCTAAGGACTAAGATTACTTCGTATGATGTTATAGCAATATAAACATAATGACTTTGATCGTAATGCTATACTTCGGATGAATGTTCATCACATCATTCCACCAATGTTGTGACCTCGTTATTAACAACATCCAATGTCCATGATCAGGAAACCTTGATCATCTTGTTAATCAACGAGCTAGTTTATATGAGAGGCATTACTAGGAACTTTGTATTTTGTTTATTAAACACACATGTATCAGCGTTTACAATTAATACAATTGTAGCATGCAAAATAAACATTTATCATAAACATGGAATAAGATAATAACCACTTTATTATTGCCTCTCGGGCATATTCCCTTCAGTCTCCCACTTGCACTAGAGTCAATAATCTAGTTTAAAAAACCTTGCGTATTGAACAACTATGGATTTCTATTATTGCATATACGCGATTGCTAGTGGTTAACATAATCTCCATATTTGACAGTTTCAGGTCCGTGTGTATTTGCATGTCTTTGCGTCTCTACGCATCACTCATCTTCAAATGAGATGGCATTGTATAAATTTGGTCCTTTGGTGAGACCTTTAGTTCGTTCGGGTTAAAATATGTTGATATTATTGTCATACAATATATCTTCATAGTATTAGCCCACTTTGAACCACACCTAGTTTGATAACAAAGTACATAACACAAATGCCCTCCTTTGCTACTACTATAGCAGTCATATACTTAGCCTTTTGTTGTAGTATCCGTCACAATGTTTCAACTTTGGAACTTATCCAAATCCATCATGGAACATTCTTTCCATTACATTGTGCCACCCATAGTCTAAATTGAGATAAATTTTAATTTTATATCTTCTGACAAACTAGTATCAATGTAAAATTTTACAATGAACTCCCTTTAACTATTTGTCACTTATACATGATATATTCTTAGTTCTTCCAAAGCTCATAAGAATATCTTTACTATTGTCCAATGATCATCTTATGAATCATTCTGGTATGTGCTCATAACATTTAGAGCATAGGACATTCTGGATATATACATATCATAGTATAATCGAGCAAAATCTTCATGTGATTTTACTCACCAGGTGTTGAAACACTTGAATCTTGATACAATCCTTTCCATGCAGCAAGAACCTTTCTTGTTGTTTCCATATTGAACCCTTTCAATATATCATATATGTATGTCTGGCACAACCATGTTAGCGCCTCAATCTATCCATGTAGATATTGATGCCAAATATTCTGGTTTTGCCCAAGTCTTTCATCAAAATCTTATTTTAATGAAATTCTTAACTTGTGTCAATACAAGATACATCATTTCCAATCAACAATATGTCCTCTACATAATGTATTAGAAATATGTATCAGCACTCCCACTTAATTTCTTGCAAATGCAAGCATCTTCATCATCTCCGATGAATTTAAACTCTTTTAATAGTTTCATCATGGTGAAGATTCCAACTCCGCTATGCTTATGTCAACACCCGGATTTTTAATCCCAGATTCCTGGTATGTCATTCATCGCAATCCCAGGATTACCATTTTTGCGAGACATAATAGATTGGATATCACAGTACATCATCCATTACAAACCATACATAAGGTCTTAATACAACAAGCAGCGGATTAAACGATAAGCGTAGCGGTGGGGTCCATCTTCAGGGGCACATGCAATGCTGACGAAGGCAGATAATCCTAGTTATCATAGCCGTCCTACTGGCCATCATCTTGGTAGTCTCCTTCATAGTCTGGCCATGAGAATAGCTAGGGACAAAAGCCATGAGTACTCTTTAAGTACTCGCAAACTACTACTAACAAGTAGTATAAATTCTAAGGTAAAGTGCTAACTCTAAGTTTACTATAAAGTTTAGTTTGAAACCTAAGCTGAGTTCTAAAACAAAGAAAGATAAAATAAAGTTCTAGAATCACTTAAGTTGGGAAGCTATTGTCATAAACACAACCATGTTGTGGTCAAGTCAAGATTCATCATTCCTTCCATAAGTCATTTTGAAAACATCTGACAACGAAACAGTATGGCCATTCCAACTGTCCATAACCGCGGACGCAGCTATTCGAATAGTTTGACACTCTAAAGAGGTGGTACACTTTCACCACAAGATTCGATACATCTGTCAGGGATAACCCTGAATCATCATACTTAGTATGCAGATAATCAAACATAACCTTTCCTTTACACACCCTAGTATAAGCACCTCTCCTATGAGTATGGCCTCCCAACCATGACCATCTGTCATCTTGGGCACTGCATAGGTGGACAACATTGTGAGGTAGCCTCAGCTCAAACCTCTCCCACAAGGGAACTAATACTAATGCATATAAATTTCCAGCTAAGCCTTACCCAATTCAGGTATTGTGGTTGTACGGTAAATTTGGAATAGTATCGCATCCGAATCCAACCATCAGTTTTGTAAAAGGGTTAAGACTCATGCCTTAACATTTTCATCATCATAAATCATTTGTGTTTCTCAACACATGTCAAAAGATTTCAATAGAATGAATCATCATTCCAAGGTTTTCATAATTCATTTTCACCAAGTGCTCCCATCTAAAGTGACTAAAGTTTTATCTACCCTAAACTACTAAGTTAAGAGTGTTCACTCAGGTGGAAAGACGGGATCAATCTCATGCCATAGAATGACATCTAAAGTTATCTCTATAGGTCAAGTTTTATACTCTTTATGCTACCTACAAACAAGTAAAGAACTTTGGGTACAGTAAAGGAAGTAAAACTTGGAAAATAATACTTGGGGTAAATAATAGTCAAATTGGTATAACCAAAGCATGCCTAATGCATGTGCTTAGATTATCTAGCTTGCAAGGGTTAGCTTGCATTGTTAATGGTGGCTTGCCTTGTGCATGCAGTGGTTGAAGTTTTCTTCCTCCTCTTGATAGAACTCCTCTTCCTCAAAAGCTTGGTCGGTACTATCGTCTATAAATACATACGGAGTACACAATCACCAAACAATACTTAACTAGTCTAATTAGCACTCTAAGGCACACATTTTATGATCTATTATCATCACAAGCATCACAAGTTTCAATAACTAGTTTTATTCTTTTTATTCTAGAAAAGTAATTTCTACTCATTGAAAAATTAACTAAGATTTAATATTCACCACTTAAAATATGGGATCATGTGGGCACATGTCATCACCTCATATTCTAACATGTGGGAAAGTGATTTAAAGGTTGGATCACAATTACTTTGGTTTAAGTTCATTATTTAATGATTTAAAGTGACTAGAAATGCCTATATAGCATTATTTTGATACTAGTACAAAGTCACTGTATGTAAACCCTAATATTATTACATATTCATGTAGGTATGGTGAAATGTGATTTTTGAGAGTTGGAATCAACTCAAAAGCTATCATGGTTGATTTTATAAAAATGTTGCATGGTGCAAATGCTTTTGTCTTATTATTTTTACTAGGAGAGATCTCTAATTCTAGTTGAAATAAATCCAACGGGCTTGGGTAGATATTTTCAGTAGCTTTCTAACAAAATTGGAATCACTCCAATTGGATTTGTAAATCTCTCTGAATTGAATTTCAAACTACGGGACAGAACTAGGTTTAAACTAAAATAGAAAAATCCTAATTCAAACTAAATGGGTCACGCGGGAAAGCTAACGGGCCGGCCCAGTGACACTACGTGGCTTGGGGCACAGCTGAAAGGGGGTCCACCGGTCAGAGGCTCATAACACGCGAAGCGGTACGTGGCGATGTGGGCCGTTAGATTAAAACAGGGATCAACGGCTGGGGCTTGTCGTCGAGGACGGACCTATCACCGGCGAACTCTAACCCTAGCGGCTCGGTTGGGGTGCTTAGGGGGGCGTACCAGGGTTCCAGCAACGACGGTGATGGGGACAAACGAACTAGTCGACGATGGCGAACTCAGGGATGGTCGAGGCAGCTCCGGGGGTGGTCGCAATCAGCGGGCCCCTTCTCCTCTAGAGGCGGCCAACTCCGGTGAAATTCTGGCGACTGCGAGCTCGAGCGGCTCTGGCTAGAAGTGGGGAAGGTCAAGTGAGGTGAGGGGAGGTGAGTGGTGTGCAGAAAATGGCTGGGGGTGCCCTCCTTTTATAGCTCGACGATGCGACTGAAAGGCATGGGCGGGCGGCTCCGGTGAGAGTTGCACAGCGTGCTAGCGGCGTGGCTCGAGGTAGGGGACGGTGGCTGGTCTCCTTGCGGTGCTCTACGGTGTAAATGCGGGACTAGCGGCAGTGGTATGCGGTCGGGCGGTGCGCACGCTCTGAGCGGCAGAGGCGGCGGTCTCCACAGCGAGCGGTGGCTGTGGTACAATGGGCGGCGAACGGGCATGTCTGGCGTGTTCCTGGGGTCGTCGCGGAGCGGTGGGCATGGGCTGCGGTCGAGGGGCAGCGTGTACACGCGTGTCGGGCGCAGCGCTCTGGCGCGTTCTCGGCATGGTCCAGACGCACTGGGCGCAGCGCATCGGCGGTGGTCCACGGCTCGGCTACGCTTGGGGAGGGGACAGAGGGTGGCGGTGAGGTGTGAGCTAGCTAGTAGACATGGAGAGAGAGAGGGGTGGTCTGCTGCGACGGTTGCAAGTTTGGCCGGCGACATGGTGCTCGGGGTGGCTCGGCACTGTAGCTAGGGACAAGGGGGTGAGGTGTTTAGGGCCTGGTTTGATCAAAGGGAGACAAAGGGATTAAATGGAGATCAAATGGGGGCAAAACTCTGTACAAAAGTGAGCTATGTTTAGAGTGTAAACCCTGCCTGCCATGTGTTTGTGGAAATGGCCGCAAGAAGTTTATTTTTGAATTTTGAAAAGATTTTTGGTGGGTGTGCTAGTACTAAGCTTGAGACTCTGTGGGTTCTTGGGTTTTGAATTTTGAGCTCATTTGAATGGTTTTTGGAATAGGGTGATCTTCCCATATGAAATAGATTCAATTTTCAATTGCCAATTAAATTTAGTGTTTGAATGTTTTTGGCAGATCACAAGGTGGGCCTTGGTACATCATTATATGTACTAGCAAGGGGTGCAAAGATCCACATTTATCTCTATTAAGAAATGAGTCCTAGGAATAGCCAAAGTAGGCATGTTGATTAAAATGGCACAAATGACCATTCACTTCTTTTATTCATTTTGATTTGTTTTTCTTTGGGATTTGTTTGGGAATGATCTAGATGATGTTTATTTCACCTAAGAATCATTTTACAAGTAATGGATCACTTAATCATGGCAATTAAAATCAACTCCTATTTAAATGCACACACATATGAATGCTTTAATAATTTTAAATTGGAAAAGTTTTTGTTAACCCTATTTCTGATGATTTGGATTTTAATAACCCTGGATTAAAATGTTGGGATGTTACAGCTTACTTCAACTATTGAAGTTTGCATGCCCTTTTAGCACCCTTTGAATTAACAAAACCCTTCGGACTGTGTCATGTACACGTCCTAGGTAACCATTCTATTAGAAGAACCTCGTTTTGTTTATTCAACTACCATATACCAAATTATATGTAGTGGTTGCTACATTAATCCGTCAAGACTAAATATCGCTATGAAAGATCAAATCTTGGCATAGTCAACTCCTTGAACATTGTTGTAAACTTCTTTCCGACATGTCGGCTATTTCATAGATGTTAAACATCCATGTCTATTTCTTTATAGATCCAAACACGACCGATAGGCTTCACGCCTTTCCGGAGGGTCTTCCAAGTTCAGAAACTTGATTTCTCGTGTATGGGTACTATCATAGATTCTATGACTTCTAGTCATTTTATGGAGTCAGGGCCCATCATCGCTTCTTTGCATGTAGTCGGTTCAGCATTGTCAAAACAATAACGACTTGCTTATCAAATCACACTATTTGATTATTACCGACCCACACGGTTCAATAGGAACTCTAATCTCCGAGATCACACCCTTTGGAATGACGGGAGCCATGAGCATTGTGGCCGCCATCGGGACACTTTCCGGCGCTACGCTACTTAGCACATATAACTAAGGTTCAACAACCTTATCAAAGTTCTATTGTCCTCCCACTTAACTTTTCATGAAAAATTCCTTCTCAAGAAACTTGGTGTTCCAGGTAACAAACTCTTTTGTCCTCGGTGTTATGGAGAAATTCCATCAAATTCTTTGGGATAACCTACAAAGACGTGCTTATCCAACTTTGGTTGTAAACATTTTACTTATGCATAGCATACCAGAATTTAAGAAAAGACAATTCGGGTTTTATCCCAAACCATAACTTATATGGTGTCATTTCAACGGATCACGATGGTGCTCTTTTCAGTGTAAAAGTGGTAGTCTCTAAAGCTTCAATCCTTACAACATAATGGCAGTTTTATAAATGACACCCTTGATCTTACCATGTCAAACATGGTTTGATTTCATCTCTCGAATATGCCATACTCCTATGGTTTACTCGAAAACACAAATCATGGAACAATTCCTCAAATCTTAAGTGTTTTGCTAAACATGTAACTAAAATATCTTCCTTTATTATCAAATCATAAACTCTTTTATTTTCTTGTTACAATGATTTTTCACTTCATCTTGAAAGTCTTTGAACAATTTTCAAATGTTTCACACTTCTTCCTTATTAAGTAAATATATAGATATATTCACTCAAATTTCTGGAGAAAGCATATAAAGCAAAAAGATCCATCGCATATGGCTACATATAATGGACTATATACATCAATATGTATAATATCCAATAAGTTAGTCATCCGTTCCTCTTTGGCCTATGGACGGAGTTTCAATTATCTCAAGGAAAGTCTCACAAACGACAATTGATCAAAATCAAAGAATCCAAAAATCCATCAACATGGAGTTTCTTCATATTTCTTTCCAAAATAATTTAAACAACGATGTCACTTCATAAGTGATCTTTCAATCATTTGTCTTGCGACATTTTAGCAATAGTGTTTATGGATGTGATTTCTCCCACTAGACTTGTAAAAGTTCATCCATCCTTTATGGAATACGGTAATTATTTGAACAACCATTGTTCTCGTAATACCGGAACAAAATAACAATTATTAAAACAAATCTTGAAGGCTAGGTTTGACGACAACGAAAAACACAATAACACTTTATTTGTTTTCGGTGAACATCATCACTTATTCTTTTGCTAGTTACTTAGGCCATTACAGTTCATGAATTGCGTTGTCATGTATGACACTTCATACCAACCAATTCGGTATCCAATACCCGTATCCAATACCTTAGAACCACATTGTTTAACAAGCAAGGAATACAGCCATAACATGTATATCTTCTATAGACCTAAGTTGGACATATCCAACCTTTTCTTTTCTGCCAAATATTTTATAGATTCTCTTTCAACAATTCCTTTTCTTTTAAAAGAATCTATCAACATCAATAGTGGTGTCATTCACATGACACATAGTACAAAGTGTATATAGTCAAATACTAATACCTTTGAACTTGCACTTTGAAGTGGATCACCATCATCAAATGTTTGGTGTTCTTTCAAAAATCCATTCTTTAGTAATCTATTAGTGCAGTAAACATTTTACTTACATCTTCTATTCATCCTTATCATGACAACTTTCATGATCAAGCTACTATAGCCTGTAAGGAAGAATCGCAAGTATAATGTTAGTTCCCAAAACCTTTTTGGGAGATCCGGATGCTTAGCATCTCCATCCTTCAGAAATTCTCATACAATATGAGAACATGTATTTTGCGGAATTATACTCTATCATAAAGCGACCAAAAACATTGTTTCAGATATCACAATATCTTTCACACATGATGGTTTCTGAAACAATTTTCAGCTCCTATATAATCCTGATATTAAAACAACTTTTGAATATCAATAATCATGGAGGCAAACATGATACTTTAGATACTAACATTGGAATTCTTACTCTTGATTTAATACTACTTATTAAACTTCATGGAGTAAATAGAGTTTGCTGAAAGTTTGCAATAGGACTTATAAACTTTAAATTGACATTCAGAACAATACGATACCAGTTCGTAAAGTAAACATGCAGAATTCTATAGTTCTATTATCTCAATTAAAAATAAGCATAAGGTACTGAACAAACGCCAATGACTACAACAAATTATGCAAATTCACTTCGATTTAGTTTATGACAAATTGAGTTCGACTAATCCAAATTAGAAATGAAATCCCACTCAAAAACGACATCCCTCGTGCCTTTTTGGTGATTACATGAACCAAATCCCCTACACCAAGTCCGATCATCACGTGAGTCGGTGTAGCTTCAAAGGAGAGCATCATTATGGCCATCATATCAACTATATGACTCATGCTTAACCTTTCGGTCCGTGTTTCGAGGCCATGTCTGTACATGCTAGGCTCGCCAAGTAAGAACCTTAGTACTCGCGTGTGTAAAACTGTCTTACACCCGTTGTATGAAAGCGTAGAGTCGAGTACACCCGATCATCACGTGATGTCTCAAAACACGATCCATAAAACGGTGTATACTTAAGGAAGAACACATTTTTATCTTGATATCTAAATGAGTGATCATCTTAAAATGCTACTAAAACGCCAAACTAGCAATATAAGATGCAAACATCTAATGTGTAAAGTGAGATGATATGGTCCATGCATTTGATCTCTATCATATGCATCATGGTATGATCTCTATCATTCCTTTGTGTGTAAGGCCAAGGTCTATGGAACTTAACGTTAGGTGTATTGTAAGAGTATCTATCCTACATCTACTTACAACATTACCATATCATGACACTAGCCCAGCAACGATCTAAACTAGACGCCTCTAATTTATCCACTGCAAGTTTTACGTGGCTTAGGGCTTTCGGAGATAGAACTGTTCTTACCTACGAACATGGAACCACAACGAGGATAACCAAGTTATTAGCAACTCATTGTAAATCAGATATTGACTATAGTAGGAGAGACTGACACCCGCCAGCCACTTATGCAAAACTAGTTGCATGTCAGTTGTGGAACCGGTCTCATGTACGATGACATGTAAGGTTGGTCCGGGCCGCTTCATCCCACTATGCCACCAATATCCAAAATACATGAAAGAAGCAATAACATGATCATCATCGCCCACATATAAACATATGTGTACTACCTATGCAAAGCACCTACGCATAGATCAGGCTCTGATACCACTGTTTGGTTCGTAGCATAGAAAACAAAAAAATTCCTACGATGGGAACTATACGCCAAGATCTATCTACTAGATACAAGCAACGGGTGGATATACATCCACAGAGAACTTACCCTCGAAGACAACAAAGCTTTGTTAACGAGTTGGAACTCGTGGATGATGTAGTCATACACTTGCCGATCTCAAGATCGTGATGAAGTCCAGCAGGTCCGGCTCCAGCACGTCCATCAGATCCAGCTCCAGCAAGTCCAGCACCACCAAGTCCAGCACCGCAAAGTAGCGGTGCATCCGTGATCAGACACACGTCCGGTATCCCGACAACCTCCGTCCCTCGGTCCAGCAAAGCAGCGGAAGCAGCAAATCCTTTCCAGATAAAGCCACCGGGAACATGTATCTCGCTAATCCTAGACCATGGGGGAATAATACTAGAGGGGGAGACAGATCCTTCACGAGGAGGTGTGTGGAAGAAGGAGTGAGATGGGGGCCTTTTATAGGAGGAGGGGGGTACCCCCTCCATGACCGGCGCCTCATGGAGGTGACCCCTCACCTCCCCCATTCATGTGGTGGCAACTCCCTCCACATTAAAATGCCCCTTCACATTCTCTTTTAAAGTCTCCACTTTAAATGCATTAAATTTCTCCAAATTTAATGCTCTCTCATTTAATAAAACTCTTTTATTAAATTTATTCAGAATTTTGTTAATTACTTTAATTAACAAACATTCACATAAAACCCCCTGCAACATTTCAATATTACATGCAGAACCAATTTCAGCAATTTCACCCGAAACAGTTTCGGTGTCTATTGAAATAATTCCAGCGCTTTCTTAAATCATTATCTGAAACATATTAGCTCCAAATGGTGTTGGTATCCCTTAAGTGTGTCACCCTACGGTTCGTGAATAATGCAGACATGATTGAGACCCCTCTCAGATCAATAATCAGAAGCGGGACCTGGAGATCCATACTGACTCCTACACATTCAACGATGACTTCTGTGATCGTGAGAACCTTTAACGCTAGTAACTAAATCCCTTTGTCTCATGATATAATACATGTCCGAGATTCGATCATCGGTATCCAAATACCTAGTTTGATCTTGTTACCGATATGCACTCTTTTCTCGTTCCCGTGATATAACATTCTAGTGATCACATCAGTTGCTTGCAAGCTATCTTAATGTGATATCACCGAGAGGGCCTAGAGTATATCTATCCATCATCGGGATTGAAAAATTCCACTCTTGATCCATGAGCCTCAACATAACACCTTCGTAGTACTGAACCCACCTTTATAGTCACCCTGTTACGGTGTGATGTTTTGTGTTATCAAGATACTCTTCTGGTGTTAGCAATTAACATGATCTCATGGTCTAAGGACTAAGATTACTTCGTATGATGTTATAGCAATATAAACATAATGACTTTGATCGTAATGCTATACTTCGGATGAATGTTCATCACATCATTCCACCAATGTTGTAACCTTGTTATTAACAACATCCAATGTCCATGATCAGGAAACCTTGATCATCTTGTTAATCAACGAGCTAGTTTATATGAGAGGAATTACTAGGAACTTTGTATTTTGTTTATTAAACACACATGTATCAACATTTCCAATTAATACAATTATAGCATTCAAAATAAACATTTATCATAAACATGGAATAAGATAATAACCACTTTATTATTGCCTCTCGGGCATATTCCTTCACCAGGGGCCCACACGACCTGGTTGCACGACCAGGGGGACCCGCACCACCACATGGTGTGGCTAGCCCCTGGTCCCTCTCCGTCTCGTCTTCTGGCTCCGTGAGTCTTCCGGTAATATATCGACTTTGGCTTTTGTCCGGTGCAATTCCGAGAATATTCATTTTCTAGCTTTTCTGGAACCAAAAACAGAAGAAAACAGGCAACTGGCACTGTGGCATCTTGTTAATAGGTTAGTTCCAGGAAATGTGTAAAAGTACTCCAAAGTGTGGACAAAACATAAGAAAGTAGATATAAAACAAGCATGGAACATCAAAAATTATAGATATGTTTGCAACATATCAACATCCCCAAGCTTAACTCCTGCTCGTCCTCGAGTAGGTAAGTGATAAAAAGAAAAGAATAATTTTTGAGGTGACATGCACCATCACAATCTTGATCAAAGTATTTGTAGAACATTGATAGATGGGATCATAGTACTCTAAACATGAGCATGAAAGATGAAGTTCTAACAATAAGGCATAGTGAGGATACAAACAAAGATCATGTATAACAATGCATTGAAAGACGTTTGTTTGTTTCACATATATAAAACATAGCATAGTGGCATTCAGCTTGCCCCTCATGGAGTAGCAAAACATAAATGCATAGGACACCTTCAAAGTTCATAAGGGTGACTAGATATAAATAGTTCAAGAACAAGCAATATCAACATTATGAATCAATCAATAAGTTTTGGGACAATGCACATTAAACTAAGAATGACCGCTATGCTCTCTGAATAGGTGCATAAAGATAGAAGATGGAGACTCAACATAAAAGTAAAAGAAAGGCCTTGATAGAAGGAAGCGGGGATTCAAGTCTCATAAAGAGCTTCCAAAAATTATGGTACTTATTAGCTTTTAGCTCTCATTGCCCCTATCATAAGCATATTTAGGTGATTAAGGTTAAAGTGAACAAACTATGGAGTATATGCTTGACAAAGTATAAGTTGGAAATCTCATGTCCCTTGAATACGAGGGCCGCTCCTCATGCTACTCAAGTTTAGTTACCGGTAAGTTCTTGTCATAGTAAGTATATGTGTATCATAGAAAACCGCCAACGGGATACCCCATGCCCGATGATATGGAAGAATCCCCATATCAAAATGACAAGGCAAGCAGACAATAAGCATCTCAGCATCTTCTTATTTACCATGGGAAAATGGTGCTTTATTCTCTCTTTCCTCTTTTCTCATCTTTTTTTCTCAATCTCTATCTCTTTTTTATAAGAAAAATTCTTCATAGATTGCTCATTATGGTTACGCTGTAAGTTTCCACCATGATTAGGCATGGGTTAGACCAGCCGCCCAGGCATTTCCCTAACACACATACATAACTCCGTGGAATTACAGGCTCCCCTTTAATTTCACACCGACGACATCCATAAACAAAAGAGCATGATATCAACTGGGTACAATGTACAAGTGCAATGTTGAAAGCGTTCCCCATGACAGCATGGTTCTGCTAATCCCAGCGTATAAGTGCAAGCATATACAACATAGATGACACAATGGTTCAAGTTTATTAGGGGCAAGAAAAGTAAAGTGTGCCATCAAGTTTGTGAGAGCTTTAATCACTAATTTTCACATAACAAGTTTAATTCCGAAGGTAGATAAAAACATGAATATACTTGGAATAGCAAATGCTAATAGGTAGGTATGGTGGACTCTTTGCAATAACTTGGTTTTATTTGGAGTTGGATGCATGAGTGGAACTCATACTTGGTATGGAGGCTAGCAAAAGACTGGGAGCGACCAACTAAGAGAGCAATAATGGCCATAATCATGCAAAGCAATAAAAGATTATTAATTAAAGCATAAAGTGATATTACAAGTCGAAAACTAAACGATCATAGAGGCTATGGTGACTTGGTATAGTCTTAACATGGTGTGAGCATGTGCCAAGTCAACCCAAATAAAGCATCAAAGGAGAATACCACAATATTATGCTTTTATATGCTAAAACAACGCATGATTCTTTCAAGGAACATTAAGCAATCTCAATTGTTTGTAACAAGTCATGCTACAGCAATAATTACAAAGCATAAAGTCAAAGTAATATCAAACATGACATGATAAAGTCTAGGCCACAGTCAAAACAAGATCCTTTTTGTACCACTCATAAGCATGAAACTTCCTACTCTTTTCCAACACCAATCGAAAACTAAAGCTAAATGCAGTGCTAGCAAAGGAGGACACTCACAGAACAATAGGAGTGAAAACTAGAGTGTTCTAGGCAATAAATAACAGGGTGTGTCTCTCTCCAAAAGAAGTGTGTTGGGATCCAACCAACTTATTACAGCAAAGAAAGCAAAAGAAAACTAAAAGCAAAAATGAAGATGCTCCAAGAACAACACAATTGTGCATGAAACGATAAAAATGAAGTGTTTGGAAGAAACCTGAGATTTTTATTGATGAAGAAGGGGATACCTTGGGCATCCCAAAGCTTTGACGCTTCTACTTCTTAGATATTTCTTGGGGTGACATGGGTGGCATCCCCAAGCTTGAGATTTTGTCCATACTTCATCTTATCACATTACTCTTCCCTACACTTTAAAATTTCCTTCATAGAAAACTTCACACAATTTTCATTAGCAACATTAGTGTACTCAAGATACTAAGTATTTAGGTTCAGTTTCAACATAAGTAAAACTTCCATTAAACTACTGTAGCAATTCCTTTTAAAAGTTCAAGAAATTGGCAAGAACTCAAAGAGAAAGAGATTAAGAGGCCAATGCAAATAATGGCAGAAATCTATCAAAATAGACCAGCAGGAAAAAACCAATTTTTTCGAAGACCTTATGTTACTCAAATCGAAAAGTGTTGAACTAACGAAAGTTAGATAACAACCTGGTGGGCAGAAGCACAAAAAATTACATCTCAATCCGACATGTAGAGATTTTTCACGAATTTTTACAGCTAAGCACAAAAATCTGTTTCGGGATAACAACTTTCCCAAGTCTTACTTCCCTCTCATTAGTGGTTATTCTTGGCACAAAAACCAAACAAAAATGATAAGGAGAGGTTATTACAGAGGTAACTTCCAAGTCTCAACTAAAACTTTTGGGTTATCTCACAATAAGTACTTTCCTTTAACGCCTTTAAGTTAGGCATGATAGTTTGAGAAGATGCTCACATAGGAAATATGAATTGAAGTAAAAGAGAGCATCAAGAAGCAAATTCAAAACACATTTAAGTCTAACCCACTTCCTATGCATAGGAATCTTGTAAAGAAACAAGTCATTAAAGCACAAAGCAACAAGCATAGGAAAGCAAAACAAGTGAAACTTCAAGACTTTCAACATAAAGAGGGGAAACCTAATATTATTGAGATGCATAAAACCATGTTTCCCTCTCTCATAATAACTTTCAGTAGCATCATGAATAAAATTAACAATATAACAATCACATGAAACATTCTTATCATGAGCCACGTGCATAAAAGAATTAATACACTCCACATAAACATAGTCATTCTTATTAATTGTAGTGGGAGCAAATTTAAGAAAATAGCTATCATTATTATTATCATCACCATAATCATCAAATATAGCAGGTATATTGTAGTCATAATTAATTGTCTCCTCAATAGTAGCTGGACTGAAAATATCATACTCATCATTGTAATCATCTTATATCAGAGGCATAGTATCATCAAAGTAAATTTTCTCCTCCGTGCTTGGGGGACTAGAAATATCATGCTCATCAAAACCAACCTCCCCAAGCTTAGACTTTTCCATAACATTACCAATAATGGTGTTTAAAGAATTCATACTAATAACATTGCTATTAGCATGCAAATGAAGTTCCATAGGTTTTTTAATTTTCTCTTCAAACACTTCATGTCCTAACTCAAGATAAATACTATAAAGCTCTCTAAATTTTTTGTTGCTTTCCATTAAGCCTAACTAGTGAAAACAAGAAACAAAAAGACAAAATTGCAGAATCTAAAGGAAATAACTTCGAGCACTCACACACCAGCAACAGTGCTAGAAGATAGCTTAGTATCTAGAGGATGTGAGTACCTTTTACCTTACCTCCCCGGCAGCGGCGCCACAAAATAGCTTGATGTGTACGCACTTCTATTCTTGTAGACAGTTGTTGGGCCGCCAAGTGCAGAGGTTTGTAGAACAGCAGCAAGTTTCCCTTTAGTGGATTACCCAACGTTTATTGAACTCAAGGAGGAAGTGGTCAAAGGTATCCCTCTCAAGAAACCCTGCAATCAAGATACAAGAAGTCTCGTGTGTCCCCAACACACCCAATACACTTGTCAGGTGTATAGGTGCACTAGTTCGGCGAAGAGATAGTGAAATACAAGTGCTATGGATAATTATAAGTGGTAACGGTGCCAGAAAAGAGCTTTGATGGCGCGTGGTTGACGTGGGAAGTGACTAAAGGCAATCTGAAATAAAGATGGAAGCAAGTAAACATGTAACATATCTAGTTGAAAACGGTGTTTCAATGCTTAGAAACAAGGCCTAGGGATCATACTTTCACTAGTGAACACTCTCATATAAATATCTTCTCTTTATGATACTACTCTGAACTACTCTCCAGTTGGACACTCTAATCCATGGTAGGGCTATAACAGCACTCCTCAAAGTTTGCTTTCCCCATCTAGATAACCCCACACTGTCACCTTGAGCACTAGATGGTTGCAACAAACACCACAATTTCATAGAAACATCCAACTCCAAATATAACTCATAACAAGTATTTGCAATCTCTAGCCTAAGTGCCACACGGTGTTTACACTGTCAACTTCACACACGTGAGGAGAGTAGAGATCTATTAAAGCACTTGAGTAGCACGGTATATCTACTTGATTACAAAGCTCATGATCACAATATGATCATGCATAGAGAGAGAGATGAACACATAGCTACTGGTAGAACCCTTAGCCTCGAGGAAGAACTACAACCTCATCATCATGGGAATCAGGAATGGCGATGGAGATGGTGGTGGAGATCGATGGAGATGGCTCCGAAGGAAATTCACCGTCCCGGCAGGGTGCCGGAACAGAGACTTTCTGTCCCCCAAATCTCCCCTTTGGTGGCGGCGGCGCTACGGAACTTTTCGTGGCTAGAGACTGGATTATTTTGGGGTTTCTGCATCGTAGGCTTCTTATAGGCGAAGGGGCGATGTTAGAGCGTGGCCCAGGGGCCCACACCACCTGGTGGCACGGCTAGGGGGACCCGTGCCACCACATGGTGTGGCCAGCTATTGGCCCCTCTCCGTCTTGTCTTCTGGCTCCGTGAGTCTTCCGGTAAAATATCGACTTTGGCTTTTGTCCGGTCCAATTCCGAGAGTATTCATTTTCTAGCTTTTCTGGAACCAAAAACAGAAGAAAACAGGCAACTGGCACTGTGGCATCTTGTTAATAGGTTAGTTTCAGAAAATGTGTAAAAGTACTCCAAAGTGTGGACAAAACAGAAGAAAGTAGATATAAAACAAGGATGAAACATCTAAAATTATAGATACATTTGCAACGTATCAACAAGGCACAGACACGTGGGCGAGCCAGGGATGGTTGTTTGATCAACAAAAAGTTATAGGGGGTTTTCTGCAAAACCTTCTAGTTACTTACAAGCATGTGGCTTACAGGTGGGACTCATGGTGGATGCCAGGTTGATGAACTAAAAGGCCAGGGGTATCTAGGAAATTCCATGCGGGTTAAATGAACTACTGTTCATTGTCCTTGGCGTTAACTAAAGAACCTGATGAAGCACGACAGACAACAAAAAAATTAAGGCGCTACTAGGGGTCGATCTGGGCACATCGGGCTTGGCTAGATAGTGCGGAACCACTGTGGTGTCTCAAGGCTGGTGCTAGGTTAGCGGCGTGGCACAGGTTAAGCAGCAACAACTCGACACCGACGACCAAAACACGGCGGCGCCAGGCGCGGCATGGTTGAGCATGGGGGCGCAGACAGGTGGGGCTTCACGACGCGAAGCTAGGGCGATCGACGCGGCGCAGTGATGCGGTAATAAGACGATAGATACCATAGACAATATATTCCTAGCAGCATGTGCGCGACAAAGGCGGGCACCCCAATGGCGGTAGGCGAACAGGGTGAGACGTGCGGCAGGAAAGGTGTTCAACGGAAGGCTATGGTGATGCAAGAAGCGAGCATGCAGGGGACCTTGTCCAGGGGATAGAGCTGCTCATCGCAGGGGTGGTGGTGTAGATAGAACAGCCTGAAGCGACAACGATCAGGGACGGGGCTCGCCGCGCACGGCTAGGGTTTCTTCTCATCCTCGCGCTCGTTCTGCTGGTCCTGGTGGTGTTCTTCCTTGCCATCATGTATAGGTAGGCTCCTGCAGCATCCCTGATCTTCCTCAACACCTCAGGTCCTCTCCTTCTCTCCAACATCGGTAGCAAGGTGGTGGACAAGGGTGTGGCTATGGTAGAGGCTAGGCTTAGCAGGGGAAGGTGTGGATGGGAGATGGGTTCTGGGCAGCGCCCCTAGGATGGATCTGACCGATCAAGAGGGTTGGTGGGTTGCTAGATAAGGACAGGAGAGGGAGAGCAAGGCTCGGGTTAGGGTTAGACAAAAAGGTTAACTTGGTTACTTTTTCTCCTCTTCTCTCTCTCCCTATCTCTCTCTCGAGGTGGATGGTGGGGTGACCAGGGTTAGCTAACGAGGAACCTGGGCATCTAGGGTGGCTTGATCAGCAAGCAAGATGGAGGAAGGCGATGTGGAGGGATTGTGGCCAAGCTTTGCATGTGACCAAGGTTGGGTTTGGGTTAGGGCTAGATGGGGTGAGACAAGGGTGGCATGGTGTGGTGGTGGTGATGTTGGTGTGGCCTGAACCAAACCACAAGAGGGAGGGAATCAGGTTTAGCTAGGTATATAGATGGGTAAGCTAGGTTTAGGTCCATTAGTTTGATTATTTTTATTTTGTTGAAACTCCACCTTGTTCAAAACAAGAACAAGCAAACTTCTCAAAAGCACCAAGAATAAGAAGGAATCATGGCTAGGTGGTCAAGTTTGCTTGATTTTATCTTCATTGGATTGAATTCAAAGTCAAATAAGTGCCATAATCTCAATAAAACCAATAAACACATGGAGAGAAGAGGAATTGGTCTTGCATGTCCGTGCATGCATTAAATACATGATTGCTAGTTGTGAAAACAACCACCATTTGACATTGGCCATGATTTAAACAACTCCCCAAATTGAGTTTAAATTCAATGAAAGAAGCTTATGGAAGCTTCACCAATCCACATGGTTTATATTTGATCCAGGATCATACTTGAATAAAGGTAGCTCATGCTAGTGTGTATGGCCCACTTATATTTGATATAGCCACTCTAAATTCAAGAAGTCCACAAATTCAAATTAAACCATATTAAAGGATATAAGGAACACTACTCACATATCATGCAAAGGTGGCCATGTGGCTCCCATCTCCATATTGTGAAAACAACATGGTAACAAGAATGGAAGCATGTAGAAAAGAAGTGAATCCACCCCAATACATATGAGCTAGATTCAATTACCAACCAAAATGCAATGGCTCATATATAATTAGGATGGTGGAGTTTATATGGAGACAAAGAAAGGTGGTGGAAGAATAAAACATATGCCCCATCTCAACTTGGGCATCAAGCACAATATCAAGAACCAAACTATAATATATCAAGAACCAACTACAATTTATCAAGAGGCAATACAATTAATAAAGCAAATGCATATGAGGGGGAAACCAAATAAAGGGATTTTATATGATGCTCAAATGCAATGTGGCATGGTGACATGAGCATGATATAATGCAATGAAATTAATGATATGTAGGAAGTAGCAATATATAGACTAGGCAAGTGATGAGTGCATAATTGCATCATGTTTTATATTATTATTTTGCATTGTAGTTGTAGAATCTTGGTATTTTACGGTGTTCGTGTGCACATTTTATGTCTGATTCCACCAGGATCAGGATAGATGATGGATATAATGGACATAATTCTTGGTGCAGTTGTACTAGGGAGAAAATGAGTCAAATACAACGTAACGCTTATTTGGGAAATATCAATAACACTATAAGAAAACCCGAAGCGATCAAGGCATCCAGACGATTTAACGACCAACTATATGACGGGAATAATTTTCCGGCCATATAGTTCCCGCCGTATAGTTGACGCCGCCACGGCCTCCTCAAATAGTTTCACCTCGTGCAACTAGATCATAGAGACGACATACAAAACAACCAAAAAACACTGAAACCTCACCTCTAGAAGGCATCTGGAGGGGGAACTCATCCACCGAGGATCCATCTTCGCACTGCACAGATCCGAGAGGCTAAGGCATCGATCTTCATCATCAACCGCTGCATCACCATCATCTCCATCCATCACATCTACATCTTGTCTAGATCTTGTTGTAATTTCCGTACTTTTTGTTGATATATACAAGTACTATTGATCTATTATAGATTCCATTGTTTTTGCCATGATGTTGATTGCCTCCATGTCTAAGTAGCTCATTAGTTCTTGGGGAGATGGAGAAACCCTTGTATGAGATTGAAATAAGATTAAGTTTATTATCATATTCATCGTTGTGACCATGTGTTAGATTGTCTTCATCTTGATGTTGGGAGAAGTCGACCTCTCAATATTTGCCTCTTATGGGGACTTGATGGAGGGAACTACTTGTTGGTAAATGGAGGTGTGTTAGCACTTACAATGACTATAAAGTTGTTGGCACCCCTTACATATCAACTTGGGAAATTAAGGAAACTCATGGAACACTATCCATGCCATGGGATACGTCCTACGGGATTAAGTCCCTTAATAGCGCAGTAATTCGATTGATCCTGATTATTGACTGTTGTGGTTATGAGGATGATGTGAGCAGTGGTTGATGCCTATTTGTCCAAATACGGAGTTCCTCCCACACATACATAGTTCAAAATGTTCATGATAATAAAGTTTACTATAGTTCTTTATAATGCTAGAGGTGCATCCGCTACTCCCTGAGAATGCCTTTTCCCTATTGTAGTTCTAATCTATTTTACATACGCGATACATACTTTCTGTGTTCAGTTATTTTACTTTATTTATTGTTCTCTTATACCAAAAACCCAAAAACACCTTTTTACACAATACTCGCATTTTATCTTGTTACTTAGAACTTTATTTAGCATTTCTATTGTAGTATTTAATTCAAGAGTTATTAGACTACAGACTCCTGCTCCCGGTAGGATCGATATCTTTATTTTGAAACTAGCTACAAACGATCTGTGCACTTGCAGTCATCAAGCTATTTTTTGGCACTGTTGCCAGGGGGCTAAGCGTTTTAGGTCTTTTAGTTTTTTCTTATTTATATTTGTCTTGCTAAGTTATGTTTTGAGTTACTGGTTTCCACCAACATGATGGAGTTTGATCATATGACTAATGCTAACCCACTCAGCCACTTTTGGAAGCCCTATGATATTTATAAAAGAGACAACTCCAACGAGAAGGGGGTTTGAAATAAATCCTCTACTACTTGGTATTCTACACAAGAAGCAATTTACGAGAAATGAAGAAGATCCTGATCCATATGAGCATATTGCATGTTTCAAAGATATATGTGGCACTTTCCAATTACCGAGATATACCGCTAATGAGGTAAGGGTTAAACTTATTAGTTAGACTTTGACTAGTACAGCTCTCTCATGGTATAGATCTCTACCCCATAAGCCACCACTACTTGGGATAATTTAGCCTATGAGTTCTAGCAAAATATTATCCATTATCAAAATCTTTCGGAATCAGGCGTCTTATAATGACTTGGAGGAACCGTCCTAATGAAGCACTAGTAAGAGCTTATATCAGATTTAAAGATTTACTTAATCAATGTCCTCATCATGATTTTCCTGAATGGTATTTATTGCATATCTTTTATGGCGATTTAATTGAACCTAATAAAATTGAACTAGACTCTTTTGCAAAAGGAGCTTTTATGAATCTTCCTATAACTAAAGCTTGGGCCCTACTTAATAGAATTCGCGATCATAGAGTTTCATGGAATTTTTGTCTAGGAAGCAAAGGAGGCATAAAAATATATTATGATTGTATTCATGACTATAATAAAAAGGGCCATGTTAAAGAATTATCTAAAGAACATTATTTGGATTTATATCTTGTGTTGCATGTTGTTAATGCTTTTACAAAACACATCAAAGCTCCAAAAGAGGGTTTGGTCAAGTATGATCCACCACCCGAACCTGAGAAGAAGAAAGAAGTATGATCCAAATTTCTTTAGTTCCTAGTTTTTCTTGAATCTCGGGACGAGATTCTGTTTAAGAGGGGAAGGTTTGTAACATTTCAAAAAATATGAAATGAGGATGTCAATTTCCAAGCAACCAAAATTAGGTTTAACCAAAAAAACTTTTAATTTAAAAAACAATGAATGCAAGTGTGTGTTTGTTAATGATGTGTGAATGCATGATATGCCATGTTTTGTTTGTTATAAATGATGAGAATTGGTTTAAAGATCAACACAATATAACCTAGGTCAAATCAAAACCAAACCAAAGAAAAAGAAAATCAAAATATAAAGCATATATGCTAATGGTCACTTTTGCAAATTTTAACACTTAGCTCACTTTGAGCATCTCTATTAAATAATTTCAAAAAGAAACAATTCCATTTATTTTCTCACCTTGCTAGACCAAGTGACAATGAACACAAGTGAGCTTTCAAACTTACAAGAAAAAATTCAAATTCATTTGGAGCACTTTTCAAAATTGAATCTGTCTACTGCATCAAGATAGCAAATTTTCAAAAACCATCAAAACCTTCTTCACTTGGCCAACCCTTGCAACCAGAGACTCTCAAGCTTATGATCAACAAACCCACTAAATAGAATTCCATTTCTTTTCTCACCTTGCTAGAACAAGTGAGAATGAACACACGTGAGCTTTCAAACTTACAAGAACAAATTCAAATTCATTTGGAGCACTTTTCAAAATTGAATCTGTCTACTGCATCAAGATAGCAAATTTTCAAAAACCATCAAAACCTTCTTCACTTGGCCAACCCTTGAACCCGAGACTCTCAAGCTTATGATCAACAAATCCACTAAATAGAATTTGAAAATTCAAGTCTTTTTCTCTTGTGGCCATTTGATCAAACACTTACTGAGCACAGTACAGAACTACCTACTCCCCACTGTTTAGATCATTGTTGTGATCATCTTTTATACCTCACTCGGCCTCCACAACTCGCCCACACTCGCCCTAGTACCAGCCCATGCTACTAAGCCTCGCTCACTCGACCATTTGACTAGTGTTAACCGTACCCGAGATCACCATGCCACCCCGATATGGACTCAATGCTACATGCCTCACCGCACTCACCCACGACCGCTAGGAGCTAGCCGTGACCTTGCCGCACCCGCTCGTGTACGCCTCGACCAACGCCAGCCCGTGGAAATGCCAGCGCAACCGTGCCCATTTCTCTATCTGCCATGCCGAGACGCGCACCAGTACGCCGAGCAATCCCGCGCGACCACTCCACGCCTCGCCCTCCCCTCGCATCAATGCACTCTCCATGACGCTTGCAATCTCCCAAACATTCCTGTTTGACCCCGCGTGACTTGTACACGCCGTACGCCGTGACGAACACCCGTGGTACCTGAGGATGGCATTGATGTTCCCGACCGTTTGAGACCGTGCCTCGTCGCGCCACTGTGCTCATGATGATCACTAAGAATCATTGCATCAGCCTACCCCCTCAGCCATAACCATAGCTCACTGTAACACCGTCCTGGACGAGCCCGAACCATGCCCTGATGCTCCAATTGCTGGGGTATAAATGGACCCCTCCCCTTGCCTCAAAACGCACCCCACTCGACTCCCCTCTCACCCAGCAACCTCTCTGACCCATCCCGGAGCAAGGCAAAGCAAGCAGCACCGGAATTTCACCGGAGTTCACCATAGAAGTGGCGGAATGGAGTCAGCGCTAGGAGCCGCCCCAGGACCAGGCGCGACTACCATTCAAACCGATGTCGTCGTCCAGTTCATCTACCCACCTCGTCGTACCTAGCTGGAGCCCTGGTAAGCCCCCGACGACCCTCACCATAGAATTAGGGTTGAATCCCGCGCACGTTGTGTGATGGAGACGACGACGCGGAGCCATTGATCGGGCTCTAATCGTGCATCTAGGAATAGAGCATACCGCTTCGAGTTGGATCAGCCGCTGACGTGTGGGGCTAGCGCAAGTGAGGCCCGCTGCGCGCGCGCTGTGTAGTTGGGCCAGCCCAGAAGCTTTCCGGTGCGCACCCACTAATTCAAATATAGGTTTTTCTTTTATTTCCAAACCCTATTCTGTAGGTGACTTTGCAATTGAATTCCAGAAGATTCACTGAACCAAATTGCATGATTCCAATTTTTTTAGAAAGGAAATGAAAATATCTAGACACTCCCATTAGATTCAAACATTTTGGAATTTGTAGGTCACCCACAGTAAAAATAACAAGGCAGTGACTTTTCCAACTTCAAACAGTTTTCTAAAATCAACCATAAAGGTTTTGAGTTGATTACAATTGTAAAAAATATATAGTTTTACATGTAGTAGTCATGGGCTAGGATGAAAAGAATGGCTATATAGTCATTTCTAGTCATTTTATTTATATTAAATGGTAGTATTAAACTTTGTAATATATGCCATCTACTTTAAATCACATTTCCAATGTATTGGAATATGTGGTGATGACATGTGTCAACATGATCCCATTTTTTAAATTGGAGAATATTAAATCCTAAGTATTTTTCAATGAGTAGAAATTGCATTTCCAAAAGAGGATAAATAAGACCATGTCACTAATTCATGTGGTGATTGAGATGATGCTAGATCATCTAGTGTGAGCCTTTGTGTGATGAATAGAAGTAGCTAAGTATTGTTTGGTGATTGTGTACCTCGTATTTATTTATAGACGCTAGTACCAACCCGGGCTACGAGGAGGAAGAATTCTACGAAGAAGAAGAGGAGAACTTCAACCACTTTACCAACCAAGCAAAGCTATAACTATGCATGCTATTTTGATGCAACCTTGATTATACCAAGCCCAAGTTTTACCTACAAGCTTTATTTTATTCCATTTACCTAAGTTTCTTAAATAGTTAATTATTAGTGATTAGTGGAAAGATAGGACAGATGCCATCAAGAGCATATAACTAGGCTTGGTAGTTACACTTAGTTAGCACCCCTCAATTGTGACACCCTCATTGAAAGGTGCTAGTGCTAAACTAATATTGATCACTTTAGATGGGAACACTTGGAGCAAAGAATTATGAAAACCTTAGAATGATGAGTCATTTTATTGAAATGTTTTGACATGGGTTATGAAACAAAATGACTTGAAGATGATGATGAATGAGGGATGTGACTTAACTTTGAATAAAAACTGATGGTTGGGTTCGGATGCGATACCATTCCAGCTTTACCATATAACCACAATACTTGAATTGGGTAGGGCTTAACTGGAAGTTTATGTGTCTTAGTATGGGTTCCCTTGCGGAAAAAGGGGTTAAGCTAAGGCTACCTCGTGGCTGTGAGCGAAAGAAGTGACCACCTATGTAGTTCCCGGGATGGCGGATTGCCATGGCTTGGAGGCCAAGCTCATAGGGGAGGTGCCTATACTAGGGTGTGTAATTGAAAGGTTATGATTGATTATCCGCATACCAAGTATGATGATTCAGCGCTATCCCTGACAGATGTATCAAATGTTGTGGTGAAAGTGTACCACCTCTGCAGAGTGTCAAACTATTCAAATAGCCGCGTCCGCGGTCATGGACAATTGGATGGCCATACTGTTCCATTGTCAGATGTTTTCAAAATGACTTGTGACTTGAAATATGATTTTGACTTGACCATAATAGGGTTGTGGAAATGAGAACTATGTTTCCACTTGAGTAATATAGAAAACTAAAATAGGTCTTTACTACTAAGTACTTCTGAATTAAAGCTGGCTTATTGCAAACAAACCTAGAGCTTAGGGTTCCTACTAGAATTGTCTTACTTGCATTAGTGATAGTTTGCGAGTACTTTAAAAGTACTCATGGCTTTCTCCCTGGCTATTCCCATGGCCAGACTATGAAGAGGAGTATCCAGAGGACGGACAGCAAGACGTCTACGATAACTAGGATCATCTCCCATCATCAGCATTGCTTGTGACAATGAAGATAGAGTCTCTACTACGTTTATTTACACTTCTTTGATGTGTATTAAGACTTGATCATGAGATCAACTATTTGTAAGACTATTATGGTTTGTAATGGATGAGGTATTGTGCTATCAATTCTGTTATGTCTCGCAAAAATTGTATTCATGGGATTGCGATGTACGGCATAACATGCATCTAGACTTAAAAATTCGGGTGTTTACAAGTTGGTATCAGAGCCATCCCGACCATAGGAGACCCTAGTTAGAATGGACATTTGAAAAACTTAGTTTCAAAACAAAGGAAGTGAGTATTTATGAAAACTTATTGTCACTCTTATCCTTGAGATTCTTTCAAAAAAAAGAGTTCACATGTTCCTCAAAATTCTTGCAATCCTACATAAAATTTGACACACTTGATCACCCCACTAACTTACTCATCAAGTACAACAAGTTCTATCAGCTTGGCAATGGAGGAGAACTCGTCTTCGAGAGGGACTTGAGTCAGCTAGTGGAGTTTCTCGGACGCCCACATCCTGAGTTCTATGTAGTGCAACTCAATGATCAGCTAGGAGGAGAACTGCTGTGGTTAGTCACTACAGATCTGAGAGGAAAGATGGAGCCACCCACCTCGGAGAAGATACAGTTCACTGTGAGGGAGAACAACTGGCTGGATGGACTAGTTACAGCGATGCAGGAAGCACTTGCCCGTCTGTGTGGGCAGAATGTAAACCAGATCAATGCCAATCGCTTCACTCACTACGCAAGATGCGACTCCATGGGAGAACCCTTGGCCATGCCAGGATGCCCGGAGCTGAGGTATCATGTGGATCACCTCGACTTCATGTTGCACGTGACTCGCAAGGAATTGGACAACGCCCGTGCCTATGCCAACCATAAGCACATTGTCCAGGCAGAGAAGAACCACACCCTCACCATCCTAGCTAAAGTGCGCAAGACACTTCTCCGCCAGCATGACAAGAAGGACCGCATCATTGCTCGCCTCCGCCAAAAGGTGGCAACCCTTGAAGAAACTATCCATGATCAAGAAATTCAGCTTGAGGAGAGGGAAGAAGAAGGTGAAGATCTTCGTAGAGATAACACCTCTTTCCTAAGTGATGATGATGACTATCTGGAGGACACGAACATGGAGTTCCACACCGACGAGGAGGACGGCGAGTTCCTGGATGACGAAGAACCCATCAGTTCTGATGATGAGTAGTATCACTAGATCATTGTCGTAGGTGTGAGTTTGTATCCGGTCCCAATGTATCGTAGAATGACAGAATGGTTCTTAAAACCATCTTCTTGGTAGTTGTGGTGTGTTGTTTGGAATGTGTTGCTTGGAATGAATGAAAAAAGAGTTGTTGGTTTTCAAACCTTAGCAATACTCAAGTTTTAAGCTTTTGAATCATACCCATAAGCCATAGAAATTTCCCTCTTGTCTTATGATCTATCTCAATCTTCAGATGACATTGGCAACCCCGGTGGGAGAAACTCATCCCAGGATCCGATGGTTCAGATTCTGCAAATGCTAGTAGCAGATCGAGAAGCCAGTAGAGCCGAGTGTCAAGCCAATCTCGCCACTCTTCAGCAGATCGCCCAAATGGCGCACAACAACCAAGGCCATGGAAATCAAGATCACCATGGATCTAAGCTAAAGAACTTTCAAAACACTAGTCCTCCTATGTTTAGCAAAACTGAAGAGCCCTTAGATGCTGATGACTGGCTGCAGTCAATGGAGAACAACTTAGAAGTTGCAGGAGTAGATGCTGCGGAGAAAGTGTTGTTTGCCACCCACTATCTGGTAGGTTATGCAAGATCCTGGTGGTACAGCATTCATACAATGAACGGAGGACAAATGATGACCTCGGAGGAATTCAAGATCAAGTTCAGCAGGACTCATGTGCCCCAGGTTTGATCAAGAGGATGAGGGATGAATTCCGGGAGTTAAAGCAAGGGAGCATGACTATGGTGGAATACCGGGACATATTTATGTCTCTATTTAGGTATGCCCCTGATGAGATCAACACTGAGGCAAAGAAGAAGGAAAGATTCTTGAATGGCCTACATGATGAGATGCAGACAGTTATTAGTCAACATTCCTTTTGCCGATCTTGAAGCTCTAGTGGATTCTGCTATCCAGATGGAAGGAAAACACAATCAAGCCAGTGAGAACCGCAAGCTTCGTATGATGCACCAGCCTAGACCCCACAATACCCCGAAGTACCGCCCTAGCTCATCTGCAGGATTTGCACCAAGACCCAACATGCCTCATATGTCCCGTCCGAACTTTCCCAACTATGGCGGAGGAAACCCGAGGCCCAGAGGCCACAACAACAACACCATCAACCCCCATAACTTCAACCGTGCACCTCCAAGGCCCACCAACCACAACAACAAACCCAACAATACTGCCCCAAGGACTAGAAGCAATGTTGTGCCCATTGCCAGGAAGGACAAGTCAATGGTAACCATCTTTGAATGTGGAATTACGGGTGACTACTCCAATGAGTGCCCCAATAAGCTTGCTGCAGCCCCCAATGTTACTGCACCTACCCAAGAGCGTCGTGTCTAGCCTGAAAGAGGTTTGCCCCAGGCAACCTACACAACCGTACCGGCCATCTGTTCCACATGAATGCAGAAGAAGCCCAGGAAGCGCCAGATGTCGTGCTGGGTATGTTTTTTGTTAACTCAGTACTTGCAAGAGTGTTGTTTGATTCTAGAGCATCGCACTCGTTTGTTACAGAAGAATTTGCATGCACTAGTAAGATTCAACCAACAAATTTGAAGCATGTTATGATACTTCAAATACCTGGGTCAACCACCAAAGCTAGAAAAATTTGTAAGGCTGTGCCTATCAGAATACATGGCATAGATTTTTATGCCAATTTAATAGTACTTGGAACAAAAGGTTTGGAAGTAGTAATAGGAATGGATTAGATGTCGAAACATCAGGGATTAATAGACCGTGCCAAGAAAGCCATAACCATGACCAGTAGCACCAGAGTATCAGTAGAGCATGTGTCTGAGATGCTGCCCCGTCAACTCAAATGCAACAAGAGTTTAGTCCAATCAACCCTAGACCAAGTCAGCGTAGTCTGTGAATACCCCGAGGTGTTTCTAGATGAATTACCCGGTATGCCCCCAGATCAGGATATCGAGTTTATCATTGAATTAGTTCCTGGAACTAGACCCATAGCTCAGAGACCCTATAGTATGAACCCCGTCAAATTAGTGGAGTTCAAGAAACAACTTGATGACATGTTGAGAAAAGGTCTGATACAACCAAGTGTCTCGCCGTGGAGATCACTTATTTTGTTTGTGGATAAGAAAGACGGTGCCAACCATTTGTGTACGGATTACCGGAAGCTGAATGACGTCACCATCAAGAACAAGTACCCACTGCCAAAGATAGAAGATCTGTTTGACCAGCTAACTGGTGCTAGAGTGTTTTCTAAGATTGATCTTAGAACTGGTTATCATCAACTAAATATCAGCGCAACGGATATTCCAAAGACTGCTTTCACTACCATATATGGATTGTATGAGTACAATGTCATGTCATTTGGATTGACAAATGACCCTGCTCATTTCATGAATCTCATGAATAAGATTTTTATGAACTTCTTCGATAAGTTTGTCGTTGTTTTCATCGACGACATTCTGATCTACTCCAAGTCGGAAGAGGACCATGAGCAGGTCCTAAGAACCATCCTTGAAACCCTGAGAGAGCATCAGTTGTATGCCAAGTTAAGCAAATGTGAGTTCTGGTTAAAGGAAGTAGGATTCCTAGGACATATCTTGTCGGTAGGAGGAGTTGCCATCGATCCCGACAAGATTAAGGATGTTGAAGAATGGAAAGCCCCAACCACTCAAACCAAAGTCTGCTCATTTCTTGGATTAGCGGGATATTACCGCAAGCATTGAAGGATTTTCAAGCATCGCAAGGCCGATGACCCAGTTGTTGAAGAAAGACAAGAAGTTTGAATGGATGGACAAATGTGAAGTAGGTTTTCAAGAGCTCAAGAAGAGATTGATTTCAACCCTAATTTTGATCATGCATGATATCACGAAGCCTTTTGATGTATTTTGTGATGCATCCAAGATTGGTCTCAGATGTTTGTTGATGCAGGAAGGAAAAGTAATATCATATATGTCCCGGGAACTAAAGCAACATGAGGAGAATTATCCCACCCATGACTTAGAATTAGCAGCATTAGTTTTAGCCTTGAAGATATGACGTCATTACCTCATGGGTAACCGTTGTGAGATTTACTCGGATCACAAGAGTCTGAAGTATATTTTCACCTAGAAGGAGTTGAATATGAGGCAATGGAGATGGATAGAATTAAGCAAGGATTATGACCTTGACATTCACTGCCACCCCGGCAAGGCCAATGTGGTAGCAGATGCTCTTAGTAGACTGCCATGTAGGTTAAACACCATGATTAAGGAAGATCAGCCAAGTCTGCATGAGGAGTTGGAGAATTTTAGAATGGAGCTAGTTAGTGAAGGATTCCTAGCTAGTATTGAACTTCAACCCACTTTGATGAGTCAGATAAAGGAAGCTCAGAAAGTAAATGCCAGTATCAACGGAATTAAGCATCATATCGGTACAGGGAAGGTACCCGGATTCACTAAAGATGAAGAACACATTATGTGGTATAAAGGATGCATCTATGTGCTAGTAGATTTAGAGTTGAAGCAAGTGATTTTGCAGGAAGCCCATGATACTCTTTATTCTACTCATCCGAGAGGAACGAAGATGTATCAGGATTTGAAGGAGCAATTTTGGTGGCACAGAATGAATAGAGAAGTCGTAAGCTATATCGCCAAGTGTGATATCAGTCAGAGAGTCAAAGCGGAACACCAGCGACCCACAGGACTTGTGTAGCTGTTGCAAATTCCGGAATGGAAAAGGAATTCTGTTGGAATGGATTTGATCACTGGTTTTCCTACATCTAGTAGAGGAAATGACTCTATTTGGGTCATAGTAGATAGACTGTCCAAAGTAGCTCATTTCATACCCGTCAAGACCACTTACCAAGGCCCAAAGCTAGCAGAGTTGTATATTGCTAGAATAGTCAGCCTGCACGGAACCCCCAAGACAATTGTGTCAGATCGAGGAACCTAGTTTACCTCAAGGTTTTGGAAGAAAGTCCAAGAAGGATTAGGGACCAAACTGAACTTCAGCACAACTTATCACCCGCAAACCGATCGACAAACAAAAAGTGTAAACCAGATACTAGAAGATATGCTGAAAGCCTGTGTACTAGAATATGGATCTAAATGGGAAGACTCTCTACCTTTCACAGAATTCTCGCACAACAACAGTTATCATGACAGTTTGCAAATGGCTCCATTTGAGGTTCTGTATGGAAGGAAGTGACGTACCCCCCTAAATTGGTCGCAAGTAGGAGAGAGTCAGATATTCAGACCGGACATCCTACGAGAAGCCGAAGAGAAGGTTCACAAGATCCGTGAACACCTCAAGACCGCTCAATCCAGACAGACGAGTTACGCTAACAAAAGATGACGATAATTGACCTTCGATATCGGAGACTTTGTGTATCTCAAAGTGTCACCCTTGAAAGGAATGCAGCATTTCCAACTCAAAGGGAAGCTTGCACCAAGATTTGTCGGACCCTTCAAGATTTTAAGTCACCGATGAGAAGTATCATATCAGCTAGAACTGCCTGAAGAGATGTCAGTTGTACATGATGTGTTTCATATCTCGTTACTTCGGAAATGCTTAGAAGTTCCGGAGAAGACCAAAGTTCAAGAACATCGATCATAGAGTCGTGGAGATCAACAAGGATTTAACTTATCGTGAAGTACCCATTCATATTTTGGAAGAAGACTTTAGAACCACCCAGACCAGAACTATCAAGTTTATAAAAATTTCGTGGAGCAACCATACTGAAGAAGAAGCCACCTAGGAGCAAGAAGATTATATTAGGACTGAGTTTCCAAATCTCTTTAGTTCCTAGTTTTTCTTGAATCTCGGGACGAGATTCTGTTTAAGGGGGCAAGGTTTGTAACATCTCAATAATATTGAAATGGGGATATCAATTTCCAAGCAACCAAAATTAGGGTTAACCAAAAAACTTTTAATTTATAAAAAAACTATGAATGCAAGTGTGTGTTTGTTAATGATGTGTGAATGCATGATATGCCATGTTTTATTTGTTATAAATGATGAGAATTGGTTTAAAGATCAAAACAATATCACCTAGGTCAAATCAAAACCAAACCAAAGCAAAACAAAATCAAAATATAAAGCATATATGCTAATGGTCACTTTTGCAAATTTTAACACTTAGCTCACTTTGAGCATATCTATTAAATAATTTCAAACAGAAACAATTCCATTTCATTTCTCACCTTGCTGGACCAAGTGACAATGAAAACAAGTGAGCTTTCAAAACTTACAAGAACAAATTCAAATTCATTTGGTGGACTTTTCAAAATTGAATCTGTCTACTGCATCAACATAGAAACTTTTCAAAAACCATCAAAACCTTCTTCACTTGGCCAACCCTTGCAACCAGAGACTCTCGAGCTTATGATCAACAAACCCACTAAATAGAATTTGAAAATTCAAATCTTTTGCTCTTACGGCCATTTGATCAAACACTTACTGAGCATAGTACATAACTACCTACTCCCCATTGTTTAGATTATTGTTATGATCATCTTCTGTACCTCACTCGGCCTCCACAACTTGCCCACACTCGCCCAAGTACCAGCTCGTGCTACAAAGCCTCTCTCATTCAACCATTTGACTAGTGCCAACCGTACCCGAGCTCACCATGCCACCCCGACATGGACTCAATGCTACACGCCTCACCGCACTCACCCACGACCGCTAGGAGCTAGCCGTGACCTTTCCACACCCGCTCGTGTACGCCTCGACCAACGCTAGCCCGTGGAAATGCCAGCGCAGCCGTGCCCATTTTTCTGTCTTCCATATTGAGACGTGCGCCAGTACGCCGAGCAATCCCGCACGACCACGATGCGCCTCGCCCTCTTCTCGCATCAATGCAGTCGCCACGACGCCAGTAATCTCCTAGACATGACCGTTTGACCCCGCGCAACTTGTACACGCTATACGCCGTGGCGAACACCCGTGGTATCCACGGGTGGCATTGATGTTCCCGACCGTTTGAGGCCACGCCTCACTGTGCCACTGTGCTCATGAAGATCGCCAAGAAGCACTGCGTTGGCGTACCCCCTTAGCCATGCCCATAGCTCACTATAACACCGTCCCCGACGAGCCCTAGCCATGCCCCGATGCTCCCCTCGCTGGGGTATAAATAGACCCCTCCCCTTGCCTCAAAACACACCCCACTCGACTCCCCTCTCACCTAGCAACCTCTCTAACCCATCCCCAGAGCAAGGCGAAGCAAGCAGTGCCGGAATTTCACCGGAGTTCGCCGTAGCAGCGGCGGAATGGAGCCAGCACTAGGAGCCGACCGAGGAGCCGCCGCGACCACCTTTCAAACCGTTGTCACTGTCCAGTTCATCTGCCCACATCATCGTACCTAGCTGGAGCCCTGGTAAGCCTCCGACAACCCTTGCCGTAGAATTAGGGTTGAATCCCGTGCGCGTTGTGCGATGGAGATGACGACACGGAGCCATCAATCAGGCTCTAATCATCCGGCTAGGAATAGAGCATACCGCTTCGAGTTGGATCAGCCGCTAATGTGCGGGGCTAGCGCAAGTGAAGCCCGCTGCGCGCGCTGTGTAGTTGGGTTGGCCCAGTAGCTTTCCCGCGCGTGCCCACTAATTCAAATATAGGTTTTTCTTTTATTTCCAAATCCTATTCTGTAGGTGACTTTGAAATTGATTTCAAGAAGATTCACTAAACCAAATTGCATGATACCAATTTTGTTAGAAAGGAAATGAAAATCTCTAAACACTCCCATTGGATTCAAACATTTTGGAATTTGTAGATCACCCATAATAAAAATAACAAGGCAGTGAATTTTCCAACTTCAAACATTTTTCTAAAATCAACCATAAAGGCTTTTGAGTTGATGCCAATTGTCAAAAAATCACATTTGCTAGGATCTATCCGAATATGTAAAGATATATAATTTTACATGCAGTAGTCATGAGCTAGGATTAAAATAATGGCTATATAGTCATTTAATTATATTAAATGGTAGTATTAAACTTTGTAATATATGCCATCTACTTTAAATCACATTCCCAGTGTATTGGAATATGTGGTGATGACATGTGTCAACATGATCCCATATTTTATAATTGGAGAATATTAAATCCTAAGTATTTTTCAATGAGTAGAAATTGCATTTCCAAAAGAGGATAAATAAGACCATGTCACTAATTCATGTGGTGATTGAGATGATGCTAGATCATCTAGTGTGAGCCTTTGTGTGATGAATAGAAGTAGCTAAGTATTGTTTGGTGATTGTGTACCTCGTATTTATTTATAGACGCTAGTACCAACCCGGGCTACGAGGAGGAAGAATTCTACGAAGAAGAAGAGGAGAACTTCAACCACTGTACCAATCAAGCAAAGCTATAACTATGCATGCTATTTTGATGCAACCTTGATTATACCAAGCCCAAGTTTTACCTGCAAGCTTTATTTTATTCCATTTACCTAAGTTTCTTAAATAGTTAATTATTAGTGATTAGTGGAAAGATAGGACAGATGCCATCAAGAGCATATAACTAGGCTTGGTAGTTACACTTAGTTAGCACCCCTCAATTGTGACACCCTCATTGAAAGGTGCTAGTGCTAAACTAATATTGATCACTTTAGATGGGAACACTTGGAGGAAAGAATTATGAAAACCTTAGAATGATGAGTCATTTTATTGAATGTTTTGACATGGGTTATGAAACAAAATGACTTGAAGATGATGATGAATGAGGGATGTGACTTAACTTTGAATAAAAACTGATGGTTGGGTTCGGATGCGATACCATTCCAGCTTTACCATACAACCACAATACCTGAATTGGGTAGGGCTTAACTGGAATTTTATGTGTCTTAGTATGTGTTCCCTCATGGAAAAAGGGGTTAAGCTGAGGCTACCTCGTGGCTATGAGTGAAAGAAGTGACCACCTATGTAGTTCCCAGGATGGCGGATTGCCATGGCTGGGAGGCCAAGCTCATAGGGGAGGTATGTATACTAGGGTGTGTAATTGAAAGGTTATGATTGATTATCCGCATACCAAGTATGATGATTCAGGGCTATCCCTGACGGATGTGTCGAATGTTGTGATGAAAGTGTACCACCTCTGCAGAGTGTTAAACTATTCGAATAGCTGCGTCCGCAGTCATGGACAGTTGGATGGCCATACTGTTCCGTTGTTAGATGTTTTCAAAATGACTTGTGACTTGAAATATGATTTTGACTTGACCACAATAGGGTTGTGGAAATGAGAACTATGTTTCCACTTGAGTAATATAGAAAACTAAAATAGGTCTTTACTACTAAGTACTTCTGAATTAAAGCTGGCTTATTGCAAACAAACCTAGAGCTTAGGGTTCCTACTAGAATTGTCTTACTTGCATTAGTGATAGTTTGCGAGTACTTTAAAAGTACTCATGGCTTTCTCCCTGGCTATTCCCATGGCCAGACTATGAAGAGGAGTATCCAGAGGACGGACAGCAAGACGTCTACGATAACTAGGATCATCTCCCATCATCAGCATTGCTTGTGACAATGAAGATAGAGTCTCTACTACGTTTATTTCCGCTGCTTTGATGTGTATTAAGACTTGATCATGAGATCAACTATTTGTAAGACTATTAAGGTTTGTAATGGATGAGGTATTGTGCTATCAATTCTGTTATGTCTCGCAAAAATTGTATTCCTAGGATTGCGATGTATGGCATAACAGACATCTGGACTTAAAAATCCGGGTGTTTACAAATAGGTCGAAGCAGTACAGGAGAAGAAGGAAGAGCAAAGTATGCCAGAAGTTGTTGAACATCTGGAAGAAACCAAAGATGAAGAGGTAACCAAGGAAGCAATTATGGCTATGTATGCACATTGTAACATAGTTGAACTTGATAAGGAGACTTCCGTATTGGTTGAAGGTAAAACAAAGGTAAAGACATCGGTAATCTTATTCTTCCCTGCATATTTAAGGAAACCTCGCATTATGGTTTATGCGATCTCGACACCGAAGTTAATGTTATATCTTATGATTTTTATTTAGAAATAAAAGATGAGAGAAAACCGGCCACAATTGAAAATACTGATATGACAATCATGTTAGCCAATAAAACTCTTAGAATTCCAACGGGAGTAGTTAAATATGCAACAGTCACAATTGGCAATAAAAAAAATCCTATCAATTTTGTAGTTGTTGATATGCCAGTAGACACTCTTTGCCCAATTATATTTGGAAGAAACTTTTTGAGTGATGTAGGTGCCAAAGTTGATTTCAAAAAGGAGATTGTGTCTCTTAAGCTTGGGGAAGCGGAAAAGGAATTCCACTTTTCCAAATTTAAAGACAAACCTCTAATATAAGAAGAAGAGAAAGAGAAAACTATTGAGGAAATGGCAGCTCTGTTCTTTAGTGATCAAAAAGAAGAAATAAATGAAGACTTAAATTATGAAGAAATAGTTATAGAGGACAAGTCCCTAGAAGAGATAGAAGATGAATTCGATTCACTTCCCATTATAGGACCTCCAACTAATGAGGCTTTCGAAGAGCTAGAAAATAGAGGGGACGAGGAATTACCGCCTCCAGAATTGAAGACTCTACAATCTTAAATACAAATGTTTAGATGATACAAATAAATTTCCTATTATTATTAGTGCTAAACTTTCAGAAGATGAACAAGAAGAACTCATGAAAATACTTAAGGAGCATCGCAAGGCCTTTGGGTACTGAAAGGATGATTTGAAGGGCATTAGTCCCATGATAGCCGTCCATCGAATATTCATGAAGGAAGGTGCTAACCGAGTTGCGGAATTTAATAGAAGATTGAAGCCCGAAATGAAAGAAGTGGTATGAAAAGAAATAGTATGCTTATTGGACATATGAAAAGAAAGTGAATGGGTAAGTCATGTTCATTGTGTCCCTAAGAAGGGCGGTTTGACTGTTGTTCCTAATGAAAACAATGAATTTTTACCTACTAGAACTATTGTTGGACATAGGATGTGTATAGATTTCAGGAAATTGAATAAAGAAACTAGGAAAGATCACTATCCTTTACCGTCCATAGATCAAATTTTAGAAAGTTTAGCAAACCACACTCATTTTGCTACTTGGACGGATACTCTAGTTTTTCTCAAATAGCTATTCATCCTGATGACCAAGTTAAAACAACTTTCATTAGTCCTTATGGTTTACAGGATTACCGTCGTATGCCTTTTGGTTTATGTAATGCTCCAGCTACTTTTCAAATATGCATGACTCCTATTTTTGCGGATTTTATAGAACTGATAATGGAAGTATTTATGGATGACTTTTCTGTCTATGGAACTTTGTTTACTAGTTGCTTGGATAATCTCAAAAGAGTTTTGCAGCATTGCAAAGAAACCAATCTTGTTCTAAACTGGGAGAAGTGCCATTTTATGGTCAAAGAAGGTATAGTCCTTGGACATAAGGTATCAGGTAAGGGAATTGAAGTGCATAGAGCTAAGGTTGAGGCAATAGAGAGAATGCCACAACCTAGGGATATAAAAGGTATAACAGGTTTCCTTGGTCATGTGGGTATTTATAGAAGGTTCATTAGGAATTTATCTAGAATATCTAAACCTTTGACTAACCTTTTGCAAAAGGGAGTAAGATTTAATTTTGATGATAAATGTCTTGTAGCCTTTGATAAACTGAAATATGCTTTATCCCATGCTCCTAGCATTAAACCACCTATCTTTGATATGACTTTTGACTTAATATGTGAAGCTAGTGATGATGCTATAGGAGTAACTCTAGGACAACATATAGGTCGCAGATTTAATATTATACATCATGCTAGTAGAACTCTCAATAGTGCTAAAAAGAATTATCCTAGGGAAGAAAGGGAACTTTTTGCTATATATTTCTCTTGCGATAAATTTCGTTCTTATATAGTCGATGCAAAAGTAAGAGTTCATACAGATCGTGATGGATTAAAAGAACTCCTTGAGAGGAAAAATCATAAGCCAATACTGATCCGTTGGATCCTTTTACTTCAAGAATTTGAGTTGCAGATTATGTAGAGGCAAGAAATAATGATGTTGGACGCAGTGTCCATATTTGCCTAGCAAGACACCATTCTTATTGTGAGGAACTTTAGCCCTGGTGATTTTTGTTTACAAGAATTATTAAATGAACTAAGGTCAATTTCTCCAAAAAATAAGAAGTCTTTGTTGTTGGAGGAGCTTGTCATCCCCGAATAAGTAAATGGTAATTGCAAGGTAAGTGTTCTTACTCAAATAAGTGATTTGTTTTCACAATTTTTTACCTTTGAATTCCTCGTGTTTTTTTGAAGTTTCTGAAGGTTTTTACCAACTATACAATCGCAACTATACGACCGAAGAAAAATCTCCGGCCGTATAGTTGGTCGTTAAACCTTCTGTACCCTCTTTGCAAAATTGTCTGGATCTATACCGTCGCAACTATACGGCCAGAGAAAATCCTCCCGCCGTATAGTTGGTCGCTAAACTCTTAGACATTTTCTATTTTGATGTTTGGATCTATACGGTCGCAACTATATGGCCGGAGAAAATCCTCCCGTCGTATAGTTGGTCGTTAAACTCTCAGACATTTTTCGATTTTCGATGTCTGGAATCTATACGGTCGCAACTATACGGCTGGAGAAAATCCTCTCGCCATATAGTTGGTCGTTAAACTCTCGGATATTTTTCATTTCTTTTTTTCGTTTTAGAATTAAAAAATGGTTTTGTCGGTTCCAAGTCGGTAACTTAATCGACCTGGACTCGAGATATTTGGAAATATCTTCCCGGAACCAACTATACGGCAGTAGCTATACGGGTCGCGCCCGTATAGTTGGTCGTTACGCGGTAGGACTCCTCCAAATCCGCGATTTCTTTCCCTATTATGTTAAGATTCTTTTTCTTGGGTGCGAATTTGGTGTTTATCACAACTTTTACCGACCTCTGACACCCCCCTTATATACTACCATTGTCTCTCTCTCTAATCATAATCACTAGAACCAATCTAGCCATGCACTACCCGTCCCAGGCCGCGGAAAACCACTGGGTCTCATTACTCCTTCCAGGGACTGCTCTCACAGCCCGTCCATGTAGTACGACAACGAGGAGGTGGAGGGGTTTAGCCCGGGGTACAAGGAGTACGTCAAACCAAGCTTCTACAAGAACAATCCCGATGAAGATTGGAGTGACGTATACATCTGCCATGATGTCTATGATCCCCCAAAGATCAACTAGGCAGCAATGAAGAGAGCTCAAGAAGAGAGAGAAGGTCACAACCTGCATGGAAAAGGGCGTGTGGAGACGGTCGAGTTCATCTCCATGGACCCCAGGCCGCACAAGCGTAAGGAATTACCTAACATTGGAGCAGGTGCTAGCAAGGGAGCGACGGTGCCACTCTTGAAGCCTACCATTGGTGCTCGTATGAGGGTGAAGCCTCAAGAAGAGTGGAGGAACGGTTTCCACTTCCCTGATCCATCAATTATGGATGAGGAAGAAGAAACTGCTCCTAGGACCAAGGACCGCGTGCGAGCACTAGAAATATATCAGAAGCAGGAGCTACTCCATCGCGTCGAAGTCCATCACCGTCTCAAGGAGATAGAGAAGAAGGATGATCTTCTCCCATTGGTGACTAAACTCGCAGATAAAGTGGACACTTTGCAATCTGATTTGCGCAGGTGTTACAGCCGCATCATGGCCCTAGAGGATACAAACAAGAAACTATGCACCGCGGTGTTACATGCCATGGCGCCTCAGTGATCTACAATAATTACGGTATCAACTAATCGCACGGGATTATTTGGTCCCGCCTGGCTTGATTCCAAGCTTGGGGAGATCTTTAAGACCTTGTAATCTATCTTATAAATTTTACATTAATATTTTAGTTTTGCATTAGTTCAAACTAGAAATAAAGTTTACATCATTAGAATTCCCTTTAGGAATAGTCGATCCCTTTTATGAAATTACGAGTTTATTATCATATATGGAGCAATATTGAGTTTGTGTTTGTCCTATTAGATATATGAATGGCTTGAGTATAATTTTACTTGCACTTGATGATAGCAATAGGAGTCTTCCACACCATTGGTATTAATGAAAAATACAAAGATAATGCGGTCAATATGTTGTAAGTACATGGTTTGATTTACAAAGGAAGAAAAATTATCTAATCAGTTAAGTTGAAAAAGAAACCTTGAACAAAGGAAAATTAAAAAGTGCTATCAAATTAGAGTGAGAACAAGATGAGGTACAATATTCAAGCTATAAATATTTCTTCATATACAATTGGAATTTGGTAATTGAGATCGTTAAACTTTGAATTCCTACATGAAGTGGATGTATGGATAGCTCCTTTGCATAACACTTCAACAAAAGTGTGAGCATATATATGAACATACATATATATACAAAGAGAAGAAAAGAGAATGTGCAAAGAGCAAATAGGCATATACCACTATATTGTAGTAATACAAAGAGACGTTTTGAGATTTTGAATCCCAAGTGAATATGTTAATCCTAAAACATTTCGGACTACCTCACTAACTCATTCTGTTGAACTTAATACTTTTATATCATATTGAGAGTGATCTTTTGTGAATTGTTAAATGCTAAGGTATGGAAGCCTGCTAATATTATTCGGATGGTTCGAGTAAGGTACTATTCATGAACTCATTCCTATGTATCATATATGATAAACACATGCTGCAACTGCCTCATTTATTTTATCGACTCAGCTTCATGAATATGAGGATCACATCCATTAAGCTAAACTTTCTCGGGACGAGCAAGAGTCCAAGCTTGGGGAAGTTGATGAGTGCATAATTGTATCATGTTCTATATTATTATTTTGTATTGTAGTTGTAGAATCTTGGTATTTTACGGTGTTCGCGCACACATTTTATGTTTGTTTTCACTAGGATCAGAACAGATGATGGATATAATGGATGCAATTCTTGGAGCAGTTGTACTGGGAGAAAAGGAGTTAAAAACAATGTAAATCGCTTATTTGGGAAATATCAATAACACCAGAAGAAAACCCGAAGCAATCAAGGTGTCCAGACGGTTTAACAACCAACTATACGGTGGGAATAATTTTTCGGCCGTATAGTTGGCGCCGTCACCGCCTCCTCAAATAGTTTCACCTCGTGCAGAACAAGAAGAAATCGCCAAAACCTCACCTCTGGAAGGCATCTAGAGCGGGAACTCATCCACCGAGGATCTGATGACCCACAAGTATAGGGGGTGTATCGCAGTATTTTCGATAAGTAAGAGTGTCAAACCCAACAAGGAGCAGAAGGTGTTGACAAGTGGTATGGATCAGGAATTCTCTGTAAATACTTAGCAAATGGATTTTAGGGGTTTTTGATAATGCAGATAAATGAAGTACGAGTGAATAAAAGACAATAATAATAATTGCAGCAAGTGGCCCAATGCTTTCTTTAGCAAAGGACAAGCCGGTTGTATTACTTAAGATGACCAAACGTTATCGAGGACACATGGGAATATCGTCAAGTGCTTTCGCTTCATATAGTTGATTAATCTTCTTTAGTTTGCTAAGTTTTGTTTGGGTGAACCTATGCTAATGTACCGACCTTCCTAGGACTAATACATACTTGTGATTATACCCCTTGCAAGCATCCGCAAGTACAAGAAAGTAATTAAGGTAGAAACCTAACCACAGCTTTAAACTCTAAGACCCTGACGTCCCTTGTGCAATGTTTCCTAATGGTGGTTCAGGTTTCTGTCACTCCGGCAACCCCTACGATTAGTAGCCAAATACACAATGCATTCCCCTAGTCCCATAAAGGTGAAGTATCATGTAGCCGATGTTCACATGACACCACTAGAAGAATAACACCACAACTTAATTATCAAACCATTGAATCTTTCTCAACACAATTCCACTACTAACAACATGACTTCTCCCATGTCCTCAAGAACTAAACGAACTACTCACAAGACATCATATTGATCAAGATCAGAGATGAAATAATGATATGTAACAATCTGAACATGAACGATAATTCAATGGTTCCACTCAATAGAATCAACTACAACAAGTAATCAACACCGGGAAAGTTTCCCCTAAGAACTATGCAAGATTCAACCCAATTGTTACAGCGGTACGGAGTGGTGATGATGGTGCTAGCGGAGATGATGATGGAGATGACGATGGTGATGATGATCCCGATGAAGTCCAGCTTTATGACGGTGTTGATGGCGACGATCTCCCCTCTCCGGGAAGTAATTTCCCCGGCAGATTTCTGCATGCCATAGACCTCTTTCTCTCTCTATAGTTTTCTGCCCCGCAAAGGCGGCGGAATCTTTCTGTGGTCACTCCCCGAGTCTTAGGGTTTGAGGAGGATTATATACGCTAAAGAGCAGAGCCAGAGGTGGGCCAGGGTGGCCACACCACCTGGTGGTGCGGCCTAGGGTGGCCCGCACCAGGGGGTGGTGTGGGGCCCCTATGGCCCATCTCCGCTCCCCCTTCTGGCTTCCTTCGTCTTCTGGAAAAATAGGATCTCTCGTATATTTTCTGGGATTTTCTGATCTTCGCGAATTTTGCCTCCAAATAGTGCCTTTTCCGTCAGAATCCTGGCTTCAGTGGTCCATCCTCCAAAAGTCATCAACCATGCAAAAATAGATGAAATAACATAAATACCATCTCTTAATATGAAATATATCAATGAATAACAGTAAATTATGAATAGTGATACAAAATGGACATATCAACTCCCCCAAGCTTAGACTTCGCTTGTCCACAAGCGAAAACTAAGCTCAATAAACATGACCTCAGGTTTATGGAGTGAAGTGTCCATAAAAGAATACTGACAAGAAGCATCACATTCATCAATACACAAATCATAATAGAAAACAACTCACTATTATATAACTTAACTTGCAATAGGTAAAGGAAACACAATAAAGATACACAAATTAAATCATAATTGGTAATGGAAAACTTTGTTCTTGGTCAAAGGATAGTTAACAATTTGCAGGAGTTCAAATATAATGGGGTTTTCCATGATTGCTTTCAAAGTAATACTCACTAAGATAAGAGCAATGTGCAAAACAAGGAACATAAGAAACATGATTGAATAAATCATCATATGAATGAATGAAACACAACAACTCAAAATACTTGCTTGAGATAGAAAGGAATAGGTTTACTGACTCAACTAAAAAGTAAAAGATAGGCCCTCCGCAGAGGGAAGCGGGGATTTCAAGTTTCATAAAGAGCTTCCAAAAATTATGGTACTTCTTAGTTTTCAGCTCTCATTACCCCTATCATAAGCATCTTTAGGTGATTAAGGTTAAAGTGAACAAATATGAGGATATGCTTGACAAGTTATAAGCTGGAAATCTCATGCTCCTTGCTTATGAGTACCGTTCCTCATGCTACTCAACTTTAGTCACAAGTAAGTTCTCGTCATTGTAAGTACATGTGTATCATAGAGAACCTCCAATGGGGTACCCCTTGCCCGATGATACGGAAGATTCACCATATCAAAATGACAAGGCAAGCAGACAATGAGCATCTCAGCGATCCATTTATTTACTATTTGCATAGGGATTTCCCTTTTTTTCTTTTTTTAGGATGCTTCACAGATTGCTCACTATGGTTATGCTGCAGGTTTCCACCATGATTAGGCATGGATTAGACCAGTCGCCCATGTGTTTCTCTAACACATATACGAACTCCATGAGCCTTACAAGCTCCCCTTTCATTTCACACCGCCGGGATCCATAAGCCAAAGAACATGATATCAACTAAACAAAGTGCAATGTTGAAAGCGTTCCCCATGATACATGGTTCTACTAATTCACAACTTACAAAACGCAAGCATATACGCAACATAGATTGGCACAATGGTTCAAGTTTGTTAAGTGCAAGAAAGTAAAGTGTGCCATCAAGTTCGTGAGAGCTTTAATCACTAATTTTCACATAACAAGTTTAATTCGGAAGGTAGATAAAAATATGAATTTACTTGGAATAGCAATAATGCTAATAGGTAGGTATGGTGGACACAAATGGCATAGGTTTTGGTTTAAGGATTGTATGCAGGAGAAGCATTCCTTCTCAGTACAGATTTTTGGCTAGCAAGGCTGGGTAGCAAGCATAAGAGTTAAAGGAAACATACAAGTATACAAGTGATACAAACAAACATGCAATATTCCTTGGAAGCACAAAAGATCTTAACTAGAGAATACTAAGCTTATGAGCCAATCAAGAAAGAAATATGATGAAATTATATTTCTTAAAAATACTTTTCTCTTTTTCGTTCAATTCTCAAATAGTGTTGCTACTGACTAGAGCCAGGTTTGCAAAAACCAACTAAATTTACTTAATGATCCCAAAGTGATACCAATACTAATAACAAGATCCATCATATAACAAACCTTGCAAACTAAAATAAGATGTGTAAAAATTAAATGATAGAACTTCTCATTAATATTCCATAACGGCAACTCACACCAAGGGATACATAGATAACTATCTAGAGGGGAGATACTTCCACAATGCAAACCATCCTATATGATAACTTCTCTATTCATGATATGACTCTACTGAAAGGGTAAAAGATAAAAGATAGTGATGTGATACTGTGGCACTCCCCAAGCTTGGAACAAACCAAGGGGATGCCAAAACCTGATGACAAATTATTCCTTCGGTGGTGGTGGTGTTCTCTCGATGAGCTTTTCAATCAATTTCCTAAAATCCTCCATCTCGAAGGTGAGAGTATGAATCAACTCCGAGTTGTGCTCAATGCAGTTCATGATCATGTCAGGCTATGAATCCTAGCTCTTGCGATTCTTTCCCCACTCTTCCTCCTTCAAGTATTCTTTTCCTGCATGGTTAGAACGAGGCATATCCCAATTGGAGAGTAATTTTTCCTTGGGCATATTTTGGAATTGCTGCTCATGAATAAGGGCATGGAAGAGATTCCTGGTGCATGGAGGAGGTGACCGTTAAGCCAAGCAATGACGCGGAACCTTCCCTCCAGTGGACATCCGTGCAGTCCTTTTAACTTGGCTGGATTTGCCACCACTCCAATACTTGCAATGGTAGTGCTGGTGTGCGTATGTTGGTCTTGCTTTTCCTCCTATTCAACTTCACTCTCGATCTCCTCCTCCTGCTCAAGGTCTTGGAGATCATCTTCCGCAGGCTCCTTGCCCTTATCGTTGGCAGAGACCATTGTGCCTCTAGACTTTAAGAATAGTTCCTGATAGAAAGGGATCGAAACGAAAACATGACGAGAACACGATATATGAACCTCGGGGGATCTAGAGGATTATATATTATAAAGTTTAACAACAAAAGGAAGTTACTGGGAGAAAATGGGTCGGAGACAGGCTCCGGGTGGCCACACCCCCTAGTGGTGTGGCCAGGTGGGCCCGCACCACGGGGAGGTGTGAGCCACCCGGGCTCCGTTTCCGTCCCTTTTTTGACTCATTGCTTTCCATGTTAGATAAAAACTGCAAAAATATAAATTGACAAATTTTTCGCGGACCTTTTCTTACCAGAACTGTTACCTATTCGAAAACGGACTCTGCAGGTTTCTGAATTTGGTCTTTGATAAATCTTTCCAGAGTCACCACTTGAATAACACAAATATCTTCATCTTTATAAATATATTGCTTCAGTCTTTTGACCATTCACCATCTTATTACACCATTTCCTCCTACAACTTGAAAATTTCTTTCACACAAAACTTTACGCAATTCTCATTAGCAACATTAGTGCATGCAAGATAATAAACCTTTAAGTTCAATTTCAACTGAAATCCATCAAAACATAAGCTACTGAAACAACCCCTCTCGAAAGCCCAAAAAGGAATTCAAAATGGAAATCGATTTAAGAGGCAAATGCAGAAATGGCAGAAATCTGTCAAAACAGACCAGCAGGTAAAGATCAATTTTTTCGAAAATCTTCTATTGCTCAAATCAAAAAGTGCAAAACTAATGAAAGTTGGATAACACCCTGGGGTAGAAGCACAAAATTACAGCCCAGTACGACGTTCTGGGATTTATAACGATGTTTTATAGTGAAGCAAAAAAATCTGTTTTGGGACAGCAACTTCCCCAAATATTACTTCTCTCTCATTAGAGGCTGATCTTGACACAAAAACCAATCAAAAGGATAAGGAGAGGTTATTGCAGCAGCAATAACTTCCAAGACTCAAATAAACATAAACAAACTAAAAGCAAAAATATATTGGGTTGTCTCCCAAAAAGCACTTTCTTTATAGCCATTAAGATGGGCATGATAATTTCAATGATGCTCACATAAGAATATGAATTGAAGTAAAAGAGAGCATCAACAAGCAAAAATACACATGTTTAAGTCTAACCCACTTCCTATGCAAGGGAATTTTGTAAGAAAATAAATTGTTGAAACCAGAGGCTGCTAGCATAGGAAGGCAAAACAAGTGCACCATAAAGACTTTCAGCATAAAGCGAGGAAACTTAATATTATTGAGATGCATAAGAACAATTTTCCCTCTCTCATAGTAACTTTCAGTATCGTCCATAAATTTAACGATATAAGTATCACATGAACCATTGTAGCAATGATAACTTATTCAAAGAGAAAACACAGGGACACTAGCTCTCCTAACACTACTTTGTGAAACAATATTAGAAGTATCCTTACAGAGGATAGTGTGTCCATCTTCTACAAATTTAGTGACAAAGTCTTTCACATTTGCTATTACAGGTTCAACAGCTATTTGTTCATCAAGTTCAACAACTTTATTTGTACTTTCATTAACCATACTAGCTATCATAGAATGTTCCTTTACCTTAACTGGGAAAGACATTTTCTCAATGTAAGGTTCAGGTAAAATACGATGAGCAGTATAAACTTTAGTATCTCTTGCAAGAACATAATTAGCAATATCTTTATATGGCTCATGATACTTATTCCATTTCTTTTTAGGAATTTCAATATAAGAAGCAAAAGCCTTAAAATAATTTGCAATACTTTGAGAGTCTAGACCATAAGCATTACTAATATTATGAAAGTCATCAGTTCCCATAAAAGATTTAATGCATTCATAATCATAATTTATACCTGACTTTCTTCCTTTATCATTCTCCCAGGCTTCAGCATTGTCTTGAATACGGTCTAGAAGATCCCATTTAGCTTCTTCTTCCATGCGTGTAAATGATCCAGCACAAGAAGCATCCAATAGATCCTTATCATGAAAAGAAAGTCTTGCATAAAAATTATTGATAATAATATTGTGAGGGAACTCATGAATAGGACATTTGAGCATTAGTAACTTCAATCTCCCCCAAGCTTGAGATGTACTCTCTCCATCACGAGGCCAAAAGTTGTATATTTGATTCTGATCTTTGTGAATCTCGCTAGGAGGATAAAATTTGGAATAAAAGAGAGGCACTACTTCCTCCCATTCAAGAGATTGGCCATTCTTCAGCAGCTTATACCATTCCTCCGCTCTTCATTTCAGTGATAATGAGAATAACTTCTTCTTGACTTGATCTGTTGTAATACCTGCACATTTGAACGACCCGCATAATTTGTGTATAAAGAGCAAATGATCACCCGGATGGAAAGTTCCATCTCCAAAATAGTATTTATCCATAACACGATCAACAATTCTTATAGGTATCTTAAAAGTATCATTTTCAGCTGGTGTAGGTTCATCTACTACCTTAGCAGTGGTAGTAGCATTACAAAATAAGAAACTAAGTGAATTATACATATTGCAATAAAGTAACTAACAGAAATAAACAATACTCACAGAAGAAGTTTCCTTTACCAGTTCCACTCTTCAATAACGCTTCACTCCCCGGCAACGGTGCTAGAAAATAGACTTGATAACCCACAAGTATAGGGGGTGTATCGCAATATTTTCGATAAGTAAGAGTGTCGAACCTAATGAGGAGCAGAAAGTGCTAACAAGTGGTATGGATAAGGAATTCTCTATAAATAATTAGCAAATGGATTTTTAGGGGTTTTTGATAATGTAGATAAATGAAGTATGAGTAAATAAAAGACAATAATAATTGCAGCAAATGGCCCAATCCTTTCTTTAGCAAAGGACAAGCCGGTTGTATTACTTAAGATGACCAAACGTTCTCGAGGACACATGGGAATATTGTCAAGTGCTTTTGCTTCATATAGTTGATTAATCTTCTTTAGTTAGATAAGTGTTGTGTGGGTGAACCTGTGCTAATGTACTGTCCTTCCTAGTAATAATACATACTTTTCATTATTGTAACATCCCATAATTTTCATCTGGAAACCATCATCATTGCATTCATATCATCATGGCATGTGTTGCATTGCATCTAGTTTGTCCCCCAAAAGTTTGGTGAAATTTTGAGTCAATTTGAAACACTTTTGCTAATTCAAAACCTAGGAGAAGAAAAACTAAAAAAGAAAAAGCAAAAAGGAGAAAAAAATCGCAGCGGCAGCAGCATTGGCCTGCTCGGCCCAACCCAGCCCAGCAAGAAGCCCACCCAGGCCACCCTTTCCCCTCTCTCTCCTTTTCTCACCATCCCCCTGCACGCCCCCTCCCACTTACACCCTGGTCCCACCTCCACCTCATCTTCTTCCACCGTGGGACGAGCTGCCCCTCTCCCTTCTCTGCCATTTCTAATTGGCTCGAATTCGAGCGTTGCACGAATTAAAACCCTACCATAACACCTCCTTCTTAATCCCCTCTCCCTCCTCTTCGGTTTCCCCTCAATCGCCACCCCAGAGAGCCCCCAGGCTCCTCAATCGAGAGCTCGAACCGCCGCTCACCGACGTGACTCCGGCGATAATTTCGGTGAGCTCCGACCACCTCGCACTGTCCTCTCTGCCCTATCCCCTTTACCATGTCTTGGCACACCTTTTAACCCTGCCCACACATTTTTTTCTTGCCCCAGATCGACGACACGATCATCGCCGACATTTTCTTCTGCCGCCACCGTCCGGCGACGATTCCGGTGAGACTCGGGTTCCCGGCGCCCCTTTTGGCCACCACTAGCTTGTACAGGACCATGAGCCTTTTACTGACCCTTTTATTTGCCAGCTCGAGCCCCAGAACGACGTCACTGTCTCGGAGACGCGAGCTCCGCCGTCGGCAAGAACTTCGGCGAGGAATACAGGACGCAGCTAAGCACCCCTCTCTCCACCGCAACCATCAACGAGACCGCCTCGACCGCCACGACCTATGGTAATAGTCCATGGACCCCTACCCCCTTTAGAATCGTCGGCACACCGCGGTCCGATGCGCCGCCGCCGCGCGCAGCAGGTCAGTGCAGCCAGTTCTTGGCCAAGCCCTAGGAGCCATTGGATCTGTCGCCAGTGGCTAAGATTAGACCATTAATCGAATGGGTACGGGATGATCTGGTTCGTCCGTGGCCACTTAAATCTAACGGCCCACAGCGGCCGATCCGACCGAATCAGTATGGGCCAATAGGATTGCGCCACGTCAGCCAGAGCGTCTGTTTAATTAGAAAAATAGACAGAATATGTATTTAACTTAGAAATTCAATAACTTTTGATCCACAAATCAGAAAAATGCAAATTTGGTGTCTATGGATTCATAAAAATGAGACCTTTATTGTTAAGTCCTTATTTCACACTTTTGTTTCTGAAAAATTGGAGTTTTAGGCAGAACCATTTTAGGAGTATTTTGCTCATAAAAATTACTTCATAATTTATTTTTAAGTATTCCTTATACCTTTAGAGAGTATTTTAACCTCTGTACTGTAGACTCTATAATAGTTTTTGATCATATCATTGCATTTTGCATGCATTCATATTTTTGTGATGCTATATTGATTGTATTATTGTTGTTGGTTTATTCTTTGTGTAGATTGTGTGGATTATGAAGTTTGTTGCTGTGAGGATTGTACCTATTCCCCTAGCTACCAAGGCAAGTGATATTTCATATTATCTCCTATTATTTTCACTATTGTACTAGTGTTATTTTTAGTAGATCTTAGCATGGTAGGAATATTTATATGATACTATGCTATGCTATCCTATAGATTATATCTTGGTAGTATTTCCTAGTTGAAAGACATCGTATGCTAGAGTGCTTATCCATGCTATTAGAATTCGTGGGTGGAAATTCATACCAAGGTAGTATGGAAATATATTATTATGTTTGACTAAGAAAACAACTAAATGTTAATGAAACATCTGGGTGGAATGGGACTTGTTTGGATTATGTTGAGTGGTTACTCAGGGGCCATTTCTATGGTCAGCTGGTGTATCACACTTGTGGATGGCCATCCAGGAACAAAGAGATTGGAGACGTTATTGTCGCGAAGCTTCCAGTGCAACCACATGGCATATGGGCTCTGCCTTGACCAATTAAGTTGCAAGAACTCAACAAGACGGACAAAGGGTGGTAGATATGATAGGATGGAACGCAAGATCTCGTAAAACTTTTCCTGATCAACCTTCCTCATCTATTTTTGTAGATGCCCACCATCAATGAATCTATCAAGTCGGGACCACTGATGACTATGAAACTTGAGTGTGAGACGGAATTTCCCAAGGCACTCAAGAACCTCATGATCAGCTTAGGGATGGATGGTGAAGCCGTGTACAAGGGATTTCCTGTGATAGACAAAGGACAAGAGTATTGGTGGGTGTAACTCCATTTATATAAGAACAAGGAAGATGATCCAAAGAGTATGGGATTCTGCATGTTCACCAACTCTGAAATGCACACACCATTCTTTGACTCTGCAAGGAATGCTGCGTGGAAAGCCATTGAGGAACTTGGGGAAAGACTTAAGTATAGAATGCTCAATACTCAGGAGGATCTCAAGGAGGAGAAACATCGTGTCCAAGAATCAAGGGCCACAGTGAAACGACTAAGTAAGGATATTATAGACTTGGCTTTGGAGTTATGCGAGTAAGACAAACAGATTGCTGCCAAGGACGCCCAGATTGCTACCTTGGTTAATAAGGAGTGAGATACTAGTTGGACCACCACACTTGACGTTTTATCATGTTAGTATTTTGATCATACCGACCTATGTGGTATGGCAAAAATAAGTTATGTTTGGACCTTCATTGCTTGAGTTGATTAATGTATTGCCACTTGGTTTAAGGATTGTTTTGTTGGTTGATTTTATCTTTGCATCTATTGTTATTTGTGTTTTCTTTCTCTAGACTTGTGTTATTACTAATTTTCTCCATGTTATGCAAAAGATGCCGAATTTTGTCTACAGCATGGCCGAGGATTTCAAGGGAACTCGCTTTGGGACTCGCATGTTGGAGCTCGTCCATGTGCTCGCTCTTCCAATCCCTACCATTCAGGGACTTCAGCTGAGGAAGTTTCAGAGGAAGGACTTATGGGGATTCAGAGTTACCCAGCCAGGACGTGAGACAGAGCCCCAAACAAAGGAGACCGCCTTCAAGATACTCCATGATGACTTGGAGAGGGGCCTCTACGTGGCTATAAAAGAGTTATGTAACATCCCAAATTTTACGATTGCAGATGTTACTAGAAGCATGCATCATATCTTTGCATCTTGGCATCACACTATAAAAACCGCATCAGATACTTTTCCCTAAACCCTATAGTCATATAAAGACAAAGAAAGGGGTTAAACAAAATCAATCCTCATGAACCCTTGCAAAGAGTTATTTGATAACCCCATTCTAACCTCCTTCTTTTTACAAAATTTTAGAGACCGGTCTCAGTTAATTCGGAGTCCCTTTGCAAAAGTTATGCAACAAATAGTGAAACAGAAAAAAATAAAAGATTAAACAAAAAAAGAGCCTAGCCTAACCGGGCCAGCCGAGCCGGCCCACTCCTATCTACCGCGCGCCAGGCGCAGCGCAGCAGCAGCAGCCGCGGCCGGCCCAGCAAGCCCCGCCAGCCGCCAGCCCGCTTCCCCCTCCCCCCACCCCGCCTCTCACTAACGATGTGGCCCCACCTGTCATCCCCGACCTCGCCGTGTTCGTCCCCAACTCCTCTGACCGACACAATCCCAACGGAATCCGTTGATCCGGAGGCTAATCCGACCCCTTCCGCACGTAAAATCCCTCATATAAGCCTCCCCATCGAGCCCCAGCCCTTTTCCCAAAAAAATCACAAACCCTAGAGCCGCCTACGCCAAGACCGACGCGCCGCCAGAGCTCTGCCTCGGGAGGCTGCTCCCTCGTCGATACCGAGCTCCTCTCCCTCCTTTTCTTCCAAAATCGGAACCGCCTCTAACACCTGCTCCTTCCACCCGTCTTTTCCCTCTCTACAGCGCAGCAAATCGACGGCGATTGCACACCGGAGCTCTGCCGGAGACGGAGGACATCGCCGGAGCGCCACTGCAAACAGAGGAAGGGAGGGCCGACGTCGTCTGTACCAGAGGGACCGCGAGGAGGAGGGCCGCGTCGTCGTCCGCTTCGCCTAGCCGGGAGCTTGCCAGAATGCCGCCGAGCTTTGCCACCGATATGCCGCCGTCCGTCGTCGTCGTCGTCAAGTCATCGCCGCCACGACGAGTTTTCTCCGCCCCCTCCGTTAGATCTCGATCCGGCGGTGGAGATTAGCCCGCCCCAGCGAAGGGGTATCGCCCAACCGCGTCCTCGCTGCGTCAGCGCCGGCGTCAGCGCCATGTTCTCGTCGCGTCAGCGCCGCGTGCCCCCCTGGACCAATCCCAAGCCGCCACATGGCGCCGCACAGCTGGCCGCCGTCCCGTTTTTCATGTTAATAGGCAGAAAACACTTTAACCTTGTAAAATTCATAGTAATTCGAATACTTGGCCAAAATTTGCGTATAATATACCATTGCATTCATAAATTTGAGGAGAACACAGATCTACAATAATATTGGTGTTTTACCACAACAATCTTGCAGTAGGATTTGAAGTTTAGATTAGAGTATTTTAATTCTAGAAATTTATCCGTAGATCCGTTTTAGTTGATTCTTGTTGCGTTGGCTTTGTATCTACGAGACCTTCTGTAGAAAATTGTTATAACTTGCTTAGAGTGATCAGATCTGTTTCGAGATAGATTGGAGGTATAGATCTATTTGTGAGCTTGATTATTTAGGGTTTAACCCAAAATACTTAAAATCTGTGGGGAATCGATTCTAATGACATCCCCAACTCAACAACACCCCCGAATAAAACCCTTGGTCAAAATTGAATCCATCCTTGCATATTACCATGTGCATGCATGCATATTCACCTTCATGACATTGTTTTGTGCAATTTATGATTGGATCTATGTTTGTGTTTCGTTAGATTGCTCGGAGTGCGCTGAGGAGTACTGTTGTGTAGAGTGCTGCTCGGATCAAGGCAAGTTACACCACTTGTTCATGTTTATGTCCCAGCTTTGAATACCATGCATGTTTTGCTCTTCAAAATAGTAGTATGCATGTGTAGGATTATTTTGGTAGATCTACTTGAAAATATTTTGCAAGTGCAATGATTTTGTAGTATGCCATGATAGTTCTATACTTACGATTTTCCTTCCTAGTAGGTTATCCCTATTTTCGCTAAAGTACTGCATGCTATGCTATATATATATATAAAGTATCGTTGGGGGGTTCGAAAGACTCAAAATTTTCTAAGTATGAGAGCTCTCTCGAGCGAACCTTTCTTCTCAAAACCCCCTTCAAAATAAAACTAAGTTTTCTTTTGGGCGGAATGGTTGTCGGGACAACGAGTGGAAATTTGGTGGAGGACGGGCCCAGGAATCAAAGAAGTCTGCCATGTTTCAGAATTCAGAAGCTTCTAGTGCAACCACAATACATATGGGCTCTGTCTTGGCTTAGTACTTAGTGGGAAACCTCACCGGGGTACCAACATTTGGAGGTTCTTGGCACGGTTGGATCTAGCTGGTAGAGGGGCTAGTAAGGGAAGGCTTCACCATTGTCTTGTCTATAAAAGGACTTGATCGTGGATTGTGGGGAAAGTGCACAACCTCTTGAGAGTATTGCAATCTGATCGATCAGCCGTGTTCACGAAAATGGAACAACATTGAGCATCTGAAGGATGGAGCCTCTGAAAGATCTTCCTCTCTCTCTTTTCCAAACTTAAAGTTCTATAAACCCCAAGGCGTGATTAATATCGCCATTGGGTGGGATTTTGGGAACTTGGAGCGTAATATCGAAGTGTAGGTTGATTGGGCACTTGGTGAGTAATATCCACGTGTTCCATTCGACTCTATACTACTTATCAAAGTTTACAAAGTAGGGAAATCTCTTCCTCTTTTCTTATTACATAGAGAAAATTGGCTTTATGCAAATGAACCCCAAAGCCTACTCTTAGCCTTGCATGTAGAGATAGTCTTATTCTTTCCTTGGTGTAATTTTCCAATACATTCAAAGTATTGACCCAACTTGTTGGCTGCACATCTTATGTGCAGAATCCGAAGACTTAAAGGTGCATAGGGATCGCGGGTCTTCACGCAACTAGCCTAAGGCGTTGATGGACTCAAGTTTTACTTAGTTTCTGCTGTTTTATTTGAGCTAGCTATAAGCTATGCAAGTTGTAATAATTATACTCTGGATTATTCGTGTAATAATGACTTGTGTTTTACATGATATTCATTGACTGTGAAGTGCTAGCTATTGATCCAGGGACTAGCATGTTAATCACAGGGACTTAGGATCCTTAATGATCCAAGGTCACAACAAGTTGTTGGGACGCCTATGTGGACGTCACTCTTCTGACATCAAGAGCCACTACTTCCAGTTCTTTGGGAGGCACGATGAGGACGGAGAGCCTATTGTGTTGGACGAGCCCACTAAGGAGACTATCAAGCCCGTGAGTCACCACCTCCAGGACTTAGAGAGCCTTATCAGGCACCTTGATACTGATAGGACTAATGTGATGCTTAGAAACGATGAACTACGAGTCCAACTTAAGGAGAAGGACAAGGCCCTCCAGGAACAGGAGAAGCTAATCAAGGAAATGGAGAAGAAGTTTGAAGACCAGGAAAAGAAATTCAAGAGCCAAGAGAAGAGGGTTCAGGAGAAGAACAAGAAGATTAGAGACTTGGAGACCGAGTTCAGGAATAAAAGGCAGGATTCACCGCAGCAGGACTTCCACTAGTGGAGGAGGAAGTTGACATGGAGGAGTAGTGATATCCATCTATCTATCGTTTTATTATCGAGTTGCATAGATCATACCGACTTGTGGGTGGCTATGCTAGTATGTTTATATTCGCAAACTCTCTTATTGTCGTGATGTTGAACCTGCATGTGCTTGTTTGTTTGAATGTTGTTATTCTATTTGGGGTTATCTGTCATTACTGACCCTTATTAAACCCACATATGCCTCCCCGTCCCAACAACGAGGATAACAACGACAATGGCAATGGAATGCAGCAAATGATGGTTGCGTAGACACAGTTGATGCGGATGATGACTCAGTTCATGGTGAACCAGAATCAGAACAACAATAATAACAACCAGAACAATCCACCACCTCTGGATATGCTCACCAGATTTCTAAGGCTGAGACCTGCCAAGTTCTCGGGTACTACTGATCCCATGGTAGCAAATGACTGGCTACGCTCTATGAATAAGGACTTAGTCACAGTTGGATGCACTGATGCAGAGAAAGTCAGATTTGCAGCACACTTACTGGAAGGTCATACAACTACTTGGTGGGACAATATCCAAGTTACTCACCCTATCAAAGAAGTAACCTGGGCAATGTTTGAGGATGGATTTCGTACCACTCACATCTCTTCTGGAATAATGGGGTTAAAGAAAAAGGAGTTTCACAACCTCAAACAACGCCACCACAGTATTTTTGAGTACATCGAAGAATTCAACAATACGTCACGTTATGCACCAGATGATGTTGACACTGATGCAAAGAGAAAGAAAAATTCCTTGATGGGATGAATGATGAAATATCTATGCAACTATCTGTTGCTTATGTTCCAACCTATCAATCTTTGTGCGATAAAGCTACCAACCTAGAAAACAAGATGAAGCAAGTTGAAGGTAGAAAGAGGAAGCACCATTTTGATAAGTTCGGATCAGGATCTCCTCACAAGCGTTCTCATGGTGAAGGTGTTGGGTCCGCAGCATAGAAAACAAAAAATTTCCTACGGTGTGAACTACACGCCAAGATCTATCTATTAGGTACAAAGCAACAGGTGGACATACATCCAACGAGAACTTACCCTCGAAGACAACGAGTTTTGTTAACGAGTAGGAACTCGTGGTTGATGTAGTCGTACACTTGCCGACCTCAAGATCGTGAGGAAGTCCGAGCGCCGCAACTCAACAGCGCATCCGCACTCGCACACACGTTCAAGCCACCGGACAACCTCCACCTTCTCGCTCCAGCGATCCAGCGGAAGATGCAACTCCTTCCAGACAAAATGCCACCGGGAACATGTATCCCGCTAATCTGAGACCATGGGGGAATAATTCTAGAGGGGGAGAGAGATCCTTCACAAGGAGGTGTGTGGATGAAGGAGGGAATGGGTGGCCTTTTATAGGAGGAGGGGGTGCCCCCTCTCTCCATGGCCAGCGCATGGGGGGGGGGGGTGACCCCTCACCTCCCCCATTCATGTGGTGGTAACCCCTCCACATTAAAATGCCTCTTCACAATCCCTTTTAAAGTCTCCACTTTAAATGCATTAAATTTCTCCAAATTTAATGCTCTCTCATTTAATAAAACTCTTTTTATTAAATTTATTCAGAATTTTGTTAATTACTTTAATTAACAAACATTCACATATAGCCCCTTGCAATATTTCAATATCACATGCAGAACCACTTTCTGCAATTTCACCCGAAACAATTTCCGGTTTCTATTGAAACAATTCCTGCGCTTTGCAATTCTTTCGTCTGAAACATATGTTCTCCAAAATGGTGTCCGGTAACTCTTAAGTGTGCCACCCTATGGTTCACGAATAATGCAGACATGATCGAGACCCTTCTCCGATCAATAATCAGCAGCGGGACCTGGAGATCCGTACTCACTCCTACACATTCAACGATGACTTCTGTGATCATGAGAACCTTTAGCGCTTGTAACTAAATCCCTTTGTCTCTCGATATATTACATGTCCGAGATTCGATCAACAGTATCTCCATACCTAGTTTGATCTCGTTACCGACATGCACTCTTTTCTCGTTCCCATGATATAACATTCTAGTGATCACATCACTTGCTTGCAAGCTATCTTAATGTGATATCACCGAGAGGGCCCAGAGTATATCTATCCGTCATCTGGATTGACAAATTCCACTCTTGATCCATGAGCCTCAACATAACACCTTCGTAGTACTGAACCCACCTTTATAGTCACCCTGTTACGGTGTGACGTTTGATGTTATCAAGATACTCTTCCGGTGTGAACAATTAACATGATCTCATGGTCTAAGGATAAAGATTACTTCGTATGATGTTATAGCATAATGACTTGATCGTAATGCTATACTTCGGATGAATGTTCATCACATCATTCCACCAATGGTGTGACCTTGTTATGAACAACATCCAATGTCCATGATCAGGAAACCTTGATCATCTTGTTAATCAACAAGCTAGTCTATAAGAGAGGCATAACTAGGAACCCTTTTTGTTTATTAAACACACATGTATTGTTGTTTCCGATCAATACAATTCTAGCATGTAAAATAAACATCTATCATATATAAGGAATATATAATAACAACTTTATTATTGCCTCTCAGGGCATAATTCCTTCAGTCTCCCACTTGCACTAGAGACAATAATCTAGTTCACATAGTGATAAATGTAACACCCATGGAGTTCTGGTGTTGATCATGTTTTGCCCTAGGGAGAACTTTAGTCAATGGATCAGCTACATTTAAGTCCGTGTGTACTTTACAAATCTTTATATCTCCATCCTTGACATGCTCGCGGATGGAGTGAAATCGGCGCTTAATATGCTTGGAATTCTTGTGAGACCTCGGTTCCTTTGCGTTGGCTATGGCTCCATTATTGTCACAATAGATCACCATTGGGTCCAACGCACTGGGAACCACACCTAGTTCCGTAATGAACTCTTTCATCCAAACCGCCTCCTGCGCCGCTTCTGAAGCAGCAACATATTCCGCCTCCGTCGTAGATCCAGCCACCACAGGTTGTTTGGAACTCCTCCAACTAACTGCTGCTCCGTTCAAGAGAAATACGTATCCGGATTGAGACTTAGAGTCATCCAGATCGGTGTCAAAGCTAACATCGACATAACACTTAGCGACTAGCTCTTCTTCACCTCCGTATGTAAGAAACATATCCTTCGTTCTTCTCAAGTACTTCAGGATGTTCTTTACCACTATCCAGTGTTCCGAACCTGGATCAGATTGGTACCTACTAGTCAAACTAATAGCATGCGCCACATCAGGTCTTGTACATAGCATGGCATACATAATAGAGCCTATGGCCGAGGCATAGGGGATCTTATCCATCATCTCTCTTTCTTCCGCCGTAGCCGGACTTTTAGTCTTACTCAATGTCTTGCCTTGCAACATAGGTAAGAACCCCTTCTTACTTTTGTCCATATTAAACTTCTTTAATATCTTATCAAGGTATGTACTCTGCGATAACCCAATTAGGCGCCTTGATCTATCTCTATAGATTTTAATGCCTAATATATATGATGCTTCACCAAGGTCTTTCATCAAAAATTTGCTGTTTAGATAACTTTTAACACTGTTTAAAAGATCTATATCATTTCCAATCAATAATATGTCATCCACATATAATATCAGAAATGCCACATTGCTCCCACTCACTTTCTTGTAAATACAAGCCTCTCCATAAGTTTGGACAAATCCAACCTCTTTGATCACCTCATCAAAGCGGAGATTCCAACTCCGGGATGCTTGCTTCAGTCCATAGATGGATCGCTGAAGTTTGCATACCTTATTAGCATCCTTAGGATCGACAAAACCCTTAGGTTGTATCATATACAACTCTTCTTCAATATTACCATTGAGGAACGTAGTTTTGACATCCATCTGCCATATTTCATAATCGAAATATGCAGCAATTGCTAACATAATCCTAACCGACTTAAGCATCGCTACGGGAGAGAATGTCTCATTGTAGTCAACTCCTTGAATTTGTCGAAACCTCTTTGCGACAAGTCGAGCCTTATAGATGGTCACATTACCATCAACATCAGTTTTTCTTTTGAAAATCCATTTATTCTCAACGGCCTTTCGGTCGTGAGGTAAGTCCACCAAGCTCCAAACTTGGTTCTCGTACATGGATTCCATCTAGGATTTCATGGCTTCTAGCCATTTGTTGGAATCCGTGCCCATCATCGCTTCTTCATACGTTGCAGGGTCATCCATTTCATCAACCATGAAATTCACAACAGGATTGCCGTACAGTTCAGGAGCTGCACGTGTCCTGCTTGACCCGCAAGGTTCGGTAGTGTCCTCTTTCGGAGTTTCATGATCATTATCATTAGCTCTCTCTTCATCAGGTGAAGTCAACTCCGAAACAACTTCCGGTGCTGCGCCACTCACCATTCCATGAAGAGAAGGTTCAATAACCTCTTCGAGTTCTACCTTCCGACTACTCACACCTTTCGCGAGAAACTCCTTCTCAAGAAAGGATCCATTCTTGGCAACAAAAACCTTCCCCTCGGATATGTGATAGAAGGTATGCCCAATTGTTTCCTTAGGGTATCCGATGAAGACGCATTTTTCCGCTTTGGGTTCGAGTTTATCCGGTTGAGGTTTCTTCACATAAACATCGCATCCCCAAACTTTAAGAAATGACAGCTTAGGTTTGTTTCCAAACCATAATTCATACGGTGTCTTTTCAACGGATTTAGATGGTGCCCGATTTAAAGTGAATGCAGCTGTTTCCAGTGCATAACCCCAAAATGATAGTGGCATGTCAGTCAGAGACATCATAGATCGAACCATATCCAATAAGGTACGATTACGACGTTCCGACACACCATTACGTTGTGGTGTTCCGGCAGGCGTGAGTTGTGAAACTATTCCACACTCTTTCATGTGTGTGCTAAACTCATAACTTAGATACTCTCCTCCATGGTCAGACCGTAGAAATTTGATCTGTCTATTACGATGATTTTCCACTTCATTCTGAAATTCCTTGAACTTTTCAAAAGTTTCAGACTTGTGTTTCATCAAATAGATATACCCATATCTACTCAAATCATCCGTGAAAGTAACAACATAACGATATCCACCTCGCGCTGACACACTCATTGGTCCACAAACATCAGTATGTATGATTTCCAATAGATCTATCGCCCGTTCCACTAAACCGGAAAACGGCGTTCTAGTTATCTTGCCCATAAGGCATGGCTCACATGTATCAAATGATTCAAAATCAAGTGATTCCAAAAGTCCATCAGAATGGAGTTTCTTCATGCGTTTAACGCCAATATGACCTAGACGGCAGTGCCACATATATGTAGACATATCATCATCAAGTTTAATCTTTTTAGCATTAACATTATGAATGTGTGTAATATTACTATCGAGATCCAACAGAAATAAACCATTCAACATAGGTGCATGACCATAAAAGATATCATTCTTATAAATCGAACAACCATTGTTTTCAGATTTAAAGGAATGACCACTTTACATCAAACACGATCCAGATACAATGTTCATGCTCAGTGCAAGCACTAAATAACAATTATTTAGGTTTATAACTAATCCCGATGGCAAATGGAGAGGTAGTGTGTCGACGGCGATCACATCAACTTTTGATCCATTGCCGACCCGCATTCTGACCTCATCCCTTGCTAGTTGTCGCTTGTTCCGTAGCCCCTGAACCGAGTTACATATATTAGCAATCGATCCCACATCAAATACCCAGGTGCTACTGCGAGTACTAGTCAAGTACACATCAATAACATGTATATCACATATACCTTTGTTTGCCTTGTCGGACTTCTTGTCCGCCAAATACTTGGGGTAGTTGCGCTTCCAATGGCCAGTCCCCTTACAATAGTAGCACTCGGTGTCAGACTTAGGGCTAGCTCGGGGTTTCTTTTCAGGCGTGGCAACAGACTTGCCACCCTTCTTTCCCTTGTGCTTGCCTTTCTTGAAACTGGTGGTCCTATTGATCATCAACACTTGATGTTCTTTCCTAATCTCCACTTATGCAGTCTTAAGCATTGACAGAAGCTCGAGAAGAGACTTCTTCATGCCCTGCATATTATAGTTCATCACGAAGCTCTTGTAGCTAGGTGGCAGAGATTGGAGAACACGATGTATGCCTAAGTCAATGGGAATCGTTATTCCCAAGGACACAAGCTTATCGGCGTACCTAGACATTTTGAGTACATGCTCACTAACGGAGCTATTTTCCTCCATCATGCAGCTAAAGAACTTTTCTGTAGCATTATAACTCTCTACGGTAGCATGGCTATCGAAAATCATTTTCAATTCTCCCATGGTATCAAATGCATTGCCATTTTCGAAACGCTTTCGAAGTTCTGGCTCTAGCCCATACAGTATGCCGCAATGAACTAAGTTGCGGTCCTCCTGACGAGTCACATAGACATTCTTTTCCTCGTCAGGGGCATCAGGAGCTGGTGGGGGGCCTAGCGGCGCATCTAGCACATATTGTTTTTGTGCAGCAGTGAGGAGAATCCTCAAATTCATAGCCCAGTTGGTGAAGTCGCTACCATTCGCAGCAAGTTTCTCTTTCTCCATGAACACATTGAAATTAAAAGCAGGTGGTGCCATCTACAAAAGAATTTGTAAAGTTTATTTAGACTAAGTTTATGATAGATTGAGTTCAACTAATTCAAATTACTAATGAACTCCCACTCAAAAACGAGATCCCTCCTATCTTTTTGGTGATTACATGAACCAAATCCACTACACCAAGTCCGACCATCACGTGAGTTGATGTAGCTTCAAAGGCGAGCATATATATGGGCATCATATCAACTATATGACTAATGCTTAACCTTTTGGTCCGTGTTCCGAGGCCATGTCTGTACATGCTAGGCTCGCCAAGTAAGAACCTTAGTATTCGCATGTGTAAAACTGTCTTACACCCGTTCCTATGAAAGCGTAGATTTGAGTACACCCAATCATCATGTGATGTCTCGAAACACGATCCACAGAACGGTGCATACTTAAGGAAGAACACATTTTTATCTTGATATCTAAATGAGGGATCATCTTATAATGCTACCAAAAGCGATGCTAACATCTAATGTGTAAAGTGAGATGATATGGTCCATGCATTTGATCTCTATCACTTGCATCGTGGTATGATCTCTATCATTCCTTTGTGTGTAAGGCCAAGATCTATGGAACTTACACGTTGAGTGTGTTGTAAGAGTATCTATCATACATCTACTTACAACAATACCATATCAATACACTAGCCCAGCAACGATCTAAACTAGACGCCTCTAATTTATCAATTGCAAGTTTTACGTGGCTTAGGGCTTTCGGAGATAGAACCGTTCTCACCTACGAACATGAACCACAACGAGGATAACTAAGTTATTAGCAACTCGTTGTAAATCAGATATTGACTATAGTAGGAGAGACAGACACCTGCCAGCCACTTATGCAAACCAAGTTGCATGTCAGTCGTGGAACCGGTCTCATGTACGATGACATGTAAGGTTGGTCCGGGCCGCTTCATCCCACTATGCCACTAATATCCAAAATACATAGAAGATGCAATTTTATGATCATCATCGCCCACATATAAACATATGTGTACTACCCGTGCAAAGCACCTACGCATAGATCAGGCTCTGATACCACTGTTGGGTCCGCGACATAGAAAACAAAAAATTTCCTACGGTGTGAACTACACGCCAAGATCTATCTACTAGGTACAAAGCAACGGGTGGACATACATCCAACGAGAACTTACCCTCGAATACAACGAGTTTTGTTAACGAGTAGGAACTCGTGGTTGATGTAGTCGTACACTTGCCGATCTCAAGATCGTGAGGAAGTCCGAGCGCCGCAACTCAGCAGCACATCCGCACTCGCACACACGTTCAAGCCACCGGACAACCTCCACCTTCTCGCTCTAGCGATCCAGTGGAAGCAGCAACTCCTTCTAGACGAAATGCCACCGGGAACATGTATCTCGCTAATCCGAGACCATGGGGGAATAATTCTAGAGGGGGAGAGAGATCCTTCACAAGGAGGTGTGTGGATGAAGGAGGGAATGGGTGGCCTTTTATAGGAGGAAGGGGGTGCCCCCTCTCTCCATGGCCAGCGCATGGGGGGGTGACCCCTCACCTCCCCCATTCATGTGGTGGTAACCCCTCCACATTAAAATGCCTCTTCACATTCCCTTTTAAAGTCTCCACTTTAAATGCATTAAATTTCTCCAAATTTAATGCTCTATCATTTAATAAAACTCTTTTTATTAAATTTATTCAGAATTTTGTTAATTACTTTAATTAACAAACATTCACATATAGCCCCTTACAATATTTCAATATCACATGCAGAACCACTTTCTGCAATTTCACCCGAAACAATTTCCGGTTTCTATTGAAACAATTCCCGCGCTTTGGAATTCTTTCGTCTGAAACATATGTGCTCCAAAATGGTGTCCGGTTACTCTTAAGTGTGCCACCCTACGGTTCGCGAATAATGCAGACATGATCGAGACCCTTCTCCGATCAATAATCAGCAGCGGGACCTAGAGATCCGTACTAACTCCTACACATTCAACGATGACTTCTATGATTGTGAGTACCTTTAACGCTTGTAACTAAATCCCTTTTTCTCTCGATATATTACATGTTCGAGTCGATCATCGGTATCTCCATACCTAGTTTGATCTCATTACCGACATGCACTCTTTTCTCGTTCTCGTGATATAACATTCTCGTGATCACATCACTTGCTTGCAAGCTATCTTAATGTGATATCACCGAGAGGGCCTAGAGTATATCTATCCGTCATCTGGATTGACAAATTCTACTCTTGATCCATGAGCCTCAACATAACACCTTCGTAGTACTGAACCCATCTTTATAGTCACCATGTTACGGTGTGACGTTTGATGTTATCAAGATACTCTTCCGGTGTTAGCAATTAACATGATCTCATGGTCTAAGGATAAAGATTACTTCGTATGATGTTATAGCAATATAAACATAATGACTTGATCGTAATGCTATACTTCGGATGAATGTTCATCACATCATTCCACCAATGGTGTGACCTTGTTATTAACAACATCCAATGTCCATGATCAGGAAACCTTGATCATCTTGTTAATCAACAAGCTAGTCTATAAGAGAGTCATAACTAGGAACCCTTTTTGTTTATTAAACACACATGTATTGATGTTTCTGATCAATACAATTCTAGCATGTAAAATAAACATCTATCATATATAAGGAATATATAATAACAACTTTATTATTGACTCTCAGGGCATATTTCCTTCAGAAGGAAGCGGGAGTTCTGGATTCCAAAAGAATGGGAATCACAACAACCATCGTAACAATAACCACCACCACGATGGAAACAATCATCGTGGACACAACAAAGGTGGGTACAGGAATAACCACAATGGTCATGGCCATGGGAATCAAAATGGTCAGAATCGTCACAATCAACCAGCAAAGAAAGACATCAGTTAGGTGTAATGTTTCAAGTGCAAGAAGACAGGGCACTATGCTAATGAATGCCCAGAGAAGAAGACTGATGGGGCTAAGCTAAACCATTTTCAAAAGGGTCATGTGAATCACATTAATGTGGAGGAAATTCAAGAAGTATCTGATGCCGTGATCGGTAAGTTCAAGATTAATTCCTTTCCTGCACTTATCCTTTTCGATACCGGTGCATCGCATTCATTCATTTCAAGAGCATTTGTAGTCAAAAACAAACTCTCCACTGAAACTATTGGATGTCCCATTAAGGTAAGTTCCCCAGGTGGAGAAATGATAGTAAGTACTGGGTGCCGACAGATAATCCTAGAGATTGGAAAGAACAAGTTTCTAGTTAATTTAATAATCCTAGAGTCCCACGGATTAGATGTAATATTAGGGATGGACTGGTTGACACGTTATAAGGGAGTGATTGATTGTGCCAAACGAACTATTATGCTCACAACCCCAGAAAAGGAATGGATCAGGTTCAAGCCTAACTTTGAACCCAAGGGGAGCAAGGTTAATTCACTTAAGGGGGTTAGCCTAGATAGTGTACCAATAGTGAAGGAGTACCCGGATGTGTTCCCAGAAGAATTACCTGGCATGCCACCAGATAGGGATGTGGAGTTTCTGATAGACTTACTACCAGGAACTTGACCTATAGCAAAGAGACCTTACAAAATGTTAGTGGACGAGTTAAAAGAACTCAAGAAACAGCTGGGAGAACAGTTGAAAAAGGGATTTATCCAACCAAGTTCTTCGTCTTGGGGAGCACCGGTTTTGTTTGTCGAGAAGAAGGACCAAAGTCAAAGACTATGCATAGACTATCGATCACTTAATGAAGTGACAATAAAGAATAAATATCCCCTACCTAGAATAAAAGATCTTTTTGACCAGCTAGAGGGAGCATGTGTGTTCTCAAAAATTGATCTTCGATCAGGATACTTCCAACTAAAGATTGGAGAACATGATATACCAAAGACTGCATTTACCACTAGATATGGGTTGTATGAATATACAGTAATGCCATTTGGATTGACCAATGCACCGGCCTATTTCATGAACATGATGAACAAGGTATTCATGGAATTTCTTGACAAGTTTGTAGTGGTATTCATCGATGACATGTTGATATATTCCAAGAGTAACGAAGAACATGAAGAACATCTGCGCCTAATTCTGGAGAAACTCAGGGAACACAAACTATATGCCAAATTCAGGAAATGTGAATTTTGGCTAAATGATGTGGGATTTCTTGGGCATATAGTATCTTGAAGTGGTATAGCTATGGACCTAGCAAAAGTGGAAGCTGTAACGGAATGGGAACCTCCTAAAACAGTTAAAGAGATCCGTAGTTTCCTAGGCCTAGTAGGATACTATCGGAGGTTCATTGAAAATTTCTCAAAGATAGCAAAGCCTATGACTTATCTGCTAAAGAAAGAGAAGAAGTTTAACTGTACAGAAGCATGTGAAACCAGTTTTCAGGAGTTGAAGAAGAGATTATTGTCAGCACCAGTGTTATGTTTGCCAGATCTTGAGAAAGACTTTCAAGTCTATTGTGATGCATCTCACCAAGGACTGGGAGGTGTACTAATGCAAGAAGGTAGAGTTGTAGCTTATGCATCAAGGCAACACAAAAATCATGAAGTGAACTATCCTACTCATGACCTAGAGTTGGCATCAGTTGTGCATGCATTAAAACATGGAGGCATTATCTTATGGGAAAGCTTTGTGAAATGTTCACCGATCACAAGAGTCTAAAATACATTTTCACACAGAAAGAACTGAACATGAGACAAAGAAGATGGCTAGAACTTATCAAGGACTACGACTTAAGTTTGCAATACCATCCTGGAAAGGCAAATGTTGTAGCCGATGCATTAAGCCGCACGGTTTATGTAAATAGCCTCAGTAAAGGAGAATTGCCGGAAGAGTTATGTGCCCAATTTAGGGAGTTAAGATTAGAGATAGTGCCTGAAGGATACCTTGCATCCTTGGAAGTGCAGCCCACACTGATGAACAAAATCCAAGAAACTCAAAAGATGGACAAAGAAATAGAAGAAATCAAAAGTAAAATCAGTGAAGGCAAGGCAAAAGGATTTCATGTAGACGAACAAGGAACCTTATGGTACAAAAAACGTATTTCTATTCCACAGGATCTTGAAATTAAGAAGTTGATCTTACAAGAAGTTCATAATTCACCATATTCAATTCATCCTGGCAACACCAAGATGTATATAGATGTTAAGGAAAGATTCTGGTGGAATAATTTAAAGAAGGATATAGCAGAGCACATTGCCTTGTGCGACGTGTGTAGTCGTGTAAAGGCAGAACATTAGAAACCGGCGGGATTATTAAAACCACTGCCAATACCTGATTGGAAATGGGATAAAATCGGTATGGATTTTATCACCAGACTGCCGAGGACTAAATACGGATACGATTCTATATGGGTTATCGTTGATCGCTTGACAAAAGTGGCTCATTTCATACCGGTGAAGACCACTTACACAAGTGCCAAGCTAGCCAAGATATACATGAATAGAATTGTATGTTTACATGGGGTGTCTAAGAGTATCGTGTCAGATAGAGGAACTCAATTCACTTCGCACTTTTGGCGACAACTTCACGAGTCATTGAGAACTCGACTAGAATTCAGCACTTCATTTGATCCACAGACTGATGGGCAGGTAGAAAGGACCAATCATATATTGGAAGATATGTTAAGAGCTTGTGCGTTAGACTACGGATCTAGTTGGGATGAAAGTCTACCATACGCAGAATTTTCCTACAATAATAGTTATCAATCAAGCATAGAAATGGCTCCATTTGAATTCCTTTATGGAAGGAAGTGCACTACACCATTGTTGTGGAATGAGGTAGGAGAAAGAAATTTGTTCGGACCAGACCTATTCAAGGAGGCCGAAGAGAAAGTCAAGATGGTGAGGGATAGGCTAAAGGTAGCCCAATCTCGACAAAAGAGCTATGCAGATCCAAAACATAGAGAGGTCACCTATGAGGTTGGTGATAGAGCTTATCTCAGGGTATCACCACTTCGTGGTGTGAAGAGATTTGGAATCAAAGGAAAATTAGCACCACGCTATGTAGGACCCTTCAAGATTTTGAGCCACAAAGGAGAAGTGGCATATGAGATAGAATTACCAAAATCTATGTCAGCAGTTCATAATGTATTTCATGTCAGTCAGCTGAAAAAGTGTCACCCAGAGATGGAAGAAACTTCGTTGAAAGACACTACACCGTTAGAAGAAGTTCAGGTAGAGAGTGATCTCACATATGAAGAGAAACCTATTAAGATTCTAGAGACAGCAGAAAGAATTACACGTACCAAGACAATTAAATTATGCAAAGTGCAGTGGAACCATCACACTGAATCGGAAGCAACATGGGAACGAGAAGATGAACTTCTGAGAGATCACCCTCACCTATTTGCTAGCCAACCCGAATCTCGAGGGCGAGATTCATCTTAAGGGGGTTAGATTTGTAACATCCCAAAATTTTCATCTGAAAACCATCATCATTGCATTCATATCATCATGGCATGTGTTGCATTGCATCTAGTTTGTCCCCCAAAAATTTGGTGAAATTTTGAGTCAAATTTAAACACTTTTGCTAATTCAAAACCTAGGAAAAGAAAAACTAAAAAAGAAAAAGCAAAAAGGAGAAAAAATCGCAGCAGCAGCATTGGCCTGCTCGGCCCAACCCAGCCCAGCAAGTAGCCCACCCGGGCCACCCTTTCCCCTCTCTCTCCTTTTCTCACCGTCCCCCTGCATGCCCCCTCCCACTTACACCCTGGTCCCACCTCCACGTCACCTCCACCTCATCTTCTTCCATCGCGGGACGAACTGCCCCTCTCCCTTCTCTGCTGTTTCTAATCGGCTCGAATTCGAGTGTTGCACGAATTAAAACCCCACCATAACCCCTCCTTCTTAATCCCCTCTCCCTCCTCTTCGGTTTCCCCTCAGTCGCCACCCCTAGAGAGCCCCCAGGCTCCTCAATCGAGAGCTCAAACTACCGCTCACCGACGTGACTCCCGCGACAATTTCGGTGAGCTCCGACCACCTCGCACCCTCCTCTCTGCCCTATCCCCTTTACCATGTCGTGGCACACCTTTTAACCCTGCCCACACATTTTTTCTTGCCCCAAGTCGACGACACGATCATCGCCGGCATTTTCTTCTGCCGCCACCGTCCGGCTACGATTCCGGTGAGACTTGGGTTCCCGCCGCCCTTTTTGGCCACCACTAGCTTGTACAGGACCAGGCGCCTTTTACAGACCCTTCTATTGGCCTGCTCGAGCCCCAGAACGACGTCACCGTCTCGGAGACGCGAGCTCCGCCGTCGGCAAGAACTTTGGCGAGGAATACAGGACGCAGCCGAGCACCCCTCTCTCCACCGCGGCCATCAACGAAACCACCTCGACCACCACGATCTCTGGTACTAGTCCACAGACCCCTACCCCCTTTAGAATCACCGGCACATCGTTGTCCGACGCGCCGCCGCCGCGCGCAGCAGGTCAGCGCTGCCAGTTCCTGGCCGAGCCCTAGGAGCCGTTGGATCTGTCGCCAGCGGCTAAGATTAGACCATTAATCGAACGGGTACGAGCTGATCTGGTTCGTCCGTGGCCACTTAAATCTAACGGCCCATAGCGGTCGATCCGACCGAATCGGTACGAGCCAATAGGATTGCGCCACGTCAGCCAGAGCGTCTGTTTAATTAGAAAAATAGACAGAATATGTATTTAACTTAGAAATTCAATAACTTTTGATCCACAAATCATAAAAATGCAAATTTGGTGTCTATGGATTCAGAAAAATGAGACCTTTATTGTTAAGGCCTTATTTCACACTTTTGTTTCTGAAAAATTGGAGTTTTAGGCAGAACCTTTTTAGGATTATTTTGGTCATAAAAATTACTTCATAATTTATTTTTAAGTATTCCTTATGCCTTTAGATAGAGTATTTTAAGCTCTGTACTATAGACTCTGTAAGAGTTTTTGATCATATCATTGCATTTTGCATGCATTCATATTTTTGTGATGCTATATTGATTGTATTATTGTTGTTGGTTTATTCTTTGTGTAGATTGTGTGGATTGTGAAGTTTTTTGCTGTGAGGATTGTACCTATTCCCCTAGCTACCAAGGCAAGTGATATTTCATATTATCTCCTATTATTTTCACTATTGTACTAGTGTTATTTTTAGTAGATCTTAGCATGGTAGGAATATTTATATGATACTATGCTATGCTATCCTATAGATTATATCTTGGTAGTATTTCCTAGTTGAAAGACATCGTATGCTAGAGTGCTTATCCATGCTATTAGAATTCATGGGTGGAAATTCATACCAAGGTAGTATGGAAATATATTATTATGTTTGACTAAGAAAACAACTAAATGTTAATGAAACATCTGGGTGGAATGGGACTTGTTTGGATTATGTTGAGTGGTTACTCAGGGGCCATTTCTATGGTCAGCTGGTGTATCACACTTGTGGATGGCCATCCAGGAACAAAGAGATTGGAGACGTTATTGTCGCGAAGCTTCCAGTGCAACCACATGGCATATGGGCTCTGCCTTGACCAATTAAGTTGCAAGAACTCAGCAAGACGGACAAAGGGTGGTAGATATGATAGGATGGAACGCATCCGTGGTGGTCTGAGGGATTGCTTCTGAAAAGTATCATCTCGATGCATGTCGAAACTTGTGGGGAAAGTGCACCGCCTCTCGAGAGGGTAAAACTAAGTACTTAGTTGTGTCCCCGGTTATGGACAATTTCTGAGCGTCAAGACAGTGAAGCAGTTCAATAATCTCCTCATCCAAATTTCTCTAAGTTAAAACTTGTGGGTGAACAAGGGTAGAGGTTCGTTGATGTCTATCAATGGTACCTTAGTGTTTTGAAAGAGAAAACTTACTCTTCAAGAACTATGAGATAAAACCTTGCTTTTAGCAAAGTCAGCCAAAACCACACTTAGCCATATATTCATGTAGTTGTTGGATTATACTAAGTATCTATGGTATCACTTGCCAATACAATTCCAAATGTATTGACCCTTTGTGGTTGTAACTTATTATGTTGCAGGATACTCTGATGATGAGTAGGGTTGCAGGTCTACACTCGACATGTTTTCCTGTGGCGCATGAAGAAAAAAAACTCTATTATTATACTATGTCTTGTGAAACTTGAGTAATGTTAGCCTTGGGCTAAGTGAGTTGTAAGAACTATTATATTCCTGGATATGCGATGTAATAATGACCTTTGTTTTTGTGTAATTCATCTTGAACTGTGGGTGCTAGCATTTCGATCCAGGGACTAGCACTTCATTTTGAATTGATGGTGTACTTCATCACAGGGATCTTACCTTATTATGGTGAGATCTTACATATGGTATCAGAGCAGTGTGTTTCCTATAGGTTCGTGACCCTAGGTTGGATTAGACTAAGGAAAACCCTTAGGAAGAATAACTCTATTTCAAATTTTACACTTGTCTTTTCATCTCGTAAAACTTTTCCTGATCATCCTTCCTCATCTATTTTTGTAGATGTCCACCATCAATGAATCTATCAAGAAGGGACCACTGATGACTATGACACTTGTGTGTGAGACGGAATTTCCCAAGGCACTCAAGAACCTCATGATCGGCTTAGGGATGGATGGTGAAGCCGTGTACAAGGGATTTCCTGTGATAGATGAAGGACAAGAGTATTGGTGGGTGCAACACCATTTATATAAGAACAAGGAAGATGATCCAAAGAGTATGGGATTCTGCATGTTCACCAACTCTGAAATGCACACGTCATTCTTTGAGTCTGCAAGGAATGCTACATGGAAAGCCATTGAGGAACTTGGGGAAAGACTTAAGTATAGAATGCTCAATACTCAGGAGGATCTCAAGGAGGAGAAACCTCGTGTCCAAGAATCAAGGGCCACGGTGAAACGACTAAGTAAGGATATTATAGACTTGGCTTTGGAGTTATGCGAGTAAGACAAACAGATTCCTGCCAAGGACGCCCAGATTGCTACCTTGGTTAATAAGGAGTGAGATACTAGTTGGACCACCACACTTGATGTTTTATCACGTTAGTATTTTGATCATACCGACCTATGTGGTATGGCAAAAATAAGTTATGTTTGGACCTTGATTGCTTGAGTTGATTAATGTATTGCCACTTGGTTTAAGGATTGTTTTGTTGGTTGATTTTATCTTTGCATCTATTGTTATTTGTGTTTTCTTTCTCTAGACTTGTGTTATTACTAATTTTCTCCATGCTATGCAAAAGATGCCGAATTTTGTCTATAGCATGGCCGAGGATTTCAAGGGAACTCGCTTCAGGACTCGCATGTTGGAGCTCGTCTATGTGCTCGCTCTTCCAATCCCTACCATTCAGGGACTTCGGCTGAGGAAGTTTCAGCGGAAGGACTTATGGGGATTCAGAGTTACCCAGCCAGGACGTGAGATAGAGCCCCAAACAAAGGAGATCGCCTTCAAGATACTCCATGATGACTTGGAGAGGGGCCTCTACGTGGCTATGCGGGAGTTATGTAACATCCCAAATTTTATGATTGCAAATGTTACTAGAAGCATGCATCATATATTTGCATCTTGGCATCACACAATAAGAACCGCATCAGATACTTTTCCATAAACCCTATAGTCATATAAAGACAAAGAAAGGGGTTAAACAAAATCAATCCTCATGAACCCTTGCAAAGAGTTATTTGATAACCCCATTCTAACCTCCTTCTTTTTACAAAATTTTAGAGACCGGTCTCAATTAATTCGGAGTCTGTTTGCAAAAGTTATGCAACAAATAGTGAAACAGAAAAAAATAAAAGATTAAACAAAAAAAGAGCCTAGCCTAAACGGGCCAGCCGAGCTGGCCCACTCCTATCTACCGCGCGCCAGGCGCAGCGCAGCAGCAGCAGCCGCGCAGGCTGGCCCAGCAAGCCCGCTTCCCCCCCCCCCCCCCGCCTCTCCCTGACGATGCGGCCCCACCTGTCATCCCCGACCTCGCCGTGTTCGTCCCCAACTCCTCTGACCGACACAATCCCAACGGAATCCGTTGATTCGGAGGCTAATCCGACCCCTTCCGCACATAAAATCCCTCATATAAGCCTCCACATCGAGCCCCGGCCCTTTTCCCAAAAAAATCACAAACCCTAGAGCCGCCAACGCCAAGACCGACGCGCTGCCGGAGCTCCGCCTCGGGAGGTTGCTTCCTCGTCGATACCGAGCTCCTCTCCCTCCTTTTCTTCCAAAATCGGAACCGCCCCTAACACCTGCGTCTTCCACCCGTCTTTTCCCTCTCTACAGCGTAGCAAATCAACGGCGATTGCACGCCGGAGCTCTGCTGGAGACGGAGGACATCGGCGGAGCGCCACCGCGAACAGAGGAAGGGAGGGCCGACGTCGTCTGTACCAGAGGTACCGTGAGGAGGAGGGCCGCTTCGTCATCCGCTTTGCACAGCCAGGAGCTCGCCAGAACACCACCGAGCTTCGCCACCGACACGCCGCCGTCCGTCGCCATCGTTGTTAAGTCATCGCCGCCACGGTGAGTTTTCTCCACCCCCTCCGTTAGATCTCGATCCGGCGGTGGAGATTAGCCCGCCCGGACGAAGGGGTATCGCCCAACCGCGTTCCGCCGCGTGGTGCGCCCGCGTCAGCGCCGCGTCCTCGCCGCGTCAGCGCCATGTTCTCGCCGCGTTAGCGCCGCGCGCCCCCTGGACCAATCCCAAGCCGCCACATGGCGCCGCACAGCTGGCCGCCGTCCTGTTTTCTTTTAAATAGGCAGAAAACACTTTAACCTTGTAAAATTCATAGTAATTCGAATACTTGGCCAAAATTTGCGTATAATATACCATTGCATTCGTAAATTTGAGTACAACACAGATCTACAATAATATTGGTGTTTTACTACAGCAATCTTGTAGTAGGATTTAAAGTTTAGATTAGAGTATTTTAATTCTAGAAATTTATCCGTACATCCGTTTTAGTTGATTCTTGTTGCGTTGGCTTTGTATCTACAAGACCTTCTGTAGAAAATTGTTATAACCTGCTTAGAGTGATCAGATCTGTTTCAAGATAGATTGGAGGTATAGATCTATTTTTGAGCTTGATTATTTAGGGTTTAACCCAAAATACTTAAAATCTGTGGGGAATCGATTCTAATGACATCCCCAACTCAACAACACCCCCGAATAAAACCCTTGGTCAAAATTGAATCCATCCTTGCATATTACCATGTGCATGCATGCATAATCACCTTCGTGACATTGTTTTGTGCAATTTGTGATTGGATGTATGTTTGTGTTTTGTTAGATTGGTCGGAGCGCGCTGAGGAGTACTGTTGTGTAGAGTGCTGCTCGGATCAAGGCAACTTACACCACTTGTTCATGTTTATGTCCCAGCTTTGAATACCATGCATGTTTTGCTCTTCAAAATTGTACTATGCATGTGTAGGATTATTTTGGTAGATCTACTTGAAAATATTTTGCAAGTGCGATGATTTTGTAGTATGCCATGATAGTTCTATACTTAGGATTTTCCTTCCTAATAGGTTATCCCTGTTTTCGCTAAATTATTGCATGTTATCCTATATATATAAAGTATCGTTGGGGGGTTCGAAAGACTCAAAATTTTCTAAGTATTAGAGCTCTCTCGAGCGAACCTTTCTTCTCAAAACCCCCTTCAAAATAAAACTAAGTTTTCTTCTGGGCGGAATGGTTGTCGGGACAACGAAAGGAATTTTGGTGGAGGACAGCCGCCTAGGAATCAAAGAAGTCTGCCATGTTTCAGAATTCAGAAGCTTCCAGTGCAACCACAATACATATGGGCTCTGTCTTGGCTTAGTACTTAGTGGGAAACCTCACCAGGGTACCAACATTTGGAGGTTTTTCGCACGGTTGGATCCAGCTGGTAGAGGGGCTACTAAGGGAAGGATTCGCCATGGTCTTGTCTGTAAAAGGACTTGATCGTGGATTGTGGGGAAAGTGCACAACCTCTTGAGAGTATTGCAATCTGATTGATCAGCCGTGTTCACGGAAACAGAACAATAGTGAGCATCTGAAGGATGAAGCCTCTGAAAGATCTTCCTCTCTCTTTTCCAAACTTAAAGTTTTATAAACCCCAAGGCGTGAGTAATATCGCCATTGGGTGGGATTTTGGGAACTTGGTGCGTAATATCCAAGTGCTAGGTTGATTGGGCACTTGGTGAGTAATATCCACGTGTTCCATTCGACTCTATACTACTTATCAAAGTTTACAAAGTAGGGAAATCTCTTCCTCTTTTCTTATTACATAGAGAAAATTGGCTTTATGCAAATGAACCCCAAAGCCTACTCTTAGCCTTGCATGTAGAGATAGTCTTATTCTTTCCTTGGTGTAATTTGCCAATACATTCAAAGTATTGACCCAACTTGTTGGTTGCACGTCTTATGTGCAGAATCCGAAGACTGAAAGGTGCGTAGGGATCACGGGTCTTCACGCAACTAGCCTGAGGCGTTGATGGACTCAAGTTTTACTTAGTTTCTGCTGTTTTATTTGAGCTAGCTATAAGCTATGCAAGTTGTAATAATGACTTGTGTTTTACATGATATTCATCGACTGTGATGTGCTAGCTATTGATCCAGGGACTAGCATGTTAATCACAGGGACTTAGGATCCTTAACGATCCGAGGTCACAACAGATGGTATCAGAGCACAATGTTGCCTATAGGACGTGACCCTTAGGATTGGAAACCACCTTTACCATTGTGTGTTTTTGCCTTCCATATTCTTCTAAGTTATTTATGCTCTTCTAGTAATTCTATTCCTTATTACTTTGTGCCTAATTTTCTTTCTCCTAACCCAAAGATGACGTCCTTCTACTACGACACCGCCGAAGACATCAAGTGCCTACGCTTTGGGGAATGCCTTCTGGACATCATCAAGACGTTGCAGTTGCCCATGCCGTCAATCAAGGGGAAAGAGTTGAGGAAGATGCACAAGGAAGGATGCTAGGCGATTGAAGTCATCCAACCGGGGCGCAGCAAGTCTGAACCCAAGACAGAGGCCATTGTACTCAACATCACCAGCGACTCCAAGGAGAAAGGACTTAGCATCAGCATGCAGGATCTCATTGGACGCCTTTGTGGACGCCACCATGAAGAGGTTGAAGGCCACTACATCAAACTCTTTGGAAGGCGTGATGAGAAGGGAGTTCCAATCGAGTTAACCCCGGAGGAAAGGAAGACATGCAAGCGTCGAAGGATCCAATATCAAGACTTGGAGTCCCACATCAATGATCTTGAGAAGGGGAGCTACCTTGAGATCATGAGGAATGATGAGCTATGCGCCCTAGTCAAGGAGAAGGACGAGAAGATTGAGGAGCTTGAAGAGAAGATCAAGTCCCTAGGAGGGGAGCTCACCGCCCAAGACAAGAAGTTCGCTAATCAAGAGAAGAGGGTGTAGGATAAGAACAAGAGGATTAGGGAACAAAGTCTTGTGCTCGCAAAAAACGAGATGGAGTACAAGAACTTTGCCACCATGTTGAAGGACCTGCGAGCAGCCAAGAGGAGCTTGGAGGAGAAAATCATGCCCGTGACTATGGGGTCAAGCTTGATCAAGAAGCTGTAGAAGGAGAAGAAGGAACTTCAAGAGAGGCTCGAAACTGCTACCTAGGAGCTGCAAGAGGTGAAGGAACTTCAAGAGAGGCTCAAAGCTGCTACACCAGAGCCGCAGGAGCTGAAGGAACTTCAGGAGAAGCTTGAAGCCACGACGAAAGACATGGAGTTATACAAGTCACTACTGGAGAAGGAAGGCTTCATTATTGAGGATGAGGAAGTGGATGATGAGTAGAGTAGATAGTTAGACCACCTTTATTTCTATAGTCAAAAGTTGTTCGCGATTGTAATGAGTACCAAAACTATTTTGGTTTAGTTAAACTTGGTTGAGTTGTGTTAAACTATGTGTTATGTGTGCCTTGCTTTTCTCGTGTGCTTTCTCGTGTTTACGTAAGGGTTGGAGTTTATTCCTTAGGCTTTATATTTCTTAACTTGTTTCCCAAACCCCACAGATGGCTAGACGTGGGAACAACAACAACAACATGCCCCCAGAGATAGCGCAACTTCTGAACTCCCAAAATCAGCTGATCCAACTCCTCACTCAAAACATGCAAAACATCAACAACAACCCGCCGCCTCCACCACCACCACCGCCCCAACAGGATCGCCTGACTCGGTTCTTGAGGTTGAACCCTCCAATTTTCTCAAGTAGTTCTGAGCCAATTGTGGCAAATGACTGGCTCCGCACCACCAATAAGAAGTTAGACACCGTCCAAGTTGTGGGAGCTGACAGGGTGCACTTTGCCGCGCACCAACTTGAGGGACCAGCTGCTGAATGGTGGGATAATTACCAGGTCACCCACCCTGATATTGAAGCTATCACCTGGAACCAGTTTGAGGCGGCCTTTCGTACTCATCACGTAGCCCCGGGTGTCATGTCACTAAAGAGACGTGAGTTCCGTGACTTGAAACAACTACACCACTCTGTCTCCGATATGGGGACCTTTTTAACAAGCTGGCACGCTATGCACCTGACGATGTTTTCACTGATGCGAAGAGACAAGAGGAGTTCCTAAGGGGACTTAATGATGAAATATCTATTCAGCTTGTGGCTCTGAAGTTTGATAACTACCAGGAACTTCTGGACAGGGCAGTTGTGGTTGAAGCAAAGCAAAGGAGTATAGAGAACCGAAAGAGAAAGTCTACCTCACACAAGCACAACTCAGCCCCATATCATAGGCAACGCACTTCGTCACCACCACCCCATAACCACAATGGCCACAACCACAATGGTCATCGTCATGGAGGACATAACCACAATGGCCATAAACACCGCAATGGAAATGGAAATGGGAAGGATTTGAGCGAAGTGACATGCTTCAAGTGTAACAAGACAGGGCATTATGCAACTACTTGCCCCGAAAAGATGAAGAATGAGAGTGGTAATGGGAACGGCAATGGACACAACCATGGCAATGGTAATGGAAATGGGAAGAAGCTGAATCCATTCGTCAAAGCCACGGTGAATCATGTCTCCGTGGAGGATGCTAGTGCGGCACCTGACTCCGTGATTTGTAAGTTCAAGCTTAACTCCACCCCCGCAGTTGTTCTTTTTGATACTGGTGCATCTCATTCATTCATATCAAGGGTATTTGTGGATAGAGGCAAGATACCTACGGAGACTATTAGTACTCCCTTAAGGGTAAGTTCTCCTGGTGGAGAAATAGTGGCAAACTCTTGATGCCGTGGGTTAGAACTAAGGATTGGGGCACACATCTTTCCCACCAGCCTTGTCGTTCTAGAGTCACAAGGCTTAGACATAATTTTGGGCATGAACTGGATGACCGAATATGAGGGAGTCATAGATTGTGCCAAAAGGACTATCGCACTCACGACTCCGGATAAGAAAAGGATATGCTTTAAGTCAGCTTTCACACTCAAAGGAAGTATGGTGAACTCTCTTAAGGGGGTTATCTTGGAGGATGTGCCAATTGTGAAGGAGTATCCAGATGTGTTTCCGGAATAATTGCCAGGGATGCCTCCTGACCGAGACATCGAGTTTCTCATTGACTTGATGCCTGGTACTGGACCGATAGCAAAGAGACCGTACAAGATGGATGTTGATGAGTTGAAGGAACTTAAGAAACAACTTAGGTAGCAATTGGACAAAGGCTTCATTCAACCAAGTGCGTCGTCTTGGGGAGCGCCTATCTTATTCGTGGAGAAGAAGGATAAAACCAAGAGACTAGTCGTGGACTACAGGTCGTTGAATGAAGTGACAATCAAGAACAAGTACCCTCTACCCAATATCAATGACCTGTTCGATCAATTAAAGGGAGCTAGTGTGTTCTCTAAGATTGATCTCCGATTAGGTTATTTCCAACTAAGGATCCGGGAACAGGATGTACCAAAAACAGCCTTGACCAGAAGATACGGATTGTATGAGTACACCGTGATGTCGTTTGGCTTAACCAATGCCCCAGCATACTTCATGAATATGATGAACAAGGTGTTCATGGAGTACTTGGATAAGTTTATTGTGGTATTCATTGATGACATACTCATATACTCCAAGGACGAGAAGGAACATGAGAGGCATCTGCGCCTAATCAAGGAAAAGTTAAGGGAACACAAGTTGTATGCCAAGTTTAGCAAGTGTGAGTTCTGGTTGAAAGAAGTGGGATTCCTTGGTCATATCGTGTTAGCTAAAGGAGTTGCCGTGGACCCAAGTAAGGTAGCTTCCTTGACAGAATGGGAGTCCCCTAAGAATGTGGGGGATATCAGGAGTTTCCTGGGCCTTGCGGGATATTACCGAAGGTTCATTGAAAACTTTTCCAAGATAGCAAAGCCTATGACAGAATTGTTGAAGAAAGCAAAGAAGTTCCAATGGACCGAGGCATGTGAAGCAAGTTTTCAAGAATTAAAGAAGCGCCTAGTAACAGCACTAGTTTTGTGTCTCCCTGACATCCAAAAGGATTTCCAAGTCTATTGCGACGCTTCTCGACAAGGACTTGGTAGTGTACTGATGCAAGATGGAAAAGTGGTGTCTTACGCCTCTCGACAACTTAAGAACCATGAGAATAACTACCCCACGCACGATTTGGAACTAGCATCAGTTGTGCATGCGCTCAAGGTATGGAGACATTACCTCATGGGCAAACATTGTGATGTGTTCACGGATCACAAAAGCCTTAAATACATCTTCACTCAAAAGGAATTAAATATGAGGCAAAGGAGATGGCTTGAGCTCATCAAGGACTATGACTTGGACCTGCAGTACCATCCTGGCTGACGCCCTAAGTAGGAAGGTCTATGTAAATGGACTTACCGTGGGAGAACTTCCAAAGGATTTGTGTGAATAGTTCAAGGACCTCAGGTTGGAGATAGTTCCTAAGGGGTACTTAGCGACTATGGAGATAGTGCCAACGCTTCTGGACCAAATCAAAGAGGCCCAGAAGGGGGACAAAGAGTTGGAGGAGATAAGAGCTAATATAAGCAAGGGTAAAGCAAAAGGGTTTCCTACGGATGAACAAGGAACACTTTGGTATGAGAAGCGTTTGTGTGTTCCCGATGATCCCGGTATCAGGAAGTTAATTCTTCAGGAAGCTCACGATTCGCCTTACTCAATTCATCCTGGTAATACAAAGATGTACATGGATGTGAAAGGTAGATTCTGGTGGAATAACTTGAAAAGAGAAATTGCTGAATACATCTCCTTGTGTGACATGTGCAACAGAGTCAAGGCCGAACATCAAAAACCAGCAGGACTGCTGCAGCCATTACCTGTGCCCGATTGGAAGTGGGACAAGGTAGGCATGGATTTTATCACAGGACTACCCCGGACTCGTTCTGGGTATGACTCCATCTGGGTAGTGGTCGATCACTTCACAAAGGTGGCCCACTTTATTCCCGTAAAGACCACCTATACAAGTGCTAAACTTGCTAAGATTTATATGTCAATGATCGTTAGTCTTCATGGTGTACCCAAGCGGATTGTCTCTGATAGAGGTACCCAATTCACCTCGAAGTTTTGGCGACAGCTACACGAGTCTCTAGGGACACGACTGGAGTTTAGTACTGCTTTCCACCCGCAAACAGATGGACAAATGGAAGGAGTTACTCAGATCTTGGAGGACATGTTAAGAGCCTGTGCGCTAGACTATGGGTCTAGTTGGGATGATAATTTGCCATATGCGGAATTCTCATACAATAACAGTTACCAAACTAGTATCAAGATGGCTCCATTTGAAGTTCTTTATGGCAGGAAGTGTAGAACCCCGCTGCTATGGAGTGGAGTTGGAGAACGTAGTTTGTTTGGACCTGAACTGATCAAGGATGCCGAATAAAAAGTAAGACTGATTCAAGACAGGTTAAAAGTAGCCCAATCCAGGCAAAAGAGTTATGCTGATTCTAGGTGCAGGGATGTGACTTATGAAGTGGGAGACCGTGCATATCTCCGAGTCTCACCACTACGAGGAGTTAAGATATTTGGAATCAAGGGTAAGTTAGCACCCCGATTCATAGGGCCCTACAAGATCTTGGGTCGTAGAGGGGAGGTTGCCTATCAGTTGGAACTGCTCGAATTGTTAACTGTTCATGATGTTTTCCATGTGTCGCAACTAAAGAAGTGTCACCCGGAAATGGCTGAAACACCACTAAAGGATACGGTTCCGTTGGACGATGTTCAACTGGAAAACGATCTCACCTATCAGGAAAAATCCACCAGGATTCTGGAAACAGCTGAGAGAATTACTCGTACCAAGACTATCAGGTTTTGCAAAGTTCAATGGAATCACCACTCCGAGGAAGATGCCACGTAGGAACGTGAAGAAGACCTGAAGAAAGAACACCCACACCTATTTGCTAACCAACCTAAATCTCGGGGATGAGATTTTTCTTAAGGGGGGTAGGTTTGTAACATCCCAAATTTTACGATTGCAGATGTTACTAGAAGCATGCATCATATCTTTGCATCTTGGCATCACACAATAAAAACTGCATCAGATACTTTTCCCTAAACCCTATAGTCATATAAAGACAAAGAAAGGGGTTAAAAAAAATCAATCCTCATGAACCCTTGCAAAGAGTTATTTGATAACCCCATTCGAACCTTCTTCTTTTTACAAAATTTTAGAGACCGGTCTCACTTAATTCGGAGTCCGTTTGCAAAAGTTATGCAACAAATAGTGAAACAGAAAAAAATAAAAGATTAAACAAAAAAAGAGAGCAAGCCTAACCGGGCCAGCCGAGCCGGCCCACTCCTATCTACCTCGCGCCAGGCGCAGCGCAGCAGCAACAGCCGCATAGGCCGGCCCAGCAAGCCCCCCAGCCGCTAGCCCGCTTCCCCCCCCCCCTCTCACTGACGATGCGGCCCCACCTGTCATCCCCGACCTCGCCGTGTTCGTCCCCAACTCCTCTGACCGACACAATCCAAACGGAATCCATTGATTCGGAGGCTAATCCGACCCCTTCCGCACGTAAAATCCCTCATATAAGCCTCCCCATTGAGCCCCGGCCCTTTTCCCAAAAAAATCACAAACCCTAGAGACGCCTACGCCAAGACCGACGTGCTGCCGGAGCTCCGCCTCGAGAGGTTGCTCCCTCGTCAATACCGAGCTCCTCTCCCTCCTTTTCTTCCAAAATCGGAACCGCCTCTAACACCTGCGTCTTCCACCCGTCTTTTCCCTCTCTACAGCGCAGCAAATCGACGGCGATTGCACGCCGGAGCTCTGTCGAAGACAGAGGACATCGGCAGAGCACCACAGCGAACAGAGGAAGGGAGGGCCGACGCCGTCTTTACCAGAGGGACCGCGAGGAGGAGGGCCGCGTCGTCGTCCGCTTCGCACAGCCGGGAGCTCGCCAGAACGCCGCCGAGCTTTGCCACCGACACGCCACCGTCCGTCATCGTCGTCGTCATGTCATCGCCGCCATGGTGAGTTTCCTCCGCCCCCTCCGTTAGATCACGATCCGGCGGTGGAGATTAGCCCGCCGCAGCGAAGGGGTATCGCCCAACCGCATTCCACCGTGTAGCGCGCCCGCATCAGCGCCGCGTCCTCGCCGCGTCAGCGCCGCGTTCTCGCCGCGTCAGCGCCACGCGCCCCCCCTGTACCAATCCCAAGCCGCCACATGGCGCCGCACAGCTGGCCGCCGTCCTGTTTTTCTTTTAAATAGGCAGAAAACACTTTAACCTTGTAAAATTCATAGTAATTCGAATACTTTGCGAAAATTTGCGTATAATATACCGTTGGATTCATAAATTTGAGTAGAACACAGATCTACAATAATATTTGTGTTTTACTACAGCAATCTTGTAGTAGGATTTAAAGTTTAGATTAGAGTATTTTAATTCTAGAAATTTATCCGTAGATCCGTTTTAGTTGATTCTTGTTGCGTTGGCTTTCTATCTACGAGACCTTCTGTAGAAAATTGTTATAACCTGCTTAGAGTGATCAGATCTATTTCGAGATAGATTGGAGGTATAGATCTATTTCTGAGCTTGATTATTTAGGGTTTAACCCAAAATACTTAAAATCTATGGGGAATCGATTCTAATGACATCCCCAACTCAACAACACCCCCGAATAAAACCCTTGGTCAAAATTGAATCCATCCTTGCATATTACCATGTGCATGCATGCATATTCACCTTCGTGACATTGTTTTGTGCAATTTGTGATTGGATCTATGTTTGTGTTTTGTTAGATTGCTCGGAGTGCGCTGAGGAGTACTGTTGTGTAGAGTGCTACTCGGATCAAGGCAAGTTACACCACTTGTTCATGTTTATGTCCCAGCTTTTAATACCATGCATGTTTTGCTCTTCAAAATAGTAGTATGCATGTGTAGGATTATTTTGGTAGATCTACTTGAAAATATTTTGCAAGTGCAATGATTTTGTAGTATGCCATGATAGTTCTATACTTACGATTTTCCTTCCTAGTAGGTTATCCCTGTTTTCGCTAAAGTACTGCATGCTATGCTATATATATAAAGTATCGTTGGGGGGTTCGAAAGACTCAAAATTTTCTAAGTATGAGAGCTCTCTCGAGCGAACATTTCTTCTCAAAACCCCCTTCAAAATAAAACTAAATTTTCTTCTGGGCGGAATGGTTGTCGGGACAACGAGTGGAATTTTGGTGGAGGACGGCCGCCCAGGAATCAAAGAAGTCTGCCATGTTTCAGAATTCAGAAGCTTCCAGTGCAACCACAATACATATGGGCTCTGTCTTGGCTTAGTACTTAGTGGGAAACCTCACCAGGGTACCAACATTTGGAGGTTTTTCGCACGGTTGGATCCAGCTGGTAGAGGGGCTACTAAGGGAAGGATTCGCCATGGTCTTGTCTGTAAAAGGACTTGATCGTGGATTGTGGGGAAACTGCACAACCTCTTGAGAGTATTGCAATCTGATCGATCAGCCGTGTTCACGAAAACAGAACAACATTAAGCATCTGAAGGATGGAGCCTCTAAAAGATCTTCCTCTCTCTTTTCCAAACGTAAAGTTTTATAAACCCCTAGGCGTGATTAATATCGCCATTGGGTGATATTTTGGGAACTTGGTGCGTAATATCGAAGTGTAGGTTGATTGGGCATTTGGTGAGTAATATCCACGGGTTCCATTCGACTCTATACTACTTATCAAAGTTTACAAAGTATGTAAATCTCTTCCTCTTTTCTTATTACATAGAGAAAATTGGCTTTATGCAAATGAACCCCAAAGCCTACTCTTAGCCTTGCATGTAGAGATAGTCTTATTCTTTCCTTGGTGTAATTTGCCAATACATTCAAAGTATTGACCCAACTTGTTGGCTGCATGTCTTATGTGCAGAATCCGAAGACTGGAAGGTGCGTAGGGATCGCGGGTCTTCACGCAACTAGCCTGAGGCGTTGATGGACTCAAGTTTTACTTAGTTTCTGCTGTTTTATTTGAGCTAGCTATAAGCTATGCAAGTTGTAATAATTATACTCTGGATTATTCGTGTAATAATGACTTGTGTTTTACATGATATTCATCGACTGTGAAGTGCTGGCTATTGATCCAGGGACTAGCATGTTAATCTCAGGGACTTAGGATCCTTAATGATCTGAGGTCACAACAAGTTGTTGGGATGCCTATGTGGACGTCACTCTTCTGACATCAAGAGCCACTACTTCCACTTCTTTGGGAGGCGCGATGAGGACGGAGAGCCTATTGTGTTGGACGAGCCCACTAAGGAGACTATCAAGCCCATGAGTCACCACCTCCAGGACTTAGAGAGCCTTATCAGGCACCTTGGTACTGATAGGGCTAATGTGATGCTTAGCAACGATGAACTACGAGTCCAACTTAAGGAGAAGGACAAGGCCTTCCAGGAACATGAGAAGCGAATCAAGGAAATGGAGAAGAAGTTTGAAGACCAGGCAAAGAAATTCAAGAGCCAAGAGAAGAGGGTTCAGGAGAAGAACAAGAAGATTAGAGACTTGGAGACCGAGTTAGAGCTTGAGGACATTGAGCTGGAGGCGGATCACGAGATGATAGAGAGGGTGTGCACACAGAAGAGAGATTTACAGGCGAAGATCGATGCTTTGTCTACGAGCTTGGAGGAATAAAAGGCAGGATTCGTCGCAGCAGGACTTGCGCTAGTGGAGGAGGAAGTTGACATGGAGGAGTAGTGATATCCATCTATCTATCGTTTTATTATCGAGTCGCATAGATCATACCGACTTGTGGGTGGCTATGCTCGTATGTTTATATCCGCAAACTCTCTTATTGTCGTGATGTTGAACCTGCATGTGCTTGTTTGTTTGAATGTTGTTATTCTATTTGGGGTTATCTGTCATTACTTACCCTTATTAAACCCACAGATGCCTCCCCGTCCCAACAACGAGGATAACAATGACAATGGCAATGGAATGCAGCAAATAATGGTTGCGTAGACACAATTGATCCAGATGATGACTCAGTTCATGGCGAACCAGAATCAGAACAACAACAATAACAATAATTACAACCAGAACAATACACCACCTCTGGATATGCTCACCAGATTTCTAAGGCTGAGACCTGCCAAGTTCTCGGGTACTACTAATCCCATGGTAGCAAATGACTGGCTACGCTCTGTGAATAAGGACTTAGTCATAGTTGGATGCACTGACGCAGAGAAAGTCAGATTTGCAGCACACTTACTGGAAGGTCATGCAGCTACTTGGTGGGACAATATCCAACTTACTCACCCTATCGAAGAAGTAACTTGGGCAATGTGTGAGGATGGATTTCGTACCACTCACATCTCTTCTGGAATAATGGGGTTAAAGAAAAAGGAGTTTCACAACCTCAAACAACGCCACCGCAGTATTTCTGAGTAGATCGAAGAATTCAACAATCAGTCACGTTATGCACCAGATGATGTTGACACTGATGCAAAGAGAAAGGAGAAATTCCTTGATGGGATGAATGATGAAATATCTATGCAACTATCTGTTGCTTATGTTCCAACCTATCAATCTCTGTGCGATAAAGCTACCATCCTAGAAAACAAGATGAAGCAAGTTGAAGGTAGAAAGAGGAAGCACCTTTTTGATAAGTTCGGATCAGGATCACCTCACAAGCGTTCTCATGGTGAAGGAAGCGGGAGTTCTGGATTCCAAAAGCATGGGAATCACAACAACCATCATAACAATAACCACCACCACGATGGAAACAATCATCGTGGACACAACAAAGGTGGGTACAGGAATAACCGCAATGGTCATGGACATGGGAATCAAAATGGTCAGAATCGTCACAATCAGCCAGCAAAGAAAGACATCAGTTAGGTGTAATGTTTCAAGTGCAAGAAGACAGGGCACTATGCTAATGAATGCCCAGAGAAGAAGACTGATGGGGCTAAGCCGAACCCTTTTCAAAAGGGTCATGTGAATCACACAATGTGGAGGAAATTCAAGAAGGATCTGATGCCGTGATCGGTAAGTTCAAGATTAATTCCTTTCCTGCACTTATCCTTTTTGATACCGGCACATCGCACTCATTCATTTCAAGAGCATTTGTAGTCAAAAACAAACTCTCCACTGAAACTATTGGATGTCCCATTAAGGTAAGTTCCCCGGGTGGAGAAATTATAGTAAATACTGTGTGCCGACAGATAATCCTAGAGATTGGAAAGAACAAGTTTCCAGTTAATTTAATAATCCTAGAGTCCCACGGATTAGATGTAATATTAGGGATGGACTGGTTGACACGTTATAAGGGACTGATTGATTGTGCCAAACGAACTATTATGCTCACAACCCCAGAAAAGAAACGGATCAGGTTCAAGTCTAACTTTGAACCCAAGGGGAGCAAGGTTAATTGTCTTAAGGGGGTTAGCCTAGACAGTGTACCAATAGTGAAGGAGTACCCAGATGTGTTCCTAGAAGAATTACCTAGCATGCCACTAGATAGGGATGTGGAGTTTCTGATAGACTTACTACCAGGAACTGGACCTATAGCAAAGAGACCTTACAAAATGTCAGTGGACGAGTTAAAAGAACTCAAGAAACAGCTGGGAGAACAGTTGAAAAAGGGATTTATCCAACCAAGTTCTTCGTCTTGGGGAGCACCGGTTTTGTTTGTCGAGAAGAAGGACCGAAGTCAAAGACTATGCAAAGACTATCGATCACTTAATGAAGTGGCCATAAAGAATAAATATCCCCTACCAAGAATAAATGATCTTTTTGACCATCTAGAGGGAGCATGTGTGTTCTCAAAAATTTATCTTCGATCAAGATACTTCCAACTAAAGATTAGAGAACATGATATACCAAAGAATGCATTTACCACTAGATATGGGTTGTATGAATATACAGTAATGCCATTCGGATTGACCAATGCACCGGCCTATTTCATGAACATGATGAACGAGGTATTCATGGAATTTCTTGACAAGTTTATAGTGGTATTCATCGATGACATATTGATATATTCCAAGAGTAACGAAGAACATGAAGAACATTTGCGCCTAATTCTGGAGAAACTGAGGGAACACAAACTATATGCCAAATTCAGTAAATGTGAATTTTGGCTAAATGAAGTGGGATTTCTTGGGCATATAGTATCTAGAAGTGGTATAGCTGTCGACCCAGCAAAAGTGGCAGCTGTTACGGAATGGGAACCTCCTAAAATAGTTAAAGAAATCCGTAGTTTCCTAGGCCTAGCAGGATACTATCGGAGGTTCATTGAAAATTTCTCAAAGATAGCAAAGCCTATGACTGATCTGCTAAAGAAAGAGAAGAAGTTTAACTGGACAGAAGCATGTGAAACCAGTTTTCAGGAGTTGAAGAAGAGATTAGTGTCAGCACCAGTGTTATGTTTGCCAGATCTTGAGAAAGACTTTCAAGTCTATTGTGATGCATCTCACCAAGGACTGGGAGGTGTACTAATGCAAGAAGGTAGAGTTGTAGCTTATGCATCAAGGCAACTCAAAAATCATGAAGTGAACTATCCTACTCATGACCTAGAGTTGGCATCAGTTGTGCATGCATTAAAACATGGAGGCATTATCTTATGGGAAAGCTTTGTGAAATGTTCACCGATCACAAGAGTCTAAAATACATTTTCACACAGAAAGAACTCAACATGAGACAAAGAAGATGGCTAGAACTTATCAAGGACTACGACTTAAGTTTGCAATACCATCCTAGAAAGGCAAATGTCATAGCCGATACATTAAGCCGCAAGGTTTATGTAAATAGCCTCAATAAAGGAGAATTGCCGGAAGAGTTATGTGCCCAATTTAGGGAGTTAAGATTAGAGATAGTGCCTAAAGGATACCTTGCATCCTTGGAAGTGCAGCCCACACTGATGAACAAAATCCAAGAAGCTCAAAAGATGGACAAATAAATAGAATAAATCAAAAGTAAAATCAGTGAAGGGAAGGCAAAAGGATTTCATGTAGACGAACAAGGAACCTTATGGTACGAAAAACGTATTTCTATTCCCCAGGATCTTGAACTTAAGAAGTTGATCTTACAAGAAGCTCATAATTCACCATATTCAATTCATCCTGGCAACACCAAGATGTATATGAATGTTAAGGAAAGATTCTGGTGGAATAATTTAAAGAAGGATATAGCAGAGCACATTGCCTTGTGCGACGTGTGTAGTCGTGTAAAGGCAGAACATCAGAAACCGGCGGGATTATTACAATCACTGCCAATACCTGATTGGAAATGGGATAAAATCGGTATGGGTTTTATCACCGGACCTCCGAGGACTAAATCCGGATACGATTCTATAGTGGCTTATTTCATACCGGTGAAGACCACTTACACAAGTTCCAAGCTAGCCAAGATATACATGAATAGAATTGTATGTTTACATGGGGTGCCTAAGAGTATCGTGTTAGATAGAGGAACTCAATTCACTTCGCACTTTTGGCGACAACTTCACGAGTCATTGGGAACTCGACTAGAATTCAGCACTGCATTTCATCCATAGACTGATGGACAGACAGAAAGGATCAATCAGATATTGGAAGATATGTTAAGAGCTTGTGCGTAGACTACGGATCTAGTTGGGACGAAAGTCTACCATACGCAGAATTTTCCTACAATAATAGCTATCAATCAAGCATAGAAATGGGTCCATTTGAATTCCTTTATGGAAGGAAGTGTACTACACCATTGATGTTGAATGGGTTGGAGAAAGAAATTTGTTCGGACCAGGCCTAATCAAGGAGGCCGAAGAGAAAGTCAAGATGGTGAGGGATAGGCTAAAGGTAGCCCAATCTCGACAAAAGAGCTATGCAGATCCAAAACGTAGAGAGGTCACCTATGAGTTTGGTGATAGAGCTTATCTCAGGGTATCACCACTTCGTGGTGTGAAGAGATTTGGAATCAAAGGAAAATTAGCACCACGTTATGTAGGACCCTTCAAGATTTTGAGCCGCAAAGGAGAAGTGGCCTATGAGATAGAATTACCAGAATCTTTGTCAGTAGTTCATAATGTATTTCATGTTAGTCAGCTAAAAAAGTGTCACCCAGAGATGGAAGAAACTTCATTGAAAGACACTATACCGTTAGAAGAAGTTCAGGTAGAGAGTGATCTCACTTATGAAGAGAAACCTATTAAGATTCTGGAGACACAAGAAAGAATTACACGTACCAAGACAATCAAATTCTGCAAAGTGCAGTGGAACCATCACACTGAATCAGAAGCAACATGGGAATGAGAAGATGAACTTCTGAGAGATCACCCTCATCTATTTGCTAGCCAACCCGAATCTCGAGGGTGAGATTCATCTTAAGGGGGTTAGATTTGTAACATCCCAAAATTTTCATCTGAAAACCATCATCATTGCATTCATATCATCATGGCATGTGTTGCATTGCATCTAGTTTGCCCCCCAAAAATTTGGTGAAATTTTGAGTCAATTTGAAACACTTTTGCTAATTCAAAAGCTAGGAAAAGAAAAACTAAAAAGAAAAAGCAAAAAGGAGAAAAAAATCGCAGCAGCAGCATTGGCCTGCTCGGCCCAACCCAGCCCAGCAAGCAGCCCACCCGGGCCACCCTTTCCCCTCTCTCCCATTTTCTCACCGTCCCCCTGCATGCCCCCTCCCACTTACACCCTGGTTCCACCTCCAAGTCACCTCCACCTCATCTTCTTCCACCGCGGAACGAACTGCCCCTCTCCCCTCTCTGCCATTTCTAATCGGCTCGAATTCAAGTGTTACACAAATTAAAACCCCACCATAACCCCTCCTTCTTAATCCCCTATCCCTCCTCTTCGGTTTCCCCTCAGTCGCCACCCCCAGAGAGCCCCCAGGCTCCTCAATCGAGAGCTCGAACCGCCGCTCACCGACGAGACTCCGGCGACAATTACGGTGAGCTCCGACCACCTCGCACCCTCCTCTCTGCCCTATCCCCTTTACCATGTCCTGGCACACCTTTTAACCCTGCCCACAAATTTTTTCTTGCCCCAGGTTGACGACACGATCATTGCCGGCGTTTTCTTCTTCCGCCACCGTCTGGCGACGATTCCGGTGAGACTAGGGTTCCCGCCGCCCCTTTTTGGCCACCACTAGCTTGCACATGACCAGGCGCCTTTTACTGACCCTTTTATTTGCCTGCTCGAGCCCCAGAACGATGTCACCGTCTCGGAGACGCGAGCTCCGCCCTCGGCAAGAACTCCAGCGAGGAATACAGGACGCAGCCGAGCACCCCTCTCTCCACCGCGGCCATCAACAAGACTGCCTCGACTGCCATGACCTCTGGCAATAGTCCACTGACCCCTACCCCCTTTAGAATCGCCGGCACACCGCCGTCCGACGCGCCGCCGTCGCGCGCAGCAGGTCAGTGTCGCCAGTTCCCGGCCGAGCCCTAGGAGCCGTTGGATCTGTCGCCAACGGCTAAGATTAGACCATTAATCGAATGGGGGCGAGCTGATCTGGTTCGTCCGTGGCCACTTAAATCTAACGCCCCGCAGCGGTCGATCCAAATGAATCGGTACGGGCCAATAGGATTGCGCCACGTCAGCCAAAGCGTCTGTTTAATTAGAAAAATAGACAGAATATGTATTTAACTTAGAAATTCAATAACTTTTGATCCACAAATCAGAGAAATGCAAATTTGGTGTCTATGGATTCAGAAAAATGAGACCTTTATTGTTAAGGCCTTATTTCACACTTTTGTTTCTGAAAAATTGGAGTTTTAGGCAGAACCTTTTTAGGATTATTTTGGTCATAAAAATTACTTCATAATTTATTTTTAAGTATTCCTTATGCCTTTAGATAGAGTATTTTAAGCTCTGTACTATAGACTCTGAAAGATTTTTTGATCATATCATTGCATTTTGCATGCATTCATATTTTTGTGATGCTATATTGATTGTATTATTGTTGTTGGTTTATTCTTTCTGTAGATTGTGTGGATTGTGAAGTTTGTTGCTGTGAGGATTGTACCTATTCCCCTAGCTACCAAGGCAAGTGATATTTCATATTATCTCCTATTATTTTCACTATTGTACTAGTGTTATTTTTAGTAGATCTTAGCATGGTAGGAATATTTATATGATACTATGCTATGCTATCCTATAGATTATATCTTGGTAGTATTTCCTAGTTGAAAGACATCGTATGCTAGAGTGCTTATCCATGCTATTAGAATTCGTGGGTGGAAATTCATACCAAGGTAGTATGGAAATATATTATTATGTTTGACTAAGAAAACAACTAAATGTTAATGAAACATCTGGGTGGAATGGGACTTGTTTGGATTATGTTGAGTGGTTACTCAGGGGCCATTTCTATGGTCAGCTGGTGTATCACACTTGTGGATGGCCATCCAGGAACAAAGATATTGGAGACGTTATTGTCGCGAAGCTTCCAGTGCAACCACATGGCATATGGGCTCTGCCTTGACCAATTAAGTTGCAAGAACTCAGCAAGACGGACAGAGGGTGGTAGATATGATAGGATGGAACGCATCCGTGGTGGTATGAGGGATTGCTTCTGAAAAGTATCATCTCGATGCATGTCCAAACTTGTGGGGAAAGTGCACCGCCTCTCGAGAGGGTAAAACTAAGTACTTAGTTGTGTCCCCGGTTATGGACAATTTCTGAGCGTCAAGACAGTGAAGTAGTTCAATAATCTCCTCATCCAAATTTCTCTAAGTTAAAACTTGTGGCTGAACAAGGGTAGAGGTTCATTGATGTCTATCAATGGTACCTTAGTGTTTTGAAAGAGAAAACTTACTGTTCAAAAACTATGAGATAAAACTTTGCTTTTAGCAAAGTCAGCCAAAACCACACTTAGCCATATATTCATGTAGTTGTTGGATTATACTAAGTATCTATGGTATCACTTGCCAATACAATTCCAAATGTATTAACCCTTTGAGGCTGTAACTTATTATGTTGCAGGATACTCTAATGATGAGTAGGATTGCGGGTCTACACTCGACATGTTTCCCTGTGGCGCATGAAGACAAAAGACTCTATTATTATACTATGTCTTGTGAAACTTGAGTAATGTTAGCCTTGGGCTAATTGAGTTGTAAGAACTATTATATTCCTGGATATGCGATGTAATAATGACCTTTGTTTTGTGTACTTCATCTTAAACTGTGGGTGCTAGCATTTCGATCCAGGGACTAGCACTACAATCGTAGGGATCTTACCTTGTTATGGTGAGATCTTACAATTATACCCCTTGCAAGCATCCGCAACTACAATAAAGTAATTGAGATAAAAACCTAACCACAACCTTAAACTTTGAGATCCTACACTCCCTTGTGCAAAGGTTTCCTAATGGGGGTTCAGGTTTCTGTCACTCCGGCAACCCCTCCGATTAGTAGCCAAATACAAAATGCATTCCCCTAGGCCCATAAAGGTGAAGTATTGTGTAGTCGACATTCACATGACACCATTAGAAGAATAACACCACAACTTAATTATCAAACCATTGAATCTTTCTCAACACAATTCCACTACTAACAACATGACTTATCCCATGTCCTCAAGAAATAAACGAACTACTCACAAGACATCATATGGATCAAGATCAGAGATGAAATAATGATATGTAACAATCTGAACATGAACGATAATTCATTGGTTCCACTCAATAGCATCAACTATAACAAGTAATCAACACCGGGAAAGTTTCCCCTAAGAAATATGAAAGATTCAACCCAATTGTTACAGCGGTACGGAGTGGTGATGATGGTGCTGGTGGAGATGATGATCCCGATAAAGTCCAGCTAGATGATGGTGTTGATGGCGACGATCTCCCCTCTCCGGGAAGGAATTTCCCCTGTAGATTTCTTCCTGCCAGAAAGCTCTTTCTCTCTCTGCAGTTTTCCGCCCCGCAGAGGCGGCAGAATCTTTCTGTGGTCGCTCCCCGAGTCTTAGGGTTTCTGGAGGATTATATACGCTAAAGAGTAGAGCCAGAGGTGGGCCAGGGTGGCCACACCACCTGGTGGCACGGCCTAGGGTGGCCCGCGCCAGGGGGTGGTGTGGGCCCCCTGTGGCCCATCTCCACTCCCCCTTCTAGCTTCCTTTGTCTTCTAGAAAAATTGGATTTTCCATAAATTTTCTAGGATTTTCTAATCTTAGTGAATTTTTCCTCCAAACAGTGCCTTTTCTGTCAGAGTCCTGGCTTCAGTGGTCCATCCTCCAAAAGTCATCAACCATGCAAAAATAGATGAAATAACATAAGTGTCATCTCTTATTATAAAATATATCAATGAATAATAGTAAATTATGATATAGAATAGTGATGCACGTATCAGGATCCATCTTCACACTGTGCAGATCCGGGAGGCTAAGGCATCGATCTTCATCATCAACCGCTGCATCACCACTATCTCCATCCATCCCATCTACATATTTTTTAGATCTTGTTGTAATTTCTATACTCGTTGTGAATTTATACAAGTATTATTCATCTTTGATACATTCCATTGTTATTGCCATGATGTTTATTGCCTCCGTGTCTAAGTAGATCATTAGTTCATGAGGAGATGGAGAAACCATAGTATGAGATTGAAATAAGATAAAGTTTATTATGATATTTATCGATGTGACCATGTGTTGGATTGTCATCATCTTGATGTTGGGAGAAGTCAGCCTCTCAATATTTGCCTCTTACGGGGACTTGATGGAGGGAACTACTTGTTGGTAGGCGGAGGTGTGTGAGCACTTACAGTGACTATAAAGCTATTAGCACCCCTTACGTATCAACTTGGGAAACGAGGAAACTCACGAAACACTATCCATGCCATGGGATACGTCCTATGGGATTAAGTCCCTTAATAGCGGAGTAATTCGATTGATGTCGATTGCTGACTGATGTGGTTATGAGGATGATGTGAGCAGTGGTTGCTGCTTATTTGTCCAAATACGGAGTTCCTCCGACACATACATAGTTGAGAATGTTCATGATAATAATCTTTACTTTAGTTCTTTATAATGCTAGAGGTCCATCTGCTACTCCCTGAGAACGTCTTTTTCCCTATTGACGTTCCAATCTCTTTTACATACGCGATACCTACTTTATGTGTTCAGTTGTTTTACTTTATTTATTATTCTCTTACCAAAAACCCAAAAACACCTTTTTACACAATACTCGCATTTTATCTTGTTACTTAGAACTTTATTTAGCATTTCTATTGTAGTATTTAATTCAAGAGTTATTTGACTATAGACTCCTCCTGTGGGATTGATATCCTTATTTCAAAACTAGCTACAAAGAATCTGTGCACTAGCAGTCATCAGCAAGTAGCATTGCAATTGTTACACAATTGGTATGCTACAACTCTCCCCCACTAATTAAGAATCTCGACCCGAGATTCCTAGGAAGAAGAAAAAGGCACAACGAGAGGCGGGTGTTCGGAACGAAGGTGATCCTCGCGTTCCCAAGTTGATGAACAACGGAATGGAGCGACCATTACACCTTACAAAATTTGCTAGACTTGTTGCGAGTCTTGCGTTTTGCTTCTTTGAAACAAAGGACTTGAAGAACCTAGAGAATTTTTGTGAGACAAGAAAGATAGGTTGAACAGAGCTCCGGTGCTCTTGAGAAGCACGATAGAAGAATATAAACACTTCTTGAAAGAATTATGAAAGACGATGTATCGAGGAGAAAGAAAAGACAGATCGTTAGGACTCAAGATCAAAAGCTGCAATTGAGGATGATTCTTTGTTTCGCCAGAAGAAAAGAATGACTGAGAAGTTATCAACGACTACGAAAATAGCATTGTTTGATGAAAGTGGAGTGGAAAGTTTCCGACTTTTCTGCGGAAAAATGGAAATGGAATGAAAATATGGAAACGGAAACGGAATTTTGCAAAACGGAAACGAAACTTTTTAGACAGAAACGGAAACGAAAATGGAATAGTGTTTTCTGGTGGAACAAACACGGAAATGGAATTTTCGTTTCCGTCTAATATGGAATTTCCATTTTAGGGTTGATGTGCATGGCCAAATCCAACTGACACAAAACATGACCTTGTCAAGCCAAACTTGCAAAGCTGCTCATCCTAGTACTAGAGACTATGTAATCCCTTGATGCATTCCAGGAGGCTTCCACGAAATGATCATTCCCTTATTCCCTTGTAAACCTAGCACCATGCTATATATAACTAGGGAAATTTTTTGTTGGTTTTCTAGAATGCTTGAGATTTGTTGCACGATTCCAGGGTTCTCTATGTTTCGGGTAAAATCTGCACTATTCCGCGTATGCACCGTATTCGGTCTGTATCTGCTTCCGGCAATATCTGCTTCTATTTTGTTTCCGAGGTTTCTGTATTCATTTCTGCTTCCGCAAAAAAGTATGAAAACTAATGTGGCACCACTCAGTTCCTTCTGTTTCCGCTCTGTTTTCATCCCTTGTTTCTTCCCTTAGATTTTAAAGAAATGAAGTTTGGAGAAACAATATTGCCTTCAAACAATAGAATTTCTTGATATCAACGAAAAGATTTGGGTTCAGAATTCTCGGATTAGATTCTTCTTGCGTCGATAAGAGCCAAAGGATCACGCAATTGAGGTGTGCAGATTCATCTTCAAGAGAAAAATGACACGAGTTTATGGTGGAGTCCTAAGAAGGAATTGATGTTGAAAACTAGAGTTTATTGTAGAGATGCTTATTGCTTTCCATAACCATTTGGTTAATGCAATAGATTTTGTGATTGATGACATCGTCCATAATTGGCTTTACCAAAAGAAAAGAATTAGATAGAAGAAGTTAGATATATCTTCCATCCATCTTGTCTAACGATGACGAGCGTCATTAGAATGAAGAGGAAGGAGAAGATTTTTGCATTTACGTCCACCAGACCATTGAAGATTTTGCTCTGTGTTGAAATAGACGAGACCATCAACAAGAGATTGTTGCTCATGTTAGTCGAGAGAACACTCCGGAAAACAAGGACGGACGTAAAAGTCTCGAGGGATAAAGGCCACTTCTGACTTCCTTGGAATGAGTGAAATCGCCTTAATCCACCAATTCAATGTACAAGAGAGAATGATAAGAGTAGTCAGATGGGGATCAATCCATCATGCACCCAAAGCATTACTCCATACATTAATAGGAAAATCGTGCAAACTCTAAGAAATTTGGACTCAAGATCTCGACAAGCAGAATCCATGAAGCTTCGTAAGAAAACAAAGATTTGGTGCAAACACTTCGTCAGATCGAAAATAGATAAAGATGATGATGTTGTCATCGTGTTGGAAGTCATAGACCATCAGAAAGATATGAATGAAGATCACGGATATAGATAAAAGATTTGATAGATAGAACAAGAAAAGCACCAATGTCTTGAATATAGGAAAAACAAAAGATCTGCAAAGTCTTCGTGGCATCCAGCGGATTGAGGATAGAAGATAAAGCGAGAGGGTTTCAAAAGGTTTCATGATGAGCGGAAGACCAAAATAGTTTCTTATCCTTATTAAGTATATCTGAGAGATATTTAGCAGTCTTGTGGAAGTCTTCAACAAAGCAGCGAGAATTACTTGACAAACCAAGGAAAACTCTGGAGTTGATTGGAATATGTAGGATGGAATTAACAATTGACTTGATGATTCCAGAATTGTAGCAATGTATTTAGCAGAAGGACATGGACAAGATAGGTGACTTCAAAAAGTCAGAATTCACACTCTGAGAACTTTGCAAAGATGCGGTGTTCTCGAAGCTTGATAGGGTGAAAAGAAGATGGTCTTCATGTTCTTCCACTGATATAGAATAGGCGAGAATATCCTCAAGATATACCACCATGAATTTAAAGAGATATTCCAAGAATACCAAGTTCATGAGGCAAGAGAAACAAACATATGCTCAAAACACTTTTTGAGCTCAACACTCTTTGAAAGATCAACATTAAGAGCAAGGATTGGTGTTTGGAAATATGCATTGAAAGAATAGATTATCTTGCCCATCGGATAAGAAAAGAGATACTGACTTGTTCACCTTGTTGATAGGATCACCGGTTGAAAAGAGGAGAGATCTAGATAAGAACCGATGACAACTCGCACATTTAAGCAAAGCTATCACAGATGAAAGGATGAGATTCTCCTGTATCAAAGAGAACCTTTTTGGATATGAAGTTCAAAAAGATATGAAGCACGATAATCGAATGATAATCCATCATAGTGCCTTAAGAAATCTTTGGATTTGCCAAAGATACTTGAAAATGATAAAGATATGATCACGGTATAAGTCAAAATCACAAGAGATAACTGCCATCATTTAGAGAATTATATTGATAGAATTAACCATATTCCACACATGATTAGTGTCATATAGCTATACCGATAACCAAATTACAATCACAAGCATCGAATCAACACAATTTATGTATTTAACCCAAAATAATTGAAGATGAAGTAAAAATTTAGATTATGTGTTGTGGCAAAAGATCGAGTTAGCATGAACATGCCGACAAAAAGAAGATAGATAGTGTATATCACATGACTGAAAAGGAGTGTGGAAACACAGATGTATCAAAGAAAAATCTTCCGCATTTTTGGCATTAAAATACCAACAAGATGCGCAAAACCACTTATCAGGTAGAGATTAGTAACTCCACATTATGTGAAAGCATACTAAAGAACGAACACCCTTAACAAGATTGCGTTGGTTAACAAAGAGTCGGATAGATCGTGTTGGTTTAAATATAAGCCTATCGGTATGGAATGTACCAACATTTGATAATGAAAGGCAGATTGCGAAGCAAAGTTGGATGCAACAGATCAACAAAAGAATTAACACATCCTATGGTACTACAGATACCCCGAACACATGAATCCTAGTTTGAATTTTTAGAAGAGGATAGACAAACATTACACTTCCTTACCAAAATAGAGTGGGTGGGTAAGAAAAAATGGAAGCAGTCCTGCTCTTGCGTTTAGTTTTTCCTTAGTATACATAGCTACCAAAATATTTTCTAGACTGACAACGACCACCTTGGTTGAGACCCTGAAAGGCGAAATGGCTCTGATACCAATTGTAATACCTCAGCCCTATGCTCTAAGGAACAAGTCAGGAATGAACCCAAAAGTGGATATGGGATTCTACCGCGGAGGCCCAAGGCCACCCACATGTAGGCCCGTAGAAGCAGAGTAGGACACGGTATCGACGACCACCCTGCCCACTTTCAAGAACATCGTGACAAGAGTGAACGGCGTTGGTGACAGGTAAAGCGATCAAAAACATACACAAATGAGTATGTATGTCAGCGACATACAATAGTACATCAGATCCAAACCATCTAAAACAATAGAAACAGAAATATTCAACGCCATACGGCAAGATCCAAATATCCTAGATAGAGATAATAGTTTAGGATAAATTCTCATACATCACACATCAGAGTATCAAGTGGAAGCCGAAAACAAGATCCGAATACGGACAAGAAGCAAATTGGCATAAGATGCCCTAAAAATAAGCACATCCCACCCAAAGATCTCACGGATCTCCATCCCCGGAATCTCTACACCTGACAGTCGTTGCCACCATCATCGGTCTCTTCGTCCTAGTAACCTTCTTGTGAGTAAACTTGTTGAGGGCAAACCTCTAGGGTGGCCCGATCTTTCGTGATTCCCTTTCAAATCGAGGGTGGGGTGCGGGGGAAGGAGGGAAGGAAGAACACGACGAACACACGCACGAAGAACGTGATGGACACACACACGCAAACCCGCGATAAAACACCAATAGCTCACACCGGCGGTGACCGGTCCGGCGCAATCCCTAGGATCGGCGTCGGGCGGAGGACTCTCTCTCTCTTGAACCGGCACAGCGAGATGGGAGACTCGGTGAGATCTTGATGTCTAGGCAAAGGAACACCGATGCCTAGGCCTTGTACAACGCGAAGGCACGATGCAAACTCCAACGAGGTTTGGGGATATTGGTGCTCCTTAGTCAAGGAGCATCAGGCAAGAATTAGATAGATCAACAAAGGGGTTTCCACTAATTCCAATATCAAGCCTAGGGTTTACAATGGAGGTGGGGGTCTATATATAGGCCAGCCACAAGTTCAGGGGTAATTCAAGCATTAAAGTAGAATTCTGGGCGAAGTAGAGGGGTACATGGGCCATATGGCCTAGCTAGGCTCACAAGCCCATCGCTTGGACCGGACAGTCCGGGTCGGCACGGCCGGATAGTCCGGGGTGGCCAGACACTCCGGGCGGTGTTCGGGAAGTGTCCAATTTTACCTTCTGAGTGTCCACGCCAGGCTCGGGCTCGGGCAGGCCGGATTCTCCGGGTAGAGTGGGCCGGACACTCTGGCTGCGCCGGACACTCCGGCTTGATCCGGGCGGACACTCCGGCTCTGGCAGCTTCATGCCAGGTGTAGCTTCAGGGCTCGTGGGTCGACACGGCGGGGGCTCGTACCTGATGATGCACAAAGTAGTGGTATGAAGTAGCACGCCATCCAAGGAGGTATCGAATTGGCACGAAAAGAGGAGCGAGTTCACCTTAGCTTGGAGGAGTTTGGCTCGGGCACGAGTCATGGGTCCACTTGGGGGACTTGTTGGTGTAGTTGTAGAAGCGTCCGTAGGACGAGCTACATCAGCTCCCCCCCCCCCTTGGGAAAGAGTCGTCCTCGACTCTCCATGGATATCATCTTGAACATCTCCATGGTAGGGTGAGAGATCCTTGACATTGAATGTATTGCTTGCAAGGTACTTGGAGGTCGGGATGTCGATGATGTAGGCGTTGTTGTTGATTCGTTTGAGGACCTTGAAGGGACCATCTCCTCTTGGCTTGAGCTTGGAGTCACGTTCCTTGGGGAAGCGGTCCTTGCTTAGGTGTATCCACACAAGGTCACCTTCTTCAAATATCATCTCCTTCTTGTCCTTGTTTAGCCTTGAAGCTTGGCGAAGGACTTGTTGTTCGATAGTTGCTCTTGTTTCTTCATGAAGCTTCTTCATAGCTTGTGCACGCTTCTCGACGTCCCTGTTTGTGCGCTCATGGAGAGGTAGTGGTAGGATGTCGAGCGCGGTGAGGGGCTCGAAACCATAGACGATCATGAATGGACTCATCTTGGTTGTTGAGTGCTTGGCTCGATTGTAGGCGAATTCGGCGTGTGGAATGCATTCCTCCCAATCCTTCAGGTTTTTCTTGATCAACACACGAAGGAGAGTTCCGAGTCTTCGGTTGACAACTTCGGTTTGGCCAGCAGTTTGATGATGTGATGCGGATGAAAGAGGAGCTTCACGCCGAGCTTGGCCATGAGGGTCTTCCACAAGTAGCTCATGAATTTGACGTCGGGGTCGGAGACGATTGTCCTTGGCACACCGTGAAGACGGATGATTTCCATGAAAAACAGATTTGCAACATGTGAAGCATCGTCGGTCTTATGGCACGGTATGAAGTGTGCCATCTTGGAAAAACGATCCACAACAAAAAATATAGAATCATGACCATGCTTAGATCTAGGAAATCCTGACACGAAATCAATGCTAATATCGGACCAAGGTGTATGAGGAATAGGCAATGGCATATAAAGACCATAGGGATTAGCTTGCGACTGAGCTCGAACACATCTCGTGCATCGTTGAATGTAGCGCTCCACGTCACGCTTCATCTTGGGCCAAAAGTAGTGATTGGGGAGCATGTCCAATGTCTTGTCGTGACCAAAGTGACCCATAAGGCCTCCACCATGAGATTTTTCGAGAAGCAAAAGTTGAAGCGACGACTTCGGAATGCATAGCTTGTTTTGTTTTAAAAGAAAGCCCTTATGCAAATAGAAATCATCAACTCCCTTGTCATTGGAGCACTTTGCGAAAATTGGTTCAAAGAACGGCTCGGAAGCATACATAGATTTTATTTCCTCAAGACCCAACACGTTGATTTCAAGTCTCGTAAGAAGGCTTGTATGTTTGCGAGACAATGTGTCCGCAACTACATTATCTTTGCCCTTCTTATACTTGACAATGTACGGAAAAGACTCCATGAACTCAACCCACCTAGCGTGTCTCTTTCTCAAGTTAACTTGTCCTTTGAGATATTTCAACGACTCGTGGTCGGAATGTATGATAAATTCCTTGGGCCAAAGGTAGTGTTGCCAAAATTGAACGACACGAACTAAGGCAAAAAGCTCTTTGTCATAAATCGGATAGTTAAGGCGAGCACCATCAAGTTTTTCGCTATGGTAGGCTATAGGATGTCCGTTTTGCATAAGGACTCCTCCAATGCCAATACCACTAGCATCACACTCTTATCTCAAAAGTTTTTGTGAAATCCGGTAAAGCAAAAAGAGGTGCTTTGGTGAGCCTCTTTTTAAGTTCATCAAAAGCTTTTTGTTAGCTTTGCCCCCACACGAAAGTGACATTCTTTTTGGTCAATTCATTAAGGGGACAAGCAATGGTTGAAAAGTCTTTCACAAAGCGACGATAGAAACCGGCCAACCCATGAAAACTTCGGAGTTCACTCACATTTGTTGGTATGGGCCAATCTCGTATGTCCTTTACCTTGGAAACATCAACTTCAATTCCCTTCGAGGAAACGACAAATCCAAGAAAAATCAACTTGTCTTTAGCAAAAGTGCACTTGGGAAGATTAGCATAAATCTTTTCATGTCGAAGGATTTGCAAAACTTCCTTGACATGTGTTATATGGTCCTCAGGTGATTTGCTATAAACAAGAATATCATCGAAATAGACAACAACACTTTTTCCAATGAGAGAACGCAAGATGTGATTCATAAGGCGCATGAAGGTGGATGGGGCATTTGATAAACCAAAAGGCATAACCAACCATTCATAGAGACCAAGTTTGGTCTTGAAGGCGGTTTTCCACTCATCACCTTCAACCATGCGTATTTGATGGTAACCACTACGAAGATCAATTTTCGAAAAAATAGTGGCTCCACACAACTTATCAAGCATGTCATCGAGACGTGGTATGGGATGTCGATAACGCACGGTGATAGCATTGATTGGACGGCAGTCCATGCATAATCGTGGCGTATCATCCATCTTTGGAACAAGAATCACGGGTACGGCACTTGGACTAGTTCTAACTTGGATCAAACCTTTCGAGACGAGTTGGTTGATTTGGCGTTCGATCTCCTTTGTTTCCTCCGGGTTCGTGCGGTAAGCGGCGCGGTTTGGAAGTGGTGCACCGGGGATGAGGTCGATGCGATGTTCAATGCCGCGAAGAGGAGGTAGTCCATGTGGAAGCTCTTCGGGAAACACATCCTTGAATTCCTGCAAAACACTCATCAAATATGGAGGAACATTGGTTAATTCGTTAGTTCCTTGTGCTAGTCCCTTGCAAAGGAGGACATAGTGCAAGATGGATGGGTTGTTCCGAACATCTCTCATCTCACTTTTGGTGGCAAGGAGAACACTCTTTGTTTTTCCACTCGAATTTGGCTTGTGGCTCTCACTCACTATGAGGTGGTTCTCTCTCTCACCGCTCTTCTCACAAGTAGGTGTTGTGCTTTGCGCCCTCGCTAAAGCCTTTGCATTGTCCGCAATTATTTGGCTAGGAGTCATCGGTTGCAAAACACATGTTTTGTTGAGCCATTTGAAGGTGTATATATTGGTGCGACCATCATGTTGAGCAGCCTTGTCAAATTGCCATGGTCGACCAAGAAGCATGTGGCAAACTGTCATAGGAACCACATCACACTCCACCGTATCTTTGTAAGGACCAATGGCGAAGGAGACCGATACGGTATGCTTGATCTTCACGGACCCTTGGTCACTTAGCCATTGCACGTGGTAGGGGTGCTTGTGTGGATGGAGGGTGAGGTTGAGCTTCTCACACAACTCGGTGCTAGCAAGGTTGTGACAACTCCCTCCGTCAATGATCACCTTGATAGATTTGCCATTGATGGTGGCTCGTGTTTGGAAGATATTGGAGCGTTGGTCTTCATGCTCTTGTGCTTGAGTGGTCAAGATTCTTATGACGACAAGCGATGGACTTGCGTCATGTTCACACATGAGGAGTTCTTGATCATCTTCCACTCGTTGCCATGCCATTGCTTCCTTGACACGGGCATCAAACTCATCTTCACTCAAGTAGTCTTCATCACCATTATCATGGATGAACAAGACTTTCTTGTTTCCACATTCGGCCGACTTGTGTCCTTTACCTCCACACTTGTAGCATTCACCGTTGAAAGGTGTATCACTTTTTGCTTGCTTGCCATTTGGTGGCAGTTTTCCTTGAGGAAGTGTGGGCTTGAAGGAAGGCTTGGAGGTACTTGAGGAGCTACCATTGAAAGTTGTTGGTGTAGGGGTTGAAGCTTGCTTGTAGGTGAAGTACGTCTTGGGCTTGTTGTACTTGATATCCTCTTGCACTTGACGTTCAGCCTTTGTTGCAATGTGCACAAGCTCAACCGTGGTGTTGTATGTTTGGAACTCGACGATGCGCTTGATTGGGTGATTCAAGCCAATAAGGAAACGTGCCATTGTTTGCTCCATGCGCTCATCAATGTTGGCGCGAATCAAGTTGAGTTCCATTTCCTTGAAGTATTCTTCCACGGTCTTTGTCCCTTGACGAAGAGCTTGAAGGTTGTTGAAGAGGTCACGCGTGTAGTGTGCGGGGACGAACCGGGATCTCATGTGAGCCTTCATGTCATGCCAAGTTGTGATTGGCGGCTCTTGTCTTGCATCACGAGCAACTTGAACTTGTTCCCACCAAAGGTTGGCGTAATCATCAAACTCTAGCGAAGCCATGACGACCATCTTCTCGTTGCTATAGTTGTGCATGCGGAAGATCTTGTCGACTTTGAATGCCCACGAGAGGTATTCTTCAGGGTCATTGGATCTGGTGAACTTGGGCATTGTGAAATTGAGCTTGCCAAAAGTTTCTTCATCATTGCGGTCATTTTGACGAGCTTGGTGACCTTGTTGATGATCTTGTAGTTGGGGAGGTGGAACTTGGTTCTCGCGTCCTTGTTGCGGAGCTTGCTCTTGCTCTTGGCGCGGTTGTTGACGTGGTTGAGGTACTTGGGCCTCATGGTAGCGAAGGTGTGTAGCCTCTTGACGCGGTTGATGATGAAGAGGAGGCTCGTTCCTCGGTTGGTGATGTTGGTTAGGCACATGGGCCTCACAGCGAAGAACATGGTCATGAGCCTCTTGACGTGGTGGGCGTCGCTCAACTTGTATCACTTGACGCTCCAAGTTTTGATGATGTGGAGGAGGCGCCTCGTGATGACCATGGTGTCGTTGTTGACGTTCATGATGTTGATGACGAGGAGGAGGATCTTGAAGAGCTTGACGTCGATGACGAGCTTGATTCTCCAAATTGGAGTCATCACTTGTTGTGTCAAGAATGTGTCGTTGTCGATGGTGGTAGACTTGCGGTTGCGCTTGCGGTTCCTCTTGTGGTTGCTCTTGTTGAATCACTAGTGCCCTTGCATGATGACGATGTGCTTCTTCCCTTGCTCGTGGCCTTGAAGAGAGGTCACCGTCATAGCTTGACGTTCTGGCGTGCCGTGGGGAAGGTACATAGTTCGAAGAGATTCCATCTTCAACCACGGAGGCATCATTGCGTCTTTGAGCACTTTGATGTAGATCTTGTGGAAGAGGTGCATGACGATGCGAAGAACTTGCAGAGCTTCATGGTGACAAATACCATGGAAGAATACATCAAGTAAAGGGAACTCAACTTGATTCGCGCCAACATTGATGAGTTCATGGAGTCTTTTCCGTACATTGTAAAGTATAAGAAGGGCAAAGATAATGTAGTTGCGGACGCATTGTCTCGCAAACATACAAACCTTATTACGAGACTTGAAATCAACGTGTTGGGTCTTGAGGAAATAAAATATTTGTATGCTTCCGACCCGTTCTTTTAACCAATTTTCGCAAAGTGCTCCAATGACAAGGGAGTTGATGATTTCTATTTGCATAAGGGCTTTCTTTTTAAACAAAACAAGCTATGCATTCCGAAGTCATCGCTTCAACTTTTTCTTCTCCAAGAATCTCATGGTGGAGGCCTTATGGGTCACTTTGGTCGCGACAAGACATTGGACATGCTCTCCAATCACAACTTTTGGCCCAAGATGAAGTGTGACGTGGAGCGCTACGTTCAACGATGCACGACATGTGTTCAAGCTAAGTCGCAAGCTAATCCCTATGGTCTTTATATGCCATTGCCTATTCCTCATACACCTTGGTCCGACATTAGCATGGATTTTGTGTTAGGATTACCTAGATCTAAGCATGGTCATGATTCTATATTTGTTGTTGTGGATCGTTTTTCCAAGATGGCACACTTCATACCGTGCCATAAGACCGACGATGCTTCACATGTTGCAAATCTCTTTTTCAGGGAAATCGTCCGTCTTCACGGTGTGCCAAGGACAATCGTCTCCGACCGCGACTTCAAATTCATGAGCTACTTGTGGGAGACCCTCATGGCCAAGCTCGGCGTGAAGCTCCTCTTTTCATCCGCATCACATCCTCAAACTGATGGCCAAACCGAAGTTATCAACCGAAGCCTAGGAACTCTTCTTCGTGTGTTGATCAAGAAAAACCTGAAGGATTGGGAGGAATGCATTCCACACGTCGAGTTCGCCTACAATTGAGCCAAGCACTCAACAACCAAGATGAGTCCACTCATGATTGTCTATGGTTTCGAGCCCCTCACCATGCTCGACATCCTACCACTAACTCTCCATCAACGCACAAACATGGACGTCGAGAAGCACGCACAAGCTATGAAGAAGCTTCATGAAGAAACAAGAGCAACTATCGAACAACAAGTCCTTCGCCAAGCTTCAGGTTAAACAAGGACAAGAAGGAGATGATATTTGAAGAAGGTGACCTTGTGTGGATACACCTAAGCAAGGACCGCTTCCCCAAGGAACGTGACTCCAAGCTCAAGCCAAGAGGAGATGGTCCCTTCAAGGTCCTCAAACGAATCAACAACAACGCCTACATCATCGACATCCCGACCTCCAAGTACCTTGCAAGCAATACATTCAATGTCAAGGATCTCTCACCCTACCATGGAGATGTTCAAGATGATATCCATGGAGAGTCGAGGACGACTCTTTCCCAAGGGGGGAGATGATGCAGCCCGTCCTACGGACGCTTCTACATCTACACCAACAAGTCCCCCAAGTGGACCCATGACTCGTGCCCGAGCCTAACTCCTCCAAGCTAAGGTGAACTCGCTCCTCTCTTCGTGCCAATTCGATACCTCCTTGGATGGCGTGCTACTTCATACCACTACTTTGTGCATCATCAGGTACAAGCCCCCGCCGCGTCGACCCACGAGCCCTGAAGCTGGACCTGTCCTGAAGCTGCCAGAGCCGGAGTGTCCGCCCGGTTCAAGCTGGAGTGTCCGGCGCAGCCGGAGTGTCCGGCCCACTCTACCCGGAGTGTCCGGCCTGCCCGAGCCCGAACCTAGCGTGGACATTCAGAAGGTCAAATCGGACACTTCCCGGACACCACCCGGAGTGTCCGGCCACCCCGGACTGTCCGGCCGTGCCGACCCGGACTATCCGGCCCAAGGAATGGGCATGCGAGCCTAGCTAGGCCCTATGGCCCATGTACCCCTCTACTTCGCCTAGAACTCTACTTTAATGCCTGAATTACCCCTGAACTTGTGGCTGGCCTATATATAGACCCCCACCTCCCTTTTAACCCTAGGCTTGATATCGGAATTAGTGGAAACCCCTTTGTGGATCTATCTAATTCTTGCCTCATGCTCCTTGACTAAGGAGCACCAATATCCCCAAACCTCATTCGAGTTTGCATCATGCCTCCGCGTTGTACAAGGCCTAGGCATCGGTGTTCCTTTGCCTAGACATCAAGATCTCACCGAGTCTCCCATCTCGCCGTGCCGTTTCTAGAGATAGTCCTCCGCCAGACGCCGATCCTAGGGATTGCGCCGGACCGGTCACCACTGGTGTGAGCTATTGGTGTTTTATCGCGGGTTTGCGTGTGTGTGTCCATCGCGTTCTTCGTGCGTGTGTTCGTCGTGTTCATCCTTCCCTCCTTCCCCCGCACTCCACCCTCGATTTGAAAGGGAATCGTGAAAGATCGGGCCACCCTAGAGGTTTGCCCTCAACATATTGATACCAGATGATGAGGGCAAACCTCTAGGGTGGCCCGATCTTCACGGATCTCGTGGTCAAATCGATGGGAAAGTGAGGGGAAAGGGAGAAGGTAGCTGAAGCGGACGCACACCTCGCAAAGAACATGATGAACACACGCAAAACACACACGATACAAGGCCGATTGCTCTCACCGGTGGCCACCGGTCCGATAGAATCCTCCCAAGGAAAGATCGGTCAACATGCTCCCGTCAATCCCAAGCGGAGAGGGAAGAACACCTTGGAGAGGGTCTTGACGTCTTGGCAAAGGGACACCGATGCCAAGGCCTTGTACAACGAGGGAGGCGCGATACAAACTCCAACGAGGTGGTGATGATAGTCGATCCCCTTTGGTAGAAGGGGATGAGGAAAAACTAGAGATTCCACAAAGGGGGTTTTCTTTAGTCTATCATCTATGCCTAAGGGATACAATGAGGGGTGGGGGCTCTATTTATAGGCCAGCCACAAGTTCAAGGATAGTTTGGGCATAAAACTAGGGTTTGGTGTGGAATAGAGGGGTACATGGGCCAAGGGCCCAGATGTTGGCACACAAGCCCATCACGTAGGCCGGACACTCCGGGTCGAGTGGGCCGGACACTCCGGGTAGTGTCCGGGTAGTGTCCAAATTGGCCTTCTGAATGTCCACGCCAGGTTGGGGCTGGGGAAGGCCGGACACTCCGGCCGAGTCGCGCCGGACACTCCGGCTAGTTCCGGGCGGACTCTCCGGGGCGATGACGGCGGAGACTCTCATTCTGGAGCTGGCTGCTCCTAGTCCATCTTCTTAGTTGACTTGGGGACGATCTTGGGGACTTGTCCTTGTGTATGTAGTAGCGTCCGCAGGACGGGCTGCATCAGCTCCCCCCTTCAAAAAGAGTCGTCCTCGACTCTTCATGCTCATCCTAAGAAGATGATGTCGAGAGACCTTCTTCAACATGAAAGATGCAAAGCATGCAAAAGGTATCAGAGCTGGGTTCGATCTTGAACTCACGTGGGGGATGCTCTCTAGAGCTCTTTTTGTCAACTCGTGCTCAACCGAGGTTGACATTCTCTTGCGTGTACCTACACACATCAAGCACAAAAGGAAGAACGTGTGTGCATGGTAGAGAAACACATCATCCATCATGACGTATCTCTTCTTGTGCACATCACCATTAGTGCCAATCAAGTGTAACATAGGTGCATGGTGAGTATGCAAGTGGGGAACATGCTTATCATGGCAATCATCAAAATCTCCAAAATTTGAGAAAGTTATGGGGGCCATCTCAATATAAACCATATTAGAATTATTGTGGCAAGCAAAATAAGTGAAAGAGCAAATATTCAACTTATTGCAAGCAACAGGAGAAATTGTAAAACATTCATGACAAAGCATTGCCCGAGGGTTATCATTGGTAACATCATAGCAAGCAAAACATTGGAAAGACCAATTGTTCAACAAAGTGCAAGCAATGATATTATCAACATAACATTTAGAGCATGGCATGTCTATGGCAACATCATCACAATCAAATAATTTCACATGCTCAACAATATGCAAAGGCAAAGTATCACATGGAAATATCAAAGAAGCATATGTTATATCACAAACATCATCCATAGCATGTCAATCATCACAAGTCATCATGTCCACTAGTGGGATCATGGCATCATCAACACCCTTATTTTTACTTTGTTCATACCTCTCATATGAAGTGGGTGTTGTGGTAGCATTGGCCTCCATGTGGGCGACTTCTTCATCATGTATGGGGATGGCATCATATTCATCCACCATGTACATCTTGGTTGGAGGCATCATCATCTCCAAGCTTGGTGCTTCTTGATCCATGGAACCTAGCACATCATGATGAAACACACCAGAGGTAGAGGGTAAGTCGTTAGAAATCAAAGTGGTCTCACATGACCTATCAACTACCACTCTCAACTCACTAGGTGTATCACTCATGCCCTCAAAGTGGAAGCACTCAATCTCACATATGGTGGAGTCACTCGTCTCACTCTTGTTTTCACTCAAGTGGGCTAAGTGGCTCTCATACTCACATGGGATTTGTACCACATCATCACTCAAGCATATGGGGCTAGGTTCGGTTCTCTCAACTCCTTGCGCCTCCGTTGGTGAAGGGAAAGTCCCATGCTCACCATTCTTGACCTTGTCGTCGCCATCTTGCACCTTGGCTTGTGTAATCCTCTTGACGTACTTGTCCAACTTGGCGAAGTAGAGGTCTTCGTCCTCCTCATCCATGAGGTTGCATGCGTCATCTAGGACGTCAAGTCTTGGCATTGAAGCTTAATGGCGTGGAGGAGAGCTTGGTCTTGGTGCCCTTTTGGTGGTGGCACGAGTAGTTGAAGGCGCCTTATGATGGTGTCAACGGAGGTCATTGGCGTGCATTGCCAAAGGTTGATGTAGATGGCGCACATGGTCATCCACATGACACTCGCGACGATGCTTCTTGTCCTTGGCACTCTTCTTGGTGAGGCACTGTAATGAGCGCAAAGCTTCATTAGTCTTGGCCATCATGATCATGGTTTTGGCGAAGTTGTTGTCCATGTCGCTCTTGAAGTTGTTGAGGGAGCTTTCGAACTTGTCCATGTGATGGTGGACCTTGGCGCTCTCGAGGTAGAGGCTCCCTCTTGGTCGATGCGACTTGAGGAGGTTGTCGTTGTCGTTTTTGAACTCGTCCATGCTTGGGGAGTTATTGTTGTTGTAGAACTCCATATCACCCAAGCACGTGGAGCCATTGTCGGTGTAGTGCTCCATCATGTCATCCATGCTTGTGGAGGCATATGCATGGTGGCTCATCGTGGATTCTTCATAGAAATCATCCTCGGTTCCGGAGTCCCTAGACATATTTCACAAGACCAAGTGGTGTATATGGAAGTGGTAGGGGTTAGGGATGCAACGTCAAACCTTACTTTCCCTTGGAAGATAGTATCGTGCAAGTGGCAACACTTGAGAGCAATCAAAACCAAGCAAAGTGAATTTCACGCGGAACACCAAAACCAACTAACCACTAAAAAAACAAACACACACACAAAGCTTATGGTGGATGGGTATGGAAGGTGGCATGTCAAGAACCAATCCGAACTGAAGATGTTGTAATGGCAGCTAAAGAACCACGATGATCACAAAGCAAAACAAATCAATCCACAAGATAGGAATTATATACAAGGAAACACACACGGTGGGATAAATGGGACTTGTGCGACGGAGAAAGTGAGCTAAGAACCAAATGATGACCTAGCGAAGACTATAATCTCATGTCGCACAAGTGCAAGGAGAGACGCTAGTTCGATTGCAATAAATTGGTGGGCTACAAGGTATCCACAATAAGTACCACCTATTTGATGTTCATCGAGCTTGCGCTTCCTATTCTATGAGGCACTTGTTTCTTTCTTTCTTTTTCTTTTTTTTCTTTTTTTTTCTCTTTTTCTTTTATTTTTCACTTGCCTCTTCTTTGTGCCAACAACTATACAAGATAACTATATGAGATAGCGCGCTCACAACTTTTGCTCGGAATTCTACAAGGTATCAAATGTGCATAGCCCAAGCAATCATAGGAGGAACTAGTCTCAATAGGTGTTTGTTGATCGCAAAGATAGTGTAGCTCACAAAGGAATGCAGGTGGGGAGAAGTCGCGGAATTTTTATACCTTTCGTCGCCGATCTTCACCCTTTATTGGTGGATTCCGCCTTGATCACAGAATTTGGATGGAGTAGATAGCATGAACCACGGATATGATGATGTAGAGCTCCTTCTCCTCTTCAAAACGAGCTAAAGAACACCAAAATCCGAGTTCGTATACAAAAGTTATGCTCAAAACCGTGAAGCAAATTTTTCTGTCTGCAGGGGGCGGACAGTCCGGTGCGCACAGGCCGGACAGTCCGGCCCGGCCGGATATTCCGGTCAGTTTAGGCCGGAAACTCGGGTGGGGCGGATATTCCGGTCCGTTGTGGCCGGACAGTCCGGTCCGGTCGAACCAGAACTTCCAGAACACGAACGGGACGAGTTTTGGCAGAAAAACTAGGACCAAAACCTCAAATTGATGGGGGAAATCAAGGAATTAGGCTATGGAAACACAGGGGAAGGTGGATCAACAAGTTTAGCAAGTAATCCACGGATCAAAACCTACCAAAACGCACTCAAATCACAGATCGATCCAAAACACGAAATTGGGGCTATTTTTTGGGGATTTTCGAATTTATGGGGAAAAGACCAAATCGATGAGGAATCCGTGGATACACCTAAGCAAGGACCGCTTCCCCAAGGAACGTGACTCCAAGCTCAAGCCAAGAGGAGATGGTCCCTTCAAGGTCCACCATCACATGGACAAGTTCGAAAGCTCCCTCAACAACTTCAAGAGCGACATGGACAACAACTTCACCAAAACCATGAGCATGATGGCCAAGACTAATGATGCTTTGCGCTCATTATAACGCCTCACCAAGAAGAGTGCCAAGGACAAGGAGCATCGTCGCGAGCGTCATGTGGATGACCAAGTGCGCCATCTACATCAACCTTTGGCAAGGCACACCAATGACCTCCGTCGACACCATCATAAGGCACCTTCAACTACTCGTGCCACCACCAAAAGGGCACCAAGAGCAAGATCTCCTCCACGCCATCAAGCTTCACGCCACGAGTATACACCTCAAGATGTAGGAAGCCAAGGCCACGTATGTGATGAAGTCGATCCGAGCACCGCTCTCGACAACAACATGAGCCTACTTCCACCACTACCACAAGACGACGATGACACGATCAAGAATGGTGAGCATGGGACTTTCCCTTCACCAAAGGAGGCGCATGGAGTTGAGCACACCGAGCCTACCCCTACATGCTTGAGTGATGATGTGGTACCAATCCCATGTGAGTATGAGAGACACTTAGCCCACTTGAGTGAAAACAAGAGTGAGATGAGTGACTCCACCATATGTGAGATTGAGTGCTTACACTTGGAGGGCATGAGTGATACACCTAGTGATTTGAGAGTGGTAGTTGATAGGTCATGTGAGACCACTTTGATTGCTAACAACTTACCCTCTACCTCTAGTGTGTTTCCTCATGATGTGCTAGGTTCCATGGATAAAGAAGCATCAAGCTTGGAGATGATGATGCCTCCACCGAATAAGATGAACATGGTGGATGAAGATGATGACATCCCCATGCAAGAAGAAGAAGTCACCCACATGGAGGCCAATGCTACCACAACACCCACTTCATATGAGAGGTATGAACAAGGTAAAAACAAGGGTGTTGATGATGCCATGATCCCACTAGTGGACATGATGATTTGTGATAACTTGCATGCTATGGTTGATACTTGTGACATGACATATGTTCCATTCTTATTCCCATGTGTTGATTTTGCTATGCATCATGATGACCATGTGGAATCCTTCTATTGTCATGATATTGCCATAGACATGACATGCTCTAAACATTATGTTGATGATATCATTGCTTGCACTTTGTTGAACAATTGCTCTTTCCAATGTTTTGCTTGCAATGATATTACCAATGGTACCCCTCGAACCATGCTTTGTCATGAATGTTTTACTATCTCTCCTGTTGCTTGCAATAAGTTGAATAATTGCTCTTTCACTTGTTCTGCTTGCAACAATAATTATCATATGGTTTATATTGAGATGGCCCCCATAGCTTTCTCAAATTTTGGAGATTTTGGTAAATGCCATGATAAGCATGTTCACCACTTGCATATTCACCATGCATATATTTCATACTTGATTGACACTAATGGTGATGTGCACAAGAAGAGATACGTCATGATGGATGATGTGTTTCTCTACCATGCACACACGTTCTTCCTTTTGTGCTTGATGTGTGTAGGTACCCGCAAGAGAATGTCAACCTCGGTTGAGCACGAGTTGACAAAAAGAGCTCTAGAGAGCACCACGTGAGTTCAAGATCGAACCCAGCCCTGATACCTTTTGCATGCTTTGCATCTTTCATGTTGACAAATTGCTCTTCCCCATGGTTTGATTGCAAGCATGTTGATGGTATTCTTTCACCTTGTGACAATTATGTTTTGTTGCTATTGGATATTGATGCTTTGTGTGTTGCCACAAAAATGTTGAACAATTTCTCTTTCTGATGTTTTGTGTTCAACCATAATTCCATGTTGAGCATGTATTGTCATGAGAGCTTCCAAGTCTCTCGTATTGTTGTTGCAACAAACATAAGGACCACTTGCTCTTTCATATGGTTTGTTTGCAAACATGTTGTTTTTGCTACCGCTTGCGATACTCATACCCCCATGATTTTGGCCTTTGATGATATGTGTATGGCATCCAACATATTGAACAATTGTTCTTTCCAATGGTTGGTTTGTATACATAATGTTGTTGCTTTGGATATTCTTCCTCATGTGTTTTTGCCGAATTCTCCTATCTTTGCATCAAAGATGTTGATCAATATTTTAGTCACTTGCTTTGAGTGCCACACTAAGATGTTATATGGAGTTTTTGAGTTCCCACATTTGGATGATGTTCAATTAACTTCCATGCACTTTGACCTTGCATACACATTTCGTTTGCGATACTTGAGTTGTGCTAATAGTGTTGTGAACAAGAATGGACATGCCACAAATGACATGCTCCTCTATCACACACAAACATATGTTGCTTGGTCTTTGTTGTATGAAGGTACAATTGCATACGCGTCAACCTCTATGGACAAAGAATTGACAAGACGAATCGAAGAGATTTACCTAGGGCTACCCTTCAATGAGCCACTCTACATTATAAGGTGACTTCCTTCTACTTGAGGACTCATGCTATATTCTTCATGAATTGGCTACTCTTTGAGTGTTGCTTCGCTTTTGTTGTGAGCTTTGTAGGCTTCATGGAAGGTGAAGGAATATTGAAGAGTTGCCACATCAAGCTTCTCAAGGACGACTATATGGTTAACCCTAGCATCAAGGTCTTTCAACATCATCTTCCTAGGATGAGCATGAAGAGTCGAGGACGACCCTTTTTGAAGGGGGGGAGCTGATGCAGCCTATCCTGCGGACGCTACTACATCCACCACGCCAAGTCGCCAAGATCGTCCCCAAGTCAACCAAGAAGATGGACCAGGAGTAGCCAGCTCCAGAACGAGAGTCTCCGCCGTCATCTCCCCGGAGAGTCCGCCCGAATCCAGCCGGAGTGTCCGGCGCAGCCGGAGTGTCCGGCGCGACTCGGCCAGAGTGTCCGGCTTGCCCTAGCCCCAACCTGGCATGGAAATTCAGAAGGCCAGTTCGGACACTACCCGGACACTACCCGGAGTGTCCGGCTACCTCGGACTGTCCGGTCCCTCCGACCCGGACTGTCTGGCCCAAGTGATGGGCCTGCGAGCCAACAGCTGGGCCCTTGGCCCATGTACCCCTCTATTTCGCACCAATCCCTAGTTTTATGCCCAAACTACCCCTGAACTTGTGGCTGGCCTATAAATAGAGCCCCCACCCCCTCATGTATCCCTTAGGCATAGATCATAGACTAAAGAAAACCCCCTTTGTGGAATCTCTAGTTTTGCCTCATCCCCTTCTACCAAAGGGGATCGACTATCGTCACCACCTCGTTGGATTTTGCATCGCACCTCCCTCGTTGTACAAAGCCTTGGCATCAGTGTCCCTTTGCCAAGACGTCAAGACCCTCTCCAAGGTGTTCAGCCCGTCCTACGGACGCTTCTACATCTACACCAACAAGTCCCCCAAGTGGACCCATGACTCGTGCCCGAGCCAAACTCCTCCAAGCTAAGGTGAACTCGCTCCTCTCTTCGTGCCAATTCGATACCTCCTTGGATGGCATGCTACTTCATACCACTACTTTGTGCATCATCAGGTACAAGCCCCCGCCGCGTCGACCCACGAGGCCTGAAGCTACACCTGGCCTGAAGCTGCCAGAGCCGGAGTGTCCGCCCGGATCAAGCCGGAGTGTCCGGCACAGCCGGAGTGTCCGGCCCACTCTACCCGGAGTATCTGGCCTGCCCGAGCCCGAGCCTGGCATGGACATTTAGAAGGTCAAATCTGACACTTCCCGGACACGGCCCGGAGTGTCCGGCCACCCCGGACTGTCCGACCGTGCCGACCCAGACTGTCCGGTCCAAGCGATGGGCCTGCGAGCCTAGCTAGGCCATATGGCCCATGTACCCCTCTACTTCGCCCAGAACTCTACTTTAAGGCCTGAATTACCCCTGAACTTGTGGTTGGCCTATATATAGACCCCCGCCTCCATTGTAAACCCTAGGCTTGATATTGGAATTAGTGGAAACCCCTTTGTGGATCTGCCTAATTCTTGCCTCATGCTCCTTGACTAAGGAGCACCAATATCCCCAAACCTCGTTGGAGTTTGCATCGTGCCTCCGCGTTGTACAAGGCCTAGGCATCGGTGTTCCTTTGCCTAGACGTCAAGATCTCACAGAGTCTCCCATCTCGCTTTGCCTGTTCGAGAGAGAGTCCTTGATGAGGGCAAACCTCTAGGGTGGCCCAATCTTCACGGATCTCGTGGTCAAATCGATGGGAAAGCGAGGGGAAAGGGAGAAGGTAGCGTAAGAGGACGCACACCTCGCGAAGAACACGATGAACACACGCAAAACACACACGATACAAGGCCGATTGCTCTCACCGGCGGCCACCGGTCCGAAAGAATCCTCGCAAGGAAAGATCGGTCAACGTGCTCCCTTGATCCCACGCGGAGAGGGAAGAACACCTTGGAGAGGGTCTTGACGTCTTGGCAAAGGGACACCGATGCCAAGGCCTTGTACAACGAGGGAGGCGCGATGCAAACTCCAACGAGGTGGTGACGATAGTCGATCCCTTTGGTAGAAGGGGATGAGGCAAAACTAGAGATTCCACAAAGGGGGTTGTCTTTAGTCTATCATCTATGCCTAAGGGATACAATGAGGGGTGGGGGCTCTATTTATAGGCCAGCCACAAGTTCAGGGGTAGTTTGGGCATAAAACTAGAGTTTGGTGCGAAATAGAGGGGTACATGGGCCAAGGGCCCAACTGTTGGCTCGCAGGCCCATCACTTGAGCCGGACAATCCGGGTCGGAGTGACCGGACAGTCCGGGGTAGCCGGACACTCCGGGTAGTGTCCGGGTAGTGTCCGAACTGGCCTTCTGAATGTCCATGCCAGGTTGGGGCTAGGGCAGGCCGGACACTCCGGAAAAGTCGCGCCGGACACTTCGGCTGCGCCGGACACTCTGGCTGGTTCCGGGCGGACTCTCCGGGGCGATGACGGCGGAGACTCTTGTTCTGGAGCTGGCTGCTCCTGGTCCATCTTCTTGGTTGACTTGGGGACGATCTTGGGGACTTGGCGTTGTGGATGTAGTAGCGTCCGTAGGACGGGCTGCATCAGCTCCCCCCTTCAAAAAGAGTCGTCCTCGACTCTTAATGCTCATCCTAAGAAAATGATGTCGAGTGACTTTCTTGATCCTGGGGTTCACCATATAGTCGTCCTTGGGAAGCTTGATGTGGCAACTCTTCAATGTTCCATCACCTTCCATGAAGCCTACAAAGCTCACAACAAAAGCGAAGCAACACTCAAAGAGTAGCCAATTCATGAAGATTATAGCATGAGTCCTCAAGTAGAAGGAAGTCACCTTATAATATAGAGATAGCTCATTGAAGGATAGCCCTAGGTAGCTCTCTTCGATTCGTCTTGTCAACTCTTTGTCCATAGAGGTTGACACGTATGCAATTGTACCTTCACACAATAAGGACCAAGCAACATATGTTTGTGTGTGATAGAGGAGCATGTCATTTGTGGCATGTCCATTCTTGTTCACAACACTATTAGCACAACTCAAGTATCGCAAATGAAATGCGTATGCAAGGTCAAAGTGCATGGATGTTGTTTGAACATCATCCAAATGTGGGAACTCAAAAACTCCATATAACATCTTAGTGTGGCACTCAAAGCAAGTGACTAAAATCTTGATCAACATCTTTGATGCAAAGCTAGGAGAATTCGGCAAAAACACATGAGGAAGAATATCCAAAGCAACACCATTATGTGTGCAAACCAACCATTGGAAAGAACAATTGTTCAATATGTTGGATGCTATACACATATCATCAAAAGCCAAAATCATGGGGGTATGAGTATCGGAAGCGGTAGCAAAAACAACATGTTTGCAAACAAACCATATGAAAGAGCAAGTGGTCCTTATGTTTGTTGCAACAACAATATGAGAGACTTGGGAGCTCTCATGACAATACACGCTCATAATGGCATTATAGTTGCACACAAAACATTGGAAAGAGAAATTGTTCAACATTTTTGTGGCAACACACAAAGTATCAATATCCAAAAGCAACGAGACATGATTGTCACAAGGTGAAAGAATACCATCAACATGCTTGCAATCAAACCATAGGAAAGAGCAATTTGTCAACATGAAAGATGCAAAGCATGCAAAAGGTATCAGAGTTGGGTTCGATCTTGAACTCACTTGGGCGATGCTCTCTAGAGCTCTTTTTGTCAACTCGTGCTCAACCGAGGTTTACATTCTTGTGCGGGTACAAAAGGAAGAATGTGTGTGCATGGTAGAGAAATACATCATCCATCATGACATATCTCTTCTTGTGCACATCACCATGAGTGTCAATCAAGTATTAAATAGATGCGTGGTGAGGATGCAAGTGGGGAACATGCTTTTCATGGCAATCCTCAAAATCTCCAAAATTTGAGAAAGCTATGGGGGCCATCTCAATATAAACCATAGTAGAATTATTGTTGCAAGCAAAGCAAGTGAAAGAGCAATTATTCAACATATTGCAAGCAACGGGAGAGATTGTGAAACACTCATGACAAAGCATTATTCGAGGGGTACCATTGGTAACATCATTGCAAGAAAAACATTGGAAAGAGAAATTGTTCAACAAAGTGCAAGCAATGATATCATCAATGTAATATTTAGAGAATGGCATGTCTATGGCAACATCATCACAATCAAATAATTTCACATGCTCAACATTTTGCAAAGGTAAAGTATCACATGGAAATATCAATGAAGCATATGTGATATCACAAACATCATCCATAGCATACCAATCATCACAAGTCATCATGTCCACTAGTAGGATCATGGCATCATCAACACCCTTATTTTTACCTTGTTCATACCTCTCATATGAAGTGGGTGTTGTGGTAGTGTTGGCCTCCATGTGGATGATTTCTTCATCATGTATGGGGATGGCATCATCTTCATCCACCATGTATATCTTCTTGGTCGGAGGCATCATCATCTCCAAGCTTAGCGCTTCTTGATCCATGGAACCTAGCACATCATGGGATAACACACTAGAGGTAGAGGGTAAGTCGTTAGAAATCAAAGTGGTCTCACGTGACCTATCAACTACCACTCTACTCACTCGGTGTATCACTCATGCCCTCCAAGTGGAAGCACTCAATCTCACGTATGGTGGAGTCACTCATCTCACTCTTGTTTTCACTCAAGTGGGCTAAGTGGCTCTCATACTCACATAGGATTGGTACCACATCATCACTCAAGCATATGGGGGTAGGTTTGGTTCTCTCAACTCCTTGCGCCTCCGTTGGTGAAGGGAAAGTCCCATGCTCACCATTCTTGACCTTGTCGTTGCCATCTTGCACCTTGGCTTGTGTAGTCCTCTTAACGTACTCGTCCAACTTGGCGAAGTAGAGGTCTTCGTCCTCCTCATCCATGAGGTTGCTTGCGTCATCTAGGACGTCAAATCTTGGCATTGAAGCTTGATGGCGTGGAGGATAGCTTTCTCTTGGTGCCATTTTGGTGGTGGCACGAGTAGTTGAAGGTGCCTTATGATGGTGTCGACGGAGGTCATTGGTGTGCCTTGCCAAAGGTTGATGTAGATGGCGCACTTGATCATCCACATGACGCTCGCGACGATGCTCCTTGTCCTTGGCACTCTTCTTGTGATGGTGGTGCCTTCTTGAGCTTGGTTGAGCATTATGGATGGTGCTCAACATGTATTCTTCGTCTTCATGGAGAAGATGCCTTGAACGACGTCTTGTATCCTCTTGATGTTGGTGATGATCACGAGAGGATGTATGTTGATGAAGATTCTTGCTTCTTGACGCGTCTTTTGGAAGGTGATGTTGGGGCGCTGCTCTTCTTGTAGTTGGTGGCACTTGATGCCTAGGAGGTTGTTGCACTTGATGCCTTCGAGGTTGTGGCGCTTGGTGGCTTGGAGGTGATGGCACTCGTCGCCTTGGAGATGGTGGTGCATGACGCCATGTAGGTGGTGGTGCTTGACGCCTTGGAGGTGGATCATCGAAGTAGGTGGTGCCCTTTGGTGTGGCACGCTTGGCCTTGAAGGTCATGGTTTCTTGATGATGCGTCTCCGCTAGCTTGGCGTAGTAGTCCTCCATCTCCAAGCGGTGGAGGTATTCTTCATGGCTCATGGAAGAGCCCTCGAAGTGGATGAAGCTCGCCATGTCCTCCATGCTTGGTGAGGCGGCGTCGTTGTAGCACTCGAAGTCATCCATGCTTGGGGAGTCGTTGTTGATGTAGTACTCCATGTCACCCAAGCATGTGGAGCCATTGTCGGTGTAGTGCTCCATGCATGAGGAGCCATTGTCGATGTAGAGCTCCAATTCCTCCATGCTTGAGGAGCTATAGTTGATGGCATGCTCCATGTATTCCATGCATGTGGAGCCGTCATAGGTGCAATGCTCCGGGTCCTCAAAGCATGCGGAGCCATTGTCGGTGTAGTGCTCCATCATGTCCTCTATACTTGTGGAGTCGTAGTCGTGGTGGCTCATCATTGATTCTTCATATAAATCATCCTCGGTTCCAGAGTCCCTAGACATGATTCACAAGACCAAGTGGTGTATATGGAAGTGGTAGGGGGGTTAGGGATGCAACGTCAAACCTTACTTTACCATGGAAGATAGTATCGTTCAAGTGGCAACACTTGAGAGCAATCAAAACCAAGCAAAGTGAAGTTCACGCGGAACACCAAAACCAACTAACCACTAAAAAACACACACACACAAAGCTTATGGTGGATAGGTATGGAAGGTGGCATGTCAAGAACCAATCTGAACTCAAGATGTTGTAATGGCAAGTAAAGAACCACGATGATCACAAAGCAAAACAAGTTAATCCACAAGATAGGAATTATGTACAAGTAAACACACACGGTGGGATAAATGGGACTTGTGCGACGGATAAAGTGAGCTAAGAACCAAATGATTACCTAGCAAAGACTATAAGCGTGTGTCGCACAAGTGCTAGGAGAGACGCTAGTTCGATTGCAATAAAATTGGTGGGCTACAAGATATGCACAATAAGTACCACCTATTTGATGTTCATTGAGCTTGCGCTTCCTATTCTATGAGGCACTTGTTTGTTTCTTTCTCTTTCTTTTTCTTTTTTTTTCTATTTTTTTCTCTTTTTCTTTTATTTTTCACTTGCCTCTTCTTTGTGCCAACAACTATACAAGATAACTATATGAGATAGCGCGCTCACAACTTTTGCTCGGAATTCTACAAGTATCAAATGTGCATAAGCCAAGAAATCATAGGAGGAACTAGTCTCAATAGGTGTTTCTTGAACGCAAAGATAGTGTATCTCACAAAGGAAAGCAAGTGGGGAGAAGTCGCGGAATTTTTATACCTTTCGTCACCGATCTTCACCCTTTATTGGTGGATTCCGCCTTTCTCACAGAATTTGGATGGAGTAGATAGCATGAACCACGGAGATGATGATTTAGAGCTCTTTCTCCTCTTCAAAACAAGCTAAAGAACACCAAAATCCGAGTTCGTATGCAAAAGTTATGCTCAAAACCGTGAAGCAGATTTTTCTGTCAGCAGGGGGGCGGACAGTCCGGTGCGCACAGGCCGGACAGTCTGGCCGGGCTAGATATTCCGGTCAGTTTAGGGCGGATACTCCGGTGGGACGGATATTCTGGTCCGTTTTGGCTGGACAGTCCAGTCCGGTCGAACCAGAACTTCTAGAACACGAACAGGACGAGTTTTGGCGGAAAAATTGGGACCAAAACCTCAAATTGATGGGGGAAATCAAGGAATTAGGCTATGGAAACGCAGGGAAAGGTAGATCAACAAGTTTAGCAAGTAATCCATGGATCAAAACCTACCAAAACGCACTCAAATCACAGATCGGTCCAAAACACGAATTAGGGCTATTTTTGGTGGAATTTTCGAATTTGGAAAAGACCAAATCGATGAGAAATCCGTGGCAACCAAAAGCTGCTGATACCAGATGATGAGGGCAAACCTCTAGGGTGGCCCGATCTTCATGGATCTCGTGGTCAAATCAATGGGAAAGTGAGGGGAAAGGGAGAATGTAGCGGAAGCGTACGCACACCTCGCGAAGAACACGATGAACACACGCAAAACACACATGATACAAGGCCGATTGCTCTCACCGGTGGCCACTAATCTGATAGAATCCTCGCAAGGAAAGATCAGTCAACATGCTCCCTCGATCCCACGTGGAGAGGGAAGAACACCTTGGAGAGGGTCTTGAAGTCTTGGCAAAGGGACACCGATGCCAAGGCCTTGTACAACGAGGGAGGCGCGATGCAAACTCCAACGAGGTGGTGATGATAGTCGATCCCCTTTGGTAGAAGGGGATGAGGCAAAACTAGAGATTCCACAAAGGGGGTTGTCTTTAGTCTATCATCTATGCCTAAGGGATACAATGAGGGGTGGGGCTCTATTTATAGGCCAGCCACAAGTTTAGGGGTAGTTTGGGCATAAAACTAGGGTTTGGTGCGAAATAGAGGGGTACATGGGCCAAGGGCCCAGCTGTTGGCTCGCAGGCCCATCACTTGGGCCGGACAGTCCGGGTCGGAGTGACCGGACAGTCCGGGGTAGCCGGACACTCCGGGTAGTGTCCAGGTAGTGTCCGAACTGGCCTTCTGAATGTCCACGCCAGTTTGGGGCTGGGGCAGGCCGGACACTCCGGCCGATTCGCGCCAGACACTCCGGCTGCGCCGGACACTCCGGCTGGTTCCAGGCAGACTCTCCGGGGCGATGACGGCGGAGACTCTCGTTCTGGAGCTGGGCGATCCTGATCCATCTTCTTGGTTGACTTGGGGACGATCTTGGGGACTTGGCGTTGTGGATGTAGTAGCGTCCGCAGGACAGGCTGCATCAGTCCTCCGCCCGACGCCGATCCTAGGGATTGCGCCGGACCGGTCACCGCCGGTGTGAGCTATTGGTGTTTATCGTGGGTTTGCGTGTGTGTGTTCATCGCGTTCTTCGTGCGTGTGTTCGTCGTGTTCATCGTTTCCTCCTTCCCCCGCACTCCACCCTCGATTTGAAAGGGAATCGTGAAAGATCGGGCCACCCTAGAGGTTTTCCCTCAACATATTGGTATCAAGAGCTTCGTTGCTCACGATTTCCCCCACAAAATTTTCTTCTATCCACCAAAAATTCGAAAATCCCCACAAAAATAGCCCATATTTGCCTTTGGATCGATCTCTTGATTTGGAGTGTTATTTGTGGTTTTGATCCGACCAAACCAGTCTAACGAGTTGGTCCAGCTTTATCCTGCGTTTCCCCAGCCTGATTTGGCCAGTTTCTCGCGGATTTGAGGCCCGAAGTCGAGGATTTCCGCTCAAGAACACGAGCAGGAAACCCGCGCCGGAGTGTCCTGCTCGTACCGACCGGAGTGTCTGGCCCGGCCGGAGTGTCCGGCCAGACCAGAGTGTCCGGCCCAGACAGACCGGAGTGTCCGGCTGTAACGCCAGTTTTGACAGTTTTGCCTCATTTTTCGCATAGGCTAATCTCCTTTGTTTGCTCGTGTCCCGTGTGCGTGTCAGCAAGTACCAGCAAGCTTCCGCATCATCAACTTCCGCGCTCATCGACACCACGGACCACGAACATCATCCCGCACCACCGACGCCAAGTTCATCATCAAACAAGGTTTAACTTGCGTCACCTTGTTAACCCCCATCTTCCTTTGTGTGTACCTATCCCATGAGAGTGGCTCATCTTGTGTTTGCTTGAGCATTGTGCATTTGTCCTTGGATAGTGAGAGTGCAAGAGCAATATCAAGTGTGACTAGGTAGCATCAAGGGAGAGCAAAAAAAGCAAAAGAAGAATAGTCTCCCCTTGCAAAAGAGAGTCTCAAAGCTTGTGAGCTAGAGATAAAGAAGAGCGCCCAAGGCAAGTGCACAAATCCATTGCTCACTTTTAATCTTTGCAAACGAGCCACGGTCTCTCCTTGCATTGGCACGACAACAAGCTTAGTCTTCGTTAGGACGTTTTGTTTGCTCATTTTCATACTCGTGTCAATCCCAACTTTCTCCACGTGTGTGTACATAGTCGTAGGTTCCCGTCACCCTTTTGAGTTGTTGACCTTCGCCTTTGACTTGAGTTTTGTTGGATTTTTACCACTTTTGACTATCCCTTTTCTTTTGGTTGGTTCTTTGGCTTTCCAAAACCCTAACCTACCACCAACAAGCTTCTGAGAGTTAGTGTGAGTTTTCTTGGCATTTCCAATTTGCACGTTAATAGCTCTCACTTGTGGTTTCTAGTTTGGTGCAATCCCCAAGGTGAGGTACAAGGCTAACACCACCATATTCCACTTCCATATACAATACTTGTGTGTTTTGCATGATGGATAGGCACGGTGAGACGAGCCAACCACCCCCCCAAGAAGAAGATCAAGGTCCGTACATGACGCGTGCAAGTCACTTCATCGTTCGACAAGAGTTCCGTGAACGTTGCCAAGCCCTTGAGACGCGACAGGATGAACAATTTGGCGAGACGCAAGCCTAGTTCAAGAACATCGACAACCGCTTCGACGGCCTCGAACGAAAATGCATGCAATGCATCACAACTTCGGCCACCAAAATGAAGTGCTCCAACGCTCCGTCGCCGAAACAAATGACAATCTTCGACGCCTCATCGACGGCATGAAAAGACCCCGTTCACGCGCTTCAAGCTCTGCAAGTTCTTCGCATCGTCATGCACCTCTTCCACAAGATCTACATCAAAGTGCTCAAAGACGCAATGATGCCCCCATGGTTGAAGATGGAATCTCTTCGAACTATGTACCTTCCCCACGGCACGCCGCAACGTCAAGCTATGACGGTGACCTCTCTTCAAGGCCACGAGCAAGGCAAGAAGCACACCGTCATGACGCAAGGGCACTAGTGATTCAACAAGAGCAACCACAAGAGGAACCGCAAGCGCAACCGCAAGTCTACCACCATCGACCGCGACACATTCTTGACACAACAAGTGATGACTCCAATTTGGAAAATCAAGCTCGTCATCAACGTCAAGCTCTTCAAGATCCTCCTCCTCGTCATCAACGTCATGAATGTCAACAACCACACCATGGTCATCACGAGGCGCCTCATCCACATCAACAAAACTTGGAGCATCAAGTGATACAAGTTGAGCAACGCCCACCACGTCAAGAGGCTCATGACCATGTTCTTCGCCGTGAGGCCCATGTGCCTAACCAACATCACCAACCGAGGAACGAGCCTCCTCTTCGTCATCAACCGCGTCAAGAGGCTACACACCTTCGCTACCATGAGGCCCAAGTACCTCAACCCCGTAAACAACCGCGCCAAGAGCAAGAGCAAGCTCCTCCTAAACAACAATACCAAGAGCAAGCTCCGCAACAAGGACGCGAGAACCAAGTTCCACCTCCCCAACTACAAGATCATCAACAAGGTCACCAAGCTCGTCGCAATGACCGCAACGATGAAGAAACTTTTGGCAAGATCAAGTTCACAATGCCCAAGTTCACCAGATCCAATGACCCTGAAGAATACCTCTCGTGGGCACTCAAAGTCGACAAGATCTTCCGCATGCACAACTATAGCAACGAGAAGATGGTCGCCATGGCTTCGCTAGAGTTTGATGATTACGCCAACCTTTGGTGGGAACAAGTTCAAGTTGCTCGTGATGCAAGACAAGAGCCGCCAATCACAACTTGGCATGACATGAAGGCTCACATGAGATCCCAGTTCGTCCCCGCACACTACACGCGTGACCTCTTCAACAACCTTCAAGCTCTTCGTCAAGGGACAAAGACCGTGGAAGAATACTTCAAGGAAATGGAACTCAACTTGATTCGCGCCAACATTGATGAGCGCATGGAGCAAACAATGGCACGTTTCCTTATTGGCTTGAATCACCCAATCAAGCGCATCGTCAAGTTCCAAACATACAACACCATGGTTGAGCTTGTGCACATTGCAACAAAGGCTGAACGTCAAGTGCAAGAGGATATCAAGTACAACAAGCCCAGGACGTAATTCACCTACAAGCAAGCTTCAACCCCTACACCAACAACTTTCAATGTTAGCTCCTCAAGTACCTCCAATCCTTCCTTCAAGCCCACACTTCCTCAAGGAAAACTGCCACCAAATGGCAAGCAAGCAAAGAGTGATACACCTTTCAACGGTGAATGCTACAAGTGTGGAGGTAATGGACACAAGTCGGCCAAATGTGGAAACAAGAAAGTCTTGTTCATCCATGATAATGGTGATGAAGAGTACTTGAGTGAAGATGAGTTCGATGCCCGTGTCAAGGAAGCAATGGCAAGGAAACGAGTGGAAAATGATCAAGAACTCCTCATGTGTGAACATGACGCAAGTCCATCGCTTGTCGTCACAAGGATCTTGACCACTCAAGCACAAGAGCATGAAGACCAACGCTCCAATATCTTCCAAACACGAGCCGGCATCAATGGCAAATCTATCAATGTGATCATTGACGGAGGGAGTTGTCAAAACCTTGCTAGCACCGAGTTGTGTGAGAAGCTCAACCTCAACCTCCATCCACACAAGATCCCCTACCACGTGCAATGGCTAAGTGACCAAGGGTCCATGAAGATCAAGCATACCGTATCGGTCTCCTTCGCCATTGGTCCTTACAAAGATACGGTGGAGTGTGATGTGGTTCCTATGACAGTTTGCCACATGCTTCTTGGTCGACCATGGCAATTTGACAAGGCTGCTCAACATGATGGTCGCACCAATATATACACCTTCAAATGGCTCAACAAAACATGTGTTTTGTAACCGATGACTCCTAGCCAAATAATTGCGGACAATGCAAAGGATTTAGCAAGGACACAAAGCACAACACCTACTTGTGAGAAGAGCGGTGAGAGAGAGAACCACCTCATAGTGAGTGAGATCCACAAGCCAAATTCGAGTGCAAAAACGAAGAGTGTTCTCCTTGCCACCAAAAGTGAGATGAGAGATGTTCGGAACAACCCATCCATCTTGCACTATGTCCTCCTTTGCAAGGGACTAGTGCAAGGACTAACGAATTAACCAATGTTCCTCCATCATTGATGAGTGTTTTGCCGGAATTCAAGGATGTGTTCCCCGAGAAGCTTCCACATGGACTACCTCCTCTTCGCGACATAGAACATTGCATCGACCAAATCCCCGGTGCACCACTTCCCAACCGCGCCGCTTACCGCACGAACCCGGAGGAGACAAAGGAGATTGAACGTCAAATCAACCAACTTGTCTCCAAAGGTTTCATCCAAGTTAGCACTAGTCCAAGTGCCGTACCCGTGATTCTTGTTCCAAAGACGGATGATACGTTACGGTTATGCATAGACTGCCGTCCAATCAATGCTATCACCGTGCGTTATCGACAACCCATACCATGTCTCGATGACATGCTTGATGAGTTGTGTGGAGCCACTATTTTTTCGAAAATTGATCTTCGTAGTGGTTACCGTCAAATACGCATGGCTGAAGGTGATGAGTGGAAAACCGCCTTCAAGACCAAACTTGGTCTCTATGAATGGTTGGTTATGCCCTTTGGTTTATCAAATGCCCCATCCACCTTCATGCCCCTTATGAATCACATCTTGCGTTCTCTCATTGGAAAAAGTGTTGTTGTCTATTTCAATGATATTCTCGTTTATAGCAAATCACTTGATGACCATATAACACATGTCAAGGAAGTTTTGCAAATCCTTCGACCTGAAAAGCTTTATGCTAATCTTCCCAAGTGCACTTTTGCTAAAGACAAGTTGATTTTCTTGGATTTGTCGTTTCTTCGAAGGGAATTGAAGTTGATCTTTCCAAGGTAAAGGACATACGAGATTGGCCCATACCAACAAATGTGAGTGAAATCTGAAGTTTTCATGGGTTGGCCGGTTTCTATCGTCGCGTTGTGAAAGACTTTTCAACCATTGCTTGTCTCCTTAATGAATTGACCAAAAAGAATGTCACCTTCATGTGGGGAAAAGCACAACAAAAAGCTTTTGATGAACTTAAAAAGAGGCTCACCGAAGCACCTTTTCTTGCTTTACCGGATTTCACAAAAACTTTTGAGATAGAGTGTGATGCTAGTGGTATTGGCATTGGAGGATTCCTTATGCAAAACGGACATCCTATAGCCTACCATAGCGAAAAACTTGATGGTGCCCGCCTTAACTATCTGATTTATGACATAGAGCTTTTTGCCTTAGTTCGTGTCCTTCAAGTTTGGCAACACTACCTTTGGCCCAAGGAATTTATCATACATTCCGACCACGAGTTGTTGAAATATCTCAAAGGCCAAGCTAACTTGAGCAAGAGACACGCTAAGTGGGTTGAGTTCATGGAGTCTTTTCCGTACATTGTCAAGTATAAGAAGGGCAAAGATAATGTAGTTGCGGACGCATTGTCTCGCAAACATACAAGCCTTCTTACGAGACTTGAAATCAACGTGTTGGGTCTTGAGGAAATAAAATCTTTGTATGCTTCCAACCCGTTCTTTGAACCAATTTTTGCAAAGTGCTCCAATGACAAGGGAGTTGATGATTTCTATTTGCATAAGGGCTTTCTTTTTAAACAAAACAAGCTATGCATTCCGAAGTCGTCGCTTCAACTTTTGCTTCTCCAAGAATCTCATGGTGGAGGCCTTATGGGCCACTTTGGTCGCGACAAGACATTGGACATGCTCTCCAATCACTACTTTTGACCCAAGATGAAGCGTGACGTGGAGCGCTACGTTCAACGATGCACGACATGTGTTCAAGCTAAGTCGCAAGCTAATCCCTATGGTCTTTATATGCCATTGCCTATTCCGCATACACCTTGGTCCGACATTAGCATGGATTTCATGTTAGGATTGCCTAGATCTAAGCATGGTTTGATTCTATATTTGTTGTTGTGGATCGTTTTTCAAGATGGCACACTTCATACCGTGCCATAAGACCGACGATGCTTCGCATGTTGCAAATCTGTTTTTCAGGGAAATCGTCCGTCTTCACGGTGTGCCAAGGACAATCGTCTCCGACCGCGACGTCAAATTCATGAGCTACTTGTGGAAGACCCTCATGGCCAAGCTCGGCGTCAAGCTCCTCTTTTCATCCGCATCACATCCTGAAACTGATGGCCAAACCGAAGTTGTCAACCGAAGACTCGGAACTCTCCTTCGTGTGTTGATCAAGAAAAACCTGAAGGATTGGGAGGAATGCATTCCACACGCCGAGTTCGCCTACAATCAAGCCAAGCACTCAACAACCAAGATGAGTCCATTCATGATCGTCTATGGTTTCGAGCCCCTCACCGCGCTCGACATCCTACCACTACCTCTCCATGAGCGCACAAACATGACGTCGAGAAGCGCGCACAAGCTATGAAGAAGCTTCATGAAGAAACAAGAGCAACTATCGAACAACAAGTCCTTCACCAAGCTTCAAGGTTAAACAAGGACAAGAAGGAGATGATATTTGAAGAAGGTGACCTTGTGTGGATACACCTAAGCAAGGACCGCTTCCCCAAGGAACGTGACTCCAAGCTCAAGCCAAGAGGAGATGGTCCCTTCAAGGTCCTCAAACGAATCAACAACGACGCCTACATCATCGACATCCCGACCTCCAAGTACCTTGCAAGCAATACATTCAATGTCAAGGATCTCTCACCCTACCATGGAGATGTTCAAGATGATATCCATGAAGAATCGAGGACAACTCTTTCCCAAGGGGGGGAGCTGATGCAGCCCATCCTACGGACGCTTCTACATCTACACCAACAAGTCCCCCAAGTGGACCCATGACTCGTGCCTGAGCCAAACTCCTCCAAGCTAAGGTGAACTCGCTCCTCACTTCGTGCCAATTCGATACCTCCTTGGATGGCGTGCTACTTCATACCACTACTTTGTGCATCATTAGGTATGAGCCCCCGCCCCGTCGACCCACGAGCCCTGAAGCTACACCTAGCCTGAAGCTGCTAGAGCCGGAGTGTCCGCCCGGATCAAGCCGGAGTGTCCGTCCCACTCTACCCGGAGTATCCGGCCTGCCCGAGCCCGAGCCTGGCGTGGACATTCAGAAGGTCAAATCGGACACTTCCCGGACACCGCCCGGAGTGTCCGGCCACGCCGGACTGTCCGGCCGTACCGACCCAGACTGTCTGGTCCAAGCGATGGGCCTGCGAGCCTAATTAGGCCATATGGCTCTTGTACCCCTCTACTTCGCCCAGAACTCTACTTTAATGCATGAATTACCCCTGAACTTGTGGCTGGCCTATATATAGACCCCCACCTCCATTGTAAACTCTAGGCATAGATGATAGACTAAAGAAAACCCCCTTTGTGGAATCTCTAGTTTTGCCTCATCCCCTTCTACCAAAGGGGATGGACTATCGTCACCACCTCGTTGGAGTTTGCATCGCACCTCCCTCGTTGTACAAGGCCTTGGCATCGGTGTCCCTTTGCCAAGACGTCAAGACCCTCTCCAAGGTGTTCTTCCCTCTCCGCTTGGGATTGACAGGAGCACGTTGACCGATCTTTCCTTGTGAGGATTCTATCGGACCGGTGGCCACCGGTGAGAGCAATCGGCCTTGGATCGTGTGTGTTTTGCGTGTGTTCATCGTGTTCTTCGCAAGGTGTGCGTCCGCTACCGCTACCTTCTCCCTTTCCCCTCGCTTTCCCATCGATTTGACCACGAGATCCATGAAGATCAGGCCATCCTAGAGGTTTGCCCTCATCATCTGGGAAAACCTCTAGGGTGGCCCGATCTTCACGGATCTCGTGGTCAAATCGATGGGAAAGCGAGGGGAAAGGGAGAAGGTAGCGGAAGCGGACGCACACCTCATGAAGAACACGATGAACACACGCAAAACACACACGATACAAGGCCGATTGCTCTCACTAGTGGCCACCGGTCCGATAGAATCCTCGCAAGGAAAGATCGGTCAACGTGCTCCCGTCAATCCCAAGCGGAGAGGGAAGAACACCTTGGAGAGGGTCTTGACGTCTTGGCAAAGGGACACCGATGCCAAGGCCTTGTACAACGAGGGAGGCGCGATGCAAACTCCAACGAGGTGGTGACGATAGTCGATCCCCTTTGGTAGAAGGGGATGAGGCAAAACTAGAGATTCCACAAAGGGGGTTGTCTTTAGTCTATCATCTATGCCTAAGGGATACATGAGGGGGTGGGGGCTCTATTTATAGGCCAGCCAGAAGTTCAGGGGTAGTTTGGGCATAAAACTAGGGTTTGGTGCGAAATTGAGGGGTACATGGGCCAAGGGCCCAGCTGTTGGCTCGCAGGCCCATCACTTGTGCCGGATAGTCCGGGTCGGAGGGACCGGACAGTCCGGGATAGCCGGACACTCCGGGTAGTGCCCGGGTAGTGTCTGAACTGGCCTTCTGACTGTCCACGCCAGGTTGGGGCTGGGGCAGGCCGGACACTCCATCCGAGTCGCGCTGGACACTCCGGCTGCACCGGACACTCCGGCTGGATTCAGGCGGACTCTCCGAGGCGATGACGGTGGATACTCTCGTTCTGGAGCTGGCTACTCCTGGTCCATATTCTTGGTTGACTTGGGGACGATCTTGGCGACTCGGTGTTGTGGATGTAGTAGCGTCCGCAGGACGGGCTGCATCAGCTCCCCCCCCTTCAAAAAGAGTCGTCCTCAACTCTTCATGCTCATCCTAGGAAGATGATGTCGAGAGACCTTCTTGATCATGGGGTTCACCATATAGTTGTCCTTGAGAAGCTTGATGTGGCAACTCTTCAATATTCCTTCACCTTCCATGAAGCCTACAAAGCTCACAACAAAAGCGAAGAAACACTCAAAGAGTGGCCAATTCATGAAGAATATAGCATGAGTCCTCAAGTAGAAGGAAGTCACCTTATAATGTAGAGATAGCTCATTGAAGGGTAGCCCTAGGTAACTCTCTTTGATTCGTCTTGTCAACTCTTTGTCCATAGAGGTTGACGCGTATGCAATTGTACCTTCATACAACAAAGACCAAGCAACATATGTTTGTGTGTGATAGAGGAGCATGTCATTTGTGGCATGTCCATTCTTGTTCACAACACTATTAGCACAACTCAAGTATCGCAAACGAAATGCGTATGCAAGGTCAAAGTGCATGGAAGTTAATTGAACATCATCCAAATGTGGGAACTCAAAAACTCCATATAACATCTTAGTGTGACACTCAAAGCAAGTGACTAAAATCTTGATCAACATCTTTGATGCAAACCTAGGAGAATTCGGCAAAAACACATGAGGAAGAATATCCAAAGCAACAACATTATGTATGCAAACCAACCATTGGAAAGAACAATTGTTCAATATGTTGGATGCCATACACATATCATCAAAGGCCAAAATCATGGGGGTATGAGTATCGCAAGCGGTAGCAAAAACAACATGTTTGCAAACAAACCATTTGAAAGAGCAAGTGGTCCTTATGTTTGTTGCAACAACAATACGAGAGACTTGGAAGATCTCATGACAATACATGCTCAACATGGCATTATGGTTGCACACAAAACATCAGAAAGAGAAATTGTTCAACATTTTTGTGGCAACACACAAAGCATCAATATCCAATAGCAACAAAACATAATTGTCACAAGGTGAAAGAATACCATCAACATGCTTGCAATCAAACCATAGGAAAGAGCAATTTGTCAACATGAAAGATGCAAAGCATGCAAAAGGTATCAGAGCTGGGTTCGATCTTGAACTCACGTGGTGGATGCTCTCTAGAGCTCTTTTTGTCAACTCGTGCTCAACCGAGGTTGACATTCTCTTGCGGGTACCTACACACATCAAGCACAAAAGGAAGAACGTGTGTGCATGGTAGAGAAACACATCATCCATCATGACGTATCTCTTCTTGTGCACATCACCATGAGTGTCAATCAAGTATGAAATATATGCATGGTGAATATGCAAGTGGTGAACATGCTTATCATGGCATTTACCAAAATCTCCAAAATTTGAGAAAGCTATGGGGGCCATCTCAATATAAACCATATGATAATTATTGTTGCAAGCAAAACAAGTGAAAGAGCAATTATTCAACTTATTGCAAGCAACGGGAGAGATAGTAAAACATTCATGACAAAGCATGGTTCGAGGGGTACAATTGGTAACATCATTGCAAGCAAAACATTGGAAAGAGCAATTGTTCAACAAAGTGCAAGCAATGATATCATCAACATAATATTTAGAGCATGTCATGTCTATGGCAATATCATGACAATAGAAGGATTACACATGGTCATCATGATGCATAGCAAAATAAACACATGGGAATAAGAATGGAACATATGTCATGTCACAAGTATCAACCATAGCAAGCAAGTTATCACAAATCATCATGTCCACTAGTGGGATCATGGCATCATCAACACCCTTGTTTTTACCTTGTTCATACCTCTCATATGAAGTGGGTGTTGTGGTAGCATTGGCCTCCATGTGGGCGACTTCTTCTTCTTGCATGGAGATGGCATCATCTTCATCCACCATGTTCATCTGCTTGGGTGGAGGCATCATCATCTCCAAGCTTGATGCTTCTTTATCCATGGAACCTAGCACATCATGAGGAAACACACTAGAGGTAGAGGGTAAGTTGTTAGCAATCAAAGTGGTCTCACATGACCTACCAACTACCACTCTCAAATCACTAGGTGTATCACTCATGCCCTCCAAGTGTAAGCACTCAATCTCACATATGGTGGAGTCACTCATCTCACTCTTGTTTTCACTCAAGTGGGCTAAGTGGCTCTCATACTCACATGGGATTGGTACCACATCATCACTCAAGAATGTAGGGGTAGGCTCGGTGTGCTCTTTTGGTGGTGGCACGAGTAGTGGAAGGCGCCTTTGATGGTGTCGACGGAGGTCATTGGTGTGCCTTGCCAAAGGTTGATGTAGATGGTGCACTTGGTCATCCACATGACGCTCGCGACGATGCTCCTTGTCCTTGGCACTCTTCTTGGTGAGGCGTTGTAATGAGCGCAAAGCATCACTATTCTTGGCCATCATGCTCATGGTTTTGGTGAAGTTGTTGTCCATGTTGCTCTTGAAGTTGTTGAGGGAGCTTTCGAACTTGTCCATGTGATGGTGGACCTTGGCGCTCTCGAGGTAGAGGCTCCCTCTTGGTTGATGCGAGTTGAGGAGATTGTCGTTGTCGTTCTTGAAGTCGTCCATGCTTGGGGAGTTATTGTTGTTGTAGAACTCCATATCACCCAAGCATGTGGAGCCATTGTCGGTGTAGTGCTCCATCATGTCATCCATGCTTGTGGAGGCATATGCATGGTGGCTCATCGTGGATTCTTCATAGAAATTATCCTCGGTTCTGGAGTCCCTAGACATGTTTCACAAGACCAAGTGGTGTATATGGAAGTGGTAGGGGTTAGGGATGCAACGTCAAACCTTATTTTACCTTGGAAGATAGTATCGTGCAAGTGGCAACACTTGAGAGCAATCAAAACCAAGCAAAGTGAAGTTCACGCGGAACACCAAAACCAATTAACCACTAAAAAACACACACACACAAAGCTTATGGTGGATAGGTATGGAAGGTGGCGTGTCCAAGAACAATCCGAAATCATGATATTGTAATGGCAAGTAAAGAACCACGATGATCAAAAAGCAAAACAAGTCAATCCACAAGATAGGAATATATACAAGGAAACACACACGGTAGGATAAATGGGACTTGTGCGACGGAGAAAGTGAGCTAAGAACCAAATGATTACCTAGCAAAGACTATAAGCTCGTGTCGCACAAGTGCAAGGAGAGACGCTACTTCGATTGCACTAAATTGGTGGGCTACAAGATATGCACAATAAGTACCACATATTTGATGTTTATCAAGCTTGCGCTTCCTATTCTATGAGGCACTTGTTTGTTTCTTTCTCTTTTTCTATTTTTTTCTCTTTTTCTTTTATTTTTCACTTTCCCCTTCCTTGTGCCAACAACTATACAAGATAACTATATGAGATAGCGCGCTCACAACTTTTGCTCGGAATTCTACAGTGTATCAAATGTGCATAGCCCAAGCAATCATAGGAGTAACTAGTCTCAATAGGTGTTTGTTGAACGCAAAGATAGTATAGCTCACAAAGGGAAACAAGTGGGGAGAAGTTGCGGGATTGTATACCTTTCGTCGCCGATCTTCACCCTTTATTGGTGGATTCCGCCTTGCTCACGGAATTTGGATAGAGTAGATAGCATGAAACATGGAGATGATGATGTAGAGCTTTTTCTCCTCTTCAAAATGAGCTAAAGAACACCAAAATCCAAGTTCGTATGCAAAAGTTATACTCAAAACTATGAAGCGGATTTTTCTGTCAGCAGGGGGTGGACAGTCTGGTGCGCACAGGCCGGACAGTCCGGCCAGGGCGCAGAATCCGGTCAGTTTAGGCCGGACACTCCGGTGGGGCAGATATTCCGGTCCGCTTTGGCCGGACAGTCCGGTCCGGTCGAACCAGAACTTTCAGAACACGAAAGAGACGAGTTTTGGCGGAAAAACTCGAACCAAAACCTCAAATTGATGGGGGAAATCAAGGAATTAGGCTATGGAAACGTAGGGGAAGGTAGATCAACAAGTTTAGCAAGTAATCCACAGATTAAAACCTACCAAAACGCACTCAAATCACAGATCGGTCCAAAACACGAATTGGGGCTATTTTTGGTGGAAATTAACGAATTTATGGGGAAGAGACCAAATCGATGAGAAATCCGTGGCAACCAAAAGCTGCTGATACCAGATGATGAGGGCAAACCTTTAGGGTGGCCCGATCTTCACGTATCTCGTGGTCAAATCGATAGGAAAGCGAGAGGAAAGGGAGAAGGTAGCGGAAGCGGACGCACACCTCGCGAAGAACACGATGAACACACGCAAAACACACACGATACAAGGCCGATTGCTCTCACCGGTGGCCACTAGTCCGATAGAATCCTCGCAAGGAAAGATCGGTCAACGTGCTCCCATCAATCCCAAGCGGAGAGGGAAGAACACCTTGGAGAGGGTCTTGACGTCTTGGCAAAGGGACACCGAGGCCAAGGCCTTGTACAACAAGGGAGGCGCGATGCAAACTCCAACGAGGTGGTGACGATAGTCGATCCCCTTTGGTAGAAGGGGATGAGGCAAAACTAGAGATTCCACAAAGGGGTTGTCTTTAGTCTATCATCTATGCCTAAGGGATACATGAGGCCGTGGGGGCTCTATTTATAGGCCATCCACAAGTTCAGGGGTAGTTTGGGCATAAAACTAGGGTTTCATGCGAAATAGAGGGATACATGGGCCAAGGGCCCAGCTGTTGGCTTGCAGGCCCATCACTTGGGCCGGACAGTCCGTGTCGGAGGGACCGGACAGTCCGGGGTAGCCGGACATGGGGGGTAGTGTCCGGGTAGTGTTCGAACTGGCCTTCTGAATGTCCACGCCAGGTTGGGGCTGGGGCAGGCTGGACACTCCGGCCGAGTCGCGCCGGACACTCCGGCTAGATTCGGGCAGACTCTCTGGGGTGATGAGGGCGGAAACTCTCGTTCTAGAGCTGGCTACTCCTGGTCCATCTTCTTGGTTGACTTGGGGACGATCTTGGCGACTTGGCGTTGTGGATGTAGTAGCGTCCGAAGGACGGGCTGCTGATGCAGCCCGTCCTACGGACACTTCTACATCTACGCCAACAAGTCCCCCCAAGTGGACCCATGACTCGTGCCCGAGCCTAACTCCTCCAAGCTAAGGTGAACTCGCTCCTCACTTCGTGCCAATTCGATACCTCCTTGGATGGCGTGCTACTTCATACCACTACTTTGTGCATCATTAGGTACGAGCCCCCGCCCCGTCGACCCACGAGCCCTGAAGCTACACCTGGCCTGAAGCTGCCAGAGCCGGAGTGTTCGCCCGGATCAAGCCGGAGTGTCCGTCCCACTCTACCCGGAGTATCCGGCCTGCCCGAGCCCGAGCCTGGCGTGGACATTCAGAAGGTCAAATCGGACACTTCCCGGACACCGCCCGCAGTGTCCGGCCACCCCGGACTGTCCGGCCGTACCGACCCAGACTGTCCGGTCCAAGCGATGGGCCTGCGAGCCTAGCTAGGCCATATGGCCCTTGTACCCCTCTACTTCGCCCAGAACTCTACTTTAATGCCTGAATTACCCCTGAACTTGTGGCTGGCCTATATATAGACCCCCACCTCCATTGTAAACCCTAGGCTTGATATTGGAATTAGTGGAAACCCCTTTGTGGATCTATCTAATTCTTGCCTCATGCTCCTTGACTAAGGAGCACCAATATCCCCAAACCTCGTTGGAGTTTGCATCGTGCCTCCGTGTTGTACAAGGCCTAGGCATCGGTGTTCCTTTGCCTGGACGTCAAGATCTCACCGAGTCTCCCATCTCGCCGTGCCGGTTCGAGAGAGAGTCCTCCGCCCGACGCCGATCCTAGGGATTGCGTCGGACCAGTCACCGCCGGTGTGAGCTATTGGTGTTTATCGCGGGTTTGCGTGTGGGTGTTCATCGCGTTTTCCGTGCGTGTGTTTGTCGTGTTCATCCTTTCCTCCTTCCCCCGCACTCCACCCTCGATTTGAAAGGGAATCGTGAAATATCGGGCCACCCTAGAGGTTTGCCCTCAACATATTGGTATCAAGAGCTTCGTTGCTCACGATTTCCCCCACAAATTTTTCTTCTATCCACCAAAAATTCGAAAATCCCCACAAAAAACAGCCCATATTTGCCTTTGGATCGATCTCTTGATTTGGAGTGTTATTTGTGGTTTTGATCCGACCAAACCTTGTCTAAGGAGTTGGTCTAGCTTTATCCTGCGTTTCCCTAGCCTGATTTGGCTAGTTTCTCAAGGATTTGAGGCCCGAAGGCGAGGATTTCCGCTCAAGAACACGAGCAGGAAACCCGCGTCGGAGTGTCCGGCTCGTACCGACCGGAGTGTCTGGCCCAACCGGAGTGTCCGGCCAAAACAGACCAGAGTGTCCGGCCAGACCAGAGTGTCCGGCCCAGACAGACCGGAGTGTCCGGCTGTAACGCCAGTTTTGAAAGTTTTGCCTCATTTTTCGCATTGGCTAATCTCCTTTGTTTGCTCGTGTCCCGTGTGCGTGTCAGCAAGTACCAGCAAGATTCCGCATCATCAACTTCCGCGCTCATCGACACCACGGACCACGAACATCATCCCGCACCACCGACGCCAAGTTCATCATCAAAGAAGGTATAACTTGCGTCACCTTGTTAACCCCCATCTTCCTTTGTGTGTACCTATCACATGAGAGTGGATCATCTTGTGTTTGCTTGAGCATTGTGCATTTGTCCTCGGATAGTGAGAGTGCAAGAGCAATATCAAGTGTGACTAGGTACAATCAAGGGAGAGCAAAAAAAAGCAAAAGAAAAATAGTCTCCCCTTGCAAAAGAGATTCTCAAAGCTTGTAAGCAAGAGAGAAAGAAGAGCGCCCAAGGCAAATGCACAAATCCGTTGCTCACTTTTAATCTTTGCAAACGAGCCACGGTCTCTCCTTGCATTGGCACGACAACAAGCTTAGTCTTCGTTAGGACGTTTTGTTTGCTCATTTTCATAGTCGTGTCAATCCCAACTTTCTCCACGTGTGTGTACATAGTCTAGGTTCCCGTCACCCTTTTGAGTTGTTGACCTTCGCCTTTGAATTGAGTTTTGTTGAATTTTTACCACTTTTGACTATCCCTTTTCTTTTGGTTGGTTCTTTGGCTTTCCACAACCCTAACCTACCACCAACAAGCTTTTGAGAGTTAGTGTGAGTTTTCTTGGCATTTCCACTTTGCACGCTAATAGCTCTCACTTGTGGTTTCTAATTTGGTGCAATCCCCAAGGTGAGGTACAAGGATAACACCACCATATTCCACTTCCATATACAATACTTGAGTGTTTTGCATGATGGATAGGAACGGTGAGACGAGCCAACCACCCCCCCAAGAAGAAGATCAAGGCCCGTACATGACGCGTGCAAGTCACTTCATCGTTCGACAAGAGTTCCGTGAACGTTGCCAAGCCCTTGAGACGCGACAGGATGAACAATTTGGCGAGACGCAAGCCGAGTTCAAGAACATCGACTACCGCTTCGATGGCCTCGAACGACAAATGCATGCAATGCATCACAACTTCGGCCACCAAAATGAAGCGCTCCAATGCTCCGTCGCCGAAACAAATGACAATCTTCGACGCCTCATCGACGACATAAAAGACCCCGTTCACGCGCTTCAAGCTCTGCAAGTTCTTCGCATCGTCATGCACCTCTTCCACAAGATCTACATCAAAGTGCTCAAAGACGCAATGATGCCCCGTGGTTGAAGATGGAATCTCTTCGAACTATGTACCTTCCCCACGGCACGCCGCAACGTCAAGCTATGACGATGACCTCTCTTCAAGGCCACGACCAAGGAAAGAAGCACACCGTCATGACGCAAGGGCACTAGTGATTCAACAAGAGCAACCACAAGAGGAACCGCAAGCGCAACTGCAAGTCTACCACCATCGACGGTGACACATTCTTGACACAACAAGTGATGACTCCAATTTGGAGAATCAAGCTCGTCATCAACGTCAAGCTCTTCAAGATCCTCCTCCTCATCATCAACGTCATGAACGTCAATAACGACACCATGGTCATCACGAGGCGCCTCCTCCACATCAACAAAACTTGGAGCGTCAAGTGATACAAGTTGAGCAACGCCCACCACATCAAGAGGCTCATGACCATGTTCTTCGCCGTGAGGCCCATGTGCCTAACCAACATCACCAACCGAGGAACGAGCCTCCTCTTCGTCATCAACCGCATCAAGAGGCTACACACCTTCGCTACCATGAGGCCCAAGTACCTCAACCACGTCAACAACCGCGCCAAGAGCAAGAGCAAGCTCCTCCTCAACAACAATACCAAGAGCAAGCTCTGCAACAAGGACGCGAGAACCAAGTTCCACCTCCCCAACTAGAAGATCATCAACAAGGTCACCAAGCTCGTCGCAATGACCGCAACGATGAAGAAACTTTTGGCAAGATCAAGTTCACAATGCCCAAGTTCACCAGATCCAATGACCCTGAAGAATACCTCTCGTGGGCACTCAAAGTCGACAAGATCTTCCGCATGCACAACTATAGCAACGAGAAGATGGTCGCCATGGCTTCGATAGAGTTTGATGATTACGCCAACCTTTGGTGGGAACAAGTTCAAGTTGCTCGTGATGCAAGACAAGAGCCGCCAGTCACAACTTGGCATGACATGAAGGCTCACATGAGATCCCGGTTCGTCCCCGCACACTACACGCGTGACCTCTTCAACAACCTTCAAGCTCTTCGTCAAGGGACAAAGACCGTGGAAGAATACTTCAAGGAAATGGAACTCAACTTGATTCGCGCCAACATTGATGAGCGCATGGAGCAAACAATGGCACGTTTCCTTATTGGCTTGAATCACCCAATCAAGCGCATCGTCGAGTTCCAAACATACAACACCATGGTTGAGCTTGTGCACATTGCAACAAAGGCTGAACGTCAAGTGCAAGAGGATATCAAGTACAACAAGCCCAAGATGTACTTCACCTACAAGCAAGCTTCAACCCCTACACCAACAACTTTCAATGGTAGCTCCTCAAGTACCTCCAAGCCTTCCTTCAAGCCCACACTTCTTCAAGGAAAACTGCCAGCAAATGGCAAGCAAGCAAAAAGTGATGCACCTTTCAATGGTGAATGCTACAAGTGTGGAGGTAAAGGACACAAGTCGGCCGAATGTGTAAACAAGAAAGTCTTGTGCATCCATGACAATGGTGATGAAGAGTACTTGAGTGAAGATGAGTTTGATGCCCGTGTCAAGGAAGCAATGGCAAGGCAACGAGTGGAAGATGATCAAGAACTCCTCATGTGTGAACATGACGCAAGTCCATCGCTTGTCGTCACAAGAATCTTGACCACTCAAGCACAAGAGCATGCAGACCAACGCTCCAATATCTTCCAAACACGAGCCGGCATCAATGGCTAATCTATCAAGGTGATCATTGACGGAGGGAGTTGTCACAACCTTGCTAGCACCGAGTTGTGTGAGAAGCTCAACCTCACCCTCCATCCACACAAGCACCCCTACCACGTGCAATGGCTAAGTGACCAAGGGTCCGTGAAGATCAAGCATACCGTATCGGTCTCCTTCGCCATTGGTCCTTACAAAGATATGGTGGAGTGTGATGTGGCTCCTATGACAGTTTGCCACATGCTTCATGGTCGACCATGGCAATTTGACAAGGCTGCTCAACATGATGGTCGCACCAATATATACACCTTCAAATGGCTCAACAAAACATGTGTTTTGCAACCGATGACTCCTAGCCAAATAATTGCGGACAATGCAAAGGCTTTAGCGAGGGCGCAAAGCACAACACCTACTTGTGAGAAGAGCGGTGAGAGAGAGAACCACCTCATAGTGAGTGAGAGCCACAAGCCAAATTCGAGTGGAAAAACAAAGAGTGTTCTCCTTGCCACCAAAAGTGAGATGAGAGATGTTCGGAACAACCCATCCATCTTGCACTATGTCCTCCTTTGCAAGGGACTAGCGCAAGGAACAAACGAATTAACCAATGTTCCTCCATCTTTGATGAGTGTTTTGCAGGAATTCAAGGATGTGTTTCCCGAAGAGCTTCCACATGGACTACCTCCTCTTCGTGACATTGAACATCGCATCGACCTCATCCCCGGTGCACCACTTCCAAACTATGCCGCTTACCGCACGAAACCAGAGGAAACGAAGGAGATCGAACGTCAAATCAACCAACTCGTCTCCAAAGGTTTGATCCAAGTTAGCACTAGTCCAAGTGTCGTACCCGTGATTCTTGTTCCAAAGACGGATGATACGCTACGGTTATGCATGGACTGCCGTCCAATCAATGCTATCACCGTGCGTTATCGACATCCCATACCACGTCTCGATGACATGCTTGATGAGTTGTGTGGAGCCACTATTTTTTCGAAAATTGATCTTCGTAGTGGCTACCATCAAATACGCATGGTGAAGGTGATGAGTGGAAAACCGCCTTCAAGACCAAACTTGGTCTCTATGAATGGTTGGTTATGCCCTTTGGTTTATCAAATGCCCCATCCACCTTCATGCGCCTTATGAATCACATCTTGCGTTCTCTCATTGGAAAAAGTGTTGTTGTCTATTTCGATGATATTCTTGTTTATAGAAAATCACTTGAGGACCATATAACACATGTCAAGGAAGTTTTGCAAATCCTTCGACATGAAAAGCTTTATGCTAATCTTCCCAAGTGCACTTTTGCTAAAGACAAGTTGATTTTTTCAATGTTGGCACGAATCAAGTTGAGTTCCATTTCCTTGAAGTATTCTTCCACGGTCTTTGTCCCTTGACGAAGAGCTTGAAGGTTGTTGAAGAGGTCACGCGTGTAGTGTGCGGGGACAAACCGGGATCTCATGTGAGCCTTCATGTCATGCCAAGTTATGATTGGCGGCTCTTGTCTTGCATCACGAGCAACTTGAACTTGTTCCCACCAAAGGTTGGCGTAATCATCAAACTCTAGTGAAGCCATGGAGACCATCTTCTCGTTGCTATAGTTGTGCATGCGGAAGATCTTGTCGACTTTGAGTGCCCACGAGAGGTATTCTTCAGGGTCATTAGATCCGGTGAACTTGGGCATTGTGAACTTGAGCTTGCCAAAAGTTTCTTCATCGTTGCGGTCTTGCGACGAGCTTGGTGACCTTGTTGATGATCTTGTAGTTGGGGAGGTGGAACTTGGTTCTTGCGTCCTTGTTGCGGAGCTTGCTCTTGGTATTGTTGTTGATGAGGAGCTTGCTCTTGCTCTTGGCGCGGTTGTTGACGTGGTTGAGGTACTTGGGCCTCATGGTGGCGAAGGTGTGTAGCCTCTTGACGCGGTTGATGACGAAGAGGAGGCTCGTTCCTTGGTTGGTGATGTTGGTTAGGCACATGGGCCTCACGGCGATGAACATGGTCATGAGCCTCTTGACGTGGTGGGCGTCGCTCAACTTGTATCACTTGACGCTCCAAGTTTTGTTGATGTGGAGGAGGCGCCTCGTGATGACCATGGTGTCGTTGTTGACGTTGATGATGAGGAGGAAGATTTTGAACAGCTTGACGTCGATGACGAGCTTGATTCTCCAAGTTGGAGTCATCACTTGTTGTGTCAAGTATGTGTCGCGGTCGATGGTGGTAGACTTGCGGTTGCGCTTGCGGTTCCTCTTGTGGTTGCTCTTGTTGAATCACTAGTGCCCTTGCGTGACGACGGTGTGCTTCTTGCCTTGCTCGTGGCCTTGAAGAGAGGTCACCATCATAGCTTGGCATTGCGGCGTGCCGTGGGGAAGGTACATAGTTTGAAGAGATTCCATCTTCAACCACGGGGGCATCATTGCGTCTTGGAGCACTTTGATGTAGATCTTGTGGAAGAGGTGCATGAAGATGCGAAGAACTTGTCGAGCTTGATGAGCGTGACCGTGGTCTTGCCATGCCATCGATGAGGCGTCGAAGATTCTCATTTGTTTCGATGACGGAGCGTTGAAGCGCTTCATTTTGGTGGCCGAAGTTGTGATGCATTGCATGCATTTGTCATTCGAGGCCGTCGAAGCGGTTGTCGATGTTCTTGAACTCGGCTTGCGTCTCGCCAAATTGTTCATCTTGTCTCGTCTCAAGTGCTTGGCAACGTTCACAGAACTCTTGTCGAACGATGAAGTGACTTGCGCGCGTCATGTACGGACCTTGATCTTCTTCTTGGGGAGGTGGTTGGCTCGTCTCACCGTGCCTATCCATCATGCAAAACACACAAGTATTGTATATGGAAGTGGAATATGGTGGTGTTAGCCTTGTACCTCACCTTGGGGATTGCACCAAACTAGAAACCACAAGTGAGAGCTATAAGCGTGCAAAGTGGAAATGCAAAGAAAACTCACACTAACTCTCAAAAGCTTGTTGGTGGTAGGTTAGGGTTGTGGAAAGCCAAAGAACCAACCAAAAGAAAAGGGATAGTCAAAAGTGGTAAAAATCCAACAAAACTCAAGTCAAAGGCGAAGGTCAACAACTCAAAAGGGTGACGGGAACCTACGACTATGTACACACACGTGGAGAAAGTTGGGATTCACACGACTATGAAAATGAGCAAACAAAATGTCCTAACGAAGACTAAGCTCGTTGTCGTGCCAATGCAAGGAGAGACCGTGGCTCGTTTGCAAAGATTAAAAGTGAGCAATGGATTTTTGCACTTGCCTTGGGCGCTCTTCTTTCTCTCTTGCTTACAAGCTTTGAGACTCTCTTTTGCAAGGGGAGACTATTTTTCTTTTGCTTTTTCTTTGTATCTTTTTCACTTTTTTTTTGCTCTCCCTTGATGCTACCTAGTCACATTTGCTATTGCTCTTGCACTCTCACTATCCAAGGACAAATGCACAATGCTAAAGCAAACACAAGATGAGCCACTCTCATGGGATAGGTACACACAAAGGAAGATGGGGTTAACAAGGTGACGCAAGTTATACCTTCTTTCATGATGAACTTGGCGTCGGTGGTGTGGGATGATGTTCGTGGTCCGTGGTGTCGATGAGCGTGGAAGTTGATGATGCGGAAGCTTGCTGGTAGTTGTTGACACGCACACGGGACACGAGCAAACAAAGGAGATTTGCCAATGCAAAAAATGAGGCAAAATTGTCAAAACTGGTGTTACAGCCGGACACTCTGGTCTGTCTGGGCCGGCCACTCCGGTCTGTCCGGACACTCCGATCTGGTTCGGCCAGACACTGCGGTAGGGCCGGACACTCCGGTCGGTACGTGCCGGACACTCCGGCGTGGGTTTCCTGCTCGTGTTCTTGAGCGGAAATCCTCGCCTTCGGCCCTCAAATCCGCGAAAAACTGGCCAAATCGGGCTAGGAAAACGCAGGATAAAGCTGGACAAACTCCTTAGACAATGTTTGGTCGGATCAAAACCACAAATAACACTCCAAATCAAGAGATCGATCCAAAGGCAAATATGGGCTGTTTTTTGTGGGATTTTCGAATTTTTGGTGGATAGAAGAAAATTTTGTGGGGGAAATCGTGAGCAACGAAGCTCTTGATACCAATATGTTGAGGGCAAACCTCTAGGGTGGCCTGATCTTTCACGATTCCCTTTCAAATCGAGGGTGGAGTGCGGGGGAAGGAGGGAAGGATGAACACGACGAACACACGCACGAAGAATGCGATGGACACACACACGCAAGCCCGCGATAAAACACCAATAGCTCACACCGGCAGTGACCGGTCCGGCGTAATACCTAGGATCGGCGTCAGGCGGAGGACTCTCTCTCGAACCGGCAGGCGAGATGGGAGACCCGGTGAGATCTTGACGTCTAGGCAAAGGAATACCGATGCCTAGGCCTTGTACAACGCGGAGGCACGATGCAAACTCCAACGAGGTTTGGGGATATTCGTGCTCCTTAGTCAAGGAGCATGAGGCAAGAATTAGATAGATCCACAAAGGGGTTTCCACTAATTCCAATATCAAGCCTAGGGTTTACAATGGAGGTGGGGGTCTATATATAGGCCAACCACAAGTTCAGGGGTAATTCAGGCATTAAAGTAGAGTTCTGGGCGAAGTAGAGGGGTACATGGGCCATATGGCCTAGCTAGGCTCGCAGGCCCATCGCTTGGACCGGACAGTCCGGGTCGGCACGGCCGGACAGTCCGGGGTGGCCCGACACTCCGGGCGGTGTCCGGGAAGTGTCCGATTTGACCTTCTGAATGTCCACGCCAGGCTCGGGGTCGGGCAGGCCGGATAATCCGGGTAGAGTGGGCCAGACACTCCGGCTGCGCCGGACACTCCGGCTTGATCTGGGCGGACACTCCGGCTCTGGCAGCTTCAGGCCAGGTGCAGCTTCAGGGCTCGTGGGTCGACGTGGCGGGGGCTCGTACCTGATGATGCACAGAGTAGTGGTATGAAGTAGCATGCCATCCAAGGAGGTATCGAATTGGCACGAAGAGAGGAGCGAGTTCACCTTAGCTTGGAGGAGTTTGGCTCGGGCACGAGTCATGGGTCCACTTGGGGGACTTGTTGGTGTAGATGTAGAAGCGTCCGTAGGATGGGCTGCATCAAAACTTGTCCATCTGAACAATAAACTATATCGTGTGAGACCCTAGGGGTACTCAACAAGTCTTAATGCATCTAAAGGGAAAAACCTGGGGTGACGCAATTGTAGTGAAAAATAATAGCTAAACAGTTCTATAGAGACACACTACAACTCTGCCCAACTAGAGATGGTCGGACGCTCGTTAATTAGTAACAACAGTGATATAAGTAACATTAATAAACATTGTTCGTCCTCCTCCCCTCTTACCAACAAGAAGGCAGAAGAGCATCCCATCCGTTGGTAGTTTCATTAGCCATTGCATGAGTGTTACGCTATTTACTAGTCATGTCTTAGTCAAATTAACGGCGGTACTTAAGTTATGCTTGTCTATAATCGAGAAACTGTGCTCCAAGTCGTCCATAACCATGGACATAGCTTTCAGAAAGATTTACCCTGTAGGGGTGCACAAATAGCAACACACGCTCGATCAACCTCGAGAAGAACCAAATAAAAAACTACGAGGCCTCACGACAATGAATTCACAGGATTCATAAATTATTTCAAGGGGTCACCCCAATAAGCTACCCGCAACAAAGTTGGCCAGCTTTGAGACGAGCCCAGGGTTTGCAAGAATGGCTGTAAACGACTGGCAACCCGAAAGTGTGACTGGGCTTGTCGATACCGTGAAATCATGCCACAATCCTAAATAGTACAGGCACTCCACGTGCAATAGTAAATAAAGCAGTAAAGAATGGTATAAGTATATGATAGTAATCAAGCCCCAAACTAGTTTGTGGACCCAAGAAATAAAGTGTGAATCAAGATCAGGCGAAGGGAGATCCATAGAGTCTCCCGCATATGGATAGTGTGAATAGTCAAGGAACATGTATCAAGTACTCGAGGTCCTATGGGACACAAGTGAGCGTGGAAGAACCAAATAAAAGCTATTGCCCACCAGTGCCTCTTTCTTAATTTATCCCATTACTACACAGGTTAAGTTGTTTAGGTACCTCATTATCCAAAGTCTCGCACAAACCCTACACATGCAATTCTATGACTCGCATGGCTCAAACAACACATGTAGCAATGGCTCATAGGATTGAGGTACAAGTTTCGGTGGGGTTTAAAAATAAAGGCTATGCAGTACTTGGGATTCCAATTTATGCAATCGTGACTCAATGATGCAAGAATAAGATAGAGGCATAGGTGTTATATGTATGAAAGCATGGGGAAATACTTGCCTATTGTTGCATCCCATGTGTCTAACATTTGTAATGCTACATGGTTTAATAATAAAATGTTACTTCCTACATGTATTGTTACATCATCATTATATCATGCTCATGTCATCATGCCACCTTGCATTTGAGCATCATATAAAACCCCTATATTTGGTTCTTATCCCATATGAATTTATATTCTCATTAATTGTATTTGCCTCTTGATATATTGTATTTGCTTCCTGATAAATTGCTTGATGCCCAAATTGAGTTGTGGGCATACCTTTTCCAACTCCATCACCTTTTCCATTTTCACCACCTTATAATTCCAACATCCAAACTATATGTGGACATTTGCATCTATTTTGGCTTTTGTCTAGCTCACATATATAAAGATGGATCCCCTTATATCCCACATGCCCCATTATGTTTATTATTGTTTTCACAATATAAATGATGAGGGTCTACATGTGGGGTTGCTTATATCCTCATATGGTTTGATTGAAGGAGAGAGCATGTTTAAATATAAATGGAACCAAATGAACATCTAGTGGCCTACACACACTAGCAAGTTCCATTCTTATTCACACATGCTTAGCTTTCATACTTACCATGTGATCTTAAGCCTCATTTCTTGGTAGGGCCATAATTCAAATATTTTTGAATGCATGTATGGATTCTAGTACCACATTGGATTATAGTTGTTTTTACAAGTATAATGGTCGACCTTAATGACTATGCATGGCCCATGCAAGTCCCTCTTCTTTTTATTCTATTTGGACTCTTTTGGTATTTTTGGGAAGTTTGGTTTCTTGAAAATTCAAAAAAGGAGGATTCATGTTCATCTAAACCTTGGTTCTCCTTTTCCCCTTGGACTTGGTTTCTTTGAAGCTTTTGGTTAAGAACCTTGGCTTTTTTTAAAACAAAGAAAGCTAACACAAAAAGAAACGAACACAATTTGTTTCAACACAAGGATAGGACCCTAAGCTAACTTCTTTTTAGCTAAACCCTAACCACACCCCTTTGTGTTTTCGGTGGAGCCCCACAATGCCACACCACCCACACCTATTCACGACCACCCATCTTATAACCCCTAAGCCCTACCCGAGCACACCATGACCATGTGACATGGCCATGTGCACCACCACTCACCCTATCTAGCCTCACCAACCCTCCCAGCTTGTCTTGCTGCCCATGAAGGTTACCAGGCCCCCTACAGCTAACCCAAATCATCCCTACCCCACCTGGCCTAGAGAGAGGGAGAGAGAAGAAAACAACTATGGTTGCTTTTCACCTAAGCACTAACCCGAGGAGCCCCCTTCCCCTGTCCTTATCTATCACCCCACCAGCCGCTGGTGCGATCGAGATCTCGCCCAGGGCGCTGCCCAGTACCATCCCGCTACCTCCCCATCCCCTTTTGCTAGCCTACCCACCACCCTCACTGTCTACCTCGGCCACCTCGTAGCACCACTGCTGGAGAGAAGGATAAGAGGAACTGTGCGTCGAGGAAGACTGAGGACAACCCTAGGACCCCGCCTGCACCGGTGTCGATGAGGAGGAGGCCTGGACAAGTTGTACCCGAGCGAGGCCGTGTGGAAAAGCCTAATCTCGAGACCGCCAGCACCGCCATCGATCACTACCGTGCTGAGCCTGTTCGGCCTCACTAACAGACTCGCAGTGAGCTCTTAAACCCCCTAGACATGCCCCTTTGCATCGTCGCTTCCTATTTTCGTAGTTCGTTTCGTCGAACGCCTACCGGCGCCGCTGCTAGCCACCACCTCTGCAGAGCACTGATACGTCCATTTTGCATCACTATTCTATGTCTTAATTCACTATTATTCATTGATATATTTTGTATTGAGAGGTGATACTTATGTTATTTCATCTATTTTTGCATGGTTGATGACTTTTGGAGCATGGACCGCTGTAGTCAGGATTCTGATGCAAAATGTCATGTTTGGAGGCAAAATTTGCGAAGATCAGAAAATCCGGGAAAATATACGGAAAATCCTATTTTTCCAGAAGACTAAGGATGCCAGAAGACGGAGTGGAGATGGGCCACAGGGGGCCCACACCACCCCCTGGCGCGGGCAGCCCTAGGCCGCGCCAGGAGGTGGTGTGAACGTCAACTACATGACACTTCACCTATATGGGCCTAGGGGAATTCATTGTGTATTTGGCTACTAATCATAGGGGTTGCCAGAGTGACAGAAACATGAACCCCCGTTAGGAAACAATTGCACAGGGACGTAAGGGTCTTAGAGTTTAAAGCTGTGGTTAGGTTTCTACCTTAATTACTTTCTTGTACTTACGGATGTTTGCAAGGGGTATAATCACAAGTATGTATTAGTCTTGGATGGGGCGGTACATTAGCACACGTTCACCCACACAACACTTTGTAAGCTAGAGAAGATTAATCAACTATATGAAGCGAAAGCACTTGACAGTCTTCCCATGTGTCCTCGAGAATGTTTGGTCATCTTAAGTAATACAACCGGCTTGTCCTTTGCTGCATAAAGGATTGGGCCACTTGCTGCATTTATTCCTACTGTCTTTTATTTACTCGTACTCTGTTTACTTGCTTTATCAAAAACCCCTAAAAATCCGTTTGTTAAGTATTTGCAGAGAATTCCTGATCCATACCACTAGCCAGCACCTTCTGCCCCTCGTTGGGTTCGACACTCCTACTTATCGAAAATACTGCGATACACCCCCTATACTTGTGGGTGTTCAAGACTATTTTCTGGCGCCGTTTTCGGGGAGTGAAGTGCTATTGGAAAGTGGAACTGGTAAAGGAAACTTCTACTATGAGTATTGTTTACTTCTGCTAGTTGCTTTATTTTCGTTATGGATAATTCGCTGAGTTTCTTATTTGGTAATGCTACTACCACTGCTAAGGTAGTAGATAAGCGACCACCTACTGAGAATGATGTTTTCAAAATACCTACAAGAATTATTGATCATGTTATGGATAACTATTATGCTAGGGATGGAACTGTCCATCCCGGTGATCATTTACTCTTTATACACAAATTATGCGGGTTGTTCAAGTGTCCAGGTATTATTACAGATCAAGTTAAGAAGAAGTTATTCTCATTATCACTAAAAGGAAGAGCTGAGGAATGGTATAAGCTGTTGAAGAATGGTCAAGCTCTGGAATGGGAGGAAATAGTGCCTCTCTTCTATTCAAAGTTTTATCCTCCTAGTGAGATTCATAAAGATCGGAATCAAATATACAAGTTTTGGCCTCTTGATGGAGAGAGTACATCTCAAGCTTGGGGGAGATTGAAGTTACTAATGCTCAAATGTCCCATTCATGAGCTCCCCAACAATATTATTATCAACAACTTTTATGCAAGGCTCCCTCTACATGATAAGGACTTATTGGATGCTTCTTGTGCTGGATCATTCACTCACATGGAAGAAGAAGCTAAATGGGATCTTCTAGACCGTATTCCAGATAATGCTGAAGCTTGGGAGAATGACAAAGGTAGAAAGTCAGGTATAAATTATGATTATGAATGCATTGAATCTTTTATGAGAACTGATGACTTTCAAAATATTAGTAATGTGTGTTGTCTTGATTTGCAAGTTACTACGAATTGCTTTAGAGCTTTTGCTTCCTATATCGAAATTCCAAAAAGGGGATGGAAGAAATACCATGCACCTTACAAAGATATTGTTGACTATGTTCATATTGGAAGTGCTGAGTATTGCATTATTGATCCCATCTTATCCGAACCTTATATCGAGAAGATTCCCTTCCCCGAAAAGGTAAAGGACCATCCTATGATAACTAATGTAATCACCAAAAGTGAAAACAGAACTGTAAAACCTGATGAACAAATAAACATTGAACCTATGGTAGCAATTGTGAAAGACCTTGTCACTAAAAGCATAGAAGATGGGCACATAGTCTTTTGTGAGGATGCTTCTAATATTGTTTCACATCCTAATATAACTAAAAAGGCTAGTGTTCCTGTGCTTTCTGTTAGAATTGGTGATCATTGCTATTATGGTTTATGTGATATTCGTGCAAGTTCTAGTGCTATTCCTTATGAGCTTTACAGAGAAATTATGCATGAAATCAGTCCCTGTGAATTGGAAGAGATTGATGTGGTTATTCACCTTGCTAATAGAGAGACCATCTCTCCAATTGGTATTGTACGAGACGTGGAAGTTCTTTGTGGTAAGCTTAAGTATCCTGCTGATTTTCTAGTACTTGGTTCAGCTGCTAGTAAAACTTATCATATCATTTTTGGTAGACCCTTCTTGAGTACTTGTGGAGCTATTATTGATTGGAAGAGGGAGAAAATCTTGACTAAGTTTGATGGGGAATCTTATGAGTTTAATTTCTCGAAATTTGCTAAAGAACCTTGTGAAGAGGAAACCCATAATGAGGGTTTTAGAGTTGAAAAACTTGCTTCTATTTCTCTTGCTCCTAACAATGCTTTGCAGCAATTTATGGAAGATCATGAAAGTGAAATCTTCATGAAAGAAAGGAATGAGATTGACGGGATTATCCGTGATCAACCTAAGATGCTTAAGCATGACTTGCCTGTAGAAGACTTGGGTACCGCGATGCCACCTAAAAAGGATCCGGTTTTCGATCTAAAACCTCTCCCTAATGATCTTAAATATGCTTATATTGATGATAAAAAGATATATCCTATTATTATTAGCGCTAAACTTTCAGGGAAGGAAGAAGAAAGGTTATTGGAGGTTTTAAGGAAACACCCAGGAGTTATGGGCTATACTCTGGATGATTTAAAAGTGATTTCACCTACTATATGTCAGCATTCTATCAACATAGAACCAGATGCGAAGCTAGTAGTGGAGCACCAACGACGTTTAAATCCTAGGATGAAGGAAGTGGTATGGAATGAGGTATTGAAACTCCCTGATGCTGGTATTATTTACCCTATTGCTGATAGTGAATGGGTTAGTCATGTTCATTGTGTTCCTAAAAAGGGAGGTATTACTGTTGTCCCTAATGATAATGATGAGCTTATTCATCAAAGAATAGTGGTAGGCTATAGGATGTGCATCGATTTTAGGAAGGTTAATAAAGTTACTAAGAAAGATCACTACCCGCTTCCTTTTATTGATCAAATGTTGGAAAGGTTGTCTAAAAAGACCCATTTTTGTTTTCTTGATGGTTACTCTGGTTTCTCTCAAATTGATGTAAAACAACAAGATCAAGAAAAAACTACTTTTACTTGCCCTTACGGAACTTATGCTTATAGACGTATGCCTTTTGGTTTATGTAATGCTCCTACTACTTTTCAGAGGTGCATGTCTGCTATCTTTCATGGTTTTCGTGAGGAAATTGTAGAAGTGTCTTGGGCACAACCTTTTGATAATTGTCTACACAACTACTTCTTTTGATAATTGTCTACACAACCTTGATAAATTTTTGCAGAGATGTGAAGAAACTAATCTTGTTCTTAATTGGGAGAAATGCCACTTCATGGTTAATGAAGGGATTGTTCTTGGGCATAAAGTTTCTGAAAGAGGCATAGAAGTTGATAGAGCTAAGGTTGAGGCAATTGAGAAGATGCCATGTCCAAGAGACATCAAAGGTATTCGTAGTATCCTTGGTCATGTTGGTTTCTATAGGAGGTTTATTAAAGACTTTTCTGGGATATCAAAACCCCTCACTAATCTTCTTCAAAAAGATGTATCCTTTGTTTTTGATGATGATTTTAAGGAAGCTTTTGAAACTCTTAAGAAGGCTTTAACTACAGCCCCTATTGTTCAACCACCTGATTGGAGTTTACCCTTTGAAATAATGTGTGATGCTAGTGATTTTGCTATAGGGGCTGTCCTTGGGCAACATATTGATAAAAATTTAAACATTGTCCGTTATGCTAGTAAGACTCTAGACGCTGCTCAAAGGAATTATGCTACTACTAAAAAGGAATTTCTAGCTGTTGTTTTTGCTTGTGATAAGTTTAGGCCCTATATTGTAGACTCAAAAGTCACCATTCATTCTGATCATGCTGCTATTAAATATCTTATGACGAAGAAGGACGCTAAGCCTAGGCTTATTAGATGGGTGCTGCTTTTACAAGAGTTTGATCTACATATAGTAGATAGGAAGGGTGCTGAAAACCCTGTAGCTGATAATTTATCTCGTTTGGAAAACATCTCTTTTGACCCAATGCCTGTTAATGATAATTTCCCTAATGAACAGTTAGCTGTAGTAGGGGTGAGCTCGCGAGGGAGCCCTTGGTACGCTGATTATGCTAACTTTATTGTCTCCAAGTATTTGCCTCCAACTTTTACAGCTCAGCAAAGAAGGAAGTTCTTCTACGATTTGAGGCATTATTTTTGGGATGACCCACACTTATACAAAGAAGGAGTGGATGGTATTATGCGAAGATGTGTTCCAGAATATGAACAAAAGGAGATATTGCGTAAATGTCATGGTAGTGCTTATGGAGGATATCATGCAGGAGATAGAACTGCACAGAAGGTACTACAATCAGGTTTCTACTAGCCTACCCTTTTTAAAGATGCAAGAAAATTTGTTATATCTTGTGATGAATGTCAGCGTGTTGGTAATATTTCTAGACGCAATGAAATGCCTATGAACTACTCTCTAGTTATTGAACCTTTTGATTGTTGGGTATTCGACTTTATGGGTCCTTTCCCTCCTTCGAAAGGTTACACTCATATTCTTGTTGCCGTTGATTATTCTACTAAGTGGGTAGAAGCCATTACTACAAAGAGTGATGATGGGGAGACCTCTCTATAAATGCTTAAGGATGTTATCTTTCCTAGGTTTGGAGTGCCTAGGTATCTCATGACTGATGGGGGTTCGCATTTCATTCATGGTGGTTTTAGAAAGACCCTTGCTAAATATGATGTTAATCATAGGATTGCTTCAGCCTATCACCCCCAAACTAGTGGGCAAGTAGAGTTATCAAATAGAGAAATTAAATTCATCTTGCAAAAGACTGTTAATAGATCTAGAAAAAACAGGGCTAAAAAGTTGAATGATGCTTTATGGGCTTATAGAACTGCAACAAAAATCCTATGGGGATGTCTCCTTACAAGATGGTTTATGGGAAAGCTTGTCACCTACCCTTAGAATTAGAACACAAAGCTTACAGGGCAGTTAAAGAACTAAATAGAGATTGTAAGCTCGGTGGTGAGAAAAGATTATTTGACTTAAGTTCTTTAGATGAATGGAGGAGTGAAGCCTATGAAAATGCTAGGCTCTTTAAGGAAAAAGTTATAAGATGGCATGACAAGCGAACACTTAAGAGAGAATTTCATGTTGGTGAGAAAGTTCTATTGTATAGGTCTCGTCTCAGATTTTTTACAGGAAAGCTACTGTCAAAATTGGAAGGACCTTTCATTATTGAAGAAGTATACCATTCAGGAGCAATAAAAATTTCTTCTTTAAAAGATAATACTACACAAGTAGTGAATGGGCAGCGACTCAAGCACTATATTGCTGGAGATTCTTACAATGAAGATGTTGATGCCTTTCAAGTTATAACTCCGGAGAAATTCATCAAGGACCAAATTCGGAGACTTACAGAGTCTGTTTTCAAATAGGTAATAGTTCTGGTAAGAAAAGTTTCGCGAAAATACAATCCAACTATATTTTTGCAGTTTTCAGTCAATAAGGAAAGCTACGAAGCGAAAAAGGGACGGAAATGGAGCCAGGGTGGGTCACACCACCCTGTGGCGCGGGCCCACCCCTGGCCGCGCCACCAGGTGGTGAGGCCACCCCGGACTCCGCCTCCGACTCGTTTTCTCCCAGTACCTGCCTTTTGATATGAAACTTCATAATATATAACCCCCCGGATATCTCGAGGTTCGTATATCGTGTTTTCGTCATGTTTTTGTTTTGATCTGTTTTTGCCAGGTAGAATCCCAGATTTGTGGCCACAATGTCTTCGACTGGATCAGTCGAGGGAGATTCCTTAGAAGATATCATCAACTCATACATGAGAGAGTTGAAGATTCATCCCAAGGAGTTGTTGCTCGAAGGTGGGGAGGTCCGGATTAAAGAGGTTCAAGGCCCTAAAGGTGAAGGAAGTCTGGAGGACAGGATGGAAGCACTGGAGCAAGAAGTCTTTAGGTACAAGAAGATGGCGGAGCGCGAAGTGAATATCATCCATAAGATTTGTTCCGAACTCATCACCGAGCACCAAAAGGAGACCGCTGAACTCAAAGACGAAATCTTCTCACTCCGCCAAACAACCAACGAACTACAAGCACAGTTCTATGATGTTCAAAATCAAAACTGTGAGTATGAGGCTAGATTTAAACGCGTAAGTGCTGCTGCAAGTTTCAGGATGTTGGAAACCACGATGTCCTTTGTTGATGGGAAGCCCTTACCCTGGAAGACGGACGAAGATGAGAGGTTACCACCACCACCAAAGGAGTAATTCGTCATCAGGTATGGCATCCCCTTGGTTTGTTCCAAGCTTAGGGGAATGCCGCGGTATCACATCACTATCTTCTATCTTTTTACCTTTTTTAGTAGAGTCATATCATGAATAGTGGAGTTATTTTGTAGTATGGTTTGCATTGTGGAAGTGTCCCCTCTCTCGTTAGATATGTATCCCTTGGTGTGAGTTGCCGTTATGGAATATTAATGAGAAGTTCTATCATTCACTCTTTTTGCATAGCTTATATTAGTTTTCAATTCGTGGTTGTATGATTGATCTTGTTGTTAGTATTAGTATCACTTTGCGATCATCGAGTTAATTTAGTTGGTTTTGGCAAACCTGGCTCGGTCAGTAGCACAATATTTTTGAGAGTTGAAAGAAAAGATAGAAGTACTCTAGAGAAAAATAATTTCATCATCTTTCTTTCTTGATTTGCTCATAAGTCTAGTATTCTCTAGTTAAGATCTTTTGTGCTTCCAAGGAAGATTGCATGCTTGTCTTTATCACTTGTATGTTTGTTTGTTTCCTTCAACTCTTGTACTTGCTACCCAGCCTTGCTAGGTCCTTCAAAAACCTGTACTGAGAGGGAATTCTTCTCGTGCATCCACTCCTCAAAACCAAAACTTTTGCCACTTGTGTCCACCATACCTACCTATTAGCATTATTGCTATTCCAAGTAAATTCTTGTTTTATCTACCTCCCAAATTAAACTTGTTATGCGAAAATTAGTGATTAAAGCTCTCACAAACTTGATGGCACACTTTACTTTCTTGCATTTAATAAACTTGAACCATTGGGTCCTTCTTTGTTGCGTATATGCTTGCGCTTTATGAGTTGAAGTTAGCAGAACCATGTATCATGGGGACCGCTTTCAACACTTCATTGTTACTTTGTACCTAGTTGATATCATGTTTTTTGCTTATGGATCCCGGCGGTGTGAAATAAAAGTGGAACTTGTAAGATCATGGAGTTTATATGTGTGTTAGAGAAACGCCTGGGCCGCTAGCCTAAGCCATGCCTAATCATGGTGGAAACTTGCAGCATAACTATAGTGAGCATTCTATGAAGCATCCTCAATAAAAACCTATGCAAATAGCAAATAAAAAGATCGCACAGATGCTCACTGTCTGCTTGCCTTGTCATTTTGATTATGGGATAACTCCTGTGTCATGTGCAAGGGGTACCCCGTTGGCGGTTCTTAATGATACACATGTATTTACAATGACAAGAGCTTGCTCGTGACTGAAGTTGAGTAGCATGAGGTTCGGTACTCATAAGTAAGGGGCATGGGACTCCAATTCATAACTTGTCAAGCATATCCTCTTAGTTGTGTCACTTTAACCTTAATCACCAAAAGATGCCTATGATAGGGGCAATGAGATATGAAAGCTAGTAAGTATCATAATTTTTGGGACCTCTTTATGAGACTTGCAATCCCAGCTTTCCTCTGCGAAGGGCCCTTTCTTTTACTTTGTAGTTGAGTTAGTAAGCCTACTCCCTTCTACCTCAGCAAGTATTTTGAGTTGATGTGTTTCATTCATTCATATGATGATTTATGCAATCATGTCTTATGTTCCTTGTTTTGCACATTGCTCTTATCTTGATGTTTACTACTTTGAAAGCTATCATTGAAAACCAGCTATTTGTGAACTCCAGCAAATTATCAACTATTCTTCGACCAAGAGCTCAGTTTGCCATTACCAATTATGATTCACTTTATGTATCTTTATTGTGTTTCCTTTATGTAACATCCCAAATTTTATAATTTCAGATGTTACTAGTAAGCATGCATCATATCATTGCATCATGGCATCACCTATCGAAAAATTTGCATCAGGCAATTCTCAAACCCCATAGTCACTTACAGACAAAAGGAGGGTAAAACCTTTTTAACCACCAAAACCTTTGCAAAAGTGTTATTTTATAATCCTATCCTAACCCTCTTCTTTTTACAAAATTTTAGAGACCAATTTCGTCTAATTTGGCAAAAGATATAAAGAAAATACCAAAATAGAAAAAAAAAAGAAAAAAAAAACGAAATGGGCTGCCGGCCGGCCCACCTCAGCCGACCGAACCAGCCATCGTACGGGATCGATCCCACCTCCGCTTTAAAAAGCGTGCGAAAATCTGTTTTCTAAACCTATCTCTATTCAAACACTTATAACTTTTTATCTACAACTCCGAATTGACTTCCTTTTTTTTACTTGTTCCCTACTACAAGATCTATCTTCCCATCATCATAAAAGCCTAAGTAATCCATCGGAGCCACAGCTATAACACTTCTCCTTCCCGAAATCCCGAATCTACACCCCACCGAATCGTATTTCGCTTCTAAACTCATCTAAACTTCGTCGGCTGCCTTTGGCTTAAACACGAAAGTTGTAGATCTCGTCGAAATCTTTCAATTCCGACAAACCTCACCTCTTTTCATCCACCACAGCCGGAGAATTTCGCAACGCAATATTTCAGATCTGATGACGTAATTCCAAGATCTACTCGCGCTCGTTTCTTGGAATCCAAATCCCTTTGGTGAAAAGGTAGATCTAATCATCCTCCACAACTTTCATGTTCAAAGTTTTTCGTTTTGACCTACGGTTTTATCTCTCTAACACAGATCTACTTCTAGTCCTTTGTTAGGCAAAATCGGGTCTATTTTGAGCCAACTTCTCTTCTAGCCACCGGATCTCATCCCGACGGTCGAGATTCAATCGTCCCGATCAGTTGCCTCGTCACCGCCACGTCGTCGTCAGGTCAGCATCTAGTCCCAGTCAACCTGTCCAGTCAGCGGAATATTCTCTGGAATATTCCGTTCGAATTTAAAATTGCAGATTATAGCTGTAATTTTGTAAAATTCATAGAAATTAGATTATTAGTCCAAAAATTGCGTATAATATACCGTTGGATTCATATTTTCGAGTAGAACACAGATCTACAATAATATTACTATTTTGCCACCGCAATCTTGCAGTAGAGTTAAAATTTTAGATTAGAGTATTTTAATTCTAGAAAATTATCCGTAACTCCGTTTTAGTTGATTCTTGTTGCGTTGGCCTTGTTTTGACAATATCTTCTGTAGAAAATTTACATATCTTGCTTAGGGTGTTTAGATCTGTTTCGAGATAGATTAGAGCTGTAGATCTAGTTTCAAGCCTGGTTAATTAGGGTTTTATCCAAAATACCTAAAATCTGTGGGAAATCGATTCTAATGACATCCCAACTCAACAACACCCCTGGTTAAGACCCTTGGCCGAAATCAAACCCACCCTTGCATATTACCATGTTGCATGCATGCATATTTGACTTCGTGACTTGTTTTGTGCAAATTGTGATTGGATCCTTGTTTGCTTCGTTAGATTGCTCGGAGTGCGCTGAGGAGTATTGTTGTGTAGATTGCTGCTCGGATCAAGGCAAGTTACACCACTTGTTCATGTTATGTCCCAGTTTTTGACTATGCATGTTTTACTCTTCAAAATCTTGTAGTATGCATGTGTAGGTTTTTAGTAGCTTTCTTATTACTATTTTTGCAAGTGCGGTTTTGTAGTATGCCATGAGTAGCTTTATACTGAGGATTTTCCGTCCTAATAGGTTCCCCCTGTTTTGCTAAGTATTGCTTGCTATGCTATATATATATATATGAAATACCGTTGGGAGGGTTCGAAAGACTCAAGAATTTTCTAAGTATGATAGCTCTCTCGAGCGAACTTTCTTCTCCAAAACCCCTTCAAAATAAAACTAAGTTTTCTTCTGGGCGGAATGGTTGTCGGGACAACGAGTGAGATTTTGGTGGAGGACGGCCGCCCAGGAATCAAAGAAGTCTGCCATGTTTCAGAATTCAGAAGCTTCCCGTGCAACCACAATACATATGGGCTCTATCTTGGCTTAGTACTTAGTGGGAAACCTCACCGGGGTACCAACATTTGGAGGTTCTTGGCACGGTTGGATCCAGCTGGTAGAGGGGCTACTAAGGGAAGGCTTTGCCATGGTCTTGTCTGTAAAAGGACTTGATCGTGGATTGTGGGGAAAGTGCACAACCTCTCGAGAGTATTGCAATCTGATCGATCAGCCGAGTTCACGGAAAAGAACATTTTGAGCATCTAAAGGATGGAGCCTCTGAAAGATCTTCCTCTCTCTTTTCAAACAAAAGTTTTTCAAACCCTATGGCGTGCGTAATATCGCTAATAGGTGGAATTTGGGAACTTGGTGTGTCATATCCAAGTAACTTGATGCGTAATATCCAAGTGCCACCTGGTGTGTAATATCCAAGTGCTAGGCTGATTGGACACTTGGTGAGTAATATCCACGTGTTCCATTCGATCCTATACTTTTATCAAAGTTTACAAAGTAGGGAAAACTTTCTTCCTCTTTTCTCATTACCTTGATAAAATTGGCTTTACGCAAATAAACCCCAAAGCCTACTCTAGCCTTGCATGTAGAGTTAGTCTTGTTCCTTCCTCGGTGTAATTTGCCAATACATTGAAAGTATTGACCCAACTTGTTGGCTGCACGTCTTATGTGCAGAATCCGAAGATTGAAAGGTGCGTAGGGATCGCGGATCTTCACGTAGCTAGCCTGAGGCGTTGATGGACTCAAGTTTTATTTAGTTTCCGCTGTTTTATTTGAGCTAGCTATAAGCTATGCAAGTTGTAATAATTATACTCTGGATTATTCGTGTAATAATGACTTGTGTTTTACATGATATTCATCGACTGTGAAGTGCTAGCTATTGATCCAGGGACTAGCATGTTAATCACAGGGACTTAGGATCTTTACCGATCCGAGGTCGCAACACTTTACCTATTGCAAGTTGAGTTATATAATAGTGAGTTGTCTTCTATTATGATCTATGTATTTGATGAATGTGATGCTTCTTGTTCATATTATTTTATTGACTCTTCACTCCATAAACCCAAGGCCATGTTTATTGAGCTTAGTTTCGCTAGAGGACAATGGGGGAGTTGATACGTCCATTTTGCATCACTATTCTATGTCTTAATTCACTATTATTCATTGATATATTTCGTATTGAGAGGTGATACTTATGTTATTTCATCTGTTTTTGCATGGTTGATGACTTTTCGAGCATGGACCGCTGCAGTCAGGATTCTGATGGAAAATGTGCTGTTTGGAGGCAAAATTCGCGAAGATCAAAAAATCCGGGAAAATATATGGAAAATTCTATTTTTCCAGAAGACTAAGGATGCCAGAAGACGGAGTGGAGATGGGCCACAGGGGGCCCACACCACCCCCTGGTGCGGGCAACCCTAGGCCGCGCCAGGAGGTGGTGTGCCCACCCTGGCCCACTTCAGCCTCTCCCCTCTGGCGTATATCATCCTCCCGAAACCCTAAGACTCGGGGAGCGACCACAGAAATATTCCGCCGCCTCTGCGGGGCGGAAAACACCGAGAGAGAAAGATCTCTCTAGCAGACAGATTTCTGATGGGGGAATTCCTTCCCAGAGAGGGGAGATCGTCATCATCAACACCATCATCGAGCTGGAATTCATCGGGATCATCATCATCACCACCATCATCACCATCAGCACCCTCATCACCATCTCCATATTGATGTAACAATTGTGTTGAATCTTGCATAGTTCATAGGGGAAACTTTCCCGGTGTTGATTACTCTTTGTAGTTGATGCTATTGAGTGAACCATTGAATTATTGTTTATGTTCAGATTGTTATACATCATTATTCCATCTCTGATCATGATCCATATGATGTCTTGTGAGTAGTTCGTTTTGTTCTTGAGGACATGGGAGAAGTCTTGTTGTTAGTAGTGGAGTTGTGTTGAGAAAGATTCAATAGATTGTTATTTAAGTTGTGGTGTACTTCTTCTAGTGGTGTCATGTGAACGTCGACTACATGACACTTCACCTATATGGGCCTAGGGGAATGCATTGTGTATTTGGCTACTAATCGTAGGGGTCGCCAGAGTAACAGAAACCTGAACCCCCGTTAGGAAACCATTGCACAAGGGACGTAAGGGTCTTAGAGTTTAAAGTTGTGGTTAGGTTTCTACCTTAATTACTTTCTTGTACTTACGTATGTTTGTAAGGGGTATAATCACAAGTATGTATTAGTCTTGGATGGGGCGGTACATTAGCACAGGTTCACCCACACAACACTTAGCAAGCTAGAGAAGATTAATCAACTATATGAAGCGAAAGCACTTGACAGTCTTCCCATGTGTCCTCGAGAATGTTTGGTCATCTTAAGTAATACAACCGGCTTGTCCTTTGCTGCATAAAGGATTGGGCCACTTGCTGCATTTATTCCTACTGTCTTTTATTTACTCGTACTTTGTTTACTTGCTTTATCGAAAACCCCTAAAAATCCGTTTGCTAAGTATTTGCAGAGAATTCCTGATCCATACCACTAGCCAGCACCTTCTTCTCCTTGTTGGGTTCGACACTCTTACTTATCGAAAATACTGCGATACACCCCATATACTTGTGGTCATCAAGCACCTCGTTGCCACTTGCGCGCTCCACCATGTTCGCGTCGCCATGCCGCACCGCCTAGCCTCAAACCCGCGCTGCTAGCCCCGTTTGTAGCGCCGCCGCGAGCCGACCATGCCGGTCAGGCTTTAGTCGCGTTCGAGATAGACGAAGGCCTCCCTGCAACGTTTTTCGATTTCCTCAAATTTCGCAAATGTTTTCTGTTCAAAAAATGTGAGGAATTCAAATATGCCATCCAAAATAATTTTTGAGCAATTTAAAATTTCAAAATTATTTAAATGTCAATAAATGCCTTTTCCTAATAAATCCATAACTTTAATATTGTAATTCCAAATTCAACAAATAATATGTCTAAATCGATCAGCATGACGAGCCTATTCTGATTATGCATTCCATGATATGAATTGAAGCATGCATCATATAAATACTTAAAAACCTGAATGGTTTATGCAAGTAAAACTTGACCAAATAATTAATAAATGTGCTTATTTCTTGTTTCCACACCTCACCCTTGCCATGCGATGTTATACCATCCAATTGTGCATCATATTATCATGGCATACCTTGTTTTCTTATTGCATATGATTAATATAATTGTGCAATGATTTATTTTGGCCCTCGTGTGTTTGGTTTTTTCCGGATGGACACTAAGCAAGGAGAATACTAGAAGCCTCTGGAGTATTACTCGGATCCTTCTTATTCTGCAATAGAAATGCCAGGCAAGCAATTCCCCATGCTTGCATACATATAGTGCCTATTCTTCTATCTTACTCTTGCATCATTGAGTCTCGATTGCATTAAATTGAATCCCAAGTATTGCATAGCCTTTACTTTTAAACCCCACCGAAGCTTGTATCCTCAACCCCATGAGCCATTGCTACATGAGTTGTTTGAGCCATGCGAGTCATAGAATTGCATGTATAGGTTTTGTGTGTGTCTTTGGATAACGAGGTACCTAAACAACTTAACCTGAGTAGTAATGGGATAACTAATGAAAGAGACATCGGTGAGCATTATCTGCTATTTGGTTCTTTAAGCTCACTTGTGTCCCGTAGGACCACGAGTACTTGATTCTTGTTCCTTGACTATCGCACTATCCGTATGTGGGACCATGAATCCCCTTCGCTTGAGCTTGATTCGCACTTTATTTCTTGGGGACACAAACTAGTTTGGGGCTTTATTACTATCATGTACTTATGCCATGCTTTACTGCTTTATTTACAATTGTGCGTGGAGCACCTCTACTATTTAGGACCCCACGCCATGTTTATGTTGCATCGACAAGCCCAGCCACATTTTCGAGTTCCTAGTCATTTACCGTCGTCGTCGCAAACCCTGGGTCTGTCTCGGAGCCGACCAACTTCATTGCGGGTAGCTCATCGGGGTGGCCCCCTGAGATGACTTATGAATCATGTGAATGCTTTTATCGTGAGGCCTCATTGTATTTTATTTGGTTCTTCCCAAGGTTGATCGTGTGTGTGTTGCTATTTGTGCACCCCTGCAGGGTAAATCTTTCTGAAAGCCATGTTCGCGGTGATGGGCGACTTGGAGCATAGTTTCTCGATCAGATACAAGCATAACTAAAGTAACACCTTTAATTTGACTAAGAAATGACTAGTAAATAGTGCAACCCTCATGGAATGGTTAATAAAATTGCCAACGGATGGGATGTTCTTCCACCTTCTCATCGGTAAGCGAGAAGGAGGGCAAGCGATGTTTATTTATGTTGCTTATATAACTATTGTTATTAATTACCGAGCGTCTGTCCATCTCTGGTTGGGCGAATGGGTAGCATGTCTCTATAGAACTGTTTAGCTATTATCTTTCGCAGCAATTGCCTCACCCTAGGTTGTCCCCTATAGAAGCATTAAGACTTGTTGAGTAGCCCTAGGGTATCACACGATAAATATTTCGTTCAGATGGATAGGTATACTCCCAAGAAGGTTACTGGGTTGAGGAGATAGATGATGGTGACAACGACTGTCCGTGTAGAGATTTCGGGGATGGAGATCCATGAGATCTGTGGGCGGGATGTGCTTATTTTCAGGGCATCTTATGCCGATTTGCTTCTTATCCGTACTCGAATCATGTTTTCCGCTTCCGCTTGATACTCTATTGCGTGATGTATGAGGATGTATCCTAAATTATTATATCTATGTAGGATATTTGGATCTTGCGATATGGCATTGAATATTTATTTTTCTATTATTTCTAGATGGTGTGACTCTGATGTCCATTGTAAGTGGTAGACATACATACTCATTTGTGTATGTCGTGGTCACGTTACCTATTGACTATGCTGATCGCTCTTGTCTTGATGTTCTTGAAAGTGGATAGGGTGGTCAGCCGGTACCGTGTCCTGCTCCGCTTCGACGGGCCTACATATGGGTGGCCTTGAGCCTCCACGGTAGAATCCCTTATCCACTTTTGGGTTCATCTAGGATCGTGCTTAGAGCGTAGGGTCCGAGGTATTACAATTGGTATTAGAGCCATTCTGCCCTTCAGGGTCTTAGCCAAGGTGGTCGTTGTCAGTCTAGAAAATATTTTGGTAACTATGTATACTAGGGAAAAACTAAACGTGAGAGTAGGACTACTTCCATTTTTGTTCTTACCCACCCACCCACCCTTTTTCTGGTAAGGAAATGTAGCGTTTGTCTATCCTCGTCTAAAACTTCAAACTAGGATTCACGTGTTTGGGGTTTCCATAGTACCATAGGATGTGTGTGTTAATTCTTTGTGTATATGTTGCATCCAACCTTGTTGTCGCAATCTGTCTTTGGTTATCAACTGTTGGTACATTCCATACCACCAAGATTTGTGTAAACCGATGCGATCTATCTGATTCTTTGTAACCGATGCGAGTTGTCATACCCTTTGTAACCGACGCATTATAGTTATGGGTGTTCGTTCCGTATCTGTTATCTCTGTCAGTTTTTCGTAAAAAGGATAGAGTTGGGTTGCACATTTTTCCTATTCTTGTGCGAAGTAATGCTTTGAGTATGGGATGGATTCATGACCATACCACTACTTTTATCATTTGCTCTTGCACATTGAATGGGTGAAACTGCTAAGCTCTAACTGTTAAGTGGTTTTGCACATCTAGTTGGTATTTTAATGCTGAAATTTGTAGAAAACTATTCTTTAGTAGATTTGTGTTCCACACTCCTTTTCAGTCGTGTGTGATATGCCAACTATCTTCTAGGTGCTATGAACTTTGCTTGATATTTTAGTATCATCTTAGTAAATTGTATCCTTTAATCTTGGTTAATTCTGTTTTAGTGCTATTTTGGATTATTGATAATTCTCCATTATGGTACTAACGCAAGTGTTTCCATCAATAACAGGATGCCTTGCCGCAATGATGATGTCCCGGGTTTGCCAGAGCTAGGTGTTGTGCTTGTCGGTTTGGCAAATACCCTGGGAACTATGCAGCAAAACTAGCAGATGTTCGAGGAGAGCGTTAGAAGGAATGAGTTTGCACCACCTCCACCACTTTCCCAGCATGGCAACTTGAAAGACTTCCTAAAGTTTGCCCCTCAGAACTTTGTGGTGACCGTCGAGCCACTAGATGCCGACGATTGGCTCCAGGAGACCACGAGGCTACAAGATACCGCAAATGTTTCTGAGCATGACAAGGTCAAGTGCGCTACTCACCTTCTGCGTGGGGAAGCCACTCTTTGGTGCGAGAGCTATCTGAGAGCAAGTCCTCCTAGATTTCATCCAACATGTGGGCCATTCACTGATGCGTTCAAAGAGCAGTACCTGCCTAAAACTATCATGGAACGCATGAAGGAGGTGTTCCTGAATCTCAAGCAAGGAAGCGACAATGTCAATACTTACATCAAGAACTTTGCAAACTTATCTCGTTATGGTGGGGATGAGGTTTCTGATGATAAGAAAAGATAGAAGAGGTTTCGTCAAGGGCTAAATGCTTCAATCAAATATGCTCTCACCCATACCACTCCAAGCTCATTTCTCCAGCTTCAACAAGCAGCTCTTCAAGAGGAGGCAAACAGGCATATGATGATTCCAAGAAGCATAGCCATGATACTAGTGGTTCTTAGGCAGTTGCCGCCCCTTCTAAGCACCATGTGTGGGTCCCTAGTACGGCATCACCGCTCCCTGCTCTGCCAAGACCGTCAACTTTCTCACCAAGGCCACCATACTCGTACAACGTCCCTCCAAGGGGGTACAACAACAACTAACCTAGGGCGTCGTATGGTGGAGTTCCAGGATACTCTACTCCTTGTCCGAGTGGCGCTTGTTTCTCGTGTGGGAACAATGGAGACTGGCAGTGGAAATGTCCTATGAACAACAAGGCTCTTCCTCCACCACCTCCAAGACCCGCTTCGACAATTGCTCCTCGCGCACCTGCACCACGGGCTCTCAACATCAAAACCAAGCCTGGGTCCACTATTGCTCGCGCCAACAACATCAACATTGTTCAAGCGGAGCATGCTCCTAGAGTTGTGATGGGTATGTTTCCCGTTAACTCCAGCCCTGCACGAGTTCTATTTGATTCTAGAGCATCGCATTCTTTTGTATACTTCAAGTTTGTAGAAAATAATGGGTTACCTTCAGATGCTTTGCCTACTCTCCTCGTGGTTCAATCTCCGGGTTCAAACATGAGGGCTTCCAAGATCAGTCATGGCAATCAAATTCAAATTGGGGGTTCTTCTTTTCCGGCCTCTTTGATAATTCTTGGCAACTCGGATATTGATGTTGTATTGGCCATGGACTGGTTGAAAGCCAATGAAAATGTGTTTGATTGTGCTGAACACTCGGTGTCTTTGAAAATTCATGAAGGCCACATAGTATATTCTCCTAGGCAAACTCCTCCTATTCAGCTCTACTCTTTGGGTGTCCAAAACATTGATGTTATGGAAGCCTTTCAAAATGTTCCAGTGGTCTGTGAATTCCCAAATGTTTTTCCAAAAGAGTTACCAGGTATGCCTCCTGATCGAGAGGTCAAGTTTGTGATTGATCTTGAACCTGGAACCACTCCTATCTCCAAGCGACCTTATAAGATGGATCCTGCAGAGTTGGCCGAACTCAAACGGCAGCTTGATGAACAAGAAAAGTTGGGTTTCATTCAGCACAACACTTCCTCTTGGGGCAGCCTAACAATCTTTGTGAAGAAGCGAGACCGGACTAATCACTTTGTGTTAACTACCGAGCTCTCAATGCATAAACCATCAAGAATAAATATCCCCTTCCGCGGATCAATGACCTCTTCGATCATCTTGCAAGAGCAGTGGTATTCTCCAAGCTTGACTTGAGAAGTGGATATCATCAAATCAAGATTCGCAAGGAAGATGTTCCTAAAACAGCTTTCACCACCCGTTATGGCCTGTACAAGTACACGGTCATTTCACTCGGCCTCACCAATGCTCCCGCTACTTTCTCAAGGCTTAAGAACTCAGTTTTCATAGAGTATGTAGATAAGTTCATGGTGGTCTATCTTGATGATATTTTGGTCTATTCCAAGACAAAAGAAGAGCATGCGGAACATCTCCGTTGTGTTCTCACAAAGCTTCATGAGAACCACCTATATGCAAAGTTTTCAAAGTGTGAATTTTGGGTTCCTGGAGTCACCTACCTGGGTCATGTCATCTCTGCTCAGGGTATTTCCATCAACCCAGAAATGGTTCGGACAATTGTTCAGTGGCTCCCTCCCAAAATGTGAAAGAAGTCTGGAATTTTCTTGGATTGGCTAGTTATTGTCGTCGCTTCATTCAGAACTTCTCAAAACTTGCTAAGCCTCTTACCGATCTCCTCAAGAAAGGCAACAATTTTTTTGGTCACCAGTGTGTCAAGAAAGCTTTGAAACACTCAAGGAAAAGCTCACCTCAACACCTGTCTTGATTCCTCCTGATACATCAAAGCCTTTTCAGTTCTTCTGTGATGCCTCTCTCCAAGGACTTGGCATGGTCCTCATGCAAGAAAAGCAAGTCGTTGCTTATGCTTCTTGTCAATTGAAAACTCATGAGCTCAACTATCCGACATATCGTCTTGAACTTGCAATGGTTCTCTTCGCTTTGAAAGTATGGAGGCATTACTTTCTTGGAAACCATTGTGAGATCTTTTCTGGCCCAAAAGTCTGAAATATATCTTCACTCAGCCGGACCTCAACCTTCTCCAGAGGAGATGGATTGAAACCATCAATGACTTTGATCTTTCAATCAACTACACTCCAGGCAAAGCAAATGTGTTGGCTGATGCCCTCAGTCGTAAGGAATATGTGAAGATGAACCTCCTTCTGCAAGGAATTCCATCAACTCAACCTCGAGCTTGTACCCCGTGGCTATCTTGCCAACCTGGTAGCTACTCCTTCCTTGGAAGAAAAGATTCGCTCAGCTCAGCTTGATGATTCTTTCTGCAAAGAATTCACCATAAAATCTCATAATCATAAGTATGAGTCATATCACCTAGATGATCAGGGAACTCTTTTCTATGATCACCGGATGATTGTTCCAGAACTTCCCGGCTTAAGAGAGAAAGTCCTCAAGGAAGCTCATGATTCTATTCTTTCTATCCACCCTGGCGGCACAAACAGGTACATGGACTTGAAAACACAGTATTGGTGGCCTGGATTGAAACTAGACTATGCCAAGTATGTCTCCGAGTGTGATGTATGCCGCAGAGTGAAATATGGGAGAAAGTAGAGATGGACTTCATAACTGGCTTTCCAAGGTCGCAAAAAGGCAACAATGCAATCTTTGTTGTCATTGACAGTATAACACCCTCGGGATCAGGGTTAAACAAATCCCAGACCTTAGCCTTACATAAGCTTAACCTAGAGCTCAAGGATATCTAGTGAGAAATCGGTAACACAACAGTAACCCTGTGACAAAAAGATTATTACAGCAAGCTCATAACTGAGCGAAGAACCAAAATATTACAAGCAGAGGTCACTGACCACAAACATCAAACAACGGAAGGCAAATTATGCTATTAAGTATTGCAAACTTAACAAATGGCCTAAGAGGCCTAAAGCATAATGATGATGTCCCAGCCCATAGATTCCAGGCTCCCGCCCGGGAACCCCAAGCTACTCGTCGGTGTCGATGTCGTACCAAACTTGTCTTCAGGGGAACATTTACTCTGCAAGAAAAGTATCAACAAAGCAAGGGTGAGTACAGGGTGTACTCCACAAGACTTATGTCTAGTGGGGTTATTTTGCATAAAGCCATCTTTGTTTATAAAACAAGAGGGAGAAGAAGCTCGTCTAATCAGAATATTTTAAAGGGGGATAAGAGAGCGACATCTCCAAAGAATCGATCATCATCTTTTGATATCCACCAAAGTAAATCTTATCTCACAACTAGGATCACCCCATCGTACCCATGTTGAACCATCCTTAAGCACACGTTGAACTCCAAGTTTTACGATTAGGTTAAAGTTATCTATGATCTTAGAATTAGGTCACCAAACATTCATAATTGTGAACACGGCTTTTCAAAAAGATTTAACCCTGCAGGGGTGTACAACTTTACCCACACGTACCAACTGACTCTTAATGACAAGCTATTAGCCCTCTTCCTTGGAAGGACGGTAGAGGGTGGTTGGACATGACCTTTACCTTGTGTTCACCGAGACCATAAGTCACGCCCTAAGGATGGTTCCACCGTAACGGGTCAAATCCTGAAGTCAGTCCCTAGAGATGTGGACGAGGTTGGTTTACCAGGGGCTCCATTGACCCCAAGCAACCCCTGCCACGCTTACCTACCTGTTATGATGCACCTTCACCCGCCAAATCTTTCAAAACGTTTTCTATGCGTATGTCGAATGGAACGCCCAAACTATGTGACTCATGGAATCTACTAGGCAAGTTAGTTACTCGTGAGGTTTTCCAGGCCTCGTGTGGTTGTACACTCGTCTCGGTTCCAAAGGGAATAACTCGGTTCCTAGTAGTGGCAAGCATGGGACTAGAAAAACCACATCCCATCATGGCATCCCATACAAGCCTTAGCATGTTTAACCTTTACCACTGATCTTACCTCATCAGTATACCTCATTCTCCTGTTGACATGGGTATACCCTACAGGTACTCGAGCTTGATAAATACGGCATGAATATAGCGGAAGCCCATAACATTGCCAAGGCCCAAATGGAGAACTCGAGTGGCCTACAGACTCTCGATAACTTGCAAGACAAGAAGAAGTCTGAAGATAGAAAGTTTGAAGGGCAAACCCTAACCTGTAACCGACTCGACCTGCTACTCGATACCTAGCCTATCTATATAAAGGCTAGGAGGGGGCGGCGAGGAGGACACACGCAACCCTAGTTTTACACAACCCTCACCAGATTGCATCTACGCACCATTGTAATCTTCGATTCCTTCATTAATTCCACGAGCAGACAAGCAGGAGTAGGGACCTCTGCGAGGCCTGAACCTGGGTAAATCTTGCGTCCATGTGTGCTTGTTTGCTAGCCGATTGATGCTTCCAGCGCTCCCTCCTTCTCCAAAACCCAAGTCCATAACAATGGGCATTGATGAGTTAAACACTCATCAATTGGCGCCGTCTGTGGGAATTGGGAGTGCTGATGTTGCAGCTTCTTCGGCCCCATCAACTACGATCTACAACTCCGCAACAGCAGAGATTCGCCAGCTCTTCGGCGCGTTCGACTTTACCGTCCACACGTCGGCCACTCGCCCGGCTTTCGAGTCCGTGTGCGATCGGGAGCTTCCTCTTCCAAGTTTGTCCGATGGGCACGCTTCACATGCCTGACCAGCCGACGACACCATCGATTGCTCTAGCATCGTGGTTCCCTCCACCGATCGGCACCCTTAGTGAGCTCAATGCCTCGACAACTGTCGAAAATACGGACAGCGACAACAGTCGCGAATCCGATCTGGGAAATCTAGCAACTGAAGATGGAGCCTACAGTTCCGGATCTAAAAGTTGTGGGAGCAGCAGCTTCCCCAACCACTTCATGTGCGCTGTCATCAACGTCGGCGACTCCTCCACCAATCGCGACAATACGGGCAACGGAGGCAATGGAACCAACCCACCAAACGGTGGCATACCTAATGGTGGACCACCCAATGGCGGCCCCACTAACGGCGCCCGCGTCAACAACGGAGGGGCAGTCGAACCCCCCACCATGGTGAACGAGAAAACTGGTGAACGTATTGTGATCAGGCTCAATGATCTCGAGTGGGCCTGCTGCCGAGAGGCCCTAGAGGCCACCCTCTACCCTTCGGCTCCCCACAAGAACTGTTGATGGGCTACCATTGGATCCCGAAGGAGGAATACAAACGCCAACTGCATACACTCGTGCAACTCGAGGCGCGTAAAAAGGCGCCAGGCGAGTCAAGCCTCCGGCGAGCTGGGCTCTCCGCCCACGTAGGATCCTCCTCCAAATGCAACGAGTACATCACTAACAAGAGGCGATCTCGACTAGCTCACCTCACTGAACAAGAACGTGTAGAAGCCGCAAAGGCCCTCGACTTCGGCTCCATGACGGTGGATACGCGTGGCAACATGATTCCAAAAACGCAGCAAGCCGTAGTAATGGCGGCCGCCATGTACCTTCTCAACAACCAGCTGATACATTGCAATTGTATCTATAATTTTTGATGTTCCATGCTTGGTTTTATCCACTTTCTTGTGTTTTGTCCACACTTTGGAGTACTTTTCATATGATTTCTTGGACTAACCTATTAACAAGAGCCCCAGGGCCAGCTGCCTGTTTTCTGCTGTTTTTGGTTCTAGGAAAGTCATAAAATGAATATTCTCAGAATTGGACGGGACAAAAGCCAAAGTGCCTATTTTTCCGGAAGTCATCAGATGCCAGAGTACGAGACAGAGAGGGGCCAGGGGCCACCACACCACCTGGCCGCGCGGCCTAGCCTGGCCCACGCCAGGGGGTGGTCTGGCCGCCTCCGGCACCCCCTCGGCCTCCCCTTCCGCCTATAAGATGCCCTTGCGATGAAAACCCTAAGTGCCTGATCAAAAATCCAAGAAAGAGTCTGTAGCCGCTGTCATCTCGATCCCTAGATCGGGAGGGATCTGAAGCTCTTCCCGGCACCCTTCCAGAGAGGGGAATTCACCCTGGAGGCCTTCTTCATCACCATGCAAGCCTCTGGTGTGATGCGTGAGTAGTTCGTCCTTGGACTACAGATCCATGTAGTAGCTAGATGGCTGGTTCTCCTCCTTTGTGCTTTCATGTCTAGATCTTGTGAGCTCCGTTCATGATCAAGATCATCTATTTGTAATTCTGCATGTTGTGTTTGCGGGGATCCGATGGATATTGCGATGCTATTTCTGATTGATTATTGATTCTATCATGTCTTTGTTATTTGTGATCTTGCATGCTTTCCGTTGTTAGTAGCTATCTTGGCCAAGTAGATGCTAGCAACTCCAAGAGTTAGTATTTATGCTCGATAGTGGGTTCATGCCTCTGGTAATCTAGGGAAGTGACAGAAATCTCTAAGGTACTAGATGTGATGTTGCTACTAGGGAGGAAACAACAATCCTTTGTTCATAGAACAATCGTATTGTTTACTTTACACGCAATTCGTAAAGCAATAATCTGTTGCTTGCAACTTAATACTAGAGGGGGTTCGGATGATAACCTGAAGGTAGATTATTAGTCATAGATGCAGTTGGATGGCGGTCTATGTATACTGTTGTAATGCCCAATCAAGTCTCAAAGGAGTCAAGATGATTAGTATATGCATGTATTGCTTTCTCGGTGTTTGTCAATTGCCCCGCTGTAATTTGTTCACCTAGCATGTTATCTATCTTAAGGAGAGCCACCTCTAGTGAACTATGGATCCCGGTCCTTTTCTTTACATACAATCTATAAACTGTTACTGCTTTGTGTTTACTTTCCGCAAACTATTACTTCTTTCCATTCGATACGTTTAATCCTTTGTTTTCAGCAAAACACGGTGAGATTGACAACCTCATCGCAAGTTGGGGACAAAGTTCTGTGGTTGTGTTGTGCAGGTCTCCACGTTGCTACTAGCACCGGTAGTGCGCCCTGCGAAGGCTCAGCTAGCAACACCTTTGGGGTGTTTCCTTGCTCCTACTGGTTCGATTAAACCTTGGTTTCATAACTGAGGGAAACTTGCTGCTGTCCTCATCATACCTTCCTCTTGGGGTTCCCAACGAGCTCTACATCAACATTGAGCCATCAAGCATTTTTCTGGCGACGTTGTCGGGGACCGAAGAAGAAGAAACTCCCACGTCAACACCGCACCAGCATTTTTCTGGCGCCGTTGCCGGGGAGTCAAGGACATCTTCACAAGGGGAGTCCCTCATAACCAATCTCTTTAGTTTGTTATTTTTGTTTTTCTTAGTTTCGTTTTGCTTTGTTTGCTTGTTTTGTTATAAAAAAACACACAAAAATTAGTTTCACTAGTTTTCTTTCTTATTTCAAAAACACAAAAAAATGACTACTCTTGAAAACACTAAGTTGTGTGACTTCACTAGCACCAACAACAATGATTTTATGAGCACACCTATTGCTCCACCTATGCCTGAAGATACTTTCTTTGAGATAAAACCTGCTTTACTCAATCTTGTTATGAGAGAACAATTTTCTGGTATTAGTAATGAAGATGCTGCTGCCCATCTAAATAACTTTGTTGAACTTTGTGAGATGCAAAAGCATAGGGATATAGATGGAGATATTATTAAGCTAAAATTGTTTCCTTTCTCTTTGAGAGGAAAAGCTAAAGAATGGTTGAATTCCTTAACTAGCAATGGTATTGATTCTTGGACTAAGTGCAAATATGCTTTTATATGAAAATACTATCCTCCTGCTAAGATTATATCTATGAGAAGTGAAATAATGAATTTTAAACAATCTGATAATGAGCATGTTGCTCAAGCTTGGGAAAGAATGAAATGTTTGGTAAAGAATTGTCCCACTCATGGACTGACTGCTTGGATGATCATCCAAACTTTTTATGGAGGATTGAACTATTCTTCAAGGAATCTATTGGACTCTGCTGCTGGAGGTACCTTTATGACCATTACTTTGGGTGCTGCAATAAAACTTCTGGACAATATAATGGTTAATTATTCTGAATGGCATACTAAGAGAGCTCCACAAGGTAGGAAGGTAAATTCTATTGAGGAAACTTCCTCCTTGAGTGATAAGATTGATATTATTATGTCTATGCTTGTTAATGGGAAAGCCCATATTGATCCAAATAATGTTCCTTTAGCCTCTTTGGTTTCTCAAGAAGAGGAAGTTGATGTGAACTTCATAAGAAATAATAATTTTGGCAATAATGCTTATAGGAATAATTTGGTAACAACAATTATAAGCCATATCCTCCAACAATGTTAATGCTTATGGAAGTTCCTACAACATTAATAGGAGTGCACCCTCTGAACTTGAAGTTATGCTTAAAGACTTTATTAGTAACCAAACTGCTTTCAATAAAACTATTGAGGAAAAACTCTCTAATTCTGAAAGAAATATAGCATCTTTGGCTGAAGCTCAATCTTCTTTGAATAAAATGGCTGCTAAACCTGAAACTAATGACAATCCCTTTGCAGCCACCAATGCTATACAAGTAAGAATTGATGAAAATGTTAGACTATTAGCTGAATTACATGCTAAGTGGGAAAGAGAAGATGAAATTGCTAGAAACATTAGTGTTTCTACTATTACCACCACTAGTGTTGAGGCCAGTAATAGTTCTACTACTCTAGATGATAAATTTGATTTTGATCCTGATGGTTGCAACATCTCTGAAGTTATTAAGTTCCTACAAAAGCTTGCTAAAATTCCTAATGCTAGTGCTATGAACATGGCCTTTACAAAACACATTACTGATGCTGTCATAAATATTAAAGAAGAAAAGATGAAACATAAAGCTTATATTCCTATTAAACAAGAAGATGGTTGGGAACCCATCATTAATATGAAAGTGAATGACTTTGATTTCAAAGATTTATGTGATCTTGATAGTAGTGTTTCTATTATGCCTAGAAGGATTTATGATATGCTTGATTTGCCTCCACTTGAAGATTGTTATTTGAATGTCCCACTTGATGATAATGCTAAAATGAAACTCATGGGGATTCTTAATGATGTTCTTATTATGGTTAACAATGCCTATGTCCCCATTGATTTCTATGTTTTGGATGTTGAATGCAATGCTTCTTGTCCTATTACTTTGGGAAGACCTTTTCTTAGAACTGTTGGTGCCATTATTGATATGAAAGAAGGCACCATTAAATATCAACTCCCACTCAAGAAAGGTATAGAACACTTACCTAAGAAAAGAGAGAAGATTTCTTTTGCTTCTCCTATGAAAAAAATTTGGTCTTAATGCTTCTTCATTTGAGAACACTTGATTCTTTTTCTTTGCTTCTTATGCCTAACTTAAAGGGTTTAAAGAAAAGTACTTATTGGGAGATAACCCAAAACTTTTAGATGAGTCTTGGAAGTTATTACTTCAGTCATAACCGCTCCTTATCCTTTTTATTTGCTTTTTGTGCCAATAGTAACCTCTAATGAGAGAGAAGTAATGATTGGGAAAGTTGATGTCCCGAAACAGATTTCTATGCTTCACCGTAAAAATTCGTGTAAAATATCTGAATGTCTTTTTGAGGCGTGATTGTTGTGCTTCTACCCCAGGTTGTTATCTAACTTTCGTTAGTTCAACACTTTTTGATTTGATCAACAGAAGGTCTTCGAAAAAATTCGTCTTTATCTTCTGGTCTGTTTTGACAGATTTCTACCATTTTCTGCATTTGCTTCTTGTTGGTTCCTTTTTGAGTTCTTTTGGGGAATTGAGCTTATTGAGGGAAGTGCTACAGTATCTAGTGTTCTAATGGAAGTTTATTTGGTGTCAGAACTGAACCTTAAGACCTTTTATCTTGAGTGCACTAATGTTGCTAATAAAGATTGTGTGAAGTTTTGTATGAAGGAAAAATTTCAGGTGTATGGAAGGAATGAGTAATGAGATGAAGGATGGACTAAAGCTCAAGCTTGGGGATGCCACGCGTGTCACCCCAAGAAATATCCAATAAGTACAAGCGTCAAAGCTTGGGGATGCCCAAGGCATCTCCTTCTTCATCAATAAAAATCCTAGGTTTCTTCCAAACGCTTCATTTTTATTGTTTCATGCCCATTTGTGTTGTTCTTGGAGCGTCTTCTTTTTTGTTTTCCTTTTGGTTTTTTGTTCGCTTGGTTTTATTAGTTTTCTGAATAAATTGGTTGGACCCCCTCTTTCATATATTGGTTTTCAAATAGATTAGTTTGGTTTGGAAAAGAGTAGGAAAGTTCATGCTTATGTGGTAAAAAAGCTTGTTTTTGACTGTGGTCTATGCTTTGTCATGCCATGCTTGATATTGTTTTGGCTTTATGCTTAGTATTCTTTGTTGTAGCATGACTTGTTAAAAACAATTGAGATTGCTTAATGTGCCTTGGATGAATCATGCGTTGTTTTAGCATATTAAAGCATAGTATAGTGGTATTCTCCTTTGATGCTTTATTTGGGTTGACTTGGCGCATGCTCACACCATGTTATGACTATCTCAAGTCACCATAGCCTTTATGATCCTTTATTTTTCAACTTGTAGTATCACTTTATGCTTTGATCAATGATGTTTTGTCGCTCTGCATGATTATGGCCATTATTGCTCTCTTAGTTTGTCGCTCCCAGTCTTCTGCTAGCCTCCACAACCAAGTATGAGTTCCACTCATGCATCCAACTCCCTAAACCAAGTTATTCCAAAGAGTCCACCATACCTACCTACTAGCTTATGCTATCCCAAGTATATTCATGCTTTTGTTTACCTTCCAAATTAAACTTGTTATGAGAAAACTAGTGATTAAAGCTCTCACGAACTTGATGGCACACTTTACTTTTTTGCATCTAATAAACTTGAACCATTGGTCCTTCTTTGTTGCGTATATGCTTGCGCTTTATAAGTTGAAATTAGCAGAACCATGTACCATGGGGAACGCTTTCAACATTGCACTTGTACTTTGTACCCCGTTGATATCATGTTCTTTTGCTTACGGATCCCGACGGTGTGAAATAAAAGTGGAACTTGTAAGATCATGGAGTTTGTATGTGTGTTAGAGAAACGTCTGGGTTGCTAGCCTAATCCATGCCTAATCACGGTGGAAACTTGCAGCATCACCATAATGATCACTCTATGAAGCATCCTCAATAAAAACCTATGCAAATAGCAAATAAAAAGATCGGTGAGATGCTCATTTTCTGCTTGCCTTGTCATTTTGATTATGCGATAGCTCCTGTATCATGTGCAAGGGGTACCCCGTTGGCGGTTCTTTATGGTACACATGTACTTACAATGACAAGAGCTTACTCATGACTAAAGTTGAGTAGCATGAGGTTTGGTCTTCGTAAGTAAGGGGCATGAGATTTCAGTTTATAGCTTGTCAAGCATATCCTCTTAGTTGTGTCACTTTAACCTTAATCACCTTCAGGATGCTTATGATAGGGGAAATGAGAGCTGAAAGCTATAAGTACCATAATTTTTGGAAGCTCTTTATGAGACTTGAATCCCTACTTCCTTCTATGAAGGCCTTTCTTCCACCATTATATTGAGTCTCCACCTTCTACCTTTACGCACCTACTTTGAGAGTGGACATTCTTAGTCCTATGTGTATTGTCCCAAGACTAGTTGATTGATGCATACCTTGATATTGCTTGTTTTAAACTATTTGTATCTAGTTACTCTTATGAACTTTGAAGGTGTCCTATGCATTTATGTTTTGCTACTCTATGAGGGACAAGCTGAATACTATTATGCTATGTTTTCTTTATGTGAAACAAACAAACATCTTGCAAAGCATTGTTATTCATGAATCTTTTGTTTGTGCCTTTTCATGTTGCGTCATAGTTTCTTTGTCTTATTGCTAGAACTTTGTATTTCATGTTATGATTGAAGTACTATGATCCCAGCTTTGAATGTTTTACAAATACTTTGATCAAGTCTTTGATGGTGCATGTCACCTCAAAAATTATTCTTTCTTTTTATCACTTACCTACTCGAGGACGAGCAGGAGTTTGAAGGGAATATGCCCGAGAGGCAATAATAAAGTGGTTATCTTATTCCATGTTTATGATAAATGTTTATTTTGCATGCTATAATTGTATTGATCGAAAACGTCAATACATGTGTGTTTAATAAACAAAAAGGGTTACTAGTTATGCCTCTCTTATAGACTAGCTTGTTGATTAACAAGATGATCAAGGTTTCCTGATCATGGACATTGGATGTTGTTAATAACAAGGTCATAGAATTTGTGAAATGATGTGATGAACATTCATCCGAAGTATAGCATTACGATCAAGTCATTATGTTTATATTGCTATAACATCATACAAAGTAATCTTTATCCTTAGACCATGAGATCTAATTGCTAACACCGGAAGAGTATCTTGATAACATCAAACGTCACACCGTAGCAGGGTGACTATAAAGATGGGTTCAGTGCTACGTAGGTGTTATGTTGAGGCTCATGGATCAAGAGTGGAATTTGTCAATCCCGATGACGGACAGATATACTCTGGGCCCTCTCGGTGATATCACATTAAGATAGCTTGCAAGCAAGTGATGTGATCACTAGAATGTTATATCACGGGAACGAGAAAAGAGTGCATGTCGGTAACGAGATCAAACTAGGTATTTGGATACCGATGATCGAATCTCGAACATGTATTATATCATGAGACAAAGGGATTAAATTACTAGCGTTAAAGGTTCTCACGATCACAGAAGTCATCGTTGAATATGCAGGAGTCAGTATGGATCTCTAGGTCTCGCTTCTGATTATTGATCTGAGAGGAGTCTCAATCATGTCTGCATTATTCGCGAACCATAGGGTAACACACTTAAGAGTTACCGGACACCATTTTGGAGGACATATGTTTCAGACGAAAGAATTGCAAAGCGCATGAATTGTTTCAATAGAAACCGGAATTGTTTCGGGTGAAATTGCAGAAAGTGGTTCTGCATGTGATATTGAAATATTGCAAGGGGTTATATGTGAATGTTTGTTAATTAAAGTAATTAACAAAATTCTGAATAAATTTAATAAAAGAGTTTTATTAAATGAGAGAGCATTAAACTTAGAGAATTTTAATGCATTTAAAGTGGAGACTTTAAAAGGGAATGTGAAGAGGCATTTTAATGTGGAGGGAGTTACCACCACATGAATGGAGGAGGTGAGGGGTCACCTCCATGAGGCGTCGGCCATGGAGGGGGTACCCCCTCCTCCTATAAAAGGCCCCCCTCTTCCTCCTTCTTCCTCACACCTCCTCGTGAAGGATCTCTCTCCCCCTCTAGAATTATTCCCCCATGGTCTCGGATTAGCGAGATACATGTTTCCGGTGGCATTTCGTCTGGAAGGAGTTGCTGCTTCCGCTGGATCGCTGGAGCGAGGAGGTGGAGGTTGTCCGGTGGCTTGAACGTGTGTGCGAGGACGGATGCGCTGCTGATTTGCGGCGCTCGGACTTTCACACGATCTTGAGATCGGCAAGTGTACGACTACATCAACCATGAGTTCCTACTCCTTAACAAAACTCGTTGTCTTCGAGGGTAAGTTCTCGATGGATGTATGTCCACCCGTTGCTCTGTACCTAGTAGATAGATCTTGGCGTATAGTTCTCATCGTAGGAATTTTTTTGTTTTCTATGCTGCGGACCCAACAGTGGTATTAGAGCCTGATCTATGCGTAGGTGCTTTGCACGAGTAGTACACATATGTTTATATGTGAGCGATGATGATCATGTAATTGCATCTTCTATGTATTTTGGATATTGGTGGCATAGTGGTATGAAGCGGCCCGGACCAACCTTACATGTCATCGTACATGAGACTAGTTCCATGACTGACATGAAACTTGTTTTGCATAAGTGGCTGGCGGGTGTCTGTCTCTCCTACTATAGTCAATATCTGATTTACAACGAGTTGCTAATAACTTGGTTATCCTCGTTGTGGTTCATGTTTGTAGGTAAGAACGGTTCTATCTCTGAAAGCCCTAAGCCACGTAAAACTTGCAATTGATAAATTAGAGGCGTCTAGTTTAGATCGTTGTTGGGCTAGTGTCTTGATATGGTATTGTCATAAGTAGATGTATGATAGATACTCTTACAACACACTCAACATGTAAGTTCCATAGACCTTGTCCTTACACACAAAGGAATGATAGAGATCATACCACGATGCAAATGATAGAGATCAAATGCATGGACCATATCATCTCACTTTACACATTAGAAGTTAGCATCTTATACAGCTAGTTTGGCGCTTTCTGTAGCATTGTAAGATGATCCCTCATTGAGATATCAAGATAAAAAATGTGTTCTTCCTTAAGTATGCACCGTTTTGTGGATCGTGTTTCGAGACATCACGTGATGATCGGGTGTACTCGAATCTACGCTTTCATAGGAACGGATGTAAGACAGTTTTACACATGCGAATACTAAGGTTCTTACTTGGCAAGCCTAGCATGTACAGACATGGCCTCGGAACACGGACCAAAAGGTTAAGCATGAGTCATATAGTTGATATGATTCCCATATAGATGCTTGCCTTTGAAGCTACATCAACTCACGTGATGATCGGACTTGGTGTAGTGGATTTGGTTCATGTAATCACCAAAAAGGCACGAGGGATGTCGTTTTTGAGTGGGAGTTCATTTCTAATTTGGATTAGTCAAACTAAATTTGTCATAAACTAAATCGAAGTGAATTTGCATAATTTGTTGTAGTCATTGGCTTCTGTTCACTACCTTATGCTTATTTTAATTGACATAATAGAACTATATACTTCTGGATATTTACTTTACGAACTGGTATCATATTGTTTTGAATGTCAATTTAAAGTTTATAAGTCCTATTGCAAACTTTCAGCAAACTCTATTTACTCCATGAAGTTTAATAAGTAATATTAAATCAAGAGTAAGAATTCCAATGTTAGTATCTAAAGTATCATGTTTGCCTCCATGATTATTGATATTCAAAAGTTGTTTTAATATCAAGATTATATTGGAGCTGAAAATTGTTTCAGAAACCATCATGTGTGAAAGATATTGTGATATCTGAAACAATGGTTTTGGTTGCATTATGATAGAGTATAATTTAGCAAAATACATGTTCTCATATTGTATGATAATTTGTGAAGGATGGAGATGATAAGCATCCGGATCTCCCAAAAAGGTTTTGGGAACTAACATTATACTCGCGATTCTTCCTTACAGGCTATAGTAGCTTGATCATTAAGTTGTCATGATAAGTATGAATAGAATATGTAAGTAAAATGTTTACTACACTAATAGATTACTAAAGGATGGATTTTTTTGAAAGAACACCAAACATTTGATGATGGTGATCCACTTCAAAGTGCAAGTTCAAAGGTATTAGTATTTGACTATATACACTTTGTACTATGTGTCATGTGAATGACACCATTATTGATGTTGATAGATTCTTTTAAAAGAAAATGAATTGTTGAAAGAGAATCTATAAAATATTTGGCAGAAAAGAAAAGGTTAGAGATGTCCAACTTAGGTATATAGAAGATATACATGTTATGGTTGTATTCCTTGCTTGTTAAACAATGTGGTTCTGAGGTATTGGATACCGAATTGGTTGGTATGAAGTGTCATACGGGACAACACAATTCATGAACTACAATGTCCTAAGTAACTAGCAAGAGAATAAGTGATGATGTTCATCAAAAACAAATAAAGTGTTATTGTGTTTTTCGTTCTCGTCAAACCTAGCCTTCAAGATTTGTTTTAATAATTGTTATTTTGTTCTGGTATTACGAGAACAATGGTTGTTCAAATAATTACCCATAAAGGATGGATGAACTTTTACAAGTCTAGTAGGAGAAATCACATCCATAAACACTATTGCTAAAATGTCGCAAGACAAATGATTAAAATATCACTTATGTAGTGACATCGCTGTTTTAAATTATATTGGAAAGAAAACATGAAGAAACTCCATGTTGATGGAATTTTGGAGTCTTTGATTTTGATCAATTGACGCTTGTGAAAGTTTCCTCGAGATAATTGAAACTCTGTCCATAGGCCAAAGAGGAACATATGACTAACTTATTTGGATATTATACATATTGATGTATATAGTCCATTATATGTAGCCATATGCGATGGATCTTTTTGCTTCATATGCTTTCTCCAGAAATTTAAGTGAATATATCTATATATTTACTTAATAAGGAAGAAGTATGAAACATTTGAAAATTGTTCAAAGACTTTCAAGATGAAGTGGAAAATCATTGTAACAAGAAAATAAAGAGTTTATGATTCGATCATAAAGGAAGATATTTGAGTTACATGTTTAGCAAAAACACCTAAGACTTGCGGAATTGTTCCATGATTTGTGTTTCCCGATAAACCATAGGAGTATGGCATATTCGAGACATGAAATCAAACCATGTTTGACAAGGTAAGATCAAGGGTGTCATTTATAAAACTGCCATTATATTTTAAGGATTGAAGCTTTAGAGACTACCGCTTTTACACTAAAAAGAGCACCATCGTGATCCGTTGAAATGACACCATATAAGATATGGTTTGGGATAAAACCCGAATTGTCTTTTCTTAAATTTTGGTATGCTAAGCATAAGTAAAATGTTTACAACCAAAGTCGGATAAGCACGTCTTTGTAGGTTATCCCAAAGAATTTGTTGGGAATTTCTCCATAACACCAAGGACAAAAGAGTTTGTTACTTGGAACGTCAAGTTTCTTGAGAAGGATTTTTTCGTGAAAAGTTAAGTGGGAGGACAATAGAATTTTGATAAGGTTGTTGAACCTTAGCTGTATGTGCTAAGTAGCGCAGCGCTGGAAAGTGTCCCGATGGCGGCCACAATGCTCATGGCTCCCGTGATTACAAAGGGTGTGATCTCGGAGATTAGAGTTCCTATTGAACCGTGTGGGTCGATAAGAATCAAATAGTGTGATTTGATAAGCAAGTCCTTATTGTTTTGACAATGATGAACCGACTACATGCAAAGAAGCAATGATGGGCCCTGACTCCATAAAATGACTAGAAGTCATAGAATCCGTGATAGTATCCATACACGAGAAATCAAGTTTCTGAACTTGGAAGACCCTCCGGAAAGGCGTGAAGCCTATCGGTCGTGTTTGGATCTATAAAGAAATAAGACATGGATGTTTAACATCTATGAAATAGTCGACATGTCGGAAAGAAGTTTACGACAATGTTCAAGGAGTTGACTATGACAAGATTTGATCTTTCATAGCGATATTTAGTCTTGACGGATTAATGTAGCAACCACTACTTATAATTTGATGTATGGTAGTTGAACAAACAAAACAATGTTCTTCTAATAGAATGGTTATCTAGGATGTGTACAAGACACGGTCCGAAGGGTTTTGTTAATTCAAAGGGTGCTAAAAGGGCATGCAAACTTCAATAGTTGAAGTAAGCATAGCGGAGTTGGAATCTTCACCATGATGAAACTGTTGAAAGAGTTTAAATTCATCAGAGATGATGAATATGCTTGCATTTGCAAGAAATTAAGTGGGAGTGCTGAGACATATTTCTAATACATTATGCAGAGGACATATTGTTGATTGGAAATGATGTATCTTGTATTGACACAATTTAAGAATTTCATTAAAATAAGATTTTGATGAAAGACTTGGGCAAACCCAGAATATTTGGCATCAATATCTATATGGATAGATTAAGGCGCTAATATGGTTATGCCAGACATACAAATATGAGATATTGAAAGGTTTCAATATGGAAACAACAAGAAAGGTTCTTGCTGCATGGAAAGAATTGTATCAAGATTCAAGTGTTTCAACACTTGGTGAGTTAAATCACATGAAGATTTTGATCGATTATACCATGATATGTATATATCCAAAATGTCCTATGCTCTAAATGTTATGAGCACATACCATAATGATTCATAAGATGATCATTGGACGATAGTAAAGATATTCTTATGAGCTTTGGAAGAACTAAGAATATATCATGTATAAGTGACAAATAGTTAAAGGTAGTTCATTGTAAAGTGTTACATTGATACTATTTTTGTCACAAAATACAAATTAAATTTATCTCAATTTAGACTATGGGTGGCACAATGTAATGGAAAGGATGTTCCATGATGGATTTGGATGAGTTCCAAAGTTGAGACATTGTGACGGATACTACAACAAAAGGCTAAGTATATAACTGCTATAGTAGCAGCAAAGGAGGGCATTTGTGTTAAGTAGTTTGTTATCAAACTAGGTGTGGTTCAAAGTGGGCTAATACTATGAAGATATATTGTGTGACAATAATATCAACATATTTTAACCCGAGGGCATCTTACAAGCAGACAGTGAGCATTACTAATATTCTGGTATTAGTAATGAAGATGCTGCTGCCCATCTAAATAACTTGTAAGGCCACGCCACGCAGCCCAGCCTGGCCTGCGCCAGGGGGTGGTCTGGCCGCCTCAGGCACCCCCTCGGCCTCCCCTTCCGCCTATAAGATGCCCTCGGGACGAAAACCCTAAGTGCCTGATCAAAAATCCACGAAAGAGTCTGTAGCCGCCGTCATCTCCATCCCTAGATCGGGAGGGATCTGAAGCTCTTCCCGACACCCTGCTAGAGAGGGGAATTCACCATGGAGGCCTTCTTCATCACCATGCAAGCCTCCGGTGTGATGCGTGAGTAGTTCATCCTTGGACTACGGATCCATGTAGTAGCTAGATGGCTGGTTCTCCTCCTTTGTGCTTTCATGTCTAGATCTTGTGAGCTCCGTGTTAACGATATACGTGCATGCATGCCAACCGTCTCGTGTGTCCCTTCATTTTTCTCTGTTGTTGCTTCCTATCCTTAGTGCCTTCCGTTTTGTAATCAGCTAATTAAGGTTGAGTGGACATTAACTTGTAAGGCCACTCTAGGGGTTGTTCCTAGCTATAAATCAACACGTAATCGCCACCGAGATCAAGGTGAGCGTTCCACAAAACAAATATGGTATCAGAGCCTTCCCCTTCTATTTCCGTCTAGCAATCAACCAAGCCCATCCATGGCGACCTCCTCAGCCATCATCAGCATCAATCATCAAGTCTCCGAGAAATTAACTCGTGAGAATTTTCTCTTATGGCGTGCCCAAGTTCTTCCAAAACTCAAGGGCGCCCAGCTCTTCGGGTTCCTTGATAGTACCACGACGGCGCCGGCAAGGACCACCACCGTCGAGTCTTAGGTCGTGGAGAATCTAGTGTTTGCTCTATGGGAAGCGCAAGATCAAGAGATACTTAGCTATCTGCTGAATTCCTTGACCAAGGAAGTCCTCATCCAAGTGGCGACGTTGACGAGCTCCAAGGCTGTGTGGGATGCAATTGGGAGCATGTTCACATCAACGTCGCGCTCGCGGATTAACAACCTTCGCATTGCCCTCGCCAACGGCAGGAAGGGGAACAAGATAGTGGCAGCCTACTTCACGGAGATGAAGTCATACGCAGAAGAGCTCGCCACGGCTGGTAAGCCACTTGCAGAAGATGAACTCATCTCCTATATTCTAGCAGGGCTAGACGAGAACTACAATCGTCTTGGGTCGGCTGTGGATGCTCGCACAGAGGAGGTCACTCTCGACGAACTGTTCGCGCAAATGTCAAACTTTGACCAGCGCGCTGAACTTCTTGGCGGATCAACCATGGACGGCAATGGTGGATTCAAGTCATCTGCAAACTACTCCGCATCACGTGGTCGTGCACGTGGACGTGGAGGTCCACCTCGAGGTCGCGGCTATGGAGGCCGTGTCCGAAACCGTGGTGGTCGAACCCCGTTCTACAACAACAACAAGGGGGCATCGCCATCTCACAACAACTCACACGGGGGTGGTGTACAAGGCTCAGATCGAGCCAAGATCACCTGCCAAATTTGTGGCAAACCCGGCCATAGTGCGCGGGACTGCTGGTACCACCACAATGAGGATGAACAAGAAGAGAACTTCGTCAATGTCGCATCCTATGGAGTTGACACAAATTGGGTCATGGGCAGCAGAGCCACCAATCATGTCTCCAGCGAGCTTGAGAAGCTGTCCATCCGCGATAAGTACCGTGGGCAGGAACAAATCCACACCGCAAGCGATGCAGGTATGAAAATTAATCATATTGGTCATTCGGTTATTAAAACCCCCAAGAAAAAAATTCTATTAAACAATATTCTTCATGTGCCTGATGCCTCTAAAAATCTCCTCTCCATTAATCGTCTTACCATTGATAATCATGCTTATGATCAGGTCACGAGGAGGGTAATTTACCGAGGCAGGTGTAGAGGAGGTCTCTACCCATTGATTCCGCATGATATAACTCCCAATAAACAAGCCTTTGGAGTCACCAAAGTCTCTTCCTCACGGTGGCACAGTCGTCTTGGTCATCCGTCTTTTTCAGTCGTTGAACGAGCGCTTAGGAATAACAAGCTTCCTTTTCATGGAAAGCCAGAATCAGTGTGTGATTCTTGCCAGCAGGCAAAAAGTCACCAACTTCCTTATTCGATTTCCACAAGTGTTTCCACTTCACCTCTTGAACTTGTGTTTTCGGATGTTTGGAGGCCAGCTCCCGTGTCTGTTGGTCGACACAAATATTATGTGAGCTTTATTGACGATTTCAGCAAGTTCACATGGATTTATCTCATTAAAAAGATATCTGATGTCTTCAATGTTTTTCATAATTTCCAAGCACTCGTTGAACGCAAAGTTGGGAGAAAAATTCTTACCCTCCAATCTAACTAGGGAGGCGAATATGAAAAGTTAAATTCATTTTTTCAAAAAATTGGCATCTCGCATCATGGGTCATGCCCCCATGCCCATCAACAAAATGGTTCTGCGGAACGAAAACATTGGCATATCATAGAAGTAGGCATAGCACTTCTAGCTAACACCTCTATGCCATTAAAATTTTGGGATAAAGCTTTTTTGACTGCCACACATCTCATAAATATGTTGCCCTCAAAAGTCATTGATTTTCATACACCTTTTGAACGTCTCTTTAATAAAACTCCTGATTACACCGCACTTCGTGTTTTTTGGTGCACATGTTGGCCAAACCTCAGGCCCTACAATGCTCGCAAGCTATCCTTTCGATCTAAACAATGTGTGTTTATTGGATATAGTGCCACGCACAAGGGAGTAAAATGCCTAGATATTCCAACAGGCCGTGTCTATATTTCCAGAGATGTAGTATTCGATGAAACAATCTTTCCATATCAAGATCTTCATCCAAATGCAGGAGCTCAACTTCGCAAAGAAATTTTGCTTCTTCCTGACCAATTGCGTCCTTTTGACCATGGGGAGGATAATAACCGTTTTGATCATTTGGTTAATTCTCATACTACTAATCTTGTACCCAGTGGTGAATTTGCTGCAGAAAATGCAGGAGAAAACAGTGCAAATTTTGGTCAAAATCGTGACCTACAACCTCCCCTGATCGAGGTACATGCGCTTGAAGAAAACGACGTGCATGGGGAAGATCCCGAGGAAGATCTGTCGGGCCCAAGCACACCGGGCCAAAAAAAATCGCCTGGCAGCCGTGGATCCTAGACGTCCTCGCACGCCCGCGCGGGTGATCCTAGCTTGTCTTTGAGTGGGCTCGAGTAGCGAGGCATCAGGTGCCTCCGAATCTTCTGCAACGAGCAACACTGCAGTTCCTGTGCCTGTGCAGCACCGTCCTGTTACAAGACTTCAGCGAGGTATTGTACAACCGAGAAAATTGTACAAAGGTATGATACGATATGCTATGCTATCATCTATGGGTGAACCAGAAAATATTGAGGATGCACTTTAGGATAAAAAATGGAAAGAAGCCATGAACGAGGAGTATATGGCCTTGATGAAAAACAAAATGTGGCATTTGGTTCCACAAGAAGAAGGTAAAAACATCATAGATTGCAAGTGGATCTATAGGATCAAGAAAAAGGCTGATGGATCCATAGACCGGTACAAAGTAAGACTCGTGGCAAAAGGCTTCAAACAAAGATACGGTATAGATTATGAGGACACTTTTAGCCCAGTTGTTAAAGCTGCTACTATTCGTATTGCTTTGGCTATTGCTGTTTCCAGGGGATGGAGTCTTCGACAGCTAGACGTACAGAACGCGTTTCTTCATGGTGTTCTATAAGAGGATGTGTACATGAGACAACCCCCAGGTTTTGAAGAAAAGAAAACACCATTCCATGTTTGCAAACTTGATAAAGCTTTATATGGACTCAAGCAAGCCCCCAGAGCATGGTACTCTCGGTGAAGTTTAAAATTGCAAGAATTTGGTTTTGTGCCCTCTAAGGCTGATACATCCTTGTTCATCTATCACAAGTCTAGTCTTACAATGTTCATGCTTATATATGTTGATGACATAATTGTTACAAGTTCATCTGATGAAGCAATTACAGCATTGCTAAAGGATCTAGGTGCAAACTTTGCCCTTAAGGACTTAGGTGATCTACATTATTTTCTCGGCATTGAGGTGAAGAAAACAAGGAATGGTATTATCTTGACTCAAGAGAAATATGCAACTGATCTTGTGACTAAAGTAGGAATGGAAGCATGTAAAGCTGCACCTACACGTCTCTCTAACACAGAAAAATTATCTGCTTTGGATGGTGACCCATTGGGACAAGAAGACAACACAAGGTACAGAAGTATTGTTGGTGCACTTCAGTATTTGACACTTACTAGACCTGACATTGCTTTTTCAGTATATAAAGTATGTCAATTTATTCATGCACCTACAACAGTACATTGGACTGCAGCTAAGAGAATACTTAGATACATTAAGGATACTGCTAGTCTTGGTCTCACATTCATGAGATCTTCCTCCACCATGGTGAGTGCCTTTTTTGATGCAGATTGGGCAGGATGTCTTGATGATAGGAGGTCTACAGGTGGATTTGTTGTCTTTCTTGGACCAAACTTGATATCATGGTGTGCAAAGAAACAAGCAACTATATCAAGATCAAGCACAGAAGCCGAATATAAAGCTTTGGCAAATGCTACTATAGAAATAATATGGGTTCAATCAGTGCTTGCAGAACTTGGAGTTAAACAGGAACAATCTCCTTGTCTTTGGTGTGATAATTTGGGTGCTACTTATCTATCAGCTAATCCAGTATTTCATGCCAGAACAAAGCATATTGAAATTGACTTCCACTTCGTAAGAGAGAGAGTTACAAACGAACAACTGAGTATCAGATTCATACATTCAAAAGATCAAATTGCAGATGGCTTTACAAAAGCACTTCTAGTCAAGAACTTGCAAGAATTCAGGCGTAATCTCAACTTGAGCAAGTTGTAATTAAAGGAGGGTGTTAACGATATAAGTGCATGCATGCCAACTGTCTCGTGTGTCCCTTCATTTTTCTCTTTTGTTGCTTCCTATCCTTAGTGCCTTATGTTTTGTAATCAGCCAATTAAGGCTGAGTGGACATTAACTTGTAAGGCCACACTAGGGGCTGTTCCTGGCTATAAATCAACACGTAATCGCCACCGAGATCAAGGTGAGCGTTCCACAAAACAAATACTCCGTTCATGATCAAGATCATCTATTTGCAATTCTACATGTTGTGTTTGCGGGGATCCGATGGATATTGAGATGCTATTTCAGATTGATTATTGATTCTATCATGTCTTTGTTATTTGTGATCTTGCATGCTTTCCGTTGTTAGTAGCTATCTTGGCCAAGTAGATGCTAGCAACTGCAAGAGTTAGTATTTATGTTCGATAGTGGGTTCCTGCCTCTGGTAATCTGGGGAAGTGACAGAAATCTCTAAGGTACTAGATGTGATGTTGCTACTAGGGAGAAAATAACAATCCTTTATTCATAGAACAATCGTATTGTTTACTTTACATGCAATTCGTAAAGCAATAATCTGTTGCTTGCAACTTAATACTCGAGGGGGGTTGGATGATAACCTAAAGTTGGATTATTAGTCATAGATTCAGTTCGATGGCGGTCTATGTATAATGTTGTAATGCCCAATCAAGTCTCAAAGGAGTAAAGATAATTAGTATATGCATGTATTGCTTTCTCGGTGTTTGTCAATTACCTCGCTGTAATTTGTTCACCCAACATGTTATCTATCTTAAGGAGAGCCACCTCTAGTGAACTATGGATCCCAGTCCTTTTCTTTACATACAATCTATAAACTGTTACTGCTTTGTGTTTACTTTCTACAAACTATTACTTCTTTCTATTCGATACGTTTAATCCTTTGTTTTCAGCAAAACACGGTGAGATTGACAACCTCATCGCAAGTTGGGGATAGAGTTTTGTCGTTGTGTTGTGCAGGTCTCCACGTTGCTACTAGCACCGGTAGTGCACCCTGCCAAGGCTCACCTAGCAACACCTTTGGGGTGTTTCCTTGCTCCTACTAGTTCGATTAAACCTTGGATTCATAACTGAGGGAAACTTGCTGCTGTGCTCATCATACCTTCCTATTCGGGTTCCCAACGAGCTCTACATCAACACTGAGCCATCACCAGCCGCCAGCTGGAGATCCTCGAGCTACCTTGCACCGATCTACGATCGCAGGCTTAGGGATAATCGAGGCCGCTCTTGACAAAGAGCTGATGCCGGAGCCGAAGAAAAACAAGGCTCTAGTGAAACTCTATTCCTCACCCTCATCCAACAACGACAGTCACGATCTGTCTCGATGTCGCCGCTCACGGCGACACGACCACGACTACGACGCACATGATGACATCATGCAGCGCAAGATCGACAAGTCAAGGGCGCGACGCACCCGATCGACTGACTCATAAGACGAAGACGTGGAGCTCTATGGTGCCAGATACTTTAGCATGGCCATCAGGCAAAAGCAAATTCCTAAGGGGTTAAAACTCCCATCGGAGAACCCAAAGTTTGACGGCCTACAGGACCCGAAAATTTGGCTGGAAGATCACATCTCCTCTGTCAGGCTCCATGGTGGGAGTCGAAGCACAGCCATGCAATGCCTGCAGCTACAGCTGCAGGGCGCTGCCCGACCTTGGCTCAATAACCTCCCGCTCGGATCCATTCGCAGTAGGGACGAGCTGGTCTACAGCTTTGTGTGCAACTTCAAGGGCACCTACAAAAGGCCCGCATCAATCGAAGAGCTGAGATGTTGCTAGCAAAGGTCGGGCGAGTCGTTACGCTCATACATCCAGAGGTGGTCCATCATCAAGAACTCCGCGGAAAATATCTCGGAGGACCGGGTAATTGACGCATTCAACGGCGGCATTTGTCGCATAGAGCTCAGGGAGGAGCTGGGCCGCTCGATGCCCAAAACCATTGACCACCTAATGGAAATCGCGAATCGGTGGGCAGATGGAGAGGATTCGGTGAAAAATCGCGTTCACTCCAATGATGAAGCAGAACTCGAATGCAGACGCGATCGCCAAAGCAAACATCAAATGTGCATCTACGATGACCGCGATGACGTCAACATGGTCGCAGCTGGCTACGCCGAAATATGCGACGACAACCGCAACAGCGGCTACCACAACGGTGGACACCGCGACTCCGGGAAAACTATGCAAGTATGGCAGCGCCGCACTCGCGACGAAGCACCCACAACATCCATTGAGGATAAGCTCTCCGGGCCATGTACCGTGCACTTCTACATCGACATGCATGACATCAAAAAGAAATCCAGCCACCTCCTCAAGGACTGCCACGAGTTCCTCAAACTTCATGAGGGTCTAGCTCGGATGAATCGTGACGAGGTCAACAGGGGCTACGGAGCCACCCCAGGCGTTGTGGCACATGGAGCTCCTCCAACACCACTCGGACCACCGCCACCCGTAGCTGCACCTCACCAGCATCACGGAGGCGAGCCGTACCCACGAGTCATGGGCACCATGATGATCCAAAAGGGCCGCCCCTCCAACCGGGTACAAAAGGCCATCACTCGCCAAGTCAATTTGGCGACAAACTCACCACTATCCACCACTGAGTACCTCAGTAGAAGCGACTCCTGCATCACCTTCGACAAGCGTGACCACCCGCGCCAAGTACCTCGTCCAGGCCATTGTCCCCTCGTACTCGAGGCACAAATTGGAGGCTTCGACATGAGCCGCGTCTTCATGGACGGCGGAAGCAGCATTAACCTCATGTTCGCAAGTACCTTGCGAGCAATGAGGATCCTTTTGACCTGCCCAGAGGTCTCGGACACAACATTCCACGGCATCATCCCAGGCAAGGGTGTATATCCCCTTGGTAAAATCAACCTCGACATCATTTTCGGACGCCGAATTTTTTTCGACACGAGCGCATCGACTTCGAAGTCGTCGACTGGCCCTCACAGTATCAATGCATCCTCAGATGTGTCGCTTTCGCCAGGTTCATGGCAGTGCCGCACTACGCCTACCTGCAGATGAAAATGCCAGGCCCCAACGGCACCATCACAATCAACGGGAGCTTCGAGAGGTACGACAGTTGCGACAGGGAATTCAACAGAATTTTCTAGTAATTTGGCATGCAGGAAGAGCTCGCAAGATTAAAGGAGTCGATAGACAACAGTCTGCCTCCCCTGAGCCGGCCAAGTTCACTGTAGCACCCCGGTAAAATCACTACTAGAAAATCGCGTGTTGTTTTTATTTTTGTACATCATCATGACCGCATGCTCATGTCATCATACCACATTGTATTTGAGCATCATCATGATGTTCATCATGCCACCTTGCATGAAACATATAATTAAATTATTGCATTTAAGTTGTCTCGCTTGTATTTGGTTCTTACTAAATTGTATTTGACATTTGCATTCGTCTCTCTTTATTTTTATCCTCTCTCTATTTTATATCTAGTAGATGCCACTTGTGTTGGAGCCATAATATCATTTCTTTTGAGTTTTGCAAATTCTATTTTGTAAATGCCCAAATTGAGCTGGGGGCGTAATATTTTATTTCTATCTATTTGGATTCGACTTTTATTCAACTCCTAAGTCTATCCATAAGGTTCCGTTGATCTTGTACTCCACCTTGTCCCCTCGCTTTTAATCATATGCAATATGTGATATTGCATGCCCCATCTCACTCCCCTCTTTTAATTCTTTTCCACCCAAATCTATTTGTACCATATCAAGTCTTTCTCTTGTGTTATGCCTCTCACTTATACACACACACATAAATCAAGGCCTATTTATCCTAGCTACTAGCTTGCTAATACCGATAAAGCTAGGAAGCTCACCATCGATCTATCAACCGGGTCTACGTGGCCCTAAGCAATCAACCAACAAGCAAGCTTGCCTATCGATCGGCCACCTGATCAGAACCCTGCTCTAAACCTTGCACCACGTGCACTTTTTCTGAACCTGAACTGTCCCTCTGTTCCTCTTTTTCCTCACGCCGCGCGGCGACCGCACGCACACGCCGACCTCGTGACTCCACCGCCTGACTGCCTCGCGTGATCCTTGTCAAAAAGGCAAAGAGAGCCCCTCTCAACCACTTCCTCTACTTCCTCCCCAACCAGATCTCGCTGTCCCCTCCTTTTCTTCTCCATCGCAAAACTCGCCCGTGGCCATGTCGACTGCGCCGGGCACCTTGCACCGCTGCAGACCTGCTGCCTCCGGAGCCGAGCCACCATACCAGGAGCACCGCGTGGGACACTTACGTCGCTTGATGCCCAGCACTCAAAGCGGGACCGCCTGCTGTGTCAACACGATCGACACTGAGCCACGCGGACTCCACAGTCACCACCCCGTCTACGTCTACTTCCTCTTCGGCCTCCACATCTTTGCCAAGGACTGCATCAATCCTCTGTGAGCTAGCCTTCCACCCCATCCTCTTCACCCTCTAGATCTTCCCCTATACCACGATGCTTCACCGGACGTGCATCATCTGATCGCCACCGAACTCCGTCGCCCACTTTCCGACGTCACCACCTTGTCCTCTTGCCTCACAAACATCTGGCGCACCTCCAGCATGGCTTCTCGGTCAGGCAGCAGCACCAGCGCTTCCTCTCCGTGCGATGCCCGCGCCGCTCGCCGTCGGTGTCGTCATATGTCATGCATGCACGCGCCACCCTCCTTTTACCCTCTGAAATCGTCAAGTTTCCGACTAACTCCGCTACCCCCAGCCTCAGTTAAGCACGCAACCCTCTTCCAGGTGTATCCAGCTCCCGCCATCACGAACTATGTCCAAATTGGAGCACTTTGCTGCTTGCAATCATCATCCGAAGTTCGTCAATTTCACCATCCCTTGCTGTTGTTTTTCAGACATTAGTCTAGTTCAGTTGACAGTCGCTCCGCCTTGTTTCTGCCTGTGTTCCTGAGCACGAATATGTTATCTCCGCTGCTTCCAGCTTGTGTTCATCAAGTGAATCTCATCTCGATGGTACCAGTTCGCATCTGCGAGCAATACATCTCCATATTGGGTCCCAGATCTCTCGTTATCATCCTCCAAACTTTTGCGTTTTTCACTGTCAATGCTATCGGAAATTCAGAAACACTTGTAGTGTATTCAGTTAACTTCGGCCGCACAGACCCCTTAAAAATCTCGACGGATCCTATGTGTATATCTAGCAAGCCTTGACCAGGTGGTTCACCAATCGATCCTCAAGATGTAGGTCAGGAGTTCTTGCAACCGATCTGTTGAGGGCAAACCTCTAGGGTGGCCCGATCTTTCATGATTCCCTTTCAAATCAAGGGTGGAGTGCGGGGGGAGGAGGGAAGGATGAACACGACGAACACACGCACGAAGAACGCGATAGACACACACACGCAAACCCGCGATAAAACACCAATAGCTCACACCGGCGGTGCCCGGGCCGGCGCAATCCCTAGGATCGGCGTCGGGCGGAGGACTCTCTCTCGAACCGGCACAGCGAGATGGGAGACTCGGTGAGATCTAAATGTCTAGGCAAAGGAACACCAATGCCTATGCCTTGTACAACGCAGAGGCACGATGCAAACTCCAACGAGGTTTGGGGATATTGGTGCTCCTTAGTCAAGGAGCATGAGGCAAGAATTAGATAGATCCACAAAGGGGTTTCCACTAATTCTAATATCAAGCCTAGGGTTTACAATGTAGGTGGGGGTCTATATGTAGGCCAGCCACAAGTTTAGGGGTAATTCAGGCATTAAAGTAGAGTTCTGGGCGAAGTAGAGGGGTACATGGGCCATAGGGCCCAGCTAGGCTCGCATGCCCATCGCTTGGGCCGGACAGTCCGGGCCGGCTAGGCCGGACAGTCCAGGGTGGCCGGACACTCCGGGTGGTGTCCGGGAAGTGTCCGATTTGACCTTCTGAATGTCCACGCCAGGTTCGGGCTCGGGCAGGCCGGACACTCTTGGTAGAGTGGGTCGGACACTCCGGCCCTGGCAGCTTCAGGACAGGTCCAGCTTCAGGGCTCGTGGGTCGACACGGCGGGGGCTCGTACCTGATGATGCACAAAGTAGTGGTTGAAGTAGCACGCCATCCAAGGAGGTATCGAATTGGCACGAAGAGAGGAGCGAGTTCACCTTAGCTTGGAGGAGTTTGGCTCGGGCACGAGTCATGGGTCCACTTGGGGGACTTGTTGGTGTAGATGTAGAAGCGTCCATAGGACGGGCTGCATCAGCTCCCCCCCTTGGGAAAGAGTCGTCCTCGACTCTTCATGGATATCATCTTGAACATCTCCATGGTAGGGTGAGAGATCCTTGACATTGAATGTATTGCTTGCAAGGTACTTGGAGGTCGGGATGTCGATGATGTAGGCGTTGTTGTTGGTTCGTTTGAGGACCTTGAAGGGACCATCTCCTCTTGGCTTGAGCTTGGAGTCACGTTCCTTGGGGAAGCGGTCCTTGCTTAGGTGTATCCACACAAGGTCACCTTCTTCAAATATCATCTCCTTATTGTCCTTGTTTAACCTTGAAGCTTGGCGAAGGACTTGTTGTTCGATAATTGCTCTTGTTTCTTCATGAAGCTTCTTCATAGCTTGTGCGCGCTTCTCGACGTCCATGTTTGTGCGCTCATGGAGAGGTAGTGGTAGGATGTCGAGCGTGGTGAGGGGCTCGAAACCATAGACGATCATGAATGGACTCATCTTGGTTGTTGAGTGCTTGGCTCGATTGTAGGTGAACTCGGCATGTGGAATGCATTCCTCCCAATCCTTCAGGTTTTTCTTGACCAACACACGAAGGAGAGTTCCGACGCTTCGGTTGACAACTTCGGTTTGGCCATCAGTTTGAGGATGTGATGCGGATGAAAAGAGGAGCTTGACGCCGAGCTTGGCCATGAGGGTCTTCCACAAGTAGCTCATGAATTTGACGTCGCGGTCCGAGACGATTGTCCTTGGCACACCGTGAAGACGGACGATTTCCCTGAAAAACAGATTTGCAACATGTGAAGCATCGTCGGTCTTATGGCACGGTATGGAGTGTGCCATCTTGGAAAAACGATCCACAACAACAAATATAGAATCATGACCATGCTTAGATCTAAGCAATCCTAACACGAAATCCATGCTAATGTCGGACCAAGGTGTATGAGGAATAGGAAATGGCATATAAAGACCATAGGGATTAGCTTGCGACTTAGCTTGAACACATGTCGTGCATCGTTGAACGTAGCGCTCCATGTCACGCTTCATCTTGGGCCAAAAGTAGTGATTGGAGAGCATGTCCAATGTCTTGTCGCGACCAAAGTGACCCATATGGCCTCCACCATGAGATTCTTGGAGAAGCCAAAGTTGAAGCGACGACTTTGGAATGCATAGCTTGTGTTTTTTTTAAATAAAGCCCTTATGCAAATAGAAATCATCAACTCCCTTGTCATTGGAGCACTTTGCGAAAATTGGTTCAAAGAATGGGTCGGAAGCATACAAAGATTTTATTTCCTCAAGACCCAACACGTTGATTTCAAGTCTCGTAAGAAGGCTTGTATGTTTGCGAGACAATGCGTCCACAACTACATTATCTTTGCCCTTCTTATACTTGACAATGTATGGAAAAGATTCCATGAACTCAACCCACTTAGCGTGTCTCTTGCTCAAGTTAGCTTGGCCTTTGAGATATTTCAACGAATCGTGGTCGGAATGTATGATAAATTCCTTGGGCCAAAGGTAGTGTTGCCAAACTTGAAGGACATGAACTAAGGCAAAAAGCTCTTTGTCATAAATCGGATAGTTAAGGCGAGCACCATCAAGTTTTTTGCTATGGTAGGCTATAGGACGTCCGTTTTGCATAAGGACTCCTCCAATGCTAATACCACTAGCATCACACTCTATCTCAAAAGTTTTTGTGAAATCCGGTAAATCAAGAAGAGGTGCTTCAGTGAGCCTCTTTTTAAGTTCATCAAAAGCTTTTTGTTGTGCTTTGCCCCACACGAAGGTGACATTCTTTTTGGTCAATTCATTAAGGGGACAAGCAATGGTTGAAAAGTCTTTCACAAAGCGACGATAGAAACCGGCCAACCCATGAAAACTTCGGAGTTCACTCACATTTGTTGGTATGGGCCAATCTCATATGTCCTTTACCTTGGAAACATCAACTTCAATTCCCTTCGAAGAAACGACAAATCCAAGAAAAATCAACTTGTCTTTAGCAAAAGTGCACTTGGGAAGATTAGCATAAAGCTTTTCATGTCGAAGTATTTGCAAAACTTCCTTGACATGTGCTATATGGTCCTCAAGTGATTTGCTATAAACAAGAATATCATCGAAATAGACAAAAACACTTTTTCCAATGAGAGAACGCAAGATGTGATTCATAAGGCGCATGAAGGTGGATGGGGCATTTGATAAACCAAAGGGCATAACTAACCATTCATAGAGACCAAGTTTGGTCTTGAAGGCGGTTTTCAACTCATCACCTTCAGCCATGCGTATTTGATGGTAACCACTACGAAGATCAATTTTAGAAAAAATAGTGGCTCCACACAACTCATCAAGCATGTCATCGAGACGTGGTATGGAATGTCGATAACGCACGGTGATAGCATTGATTGGATGGCAGTCCATGCATAACCGTAATGTATCATCCGTCTTTGGAACAAGAATCATGGGTACGGCACTTGGACTAGTGCTAACTTGGATCAAACCTTTGGAGACAAGTTGGTTGATTTGACGTTCGATCTCCTTTGTCTCCTCCGGGTTCGTGCGGTAAGCGGCGCGGTTTGGAAGTGGTGCACCGGGGATGAGGTCGATGCGATGTTCAATGCCGTGAAGAGGAGGTAGTCCATGTGGAAGCTCCTCGGGGAATACATCCTTGAATTCCTGCAAAACATTCATCAAATATGGAGGAACATTGGTTAATTCATTAGTTCCTTGCGCTAGTCCCTTGCAAAGGAGGACATAGTGCAAGATGGATGGGTTGTTCCGAACATCTCTCATCTCACTTTTGGTTGCAAGGAGAACACTCTTAGTTTTTCCACTCGAATTTGGCTTGTGGCTCTCACTCACTATGAGGTGGTTCTCTCTCTCACCGCTCTTCTCACAAGTAGGTGTTGTGCTTTGCGTCCTCGCTAAAGCCTTTGCATTGTCCGCAATTATTTGGCTAGGAGTCATCGGTTGCAAAACACATGTTTTGTTGAGCCATTTGAAGGTGTATATATTGGTGCGACCATCATGTTGAGCAGCCTTGTCAAATTGCCATGGTCGACCAAGAAGCATGTGGCAAACTGTCATAGGAACCACATCACACTCCACCGTATCTTTGTAAGGACCAATGGCGAAGGAGACCGATACGGTATGCTTGATCTTCACGGTCCCTTGGTCACTTAGCCATTGCACGTGGTAGGGGTGCTTGTGTGGATGGAGGTTGAGGTTGAGCTTCTCACACAACTCGGTGGTAGCAAGGTTGTGACAACTCCCTCCGTCAATGTTCACCTTGATAGATTTGTTGTTGATGTCGGCTCGTGTTTGGAAGATATTGGAGCGTTGGTCTTCATGCGCTTGTGCTTGAGTGGTCAAGATCCTTGTGACGACAAGCGATGGACTTGCGTCATGTTCACACAAGAGGAGTTCTTTATCATCTTCCACTCGTTTCCTTGCCATTGCTTCCTTGACATGGGCATCGAACTCATCTTCACTCAAGTACTCTTCATCACCATTGTCATGGATGAACAAGACTTTCTTGTTTCCACATTCGGCCGACTTGTGTCCTTTACCTCCACACTTGTAGCATTCACCGTTGAAAGGTGTATCACTCTTTGCTTGCTTGCCATTTGGTGGCAGTTTTCCTTGAGGAAGTGTGGTCTTGAAGGAAGGCTTGGCGGTACTTGAGGAGCTACCATTTAAAGTTGTTGGTGTAGGGGTTGAAGCTTGCTTGTAGGTGAAGTACGTCTTGGGCTTGTTGTACTTGATATCCTCTTGCACTTAACGTTCAGCCTTTGTTGCAATGTGCACAAGCTCAACCATGGTGTTGTATGTTTGGAACTCGACGATGCGCTTGATTGGGTGATTCAAGCAATAAGGAAACATGTCATTGTTTGCTCCATGCGCTCATCATGTTGGCGCGAATCAAGTTGAGTTCCATTTCCTTAAAGAATTCTTCCACGGTCTTTGTTCCTTGACGAAGCGCTTGAAGGTTGTTGAAGAGGTCACGCGTGTAGTGTGCGGGGACGAACCGGGATCTCATGTGAGCCTTCATGTCATGCCAAGTTGTGATTGGCGGCTCTTGTCTTGCATCACGAGCAACTTGAACTTGTTCCCACCAAAGGTTGGCGTAATCATCAAACTCTAGCGAAGCCATGGCGACCATCTTCTCGTTGCTATAGTTGTGCATGCGGAAGATCTTGTCGACTTTGAGTGCCCACGAGAGGTATTCTTCAGGGTCATTGGATCCGATGAACTTGGGCATTGTGAACTTGAGCTTGCCAAAAGTTTCTTCATCGTTGCGGTCATTGCGACGAGCTTGGTGACCTTGTTGATGATCTTGTAGTTGGGGAGGTGGAACTTGGTTCTCGCATCCTTGTTGCGGAGCTTGCTCTTGATATTGTGGTTGAGGAGGATCTTGCTCTTGCTCTTGGCACGGTTGTTGACGTGGTTGAGGTGCTTGGGCCTCATGGTGGCGAGGGTGTGGAGCCTCTTGATGCAGTTGATGACGAAGAGGAGGCTCGTTCCTTGGTTGGTGATGTTGTTTAGGCACATGGGCCTCACAGCGAAGAACATGGTCATGAGCCTCTTGACGTGGTGGGTGTCGCTCAACTTGTATCACTTGACGCTCCAAGTTTTGTTGATGTGGAGGAGGCGCCTCGTGATGACAATGGTGTCGTTGTTGACGTTCATGACGTTGATGATGAGGGGGAGGATCTTGAATAGCTTGACGTCGATGACGAGCTTGATTCTCCAAGTTGGAGTCATCACTTGTTGTGTCACGTATGTGTCGCGGTCGATGGTGGTAGACTTGCGGTTGCGGTTGCGGTTCCTCTTGTGGTTGCTCTTGTTGAATCACTAGTGCCCTTGCGTGATGATGGTGTGCTTCTTGCCTTGCTCGTGGCCTTGAAGAGAGGTCACCGTCATAGCTTGACGTTGCGGCCAGCCGTGGGGAAGGTACATAGTTCGAAGAGATTCCATCTTCAACCACGGGGGCATCATTGCGTCTTTGAGCACTTTGATGCAGATCTTGTGGAAGAGGTGCATGACGATGCGAAGAACTTGCCGAGCTTGATGAGCGTGATCGTGGTCTTGCCATGCCATCGATGAGGCGTCGAAGATTGTCATTTGTTTCAGCGACGGAGCATTGAAGCGCTTCATTTTGGTGGCTGAAGTTGTGATGCATTGCATGCATTTGTCGTTCGAGGTCGTCGAAGCGGTTGTCAATGTTCTTGAACTCGGCTTGCGTCTCGCCAAATTGTCCATCCTGTCGCGTCTCAAGGGCTTGGCAACGTTCACGGAACTCTTGTCGAACGATGAAGTGACTTGCACGCGTCATGTACGGACCTTGATCTTCTTCTTGGGGGGGGTGGTTGGCTCATCTCACCGTGTCTATCCATCATGCAAAACACACAAGTATTGTATATGGAAGTGGAATATGGTGGTGTTAGCCTTGTACCTCACCTTGGGGATTGCACCAAACTAGAAACCACAAGTGAGAGCTATTAGCGTGCAAAGTGGAAATGCCAAGAAAACTCACACTAACTCTCAAAAGCTTGTTGGTGGTAGGTTAGGGTTGTGGAAAGCCAAAGAACCAACCAAAAGAAAAGGGATAGTCAAAAGTGGTAAAAATCCAACAAAACTCAAGTCAAAGGCGAAGGTCAACAACTCAAAAGGGTGACGGGAACCTACGACTATGTACACACACGTGGAGAAAGTTGGGATTGACACGACTATGAAAATGAGCAAACAAAATGTCCTAACGCAGACTAAGATCGTTGTCGTGCCAATGCAAGGAGAGACCGTGGCTCGTTTGCAAAGAGGAAAAGTGAGCAACAGATTTGTGCACTTGCCTTGGGCGCTCTTCTTTCTCTCTTGCTTACAAGCTTTGAGACTCTCTTTTGCAAGGGGAGACTATTTTTCTTTTGCTTTTTCTTTGTATTTTTTTTCTTTTTCTTGCTCTCCCTTGATGCTACCTAATCACACTTGATATTGCTCTTTCACTCTCACTATCCAAGGACAAATGCACAATGCTCAAGCAAACACAAGATGAGACACTCTCATGGGATAGGTACACACAAAGGAAGATGGGGGTTAACAAGGTGACGCAAGTTATACCTTCTTTGATGATGAACTTGGCGTCGGTGGTGCGAGATGATGTTCATGGTCCGTGGTGTCGATGAGCACGGAAGTTGATGATGCGGAAGCTTGCTGGTACTTGCTGACACGCACACGAGACACGAGCAAACAAAGGAGATTAGCCAATGCGAAAAATAAGGCAAAACAGTCAAAACAGGCGTTACAGCCGGACACTCCGGTCTGTCTGAGCCGGATACTCCGGTCTGGCCAGACACTCCGGTCTGGCCAGACACTCCGGTCTGGCCAGACACTCCGGTCTGGTTTGACCGGACACTCTGGTCGGGCCGGAAACTCCAGTCGGTATGAGCCGGACACTCCGGCGCGGGTTTCCTGCTCGTGTTCTTGAGCGGAAATCCCCGCCTTCGGGCCTCAAATCCGCGAAAAACTGGCCAAATCGGGCTGGGGAAACGCAGGATAAAGCTGGACCAACTCCTGAGACAAGGTTTGGTCGGATCAAAACCACAAATAACACTCCAAATCAAGAGATCGATGCAAAGGCAAATATGGGCTGTTTTTTGTGGGGATTTTCGAATTTTTGGTGGATAGAAAAAAATTTGTGGGGGAAATCATGAGCAACGAAGCTCTTGATACCAATATGTTGAGGGCAAACCTCTAGGGTGGCCCGATCTTTCACGATTCCCTTTCAAATCGAGGGTGGAGTGTGGGGGAAGGAGGGAAGGATGAACACGACGAACACACGCACGAAGAACGCGATGGACACACAAACCCGCGATAAAACACCAATAGCTCACACCGGCGGTGACCGGTCCGGCGCAATCCCTAGGATCAGCGTCGGGCGGAGGACTCTCTCTCTAACCGGCCCGGCGAGATGGGAGACTCGGTGAGATCATGACGTCTAGGCAAAGGAACATCGATGCCTAGGCCTTGTACAACGCGGAGGCACGATGCAAACTCCAACGAGGTTTGGGGATATTGGTGCTCCTTAGTCAAGGAGCATGAGGCAAGAATTAGATAGATCCACAAAGGGGTTTCCACTAATTCCAATATCAAGCCTAGGGTTTACAATGTAGGTGGGGGTCTATATATAGGCCAGCCACAAGTTCAGGGGTAATTCAGGCATTAAAGTAGAGTTCTGGGCGAAGTAGAGGGGTACATGGGCCATAGGGCCCAGCTAGGCTCGCAGGCCCATCGCTTGGGCTGGACAGTCCGGGGTGGCCGGACACTCCGGGTGGTGTCCGGGAAGTGTCCGATTTGTCCTTCTGAATGTCCACGCCAGGTTCGGGCTCGGGTAGGCCAGACACTCCGGGTAGAGCGGGCCGGACACTCCGGCTGCGCCGGACACTCCGGCTTGAACCGGGCGGACATTCCGGCTCTGGCAGCTTCATGACAGGTCCAGCTTCAGGGCTCGTGGGTCGATGCGGCGGGGGCTCGTACCTGATGATGCACAAAGTAGTGGTATGAAGTAGCACGCCATCCAAGGAGGTATCGAATTGGCACGAAGAGAGGAGCGAGTTCACCTTAGCTTGGAGGAGTTTGGCTCGGGCACGAGTCATGGGTCCACTTGGGGGACTTGTTGGTGTAGATGTAGAAGCGTCCGTAGGACGGGCTGCATCACGATCGCCCTGGGTTTATCCTTTTTCTTGCCTAATATTGTCTGTCCGCGGCGTGCGACAGTGCCACCTCTGAAGAACACCATGACCTGCATCTATTCGACAGTAAACACCCCAGCAGCATCCCTATGCAATTTCAAAAACAACATGTGTTTCCTTTCTTACAACAAATGGTAACTAGCCCTGTGGCTAGCTCCAATTTCTCCACCCATCGATCCCAAATTCAAATCTCAGCCTAAGTATTTCTTTAAATCCCCGTCTATTCTATATATATATATACGTATATGCTATTCCCAAATTTGCTCGTCCAGAAACACTCCACCGCCGGCCCAGTACATGAGGTCCAACCCATTTATTTTTCCTCTGTCTATTCCTTTTTAATTTTGGATTAATTATGCAAATCTGTTTTTTATTTTGTATCTTTTAAACTACAACTCCTTTGGAAATAAGTTATATATGGAATCTGATCATAAAAATATGAACAACATGAATGTACCATTCTTACATCTGTTTACATCTTTTATCATTTGGATTAGCCATAATTTGCATAACTCCTTTATTAAGTAAACATATGGAATATGTGGGATGTTGTTATAGATTGCTCCTATTTCATTTAATTTTGATGTAGCTCACCCATGCCATGTTTTACCATGCTAATAATATTTAATTTGTGGGAGTAGATAAGCAACTTAAACCTTCTATTTAATTATCGGGGTCCCGCTAATTGCATCACATGTTTGTCATGTCATACATCATACATGCATCATGCCCAATCTTCTGCCGTAGTATTAAATAGCGCATCTAATATTTCTTTTAGTGCTTTGGTTCTTCGCGGATTAGGCTGTTGAGTGGACACAAGTATCGACAAGTTCTTCAAATAATGTATCTCCAGCAGTGTTTCCCAGGCGATCATCTCCCCTTTCTACCTATTTTGCTTTTATAGTCTTTATTCCTCTTGTTGATCTATTGCTATCCGTGTTGCGATGCTTTAGTTTCTATGCACCATTTATACTCCTTGCAGCCCTAAATTGCCATGGACACATCCTATTTCATGTGGTTTGATAGATAGTCGGTCTTGCGAGTCATAGTTGCGTGCTTATGTGTTGTTTCGTGTCGTTGTCGTTCCATCGTTGACGGCAAGTTGACACATGATAAATGGTGGAGATGCTTAATGATGGAGATGCTTAATGGTGGAGATGATCATGACTTTAAATACAACTATTAAATTGCTGGGAATAGATATAACTAATACAGAGGCATCGGTGGGCAATAGATGTTATTTGGTTCTTTCACGCTCACTTGTGTCCTGTAGAACCCCGAGTACTTGATACTTGTTGTTTGACTATCGCACTATCCGCATTTGGGACGATGAATCCCCTTAGCCAGAGCTTGATTCATATCTTATTTCTTGGGGCCACAAAGTAGTTTGGGGCTTTATTACTATCATGTACTTATGCCATGCTTTACTGCTTTATTTACGATTGTGCATGGAGCACCTGTATTGTCTTGGAACGTGGAATGTTTTCGCGGTTTCGACAAGCCCAACCACACTTTTGGGTTCCTAGTCGTTTATAGCCATTGACACAAACTCTAGGTCCGTCTCGAAGCCGGCCAACTTCGTTGCGGGTAGCTTAGTGGGGTGGACCCCTGAAATCTTTTATGAATCATGTGATTGCTTTGTCGTGAAAGCCTCGTTGGGTTTTGCTTTGGTTTTTCTGAGGTTGATCGTGTGTGTATTGCTATTTGTGCACCCCTGCAGGGTAAATCTTTCTGAAAGCCGTGTCCGCGGTTATAGACGACTTGGAGCACAGTATCTCGATCATAGACAAGAATAACTAAAGTAGTGCTATCAATTTGACTTATATGTGACTAGTAATCAGCTTCACTACAATGGAATGGATAATAAAAGTTCCAACAACTGGTGGAACTGGGGTGTATCGTGTCATGTTATACCTGCCTAGTAAGTATCGCAACCCCAATGAAATGAAATAAAAGTGCCAACAACTGCTAGGTTTGGGATGTCATATGCTAATTGTATCTGACTAGTAAGTACTGCAACTACAACTGAATGGTTAACTAAAACATCCCACTACTTATGCTATCAGGATGACTCATGCTGTCTATATCTAACTAGTAAGTGCTTCAACTATAATGGAATGAATAAAACTGCCAACTGTGTGAGTTCCTCGGTTTGACTTCCTCGTTTGGTCTCGAGGGGGAATACTAGGATGGGTATGATTGGTGTTAGTATCTGGTTGGTCCCGACTAGGTCTCTCTTATCCCTCTCTAATAGCCGACAGTTGCATCGAGTCTCTATAGGTTGTTTAGTGCATGCCGCGCTGCCGCTTTAGTCCACCATACCTATGTAAATGGGGCTAAGAGCCTTGAAGAATAACCAATGGCTTCCATAACCCTGCCCAGGCCAAGCCGTGGCCTGCGACAGTGCCACCTCTGAAGAATAGCATGTCCTGCATCTATTCGACAGTAAACACCCTAGCAGCATCCCTATGTGATTTCAAAAACAACATGTGTTTCCTTTCTTACAACAAATGGTAACTAGCCCTGTGGCTAGCTCCAATTTCTCCACCCATCGATCCCAAATTCAAATCTCAGCCTAAGTATTTCTTTAAATCCCCGTCTATTCTATATATATATATATACGTGTATGCTATTCCCAAATTTGCTCGTCCAGAAACACTCCACCGCCGGCCCAGTACATCAGGTCCAACCCATTTATTTTTCCTCTGTCTATTCCTTTTTTACTTTTGGATTAATTATGCAAATCTGTTTTTATTTTGTATCTTTTAAACTACAACTCCTTTGGAAATAAATTATATATGGAATCTGATCATAAAAATATGAAGAACATGAATGTACCATTCTTACATCTGTTTACATCTTTTATCATTTTGATTAGCCATAATTTGCATAACACCTTTATTAAGTAAACATATGGAATATGTGGGATGTTGCTATAGATTGCTCCTATTTCATTTAATTTTGATGTAGCTCACCCATGCCATGTTTTACCATGCTAATAATATTTAATTTGTGGGAGTAGATAAACAACTTAAACCTTCTATTTAATTATCGGGATCCCGCTAATTGCATCACATGTTTGTCATGTCATACATCATACATGCATCATGCCCGATCTTCTGCCGTAGTAGTAAATAGCGCATCTAATGTTTCTTTTAGTGCTTTGGTTCTTCGCGGATTAGGCTGTTGAGTTGACACGAGTATCGACAAGTTCTTCAAATAATGTATCTTTAGCAGTGTTTCCCAGGCGAGCATCTCCCCTTTCTACCTATTTTGCTTTTATAGTCTTTATTTCCTCTTGTTGATCTATTGTAATCCATGTTGCGATGCTTTAGTTTCCGTGCACCATTTATACTCCTTGCAGCCCTAAATTGCCATGGACACATCCTATTTCATGTGGTTTGATAGATAGTCGGCCTTGCGAGTCGTAGTTGCGTGCTTATGTGTTGTTTCGTGTCGTTGTCGTTCCATCGTTGACGGCAAGTTGACACATGATAAATGGTGGAGATGCTTAATGGTGGAGATGATCATGACTTTAAATACAACTATTAAATTGCTGGGAATAGATATAACTAATATAGAAGCATCGGTGGGCAATAGATGTTCTTTGGTTCTTCCACGCTCACTTGTGTCCCGTAGGACCCCGAGTACTTGATACTTGTTCTTTGACTATCACACTATCCGCATGTGGGACCATGAATCCCCTTAGCCAAAGCTTGATTCATTTCTTATTTCTTGGGGCCACAAAGTAGTTTGGGGCTTTATTACTATCATGTACTTATGCCATGATTTACTGCTTTATTTACGATTCTGCGTGGAGCACCTCTATTGTTTTGGAACGTGGAATGTTTTCGCGGTTTCGACAAGCCCAGCCACACTTTCGGGTTCCTAGTCGTTTATAGACATTGACACAAACTATGGGTCCGTCTCGAAGCCGACCAACTTCGTTGCGGGTAGCTTAGTGGGTGGCCCCCTGAAATCTTTTATGAATCCTGTGATTGCTTTGTCGTGAAAGCCTCGTTGGGTTTTGATTTAGTTTTTCCGAGGTTGATCGTGTGTGTATTGCTATTTGTGCACCCCTGCAGGGTAAATCTTTCTGAAAGCCGTGTCCGCGGTTATGGACGACTTGGAGCACAGTATCTCGATCATAGACAAGCATAACTAAAGTAGTGCTATAAATTTGACTTATATGTGACTAGTAATCGGCTTCACTACAATGGAATGGATAATAAAAGTGCCAACAACTGGTGGAACTGGGGTGTATCGTGTCATGTTATACCTGCCTAGTAAGTATCGCAACTCCAATGAAATGAAATAAAAGTGCCAACAACTGCTAGGTTTGGGATGTCATATGCTAATTGTATCTGACTAGTAAGTACTGCAACTACAACTGAATGGTTAACTAAAACTTCCCACTACTTATGCTATCAGGATGACTCATGCTATCTATATCTAACTAGTAAGTGCTTCAACTATAATGGAATGAATAAAACTGCCAACTGTGTGAGTTCCTCGGTTTGACTTCCTTGTTTGGTCTCGAGGGGGAATACTAGGATGGGTATGATTGGTGTTAGTATCTGGTTGGTCCCGACTAGGTCTCTCTTATCCCTCTCTAATAGCCGACAGTTGCATCGAGTCTCTATAGGTTGTTTAGTGCATGTTGTGCTGCCGCTTTAGTCCACCATACCTATGTAGGCGAGAGCCGCCGAATTCTAGCCTCGCCGTGTACTGGCCTCAGTACTGACGCTCCTCTTTTTCCTTTGCCCTTTGTCGGCACCCCTTTTGTTTTAGCAGGTTTGAGATCGACGTCGTTAGAAGGGTTACCCTTCCGGCTTGGCCTGGGCAGGGTTATGGACGCCATTGGTTATTCTTCAGGGCTCTTAGCCCCATTTGCATCTGTACTCGGATGTTGTATCGTTTTCAAGGTGATTTGGATCTTTGTATTGTATATATGTATTCTTGACTCATGGTGTTGTTATTGTATATCTATTCTATGGGTTCCATCGTGGACTATTGTGTAATGGTATTACTTTGTTTTCCACCCGCACGAAAGTGCCTGGTGGGCATCTTTGAATCGTTTCTATGCGGGTTTAGCAGGAACCGCTAAAACTTGCATAGGGCCGATTCGAGGGTGTTACAGAGTGGTATCAGAGCTCAGCAGTTACGATACCCCACTAGTCCAGCCTATAGGATAACCTAGCTAACGGCCGATGTATAGTGTCAAAACTATTTTCGAAAATCGGTTGGATAGATCCGATTAGGTCTGATTTTACTCCTTATTCCTATGCTGTTCTCCTCTTATCTTCGTGTGTTTTGAATCTATTCTCTTACCTTGCTCCGAGTCCAGGATTTCTCGTGGTTTGGATTTCGTTGTACCTTCAGGGTTTCTCTTTCTTCCTTTTATAACTGTGGAACTACAATCATCAATCTGCATCTCGTTTGTTGTACCTTTTTATCCAATCTTTTTGGTCCTTGAACTCTTTATCCATATGTGCCCCTTGATGGATATCCGAATCGTTGAAAAACATTGTGAGAAGGATAAGCATTGGTGAAGTTGGGGTATACCTTGAGCATGTGTTGTTCATGCCAATGGAACCATCACGGCACCTAATCATTATGTCTTTACATACGAATTCCTTTGTATCTTCCGGCGTTTTCAACACGACACCATCATCTATGAAGAGCCTGCATCGCCCCTTTGTTCCGAACATCGCTTGTGAAGATCTTCTGTTTGAAATCCGAGAGTTGGTTGCATGATTCTTTTGTTCATGTACAGAGTAATGCTTCGAGTGCAGGATGGACTAGCTACCATAACACTACTCTTATCATTTGCTCTTGTACGTTGAATGGTGGATTAATGCGATTTTACTCCATCCATGGAAGTTAAGTGGCCTTATCTTTTGAGACCTTTACCTACATCTTTGTTTCTCCGGAGTGTTCTCTCAACGAACATGAGCAACAACTCCTTGTTGGTGGTGTCGCCGATTTCAAGATGGAGCAAGAATCTTTGTTAGTGGTGTCGTGAGGACCTATATGAAGCGAGAAGATTCAGATCGTAAGACTTCTTTCCCGTACCAGGAGGCGGATCTCGAGGGCGAGATCCATTGTTAGTGGTGTCGAATTGTAGCACCCGGTAAAATCACTACTAGAAAATCGCGTGTTGTTTTTATTTTTGTGCATTATCATGACCGCATGCTCATGTCATCATGCCACATTATATTTGAGCATCATCATGTCATCATGCATCATCATGATGTTCATCATGCCACCTTGCATGAAACATATAATTAAATTATTGCATTTAAGTTTTCTCGCTTGTATTTGGTTCTTACTAAATTGTATTTGACATTTGCATTCGTCTCTCTTTATTTTTATCCTCTCTCTATTTTATATCTAGTAGGTGCCACTTGTGTTGGAGCCATAATGTCATTTCTTTTGAGTTTTGCAAATTCTATTTTTTAAATGCCCAAATTGAGCTGGGGGCGTAATATTTTATTTCTATCTATTTGGATTCGACTTTTATTCAACTTCTAAGTCTATCCGTAAGGTTCCGTTGATCTTGTCCTCCACCTTGTCCTCTCACTTTTAATCATATGCAATATGTGATATTGCATGCCCCATCTCACTCCCCTCTTTTAATTCTTTTCCACCGAAATCTATTTGTACCATATCAAGTCTTTCTCTTGTGTTATGCCTCTCACTTATACACACACACATAAATCAAGGCCTATTTATCCTAGCTACTAGCTTGCTAATACCGATCAAGCTAGGAAGCTCACCATCGATCTATCAACCGGGTCTACGTGGCCCTAAGCAATCAACCAACAAGCAAGCTTGCCTATCGATCGGCCACCTGATCAGAACCCTGCTCTAAACCTTGTACCACGTGCACTTTTTTTGAACCTAAACCGTCCCTCTGTTCCTCTTTTTCCTCACGCCACGCGGCGACCGCACGCACCCGCCGAGCTCATGACTCCACCTCCTGACTGCCTCGTGTGATCCTTGTCAAAAAGGCAAAGAGAGCCCCTCTCAACCACTCCCTCTCCTTCCTCCCCAACCAGATCTCGTTGTCCCCTCCTTTTCTTCTCCATCACAAAACTCGCCCATGGCCATGTCGACTACGCCGGGCACCTTGCACCACTGCAGACCTGCTGCCTCCGGAGCCGAGCCACCGTACCAGGATCACCGCGTGGGACACTTACGTCGCTTGATGCCCAGCACTCAAAGCGGGAGCGCCTGCTGTGTCAACACGATCGACACTGAGCCACGCGCACGCCACAGTCACCACCCCGTCTACGTCTACTTCCTCTCCGGCCTCCACATCTTTGCCAAAGACTGCATCAAGCCTCGGTGAGCTAGCCTTCCACCCCATCCTCTTCACCCTCTAGATCTTCCCCTATACCGCGATGCTTCACCGGACGTGCATCATCTGGTCGCCACCGAACTCCACCGCCCACTTTTCGACGTCACCACCTTGTCCTCTTGCCTCACAAACATCCGGCGCACCTCCAGCATGTCTTCTCGATCAGGCAGCAGCACCAGCGCTTCCTCTCCGTGCGATGCCCGCGCCGCTCGCCGTCGGTGTCGTCGTATGTCATGCATGCACGCGCCACCCTCCTTTTACCGTCTGAAATCGTCAAGTTTCCGACTAACTCCGCTACCCCCAGCCTCAGTTAAGCACGCAACCCTCTTCTAGGTGTATCCAGCTCCCGCCATCACGAACTGTGTCCAAATTGGAGCACTGTGCTGATCGCAATCATCATCTGAAGTTCGTCAATTTCACCGTCGCTTGCTGTCGTTTTTCAGACATTAGTCTAGTTCAGTTGACAGTCGCTCCGTCGTGCTTCTGACTGTGTTCCTAAGCACGAATATGTTATCTCTGGTGCCTCCAGCTTGTGTTCATCAAGTGAATCACATCTCGATGGTACCAGTTCGCATCTGCGAGCAATACATCTCCATATGGGATCCCATATCTTTCGTTATCATCCTCCAAACTTTTGCGTTTTTCACTGTCAATGCTATCGAAAATTCAGAAACACTTGCAGTGTTTTCAGTTAACTTCGGCCGCACAGACCCCTTCAAAATCTCGACGGATCCTATGTGTATATCTAGCAAGCCTTGACCAGGTGGTTCACCAATCAATCCTCAAGATGTAGGTCAGGAGTTCTAGCAACCGATCGCCCTGGGTTTATCCTTTTTCTTGCCTAATTTTGTCTATCTGCGGCGCGCGACAATGCCACCTCTGAAGAACAGCATGACCTGCATTTATTCGATAGTAAACACCCCAGCAGCATCCCTATGCGATTTCAAAAACAACATGTGTTTCCTTTCTTACAACAAATGGTAACTAGCCCTGTGGCTAGCGCCAATTTCTCCACCCATCGATCCCAAATTCAAATCTTAGCCTAAGCATTTCTTTAAATCCCCGTCTATTATATATATATATACGTATATGCTATTCCCCACAAACACTCCACCGCCGGCCTAGTACATCACGTCCAACCCATTTATTTTTCCTCTGTCTATTCCTTTTTACTTTTGGATTAATTATGCAAATCTGTTTTTATTTTGTATCTTTTAAACTACAACTCCTTCGGAAATAAGTTATATATGGAATCTGATCATAAAAATATGAAGAACATGAATGTACCATTCTTACATCTGTTTACATCTTTTATCATTTGGATTAGCCATAATTTGCATAACACCTTTATTAAGTAAACATATGGAATATGTGGGATGTTGCTATAGATTGCTCCTATTTCATTAATTCTGATGTAGCTCATCCATGCCATGTTTTACCATGCTAATAATATTTAATTTGTGGGAGTAGATAAACAACTTAAACCTTCTATTTAATTATCGGGATCCCGGTTCCGCTTAATATTGCTTAATTTCATCACATCTTTGCCATGTCATACATCATACATGCATCATGCCCGATCTTCTGCCGTAGTATTAAATAGTGCATCCGATATTTCTTTTAGTGCTTTGGTTCTTCGCGGATTAGGCCATTGAGTTGATACGAGTATCGACAAGTTCTTTGGATAATGTATCTTCAGCAGTGTTTCCCAGGCGAGCATCTCCCCCTTTCTACCTATTTTGCTTTTATAGTCTTTATTCCTCCTGTTGATCTATTGCTATCCGTGTTGCGATGCTTTAGTTTCCGTGCACCATTTATACTCCTTGCAGCCCTAAATTGCCATGGACACATCCTATTTCCTATGGTTTGATAGATAGTCGGCCTTGCGAGTCGTAGTTGCTTGCTTATGTGTTGTTTCGTGTCGTTGTCGTTCCATCGTTGACGGCAAGTTGGCACATGATAAATGGTGGAGATGCTTAATGGTGGAGATGATCATGACTTTAAATACAACTATTAAATTGCTGGGAATATATATAACTAATATAGAGGCATCGGTGGACAATAGATGTTATTTGTTTCTTCCACGCTCACTTGTGTCTCGTAGGACCCCGAGTACTTGATACCTATTCCTTGACTATCGCACTATCCGCATGTGGGACCATGAATCCCCTTATCCAGAGCTTGATTCATTTCTTATTTCTTGGGGCCACAAAGTAGTTTAGGGCTTTATTACTATCATGTACTTATGCCATGCTTTATTGATTTATTTACGATTGTGTGTGGAGCACCTATATTGTTTTGGAACGTGGAATGTTTTCGCGGTTTCGACAAGCCCAGTCACTTTTTTGGGTTCCTAGTCGTTTACAACCATTGACACAAACCCTGGGTCCGTCTCGAAGCCGGCCAACTTCGTTGCGGGTAGCTTAGTGGGGTCGCCCCCTGAAATCTTTTATGAATCCTATGATTGCTTTGTCGTGAAAGCCTCGTTGGGTTTTGATTTGGTTTTTCCGAGGTTGATCGTGTGTGTGTTGCTATTTGTCCACCCCTGCAGGGTAAATATTTCTAAAAGCCGTGTCCACGGTTATGGACGACTTTGAGCACAGTATCGCGATCATAGACAAGCATAACTAAAGTAGTGCTATAAATTTGACTTAATATGTGACTAGTAATCGGCTTCACTACAATGGAATGGATAATAAAAGTTCCAACAACTGGTGGAATGGGGTGTATCGTGTCATATTATACATGCTTGGTAAGTATCGCAACTCCAATGAAATGAAATAAAAGTGCCAACAACTGCTGGGTTTGGGATGTCATATGCTAATTGTATCTGACTAGTAAGTACTGCAACTACAACAGAATGGTTAACTAAAACTGCCCACTACTTATGATATCAGGATGACTCATGCTATCTATATCTGACTAGTAAGTGCTTCAACTATAATGGAATGAATAAAACTGTCAACTGTGTGAGTTCCTCGGTTTGACTTCCTCGTTTGGTCTCGAGGGGGAAATACTAGGATGGGTATGATTGGTGTTAGTATCAGGTTGGTCCTGACTAGGTCTCTCTTATCCCGCTCTAATAGCCGACAGTTGTATCGAGTCTCTATAGGTTGTTTAGTGCATGTTGCGCTGCCGCTTCAGTCCACCATACCTTTGTAGGCGGGAGCCGCCGAATTCTAGCCTCGCCGTGTACTAGCCTCAGTACTGACGCTCCTCTTTTTCCTTTGACCTTTGTCGGCACCCCTTTTGTTTTAGAAGGTTTGAGATCGACGTCGTTAGCAGGGTTACCCTTCCGGCTTGGCCTGGGCAGGGTTATGGATGCCATTGGTTATTCTTCAGGGCTCTTAGCCCCATTTGCATCTTATCCGTACTCGGATGTTGTATCATTTTCAAGGTGATTTGGATCTTTGTACTGTATATCTGTATTCTTGACTCATGGAGTCGTTATTGTATATATCTGTTCTATGGGTTCCATCGTGGACTATTGTGTAATGGTATTACTTCATTTTCCACCCGCACGAAAGTGCTTGGTGGGCATCTTTGAATCGTTTCTATGCGGGTTTAGCGAGAATCGCTAAAACTTGCATAGGGCCGATTCAAGGGTGTCACCCTATCTGTCCTTCGACCTGTCGGTGCACACGAAGAAAGTCGAGGTCCACCCATCGGTCCCGGCCAAGACAACCCTCATCGCCAACAACTTGAGTCCCGCATAGGAACTCACGCTCGTCGAATTCCTCCATGAGCACTGGGAAATATTCGCCTGGTGTCCAGCGGACATGCCAGGAGTTCCCAGGGAATTCGCCGAGCACGCACTCAATGTCAACCCAGACGCAAGGCCAGTCAAACAAACAATTCGGCGACTGTCTGAACCAAGAGCAAAAGCGGTCGGAATGGAGATCAACAGACTCCTCGATGCCAACTTCATACGCGAGATCAAGGAAAGCACTTGGCTCGCTAACACGGTGCTGGTGCTTAAAAAGACACGGATATCCTGCAGATGTACGTGGACTTCACCTCCTTGAATAAGCACTGCCCAAAGGACCACTTCTCGCTACCGCGAATAGGCCAAATCATCGACTCCACCAAGGGATGTGAGCGCCTCTGCTTCCTCGACACCTACTCAAGCTATAATCAGATTCGAATGAAGGAGGAAGATCAAGAGAAAACGGCGTTTACAACACCTTTTGGTGTGTTCTACTATAACACAATGCCCTTCGGGCTAAAAACGCTGGAGCAACCTATCAACAGTGCATGCAGGCTTGCCTCAAGAACCAATTTGGCCACAACATCCAAGTCTATGTTGATGACATCGTAATCAAGACCAAAGAGGGAGCTTCACTAAGCTACGATTTACGCGAAACCTTCGCCAACCTCGACCGCTACCGGATCAAGCTCAATCCAGACAAGTGCGCCTTCGGCGTACCATCTAGATAACTACTCGGTTATCTCATCTCCGCGAGAGGGATCAAGGCGAACCCGAAGAAAATAAAAGCCATACTGGCCATGGAGAAGCCGAAGAACATAAGAGGTGTCCAGCAGCTGGCTGGGCGAATCGCGGCGGTCAGTTGATTCATCAGCCGAATGGGAGAAAAGGCACTAATCTTCTACCAACTTCTCCGCAAAGCTGACAAATTCGAGTGGACCAATGAGGCACAGGAAGCATTCGAAGATCTCAAGCGTCTACTGTCCACCTCACCTATACTGGTGACCCCACGCGAAAGGGAACCACTGTTGCTGTACATCTCCGCCACCAACCAGGTGGTCAGCACGGTGCTGGTGGTGGAACGAGCCGGGGAAAACAAGGTCCACGGGGTATAGCGCCCAGTCTACTACCTCAGTGAGGTACTCACTCCAACAAAGCAGCGGTACCCGCACTATCAGAAGCTGGCGTATGACATTTTCGTGACAGTCAGGCGACTACACCACTACTTCCAGGAACACACAATCGTGGTGCTCAACGATGCCCCCCTTGGACATATCCTCAACAATCCTGATGCCACCGGACAAGTCGCGCTTTGGGGAATCGAACTGTCTCCACGAGACATTACATATGAAAAGTGCGACGCAATCAAGTCACAAGTTCTCCCTGACTTCCTAGTGCACTAGATGGAGAATCAGCTCCCTGAAAAACCAGATATGTCCTACCTCTAGACAATGCACTTCGACGGATCCAAGCGAAAGGACGGAGCTGGCGTAGGTGTCATACTAAACTCGCCCCAAGGAGACAAGATGAAATATATTCTGCGAATGCAGTTCACCGCCTCCAACAACGAAGCTGAATACGAGGCCCTGTTACATGGGATGAGGATGGCAAAAGCCTGCGGCGCAAAGAGGCTCATAATATACGGCGACTCCAAGCTGGTCGTCAACCATACAATGCACGAGTGCGACGCACTGAACGACAATATGATCGCCTACCGCAACCTCTACGACACACTCAAAGGGGACTTTGACGGTTGCGATCTGCGGCACATAGGCCACGAAAGCAATGAAGAGGCAGACGCACTCGCCAACATTGGCTCTACCTGCGCCCTCATACCACATGGGGTATTTCTTGAGCGCATCTGCGAACGCTCCATCAAGCTAAAGACCGTAGAGAAGAAAACAAGCGCAACAATGGACTCGGGGGCTGCGCCGCCCAATGAGCCAATGGCACTCGACGACCTAGAGCTTGACACAAGACTCGAAGGACCAATGATTGTCATGATGATCGACCCATCTTGGACTCAACCATACATCACATACCTTCTCAGCAAGAGGCTATCGGACGATCCGACTGACGCACGGCACATTGCATGGCAATCCAAAGCATTTTCTATTATTAACAACGAACTATACAAGCGCAGCATCACAGGAGTACTCCAACGATGCGTCTCCAACGCTGATGGAAGAGTTGTTCTCCTCGACATCCATGAAGGGACTTGCAGGCACCACGCCGGCAGTCGCGCCCTCGTCGCCAAAGCTATACGAGCTAGATTCTATTGGCCTACAGCGAAGCGTGATGCTAAGGACATCGTCCAAAAATGCAATGCTTGCCAGCAATTCGAGGACAAACCACATGAACCTGGCGCGGAGCTCCGGCCAATTCCATTGGCCTGGCCCTTCGCGCAATGGGGGCTCGACATGGTCGGTAAGCTCCCAAGGTCCTCGCAAGGAGTCTATGTCTACCTCTTGGTCATAGTCGACAAATTCACCAAGTGGATAGAGGCCATGTCGGTAACTAACCAGTCAGGAGCCAGCACAGCAAAGTTCTTCGAGTCCATCGTCTATCGCTTCGGAGTACCACACAGCATCATCACGGATAACGGGACGAACTTCACCTCCAAGGAGTTCCAAGGATTCTACGAGAAACTGGGAATCAATGTAAGCTATGCCTCCGTAGCTCATCCACAGACCAACGGTCAGGTCGAAAAGGCCAACGGGCTCGTCTGCGGCGGAATCAAGAAGTGACTCCTTAGGCCACTCGAACAAGCCACAGGATGCTGGCTAGACGAGCTGCAATCCGTGCTCTGGAGCCTACGCACGACCCCAAACAGTGCCATGGGATACACCCCGTTCTTCATGGTGCATGGTGCCGAAGCAGTGCCACCGCGAGTGGTCGCTTACAGCGAGCAGGAGTCAACAATTGCACTCGAAGACTCCGTCGACCTCCTCGATGAGGCATGGGAAATCGCCGCGGAAAGATCAACAATCTACCGATAGAACCTGCGCAACTACCACAGCAGAAGGCTACGCCCCAGGTCCTTCGTCGAAGGAGACCTGGTCCTGCGAATGAAACAACAAGGGCATCTCAAGATCGAGTCCCCCTAGGAGGGACCGTACGTGATTACAGAAGTAATCCCAGGTGGCGCCTATCGCCTTCAAGATTTCGAGCCAGGAGTCGCATACTCCAACCCCTGGAACGTCGCGCAGCTGCGGTGCTTCTACCCTTAGTCGTCTTTTATTTTTTACATTGCAAATAAGGCTATTCAGCCAAGGTTACTTAGCCACACATTATACCTCATCCTATCCTATGAATAAATAAAGCTAAGTGCCCCAAACTCTGCGTTCTTTTATTCATTTTTTGTAATTTATCCTCTCGGGGGTTGTGCCACCCTATACACATATGTTCTACGAACCAACGCGACATCCTGAGTAGCTGACGCACTAATCGAACCCTTGGCAAACACCAACCCAGTTGCAACACACCTGACAGGTTGGCAAGGTGCCGAGATAAGCACAAGTCAGGCTAACGAAAGGGAATCGCATAGTGCAACGCACTTGCAAAACATACGAGCTAAAAAACTCTTTATATACATCAATGTCAATCAATTATACACAGCATATATATATGAACTTTACAACATGATACATTGCAAATGTATCTATAATTTTTGATGTTCCATGCTTGGTTTTATCCACTTTCTTTTGTTTTGTCCACACTTTGGAGTACTCATCAAGACTATTTTCTGGCGCCGTTGCCGGGGAGCATAGCTTTATTTATCAAGTCCACTTGGAATCACTATTGTTCAAGCTAAGTTTATTTTCGCCTTGTTTTCTTGTTTCTTTATCAAAAATACAAAAAAAAGTAGTTCCTACTCTAGTTGTTATTTTCGTTGGTCTGTTATTGTCTTGCTTTATCATGCTTGTTGTCAATGGTTGGTTTCTTTGAAACTGAATCTTATTGGCAAGGTGGGTTCACGGAAGATCAAAAATATTATTATAAGGAACACCGCTTGTCACAAAAAGGGAAACACTTATGGGAACAAATTGATAAATTGTATACCATTGCTAGAAACGTGTGCTCTACTTATAATGTTACTTATTGTTGTGATAAATCTCGTTGCAGAAAGAGGTATAAACACCTCCCTTTTCAATGTGAGTATAATGATAATGATACCATATCTTCTTATGCTAAAGGATTTTATGACTTTTATGATGCGGAACAAATTGAAGAATTTATTGCTTGGAAGGGTGCTTTTGAACTTGCTAGTTTGCTTGAAAATATTGATGATTCACCTTACAAATATGAGGTTTATGGTATACTTAAATTTTGCTTTGATAATTACAAGGATGAAAATGGCTATATTCTTGAATATATTAATAGATGCTTTCCACAAATGGAAGAGACTAATGCCTTGCAGGATCCTATGGAAGAAAATATTGATGAACCTGAAATCTCATTAGATGAAAAAGAGGAGGAGAGTGATGAACAAAAGGAGGAAGAATGGATTAGCTACCCATGCCTACATTCTAATGAGAGTAACTCTTTATCCCTTAAATTATTTGATTGTCCTCCATTCTTACTAAAGGAGGATGAATGTTATGTTCCTGAGGATTCTTTTGAAAATGTTTATAATAAAGCTCTAGTGCTTGTAGATCATGAAGAGCATGCTTTATGTGATAGTTATATTGTTGAGTTTATTCATGAGGCTATTGAAAATTATTATGAGAGAGGAAAATATGGTTGTAGAAGTTTTGATGGTATTGAAACACCTCTCTATGTGCTGAAAGTTTTGAAGTTACTCTTGTTTTATCTTCCTATGCCTGTCACTTTGTTCTTTGTGAATTTATTTCCATACATGATTCCTATGCATAGGAGGTGGGTTAGACTTAAATGTGTTTTGAATTTGCTTCTTGATGCTCTCTTTTACTTCAACTCATATTTCTTATGTGAGCATCCTCTCAAACTGTCATGCCTGAAGATTATAATATGTCTATTATTCTTGGGAGACCTTTTCTTAAATACTGCAGGAGCTGTTATTAATTGTAATCAAGGGAAGGTGACCTTAAATGTTAATGACAAGGAACATACTATCTATTTCCCCAAGAAGATTGATAGGACTTATGGTTTTCAATTCAATTGAACATGTTGAGGGCATTCAAGTTCGAGAAATATATTGTCCCATACCAAGAGAAAAATTTGAAACTATTATGATTGGGACCATTGCTATCAAGGTTGAGGTAACATAATCATTAGTGGAATACAAAGTTTTGTCTCATATGAAATTGTTTTGGTAACAAGACCTGATCAACCTTGTTAACAAAAGGATTTCATTGAACAAAACAATGTTTTCACCATGATTATCTCCGCTTACTTCTATTCTATCCATTTTAGTTTTTGCTTATGCCTAACTGAAAGGCGTTAAAGAAAAGTACTTATTGGGAGATAACCCAAAAGTATTAGATGAGTCTTGGAAGTTATTACTTTAGTAATAACCGCTCCTTATCCTTTTTATTTGCTTTTTGTGCCAAGAGTAACCTCTAATGAGAGAGAAGTAATGATTGGGAAAGTTGTTGTTCCGAAACAGATTTCTGTACTTCATCGTAAAAATTCGTGTAAAATCTTTGTACATCGTTTTGAGGCGTGAATTTTTGTGCTTCTGACCCAGGCTGTTATCTAACTTTCGTTAGTTCAACACTTTTTGATTTCAGCAACAGAAGGTCTTCAAAAAAATTCGTCTTTACCTGCTGGTCTGTTTTGACAGATTTCTGTCATTATTTGCATTTGCTTCTTGTTGGTTCCTTTTTGAGTTCTGTTGGAGAATTGAGCTTTTTGAGGGAAGTGCTACAGTATCTTGTGTTTTAATGGAAGTTTTATTGGTGTTGTAACTGAACCTAAAGACCTATTATCTTGAGTTCACTAATGTTGCTAATAAAGATTGTGTGAAGTTTTGTATGAAGGAAAAATTTCAGGTGTATCGAAGGAATGAGTAATGAGATGAAGGATGGACTAAATCTCAAGCTTGGGGATGCCACATGTGTCACCCCAAGAAATATCCAAGAAGTACAAGCATCAAATCTTGGGGATGCCCAAGGCATCCCCTTCTTCATCAATAAAAATCTCAGGTTTCTTCCAACCACTTCATTTTTATTGTTTCATGCACAGTTGTGTTGTTCTTGGAGCGTCTTATTTTTTGTTTTTCATTTTGGTTTTCATTTTCTTGGTTTTCTTAGTTTGCTGAATAAATTGGTTGGACCTCCACTTTCATACATTGGTGTTCAAATAGTTTGGTTTGGTTTGGAAAAGAGTAGGAAAGCTCATGCTTAAGTGGTAAACAGAGCTTGTTTTTGACTATGGCCTATGCTTTGTCATGCCATGCTTGATATTTTTTTGGCTTTATGCTTAGTATTCTTTGTTGTAGCATGACTTGTTATAAACAATTGAGATTTCTTAATGTGCCTTGGATGAATCATGCGTTGTTTTAGCATATTAAAGCATAGTATAGTGGTATTCTCCTTTGATGCTTTATTTGGGTTGACTTGGCACATGCTCACACCATGTTATGACTATCCCAAGTCACCATAAGCCTTTATGATCCTTTAGTTTTCAACTTGTAGTATCACTCTATGCTTTGATCAATGATGTTTTGTCGCTCTGCATGATTATGGCCATTATTTCTCTCTCGTTTGTCGCTCCCTTACTATTGCTAGCCTTCACTTCCACTGAGTATTTTACTCATGTTTCCAACTCCCTTAAACCAAATATTGCCAAAGTGTCCACCATACCTACCTATTAGCATCATTTGCTACTTCGGTGCATATGCAATATGCCTTGTTTTCTTCTGAATAAAATGTTTGCTTGTTATGAGAAAGTTAGTCAGTAAAGCTCTCATGAACTTGATGGCACACCTTATTTTCAGCACTTAATAAACCTGAACCATTGTGACTCTCCATGAAAGTTATATGCTTGCAAATTATAGGCTGGGGATTAGCAGAATCGTGTTGTCACGGGGGACGCTTTCAACACTTGTAAATATATACCCAGTTGATACCTTGCTCTTTTGTTTGCGGATGTCGTCGGTGTGAAATAAAAGGGGAGCTTGTAAGTCCATGGAGTTCTGTATGTGTGTTAGAGAAATGTCTGGGCCACTGGTCTAATCCATGCTGACATGGTGGAAACCTGCAGCGTAACCATAATGATATCTATGAAGCATTCTTATTATAAAAAGAGAGAGAGATGGCTATTGAGAAAAACAAGAAAAAAAGAGATTTATGAAAAGAGGAAAGAGAGAAAAAAGCACCATTTTCCCATGGTAAATAAGAAGATTGCTGAGATACTCATTGTCTGCTTGCCTTGTCATTTTGATATGGGGATTCTTATGTATCATCGGGCAAGGGGTACCCCGTTGGCGGTTCTCTATGGTACGCACATATTTACGATGACAAGAACTTACCGATAACTAAAGTTGAGTAGCATGAGGAGCGACCCTCGTACTCAAGGGACATGGGATTTTCAGTTTATAGTCTGTCAAGCATATAACTCAGATTGGACCTAACTTTCACCTTAACCACATTAAAGATGCTTATGATAGGGGAAATGAGAGCTAAAAGCTAGTGAGTATCATACTTTCAGCATTTGGAAGCCTTTCAAACTTTTCAAAACCTATTCATTTGTGAGTCTCCACACATTCTATGAGCACTTTCTTGAGAGCATAGTGGCAATTCTTAGTTCTATGTGCACTGTCCCAAGACTTGTTGATTGATGCATACCTTGATATTGCTTGTTCTAAACTATTTGTATCTAGTCACTCTTGTAAACTTCGAAGGTGTCCTATGCATTTATGTTTGCTACTCTATGAGGGACAAGCTGAATGCCACTATGCTATGTTTTCTGTATGTGAAACAAACAAACGTCTTGCAAAGCATTGTTATTCAGGAATCTTTTGTTTGTGCCTTTTCATGTTGCATCATATTTTCTTTGTCTTATTGCTAGAACTTTGTCTTTCATGTTATGATTGAAGTACTATGATCCCAGCTTTGAATGTTTTACAAATGCTTTGATCAAGTTTATGATGGTGCATGTCACCTCAAAAATTATTCTTTCTTTTATCACTTACCTACTCGAGGACGAGCAGGAGTTAAGCTTGGGGATGTTGATACATTGCAAATGTATCTATAATTTTTGATGTTCCATGCTTGGTTTTATCCACTTTGTTGTGTTTTGTCCACACTTTGGAGTACTTTTCATATGATTTCTTGGACTAACCTATTAACAAGAGCCACAGTGCCAGCTGCCTGTTTTCTGCTGTTTTTGGTTCCAGGAAAGTTAGAAAATGAATATTCTCGGAATTGGACGGGACAAAAGCCAAAGTGCCTATTTTTCTGGAAGACTCGCGGAGCCAGAATACGAGACGGATAAGAGCCAGGGGTGGCCACACCACCTGGTGGCACGGGCCAGGCCAGGCCGCGCCAGGGGGTGGTGTGGGCCCCCCAGGCACCCCCTCGGTCTCCCTCTTCGCCTATAAAAATCCTTCTTACCTAAAAACTCCGGGGGGTTCGACGTTTTTCCAAAAGGAGTTCCGCTCCGCCACCACCACCAGATTCCACGAAACAGCACCAGAAACTCCGTTCTGGCACCCTGTCGGGACAAGGAATTGGAGGAGATCATCGCCATCATCATCACCATCGCTTCTCCATCGACCATCCATGTTTCCCCCATCTATGAGTGAGTAATCTCCCGCTGTAGGCCATGGGGATGGTAGGGATTGGATGAGATTGTTCATGTAATGGCATCAGATTGTTAGGGCATGGTGCCTAGTATCTTTTATTAGTGCTTTATGACTTTGTGGCGACTTGTTGTGCTTAATGCTTGTCACTAGGGCCCGAGTGCCATGATTTCAGATCTGAACATGTTATTGATTCATTATGATAGTATTGTTTTTGGTCTTATCTACAAGTTGTATACACACGTTGTTGTCCAGAACCAATGGCCCTGAAGTGACAGAAATCGGGATAACTGGAGGGAATGGCTTTGATGTGAGGATCACATGTGTTCACAGAGTGTTAATGCTTTGCCCCGGTGCTCTATTAAAAGGAGCACCTTAATTGCCAGTAGTTCCCTTCAGGCCCCGCTGCAAACGGGCTGGCAGGACAAAAGATGTTGTGCAACTTCTCATTGCGAGCACGTATGACTATATATGGAACACATGCCTAGGATTGTCCAGTACTTGGATGCTTTATCTTATTTATCTACAATTACCCTATGTTCTGATTGCTATGTGAATTGTCTTGTCCATGCAACGCCCGTCCATCCATCCCTATGCCCTACCGCACTCTAATCCCACTGTTCACTGTTATTGTTACTACTGTCTTTACTTTACTACTGTTGCTACTTTGCTATTCCTACTATAAAAATGTTGCTACTGATAAACTGCTGTGAGCAAGATTGTTTCCAGGTGCAGCTGAATTGACAACTCAGTTGTTAAGGCTTATAGATATTCTTTGGCTCCCCTTGTGTCGAATCAATAAATTGGGTTTCACTTCCCTCGAAAATACTGCGATGCACCCCCTATACTTGTGGGTCATCACAACACTGGTGCAACTATGTGCAGGATACAAACTAAGCTACTATTGCAACAAAAGAACGTTTGTTTGCTCCTCGAAGAAGTCAACAATTTCCTCCGCTGGGCGATCCACCACCTGGTAGTGAGGAACCATGTTTCAGGTTGAACCTGATGGCGGCGCTGGCGGTCCAGTGGCAACCACTGCAACATCCACATCAGGCCTGTGCAGTCGCACCAGTGATAGAGCAGTCTTGGCACCAGCCACTAACTGTTGGCGTACACACTCGCGGACTGCACTCAAGTCTCGAAATTTTGCAAGAAGGGCTAGCAGGCTCGATGGAACGACGTCTAGTGGGAACATCGTCTGATAAATATTCCTTAAGCAAGATTGCGATTTCTTCAGGAAGTGAAGCACTCGCGAAGCACGATCCTGCAGGGTCACCAGTGCGATTGCGCGATCATGATCCACCCAGAAGTACCCACTCACCTAAAGCTGCTCTTGGGTCAGATCATTCATGCAAATGGCAATCCTGTCCTTCTCATCTTGTGGATGGCGTGCACTGACAACTATACCAAGCAAAGGCAAAAGTATGAAGACAATGAACTACCACGAGTGGCTACAAGAAAAGATAAGGAAGCAGAAAGCTAACACTTGAATTGGTCGCCCAGCTGCGTCACCTCCCCTAGCAGATATTGCTCTCGGGCGGCGGCCTTCTCCGCCCTCGACTTTCATACATCCGCGTTACCACGGAGCAAGGGTAGTTCGCGCTCCAACTACTTCATGCGGTCACGGAGTCGCGAGAGCAGAGAAAGCTCATCCACCCTTGAGCGCGACTGCGCTAAGGTATCATCAGTGGATGGCATATTCTAAGGTTCACTCGAAGGACCACTCGACGTGCCCTATCACAAGCCAAGCAAGAGATAATAAGAAGACTAAAGCAATACATGGACAAAAGACTTGAATGCATTCAAGCATAATAAAGTATCAACAGATACACTTGCCAAAGGCATGTTCCAGACAAAAGAGACAGGGTATTAACTATTACAGATATGACTACTAAGGAGCAACTGGCTTGTTCGACTTAGACTTCGGTTTTGGGGGCCTCATCGAGTCTGTGGCAGTATCAGATGCCACGGACTTCCCGCCGGCCCCTGACGCCGCAGCCTTCGCTGCCTTCTTGGCTCGCTGCAGCTCCTCAGAGTACTTCGTCACTATGTTGATTAGCTGTGGCCTATATTTTCCATAGGCAGTTGCAAAAGGAGCAAAAACTACCTGTTGGCCATCTGCGCTGACAGGCATTGCCTTGGAGACCGCAGCAGGATCAACCTCGACTCCATGGGCTTGAACCATTGCGGGTGACATAGAAGCGCCCGCCGCACGGAGTGAGTTCTTGAAGCCCGCAGGAATGCCTCTAGCAAGGGACTCCACCAGATCATCTACATTTTCGATTAACTCAGCTTTGGGCGCCAGCTCCTCACGGAGGCGACTGAGTACGCCCTTGGCCTTGATCAGCGTCCCCTAGATGGAAGCACTGCGATCTTCGACTGCCGAGACAGCACCTGCCAAGGCATCATCACGACGGAGCGCTTGGGCGTCGAAGCTCAGACCTCCAGCATCTACACAAGAGCAAAGTGTTGGCACAAAAAGTCCACACAATAGCAAATTCAAAAGAAGGGACATGACAGAAATCCAAACGAAGGAGTACCTGAAAGAGCCTTGGCAATCGGGAAGAGTTGTTCTTCGAACAACTTCTCCCTAGCCACGATGGAGGTGCGCAAATCCTCTTCGCGTTTCCGTGATTCGTCAAGCGCGGTAACTGCCTCATCGCGACCCTTCACTGTCGCGGCGAGCGTCTTTTCGAGGGTAGCGGTGTCGCAAAGAAGCACATTATGCTCAGCTGCGAAATAAAGAAAGACAGATCATTAGTCAAGTATATCACAAGGGTGAGGAAGAAGAAGCAAAAAAGCACTCACTTTTAACCACGCGATGGCGATTGTCTAGCATTGCATGCTGGCAACCCATTGCAAGCACCTGCTTCGCCAGGCGAGCAACTTCCTTCACAATAAGCTGCAACAGCAGAAGCAACAAAAGGATCAGCAGATCACATGATGATTAGTTCAACTGGAAAGGAAAAACAGCATCACGTACGTGATCCTCCAATGACTCCGAAGTCGACTGCCGCGTAGACGTCCGAACAACCATCTGGTGCTCCACATTCTGTGGAGAACTTGACGAATTGTGCCCAGAGTGGGCCGCCAATGGAGGAGACGGAGTCCTTTCAGCCATTTTCTTAGCTTTGGAGCCCGCGGCTCCAGATTCTTTCAAAATTTGGACGTCACTAGAAGATGACGACGCCGGTTGACTAGAGAGCAAAATCAACATCAGGAAAATGCAACTCCAAAAATAGAATCAAGAGAAGAATTGTATACTAACCAATCAAACTTGTTAAAATCGAAGGTTTGGCCTCCTGACTCCGACGATGACTCCTTTGGCAGCCGCATTTTCTTGCGGGAGGATGGCGCCACAACACTCACAGGAACGGTAGGTACCGGCGACTCCGCACCAATAGCTGGGCCTTTTGGAGTCGAAGGAGATGATGCATCCGAATCCTCGCTGCGTGAACGCTTGCGAGTGTCTGGACCACTGGACTCGGGGGCTTCCTCGTCCCCCTCAGATGGGACGGTCGACTCCGACTCGTCCTCTTATAAGGCTTCACGAGGAATAACCCCCTCAGGAAGAGGGGGCATACAGGAAGACACCTTCCAATCCTGCATACAGGAAACAAGTCAGCACAAGTCAAGAAAAAAGAAGCATTCGACAAAAAAACCTACTTCGTAGCACAATCGTACCTCGGGAGGAGGATTAGCAGCATCGAATGGAGGTACGACTAGTTCACTGGGGAGCACATCCTTGGCGGTGTACTTGGTGACCAGTCGCACCCTTTTATCTACTTCACTCACGGAAATGCCATCGGCAGATACGTGAGTGACATCGTCCGCGCCAGCCCACTGGAACATAGGGTGGACTCTGGCTTGCAGGGGCTGGACGTGATGGCGCAGCCACGTGCGAATAAGGGCGCAGCCTCCCTCTTCTTTACCCATGCGACTCTCAAGGTCACAGACGCGCTCGTACAGCACATTTGTCTCCTCAGACTCGCCAGGCATCACCATGTTCTTCCAGGAGTGCCTCCTCTTGCACGGCGCCGCGGGATCGAAAGGCGCGGGTCCGAAGTGGTCTCCATCGGCCTTCTAGTCGCGCATGTAGAACCACTTGTCCATCCACCCTTGGATAGACGCCATGAGTTTGATGTCAAAATACATGACGGAGGAGTCGACCTGGATACCACAGCCTCCTACATCGTATACTACGGAGCCCGACGTCGACTGGTGCTTCAGCTTGAAGAGACGCTTGATAAGACCAAAGTGTGGCTCGATTCCGAGCCAGCACTCGCATAGTGTAATGTAGCAAGCAACATGGAGGATGGAGTTGGGGGACAGCTGGAGCACATAGAAACAATGGAGGCCGCGGAAGAAAGGATGCAGGGGCAGAGAAACACTTCAGATGATGAACGTTAGGAACATCACCCAGAAACCAGCAGGAGGACAAGGGGTTACCTCACCACCTAGGACTCGCGAGTCGCTGACCGCGGGAGACAGAACCCCATCTTGGCGCAGGAGACGGAGCTCAGGTGACTTGATAATGGACGTGCACCACACGCCATTGGTGACGCGAGTGCCCGCGCCCTTCTTCTTCCCGGCGACGGCGGTGCTGGTGCCCGCAGCGGTGGAGCCGTCCTTCTTCTTGGCAGCAGCAATGGCGGCGGCAGACTCAGCGGCGGCACCTCCTTTCTTCTTTCCCACCTTGCGGTGGCGATGTGAACGAAGGAAGTAACTAGGGAATACGTGGAGCTAGTCCAGTGTCGCAAAGAGGGTGAACTCTAGGGAGCAAAGGAGCAGCAACAATGGAGATGGAGGCAAAGGCAGAGGAAAGAGTAGATGGGAAAATTACCATCACAACGCTCCTACTTAACCCCGTGGAAGCTGTAATAGAACGGCCAGCAGAAACCCTATCAGACGCGTGGCGCACATCGTGATCAACACGTGGAGGGCCTGAAGCACGAACCGTCCCCCACTTCCCCCATTACGCGCGGAAATCGAGGAGGCGCGGTTAAAACAAAGATTGCGCACGCCCGGTCAAATCAGGGTTAGAAAATGGGACCCACCGCTCGTCATGTCCCGTCAAAGCCGCTCACGCGGGCCATTGAGATCATCACATTATTAGCACTAACGTCATCATCATCAGCAACTAAAGGTTTTGACTGCTTTAGTCCTTGCTCGAGTCTTCGACTCCACAAGCACTCGGGGGCTACTCCCATAGGGAGCGCTGGTCGCACACCGTGTGATTTTTCTTTTTTTCTCTTCTACATGAATATGGACATTCAAAGCATACCCAATCACTCGAATCCGTGATTCGACTATGGTCATGGGTTATTCCCATAGGGAGCACTAGAAATAAATTCAACTGAAACAAGCAAGCAAAAGACGACAGAAGTCGCAAAAGTTCTTTAGTCCCTGCCTGAGTCTTCGACTCAACCAGGCACTCGGGGGATACTCCCATAGGGAGCGCTGGTCGTGCACCCTATGATTATTTGTACGTCATACTATGTGTCGATAACATCCACACTCGAAGTTTATGGCGACACCGCCTCATATTTTTCCCTACAAAGAGACCGCGTCTCCTGGGTCACCCGAATCATCTCCACGATGACAAAATTCGGATGCCGCGCTTATAGCATGAAGATAAGACCTGAATAAGGCCTGGCAATGCATTCGCTGCGCACTACCAGAAATATATTTGTGCCTACAGGTACGAAGAACATGCCTTGACGGACGCGTCGAGTGCTCACACCCATATACTGGAATTCGACTCCTGAAAGACCTCCGCGGCTTGAGTCGAATTACGCCAACACTTTTCCGAATTCAAGTCCGGGGACTCGAGTTCGAGTAGATTGCGTTGTTTTACCCTAAGGTAGTTAACTGATACCGATACATCGGTTAAATCAGGCACGCGCATCAACAATCCCTATGCCACAAACAGAGCAGTTGAAAATAGAACAATCCAAGGGACTCGAAAGGCTTCATAAAGTCCCCAGTCGAATCAGCGATTCCACTGGACACTCGGGGGCTACTGACATGGGTATACCCTACAGGTACTCGAGCTTGGTATATACGGCCTGAATATAGCGGAAGCCCATGACGTTGTCAAGGCCCAAATGGAGAACTCGAGTGGCCTACGGACTCTCGATAACTTGCGAGACAAGAAGAAGTCTGAAGATAGAAAGTTTGAAGGGAAAACCCTAACCTGCTACTCGAGACCTAGCCTATCTATATAAAGGCTAGGAGGGGGCGGTGAGGAGGAGACACGCAACCCTAGTTTTCCACAACCCTCGCTAGATTGCATCTGTGCACCATTGTAATCTTCGATTCCTTTGTTAATTCCATGAGCAGACAAGCAGGAGTAGGGACCTCTGCGAGGCCTGAACGTGGGTAAATCTTGTGTCCCTATGTGCTTCTTTGACAGTCGATTGATGCTTCTAGTGCTCCCTCCTTCTCCAAAACCCAAGTCCATAACAATGGGCATTGATGAGTTAAACCCTCGTCACCTGTCATACTAGATTCTCTCAGTTTGGTACATCATCTGGATGAACCAGCACTGATAGCTAAGCATGGCTAAGCAAGACACAGATAAAAGCTCTAGCAGTGCACACAAGTCAAACCTAGTTATGCTAGGAGCAGTGGATCAGGTAATATAAGCTCAAAGGGAGTAATGCAACAGATAGGATACTCTATCTATCGATAAAAGACCACAGTAGAATCGTATGCATCATGGCAAGAATTAAAGTGCTTTCAAAAACATAGGATTGTATAATGGTGGGGCTATGCTTGCCTTGTTTTTTGATACCCAGATATAGATCTTCGTAAGCCTTGTACTTGACTTGATTATAGTTGGTCAAGTATTGTTCGTTGATCTTCAATGGTGTTGATCTCGGTCTTTGATCTTGATCTCGATATTGTATTCTACCGAAAAGAAGCAAACACCAGAAAGAAAGGAGAAACAACAATCAACATGTGGCATCAATGTAATTCTCAAGCAAGGATGATGATATGACAAGTTAAATAGATCTTAAAGGAAACCGTAGGGCATGCTTGACCATTTTAAACAGGGTCCGAAGGGTACAAACCCTAGGACAGGGGAACCCCGGAACACCTGTGAGGGGTTGAATTAGTTCTCTAATTAAACTTGCAATTAAAGTTGTTGAACAATGCATGATTATGGGTCTATTGTAAAGATCTCATTTTTCTGAACATTTTGATATATTATTTATATTTTTCTGACTTAAAATGGATTAGTTATGAATTTCCCCAATTTAAATCCATTTTTAAATCATTTTAAAAACAATTAAACATTTTGGATATTATAAATTATTTTTTCTACCTAGACCCACATGTCATATATTTATTAATTTCAGAAAGTATTTCCCAAAATGAATAAAAGTCTGACAGGTAGGGCCCACGCGGGTTTATTATTTTCCAGAAAACAAAATACACAACATTTAAATAAAATAAAATAAAATGGGATTATTGGCTCATGCTGACGTCATGTTGATGTCAGCCATGGAGCTCCTCCTCAGGTCGATGGTGGACTAGGCAACTGTGGGCGCGCGGGACAGCGAGGCATATCATGCTGGGTGCGGGCTTGCGCGCTGAGCCGTTTGGTGGCGGCGTCGCTCTCAGATGGTCGCCGGAACACGGCCAACGGTGAGCACATGCGGCGGCCGGCGGACGGTGCTGTGGCGACACGAAGAGTAAGAGAGGGATTGGAGGGGTCTATGAGGACCACCAGCTCACCACAAATGTGATGGTGGTGACGGGGAGGCGAGGCGAACATGTACGTTGGAGAATTCGACGGTGGCAACCGCGGTGGCCGGAGTTGAGGTCGAGCTTGATTCCGGTCAAATGGGGTCCTACCGGCTTGCGTGGCTCGATGAAGATGACGATGGAGACATGGTACTTCCAACGGTGGCCTCAGTGCGGCTTGGGGTTGTCGGGGACGGCGGGGCTCGTTGGCGTCTGAACAACTAGGGTTAGGGTTTGCCTCGCGGGAAGGGGAGGAAGGGGAGAATGGTGTCTAGGGTTTGTTCAGTGGTGGCCAGGGGGTCTTGTAGGCCTCCGGGGGCGGCGGCACGCATCGTGGTGCCGGGAGAGCATCGCGACGCCGGCGAGCGGCAGAGGCAGCGACACCGAGTTGCTTCCATCATGAGGAAGACGACAAGCGAAGGGGCACCGGGCTGGTGGCTGCTGTTGGGCCAAGCTAGGCCACTATTGGGCGGCGGTAAGGCTTGTTGTTGTGCTGGCGGTTGCGCGGGTGGGCAGCAGGGAGAGGGGAAATAGAGATGGGTCAGCCTGCTTGGCTACTGGCTCCATTTTTTAGTAAAACCCTTTTTCCCTTTTTGTTTTCTATTTTCTCTTTTGTAACTTCAAATACAAAACTATTTTGGGTATTTCAAAAATACCAAAGGCTTTATGAAATTATAAAAAATATTGTAGGGGTCCTTATATTCAATTTGGGCTCCACACTTTTTGAACTTTTCCAAATATGAAAACCATTTGAGAGGATTTTCAAGAGAGGGAGGAAACTAGGGTTTTAGAGTTTTACTTACTTTAGTTTGGATGCACTTTTAAAAGATGATGCTCATGAGTGCACAAACAACCCTAATTAAGTATTAACTAAAAGTGGGGCGTTATAGCTCTATCCCCCTTACGAGAATCTCGACCTGAGATTCCAAAGGTAGGAAGAGAAAGAGAAACAGGGTCACTTCTAAGGATAAGAGGGAAACACACTAACAACACACGGAGTATCTCATGGTCAACTCATGAAGGAGTGTTCAGAACAACTCTGAGGTGATGAACATGAAACATGTCAAGGTAACGGAGGAAACAAAATGAGATAGGTTTCAAGTTGTTAGATAGCTGGTCTTCTTAAGGATTGAGACCATGGAGCTTCAGAAGAGCTTGAGATTCTGAAAAGGAGAGCTTACAACAGAAAAAACATGAGCACAAACTTCGAGATATGAACCTCTACTAAACATCTTAAGTAGAGCTTTCAGGGATACAGAGATACGAATAACCAAGTTGTTGAACTATTTTTGATACAGAAGGGTCACTCTTTTGTTCAACAGAAGGCTAGGACAAAAAGGTGTTTTTGTGGCGAGGACTCATAAGAGTCACAGGGAACATGCAACAACAGGAATTTCTGATTACCAAAATCATAATTGCTCTTTGAATATGATCAAGAAACGAAGGAAACTCTATATTCATCCAGGTTTACCAAAATCTTTGCCAAAGATCGTGATATCACTTTACACCACCAGATGAATAGGTAAGAAGATTCCTGATGACACGAGGAAAAAGAAACTTCATTCTCAGACGTCAATTACCATGGCACAACAGGATGCTTGCCAACATAAAGGGTCTGGAGGATCGACCGAGAGACATTTAGCAACACTATTTTAGATATTCTCCTTGATGTTCGAGAAAACAGACATCAAGTAATGGTCAAACTTTGGGGACAAAGGAAACCATAAGCACAACTCCTATAATTAAATCATAGAAGATGCCTCATGAAGAGTGGTTGTTATTTGCTGATTCAAGAGAATATGGCAATAGGTCTTTCGACTAGTTGTGTCAACCATTACCACAATCTTGCCAGATTTCAAAGAAACATATGTCAATTCCTTGAGGAACACCAACCATCATAGCTGCTTGAGATTCAACTCTGGTTAGGTGGGATGATACTTCAGATTCAGCATGTCCGAATAGAAAGCTTGCAACATTTACCACAAGGATAAAGTTACTAGATTCTCAAGACATCGACTATAGTGTTAAGCTCCAATAGACTGAGCTACATTGCTGGACCCATGTATTAACAACTTGTCGGAGGATAATTGCTCATACATCGAGTACTTGCAACGAAATACAAATGTGTCCTTGAAGGTATAGAGATAACTCTACTCGAATCCACGACAACATCTTTCAAAAATTGCACATGAATCAGAGAAGGTAACTTCTAACATCCAGAACACATACTTTGAGATAATACGAAGGAGGTTCTTGAAAGTTCTCCAACATTAATGCCAAATGTTTCATATGAATCTATTCTAGCATGGAGAGGATAAGGATGTCATCGATGGGCTCAACAACAAACTTATCGAGACACTCCAGGAAGATGGACTCACATGTTGTATGGACAAGACAAAACTTGGTCATACCAATGGACATGAGGATGTACTCAAGTGAAACATCACGGGTAGCAACATCATCAAGATTTTCGTTTGAACTGAGTTTGATTTGACGATAACCCAAATCAAATCAAAAGCAGGGAAGATAACATATCCACGGAGGAGATATTATCTTTCTTAAACATGAACAAAACTAGACATCCCTTTAAGATGAACTAGGTTAGATGGACCTTTTGTCTTACTACTCTCCAAGTTGTTGTTTAAGCTCAACCAACTAGTTCAGGGGTATCCAGCATAGATCCTTGAAACGGAAGCAGTTCAGAGAACTTGCTTGCTCAAGAACTTGACAACACGGTCATGTGGCAACATGGCGATACTTCTAGTAGACATCTATAATATCACGAACCACCGATATGTCACTTAGTTCGAGAGGGAGCTTGCTTGGTAAGGCAAGAAGACATAGTATCAGAGCTTTGGCACAAGCCTAACTCTTTGACCGAAGAGGGTGCACCAGAATAATAGACTTGGTAGCACACATTTGCTTAGTGATAGGGTTAACCAATCATGCTAAAGATGATACAAATGTCCTCGGAGTTCAAAGCAACATTAATTACTAAGAATGTCATATGACCACATTATTACGCACACGCATCATTCCCGAGCATGAACGCTCGGAGGAAGGGTGGGTAAATATCTGTAAAAGCATCACTTCATTAAGAGGGTCGTGAAACTTAGCACGATCTCTTAGTATAAGAGTGTGATACTCTAAGGTAGAACAGAACAGAAGCGAATCAATGATTTTTGATCTATGTATTACAACACTTTGACCTGGTCCTAGATATGATGAGGTACTGGAGTTTGTTTATCTTGACATCCCGATATGGTTTGTCTTGACAGACCACAAGAGTATCTTGCATAAGAAGACACCGATGCACATTTACTACTTGGCTACCAACTGGTAGATAAAGGTCGAAAACAACAAGGGAGAGGAACATGCTCAGGAGGAAATCCCGAGATGTGGATGCATAGATTATCAATCTTCTGAAAACCCATGCATAGAAGGGAGGGTGTGGTAGAGTCACGATTATAGAGGTGAGACTCACGAGGAGTACTCTTGTCATGATCCATTTGGTTCCATTAAAGAACATCTGCCACAGTTGGTGGTAGGGGAAGTCCTTAATTGTCGAGATTCAACCGCAACAAAGACCACAAGCTTGAAGGCTAGAATTGTAGTACCAGCCATCCTGAGGTAATATGTGAACATGTACGACAGGGGTCAATGGAATGGATCTTGGGTTAAAGATTAGCTTCATGTACAAGATTCACAACACCGAAATCTCGTACAATCTGGGATCTTCGGTTCAAGTCCAAGAGTTAAAACCCGAGAAAGAAGTAACTACTACTTGAGTGACATAGCGTGCACCGCAAGATAGTAATCACGAGGTAGCTTCCAAGAGAAGAAAGAACTTCTGATGTACCCAAACAAATAAAAAGGAGGCAGACGAGGCGAAAGGAAACCTCGAAGCCTAGAACAGAACACAATGGATCCTACAATATAATATTGTGGGCCCATAAGGTAGAGATATCATGATGGAAAGGAATCTGTCAGGCGAAATAGAGTAAAAGGGAACAAGGAACACACAACACACACAACTCAAGAGAACTCTACACTAGGTCAACTGGTTGAGAACCGACATGCCAAGAAGGCACCTATGCTTTGAAAGACTAGATGAGATATCAAAAAATTTCCAAAATCAACACAAGATAAGATGACCCAGAGTTAGAGTGATACCAGATAAGGAGAAAATAAGCATACCAGAATTTTCATAAATACATTTCATCTTTGAAATAGTTTTCAAAAACACTAGACTCAACATCTACCAATAGCGAGGGTTTCCTACGGTCGGTACTGCTCTGATACCAAGAACTATAACACCCACGAGATCAGGGTTAAACAAATCCTCGACCTTAGCCTGACATAAGCTTAACCTAGAGCTCGAGGATATCCAGTGAGAAATCGGTAACATAACAGTAACCCTGCGACAAAAGGATTATTATAGTAGGCTCATAACTGAGCGAAGAACCAAAATATTACAAGCAGAGGTCACTGACAACAAACATCAGAAGGAAAATTATGCTATTAAGTATAGCAAACTTAACAAATGGCCTAAGAGGCCTGAAGCATAATGATCACGTCCCAGCCCATAGATTCCAGGCTACCGACCGGGAACCCCAAGCTACTCGTGGGTGTCGATGTCATACCAAACTTGTCTTCAGGGGAACATTTACTCTGCTAGAAAAGTATCAACAAAGCAAGGGTGAGTACAGAGTGTACTCCGCAAGAGTTATGGCTAGTGGGGTTATTTTGCATAAAGCCGTCTTTGTTTATAAAACAAGAGGGAGAAGAAGCTCGTCTAATCAGAATATTTTAAAAGGGGATAAGAGAGCGGCATCTCCAAAAAATTGATCATCATATTTTGATATCCACCAAAGTAATCCTTAACTCACAACTAGGATCACCCCCTCGTACCCATGAGGAAGCAACCTTAAGCACACGTTGAACTCCAAGTTTTACGATTAGGTTAAAGTTATCTATGATCTTAGAATTAGGTCACCAAGCGTTCATAATTATGAACACGGCTTTTCGAAAAGATTTAACCTTGCAGGGGTGTACAACTTTACCCACACGTACCAACCGACTCATAATGCCAAGCTATTAGCCCTCTTCCTTGGAAGGCCGGCAGAGGGTTGTTGGACATGACCTCTACCTTGCGTTCGCCGAGACCATGAGTCACACCCTAAGGATGGGTCCGCCATAACAGGTCAAATCCCGAAATCGTTCCCTAGAGATGTGGGCGAGGTTGGTTTACCAGGGGCTCCATCGACCCCAAGTAACCCTGGCCACGCTCACCTACCTGTTATGATGCATCTTCACCCGCCAAATATTTCAAAACATATGCATATGTCGAATGGAATGCCCAAACTATGTGAATCATGGAATCTACTAGGCAAGTTAGTTACTCGTGAGGTTTTCTAGGACCCGTGTGGCTGTATGCGCATCTTGGTTCCAAAGGCAAAAACTCGGTTCCTAGTAGTGGCTAGCATGGGACTAGAAAAACCACATCCCACCGTGGCCTCCCATACAAGCCTTAAATGTTTAATCTTTACCAGTAATCTTACCTAATCAGTATACCTCATTCTCATGTCATACTAGATTCTTTGCATTTGGTACATCACCTGGATGAACCAGCACTGATAGCTAAGCATGGCTAAGCAAGACACAGATAAAAGCTCTAGCAGTGCACACAAGCCAAACCTAGTTGTGCTAGGAGAAGTGGGTCAGGTAATATAAGCTCACAGGGAGTAATGCAACAGATAGGATACTCTATCTATCGATAAAAGACCACAGTAGAATCGTATGCATCATGGCAAGAATTAAAGTGCTTTCAAAAACATAGGATTGTATAATGGTGGGGCTATGCTTGCCTTGTTTGTTGATACCCAAATATAGATCTTCGTAAGCCTTGTACTTGACTTGATTATAGTTGGTCAAGTATTGTTCGTTGATCTTCAATGGTGTTGATCTCGGTCTTTGATCTTGATCTCGATATTGTATGATACCGGAAAGAAGCAAACACCAGAAAGAAAGGGGAAACAACAATCAACATGTGGCATCAATGTAATGCTCAAGCAAGGATGATGATATGACAAGTTAAATAGATCTTAAATGAAACCCTAGGGCATGCTTGACCATTTTAAACAAGGTCCGAAGGGTACAAACCCTAGGACAGGGGAACCCCGGAACACCTTTGAGGGGTTGAATTAGTTCTCTAATTAAACTTGCCATTAAAGTGGTTGAACAATGCATGATTATGAGTCTATTGCAAAGATCTCATTTTTCTGAACATTTTGATATATTATTTATATTTTTTTGACTTAAAATGGATTAGTTATGAATTTCCCCAATTTAAATCCATTTTTAAATCATTTTAAAAACAATTAAACATTTTGCATATTATAAATTATTTTTTCTACCTGGACCCACATGTCATATATTTATTAATTTTAGAAAGTATTTCCCAAAATGAATAAAAGTCTGACAGGTAGGGCCCACGCGGGTTTATTATTTTCCAGAAAACAAAATACACAACATTTAAATAAAATAAAATAAAATGGGGCTCATGATGACGTCATGTTGACGTCAGCCATGGAGCTCCTCCTCAGGTCGACGGTGGACTGGGCAACTATGGGTGCGCGTTATAGCGCGGCGTAGCACACTAGGTGCGGGCTTGCGCGCTTAGCCGTTTGGTGGTGGCACCGCACTCAGATGGTCGCTGGAACACGGCCAACGGTGAGCACATGCGGCGGCCGGCGGCGGACGGTGCGGTGGCGACACAAAGAGGAAGAGAGGGATTGGAGGGGTCTGTGAGGACCACCAACTCACCACGAATGCGACGGTGGTGACGGGGAGGCGATGCGAACATGGACGATGGAGAATTCGACGGTGGCAACCGCGGTGGCCGGAGTTGAGGCGGAGCTCGATTCCGGTCAAATGGGGTGGCTTGCATGGATCGACGAAGATGACGACGACACGGTGCTTCCAACGGTGGCCTCAGTGCGGCTTGGGGTTGCCGGGGACGGCGGGGCTCGTCGGCGTCTGAACGGCTAGGGTTAGGGTTTGCCTCACGAGAAGGGGAGGAAGGGGAGAATGGCGTCTAGGGTTTGTCCAGTGGTGGCCAGGGGGTCTTGTAGGCCTCCGGGGGCAGCGGCACGCATCGTGGCACCGGGCGATCATCGCGACACCGGCGAGCGGCAGAGGCAGCGACACCGAGTTGCTTCCGTCGTGACGAAGACGACGAGCGAAGGGGTACCGGGCTGGTGGCTACTATTGGGCCAAGCTGGGCCGCTATTGGGCGGCGGCGAGGCTTGGTGCTGTGCTGGCGGCTGCGCGGGTGGGCGGCAGGGAGAGGGGAAATAGAGATGGGTCGGCCTGCTTGGTTGCTGGCTCCATTTTTTTTAGTAAAACTCTTTTTTTCCTCTTTGTTTTCTGTTTTCTCTTTTGTAACTTCAAATACAAAACGGTTTTGGGTATTTCAAAAATACCAAAGGATTTATGAAATTATAGAAAATATTGCAGAGGCCCTTATATTCAATTTGGGCTCCACACTTTTTGAACTTTTCCAAATATGAAAACCATTTGAGAGGATTTTCAAGAGAGGTAGGAAACTAGGGTTTTAGAGTTTTACTTACTTTATTTTGGATGCACTTTTAAAAGATGATGCTCATGAGTGCACAAACAACCCTAATTAAGTATTAACTAAAATTGGGCATTACAGACAGGCTCTCAAAAGTGGCTCACTTCTTTCCAGTCAAGGAAACAATTTCTAGTAGCCAGCTGGCCAAGCTCTATATCAAAAGAATTGTCTCCCTGTATGGGGTTCCTCTTGTAATTATCTTAGACCGTGGGAGTATCTTTGCCTCCAAGTAGTGGGAACGTTTCCAACAAGGCTTGGGAACAAAGCTAAACTTTAGCATGGCTTACCATCCTCAGTCGCAAGGGCAAGTTGAAAGGATCAATCAGATTCCCGAAGATATGCTTCACACTTATGTCATTTCTTTCGGCACGAAGTGGGAAGAATGTCTCCCATATGCTGAATTCTCCTACAACAACAGCTATCAGAAGAGTCTCCATATGTCACCCTTTGAGATCCTCTATGGTCGCAAGTGTTGAACTCCAATTGGTTGGTCAGGGGTAGGTGAAAGAAAAAAAATTGGCCCCGACATTGTCACTCAAGCAGAAGAGTAGGTTATTATCATTCTTGAGAACTTGAAAGTTTCTTAGAGTCGTCAGAAAAGAAACTATGATAGAAAGCACACGGACATGGAGTATGTCCCTGGTGATCTTGTTTACATTCATGTCACTCCCATGAGTGGAACTCGTCGTTTTGGTATCAAGGGCAAGCTTGCGCCTAGATACATCGGTCCTTTCAAAATCCGTGGCAAAATAGGAGAAGTGGCTTATGCTCTCGAGCTTCCTGAACAACTCAAGGTTCATGATGTATTCCACATCTCTCAACTCAAGAAGTGCTTCAAGTATCCCGGCAGGACCGTGGATCATGAGCTCATCAATCTCCAAGAAGATCTCTCCTATAAAGAACACCCCATCAAAATTCTTGAAGTCACAGAATGAAAGACTCGCAACAAGTCTATCAAGTTCTGCAAGGTGCAGTGGTCGCACCATTCCATTGATGAAGCCACTTGGAAGCATGAGGACGACCACCGTTCTGAGTACCCTGTTCTCTTTGAGTCTTCTTCTTCCTAGAATCTTGGGGCAAGATTACTGTTTAGTGGGGGAGATTTGTAGCATCCCATCTGTCTAACATTTGTAATTCTACATGGTTTAATAATAAAATGCTACTTCCTACATGTATTGTTGCATCATCATTATATCATGCTCATGTCATCATGCCACCTTGCATTTGAGCATCATATAAAACACCTCTATTTAGTTCTTATCCCATATGCATTTATATTCTCATTAATTGTATTTTCCTCTTGATATATTGTATTTGCTTCCTGATAAATTGCTTGATGCTGAAGTTGAGTTGTGGGCATATCTTTTCCAACTCCATCACCTTTTCCTTTTTCACCACCTTATAATTCCACCATCCAAACTATATGTGGCCATTTGCATCTTTTTTTCTTCTTTTGTCTAGCTCACATATATAAATATGGATCCCCTTCAATCCCACATGCCCCATTATGTTTATTATTGTTTTCACAATATAAATGATGAGGGTCTACATGTGGGGTTGCTTATATCCTCATATGGTTTGATTGAAGGACAGAGCATGTTTAAATATAAATGGAACCAAATGAACATCTAGTGGCCTACACGCACTAGCAAGTTCCATTCTTATTCACACATTCTTAGCTTTCATACTTACCATGTGATCTTAAGGCTCATTTCTTGGTAGGGCCATAATTCAAATATTTTTGAATGCATGTATGGATTCTAGTACCACATTGAATTATAGTTGTTTTTACAAGTATAATGGTGTCCCTTAATGACTATGCATGGCCCATGCAAGTCCCTCTTCTTTTTCTTCTATTTGGATTCTTTTGGAATTTTGGGGAAGTTTGTTTGCTTGAAAATTCAAGCAAGGAGGATTCATATTCATCTAAACCTTGGTTTTCCTTTTCCCCTTGGCCTTCTTTTCTTTGAAGCTTTTGGTTAAGAACCTTTATTTGGCTCGTTTTAAAACAAAGAAAGCTAATAGACTCTAAGCTAACTTCTTTCAAGCTAAACCTTAACCACACCCCTTTGTGTTTTGGGTGCAGCCCCACAATGCCACACCACCTACACCTATTCACCATCACCCATATAATCTAGCCCCTAAGCCCTACCCGAGCACACCATGACCACGTGACATGGCCATGTGCACCACCACTCACCCTCTCTAGCCTCACCAACCCTCCCAGCTTGTCTTGCTGCCCAAGAAAGTTACCTGGCCCCTCTAGCTAACCCAGGTCATGCCTACCGCACCTGACCTAGAGAGAGGGAGAGAGAAGAAAGCAATTGTGGTTTGTTTTCACCAAAACACTAACCGAACGAGCCCTCTTCCCATATCCTTATCTATCACCCCACCAGCCGCTGGTGTGATCCAGATCTCGCCCAGGGTGCTACGCAGTACCACCCCACTACCTCCCCATCCCCTTTTGCTAGCCTACCCACCACCCTCACTATCTACCTCGGCCACCTGGTAACACCAGTGCTAGAGAGAAGGAGAAGAGGAGCTAGGCATCGAGGAAGACCAAGGAGAACCCCTGGAGCCTGCCTGCACCGGTGTCGAGGAGGAGGAGGCATGGACAAGCTGTACCCTGATACGTTGTAAACGTATCTATAATTTTTGATGTTCCATGCTTGTTTAGTATCTACTTTCTTATGTTTTGTCCACACTTTGGGGTATTTTTATACATTTTCTAGAACTAACCTATTAACAAGATGCCATAGTGCCAGTTGCCTGTTTTGTACTGTTTTTGGTTTCAGAAAAGCTCATCAAGAAATATTCTCGGAATTGGACGGGACAAATGCCAAAGTTCCTATTTTACCAGAAGACTCACGGAGCCATAAGACGAGACGGAGAGGGGCCACGAGGGACCCACACCACCTGGTGGCGCGGGCCAGGCCAAGTCGTGCTAGGGGGTGGTGTGGCTGCCTTGGGCGCCCACTGACCTTGCCTCTTTGCCTAGAAAATCCCCCGGGACGAAAACCCTAGAGACAAGATCAGAATTCCACGAAAAGTTCCGTAGTGTCGCTGCCACCGAAGAGGAGATTCGGGGGATAGAAGTCTTTGTTCCGGCACCCTGCCGGGACGGGGAAGTACCCCCGGAGCCATCTCCATCGACTCCACCACCATCTCCATCGCTGTTGCTGACTCCCATGATAAGGAGCGAGTAGTTCTCTCTCGAGGCTAAGGGCTCTACTGGTAGCTATGTGTTCATGTCTCTCTCTATGCGTGATCTTATGAGATCATGAGCTTTGTAATCTATAGATCTATTCTGCTACTCAACTGCTTTAATTAATCTCTGCTTATCCCCACGTGTGTGAAGCTGACAGTGTGCACACCGTGTGACACTTTGGCTAAGGTTACATAAATACTTATCATGAGTATAATTTGAGTTGGATGTCTCTATGAGATTGTGGTGTTTGTTGGAACCATCTAGAGCTCAAGGTGACAGTGAGGGGTTATCTAGATGGGGAATGCGAACTTTAAGGTGCGCTGTTATAGCCCTACATCGTCCAACCGGAGAGTAGTTTAGGGTAGCATCATGAAGAGAAGATATTTATATGAGAGTGTCCACTAGTGAAAGTATGATCCCTAGGCCTTGTTTCTAAGCATTGAAACACCATTTACAATCAGTCATGTTACATGTTTGCTTGCTGCCACTTTTATTTCAGATTGGAATTACCACTTATAATCATACATATTACTTGTATTTCACTATCTCTTTGTCGAACTAGTGCACCTATACACCTGACAAGTGTATTGGGTGTGTTGGGGACACAAGAAACTTCTTGTATCTTGATTGCAGGGTTGCTTGAGAGGGATACCTTTAACCACTTCCTCCCTCAGTACAATAAACCTTGGGTGATCCACTTAAGGGAAACTTGCTGCTGTTCTACAAACCTCTGCACTTGGAGGCCCAACACTGTCTACAAGAATAGAAGCGTGCGTAGACATCATACCCGAGCGAGGCCGTGCGAAAAACCCTAATCTCGAGACCGCCAACACCGCCGTCGATCGCTGCCGCACCGAGCCTGTTCAGCCTCACTAATAGACTCGTAGTGAGCTCCTGAACCCCCTGGACATGCCCCTTTGGGTCGTCGCTTCCTGTTTCATAGTTCATTTCGTCGAACGCCATGCCGGCGCCACTGCTAGCCACCACCATTGCAATCAGCATTCGTTGTAGAGCACCTCGTTGCCACTTGCGTGCGCTACCGCGTTCGTGTTGCCGTGCCGCACTGCCTAGCCTCAAACCCGTGTTGTTATCCTTGTTTGTAGCGTTGCCGCGAGCCGACCATGTCGGTCAGGCTTTGGTCACGGTCGAGATAGACGAAGGCCTCCCTGCAGCTTATCCCTGCAGTGCCACCTAACCTAGCACCAGACTTAGCCCACAGCAGTGGTTCGCAACAGCGAGTTCGAGCCCACGACACGCGTTCGATCCCTGTCACGTGTTGTTTTTGTGTACCGACCATTTCTTCAAAAATTTCAGAGCAGAAGACCAACAGTAGCTCTAGAGATCACGTGCGATGTTTTGCTAATAACCCACTGGCGCTTTTGCATTCCCACCCGCAGTCCTTAGCGTTGGCCCGCATGTCATCCTCAGAAACAAATCTGGCCGGAACCTTTTCTAAAAAGCAACCTCATGTTTCCACTATTCGCAAAAGTACCCCTAGACTGCCCACATGTCGCCGTCCTACTGGCGCACTCGCATGTGGCCCCGCACCGACCCCTGCGCCCGCATGTCTACGCTTGAGAGTAGAAAGACCCAGAGTGAGAAAACTATTGGAAATATTCCCTAGAGACAAATAATAATAAGGATTGTTATCATATTTCATAAAGTTTATGATTAAGTTTTATATCATGCTATAACTGTATTGAGAGGAAACATCAATACACGTGTGATATATAAACAACCAGGGGTTTCTAGTGAAACTCTAGTCACTGGTTCATTGGTCAACAAATGATCAAGTTTCCTCATCATGTGGCATTTATGCCAGTTGGAAATGGAATCAATTCATTCTGAGAATGAGATGATGAACCAATACCCAACCTAAACATCGTGACCCGATCATGTCACGAAGTTCAAGTTACGATGATTAGAAATGGATCCTCGTAGACTATTCCTTAGACAGTGAGGCTATATCAATCACTGTCTCCCGAGAGTGCTTAGATAGCATCAAACGTCACTTGGTAATACAGTGACAATAAAGGTGTGTTCAGGTATTCGGAGGAACCATAGAGGCAATATATGCCAAGAGCGGGATTTTTTCGTCCATGTGATGGAAAGATACTCAAGGGCCCACTCAGAGAAGTTATATCCAATAGTTGCGCAGCGTGTGATTTGATCACAGGGATATCACTTGTCAAATGAGTCAAGTAGCATTGTTCTGTAATGAGATTGAACACAACATGGTGATGTCATTGATCAAATCTCGAGCAATGCGAGTGTCGAGAGACAAAGAGAATAAGACACGATTGTCCCAGTTCAAACAACGAAAGATCATTGTGGAATGCACAAGGGTCACATGGCCATCCAGGTCTCTCTGTCGATCATTGGTCCGGGAGTGTCCCGACCATGTCTGGAGTGTTCCCGAACCATGGGGTATCACGCTTAAGGGTTTTATGATGCTTAGAGAGTGTTTATAGGATCGGAAGAATCGCCGAAGAAGAGTAGAGAGAAAACCGGAAGGGTTTCGATAAGTCCGGGGGATGTCTGGAGTGGAAGTGGAAGGTGTTCCATAGCCATGGAGATTGAATAATATGTGAATGAATGTTAAATATTGATTTAATCATTTATTCATAATTATTTAATAAAAGAGAAAATCAATTAAATGGTCAAAGGGCTTAATGGGCCAATTCCCGGAGAGGAAAGGGCCCAAGAGGGGACCACACCCCTAGGAGAGGCCTAGGGGGTGGCTGGCGGCCCTAGTGGTCCTGCCCCACGTGGGGCCCATGGGTGGGGGCTGGCCGGCGTGCCTCCCCGCCTCTCGCTCTCCTTTAGTCCCACCCTAGGACTTTGAGGGAGGTAGTAACTCCCCTCCCCTATATATAGTGGGGGTATTTGGCCAGATAAATACACACAATATTCAATAAAGGTTTCCTCACTTTTGGGGAGACCTCCAATTGATATTCTCTCTCTCTCTCTCTCTCTCTCGCGCGCGCGACCGTGGTCAGCGCGAACAAGAGACATCTTCACCGTGGAGCGCCGTTGCGCTGCGGGATTCTGATCTAGAAGCTCTACTTCCGCAACTGTTGCTGGATCAGGGAAGCAGGAGTTATCGTCAGACACCAGAGGTGTGTAACTCCCCACGAGGTGTCACACTTGAGGCACTCAAGTCGTTGGAGCCGCAAGAGCGCAAGGACTTCATCTCGACCTTGAGGTCGGCTTCGGCTCATCTACATCAACCACGCTCTCCTGAGCGTTGACAATTCTTTTCGGTCTTCAAGGGTAAGTTCGCGAAAAGCCCCTCTCGTTATTGCATTACTAATAGATAGGTCCTGGCAACATTAGGGGTTCAGGGGTGTAGGGTAAAATTTTATTGTTTTCATACGCGGAACCCCTACAGTGGTATCACAGCTAGATCTATGCGTAGTAATGCTAGTACGGGTAGAACACACGAGATGTAGCATGTGTGCGTTGATCCTTTAGTTGTTACCCTCCCCTGTGTACTTGTGCATACCGTATTAATGCTTGATGAAGCGGGCCCCAACCGACTTTACGCGTTCATTCGCGAGACTAGTCCACGCTTGACATACGGCTTGTACCGTATAAAGTGGCTTAGGGGGTGTATGTCTCTCTTGCATTAGTTGGTATGCCATTTGCAACGGAGGGCCCCGAAATGGGTGTAGTATAGACAACTACTTGATCATCGTTGTGGTGAAAGTTCGTAGGTAAGAACGGTTCTTGTGCGAAAGCCCATTCAGCCATGTAAAATATGAAAAGATAAAGTAGAGGCGTCTAACTTTGTTTTGCGGGGGGTGTTGCTTTTTGATATGGTTGTGGCAAAGGTAAAGTGATTACCTTATGTTACGTAGTAGTAGATAGTCACGGAGGTGATGGAATACCACGCCGGAAAGACAACGGTACCCTGGTTTCTACGGCGCCAGAACCCTGGCGTCGGAATCCGGTGATGATGGATGGAGATGACGACGTGAAGGACCATATCACATCGCATTTGCATTCAATGTTATTGTTTGTATATCTTATTGTGTCCTAGTATTAGATACTCGACGGTAGCCTAATAAGATTATCCCTATTAAAATTACCAATGATTGTGATCCCCCTTAGTGTGCACCACCAAGAAAGTTCTTTGGTATGAGGCAGGCCGTGATAAGCGGGTGTCAGACATATCTACGTTTGCATACAGTGGGTGTAAGCCATGTTGCACAGCTAATACACTAAGGTTGAGTTGGCGAGCCTAGCACGTTACAGAGACATGGCCTCGGAACATGGATGGTCGAAAGATCGAGCACAAGTCGCAAGAATGATGTGACCGACGTTTAGCGTCCCCCCTAGAACAGACATTGATGGCCGTGATGATCGGGGGAAATGTGGGGAAAAGGGGTCGTGTTATCACTAGAACCCTTCAGGGAATAGGTGTTTCTGAGTGGAGTTATTATTAACTCATTTAATTATAAACTTAGTCTAAATTCCTTTTGCAATTATAAATGTACGAAATGGTTCTCCCCGATGCTACCTTTCCTGTTGATGATTGGTTAGAAGGAGAGAAGCTCAGGCTAGACGGATCAAACTTCTCTATCTGGGTTGTGCGTCTCCACGTTCTCCTTAGCGAGAATAACGTGGTCGACTACATACTTGACGAGATGGATTTGGAGCAGCCCTGTTTCTATGAGACCCCAGAACAGCGGGAAGACCGCTATTACCGTCGTGAGATGTCCACCTTCATATCAGTTATAATGTGCTACGGGATTGTGGATGAGTTGTGGCCAGTCGTGGGTAATCTTGACCCTTGTGCGACTATGGTACAGCTTAGGACACATTTCGTGGAACAAGCACGCATATGGGAGCATGAGCTGATGGGAGACTTCCTCTCCATTAAGATGGAGGAGAACTCATCACTTGACGACCACTTGGAGCGCATGCATGATGTGTACATGAGGCATGCATACTTCCTGGATAGCTGGATGACGGGCTCTTTTGCAAATGGCATTGTGCTACGGTCGATGCCACCAAGCTACCAAACACAAGTCAAGACTTGCATTATGAGAGGCGACGCGGAAACACAGGATTTCCACAGGTTCATATCACATCTCAGGAATGTGATGGTTGAACCTGTTGTTGTTGAGGTCATCAATGACAAAGGTATGTATTTGATATACAATTTTATAAATGTTATAATCTTGCAAACATATTTGCAGTGTTAAGTATATTTGATACTTGTTCTATTTTACTGAAAACAGATCCTTCTACATAGAGGTGCTTGCTAGAGAGGAGGTGATGTTGTGTGTTGATGGCGAGCATAATGATGATGGCCAACAACACTCTACCTCAACATTTATCACTTAGTTTATGTTTTAGGATGATTATTGTACTCAAAAGATTATGAACTTCTTTAGTGTGTCTCAAACTTTGTGAGACGGTTATTCATATTAGCTTGTAACAAACAGTTGTTCCACTTTTATGAATGTATTTATGTTCATATCTTGTTTGATTATGTGTGAATTATCCTTGTTTTGAAACTAATTGATAATACATGAACATTTGTAAAATATTGAAATGCCTTAAAAATACCCAACTTAATGATATGTTCATTAATGAATGAAACCATTGTTTGAATTCAAAGTTATGTGATAATATTTGAAAGTCATTTGATTTCTTGTCACATATAAATCATGCCTAAGTTCGGCAAAATAACTTGAACACCGCGTATTACTTGAATACAAAGTGTTTTAATGAATTGTTAAAAAGTAAATACATAGTCGATGTATTATGTTTTAACAAAATGGTAATTATCATTATATGATTGTTTAAATGTGTAAAGAAGTTTACCAAAGGAAACATGAGTATGAAACTATTTGATATGATCAAAGTGTTTCATCAACAAAGGGTATAAAGATAAAAGAGAATCTAATTACTACGATTTGATCAATAGTAATGAAATTCGACTTTATAAGAATGGCATAAAAGAAATTGTGGAATGCAATGCGTTTGAAACGTCAAAATTCAAAGCATCACAATGTGATATTAGATATCAAAGTGGGTGAATAGATGGCGCCAAATAAATCGTTGTAGTGTAGATGTAGAGACCATTAGTTGGAAATAGTTAGCACTCAATTAGAACATATAGTGAACCGTTTGGATTCGTGAGATCGGCTCCATATCAAGTATGGATCCTCGTGGAAGTTTTGGAGTTATTCGATATAACCAAAATAATATCGAATAAGTCCTTGTAGAGTATTCATTGGAAACTTTGAATACGAAATCCATAGCTGATACCAAAAGGAAAGCAAAACTAGTATTGCTTGGATTTTGGTACATTCTCGAAAAAGTTCACATTCACTGATATTTCTCGATTATGGAGCAAATGGAAGATAGTGTGAAACACAATGAGGATTCAAATCCCTGCATCAGAGTGTTGAGAAGCACAACGGAAAATGTTCCTGAACGATACTCTCCGCAAAGGAAAGAATCAATGATAATGATCATTGTGTTTTCCCACTTGTGTTTTCACTACATAAAGTAGGATTCAAAATGCATCCCATATCTTGTATGGAGACATTTGTGAATCATTTGTCATGATTACCAGAATATGACATACCTACGAACTACTAAGGAAATAATGTTAAGCTAAAATTATGAGAAATCCCAAAGCAGAATTTCCTTGGGATTAGAAAGCAATTCGTTGTTGAGTCTTACAAGTAAAGGGGTTACTTGAATTTTCCCAAATGACTGCAAAGCCATAGTGGAAAAGGGGGTGAATGAAAAAAAGCACAATTTGTCAAATACTGGACAAATTCAAATGAATTTGATTCAAGTGTGCTAAATGTCTAGTGGATTTAAAACTAGTAAAAGTACTAGTATCTCATAGTGAATCTCTAAGTTTGATATTTGATCAAAGGATTTTGAAGTTGTTCAGCATAGTCAGTGGATATGCAATTTGCATGGAATTGAGTGGGAGCTATAAAAGTCTTCCTAAAACAATATGTGAATGACATATTTTTGAGTGGGAGCAATATAAGTCTCAAATTCAAATATGTAGGAACATAGTTTGAGTAAGAGTAGTGACTCATACCCAAATATGTTGGGAACATATTTTGAGTGGGAGCTTATAGGAGTGATTCTTAAGTGTGTTCAGAATAAAAGTGCAAGCACCGATAAATAATGATTTATAAGGGGTAGAAGTTGATAATAAGTGTATTGTGATATTATGTAGTATTCCTTAAAGGATTCTGAAAAGGTTTTCAGAATAGAAGTTAATTAAGGAACAGGTCCTTGATAACTCAAATTAGGAATAGTATTAAGTCGAACATCGATGGTTGAAAGAAAGAAAAGGATGATCATCATCCACTATGTTGAGACATAGGTTCTATCTTAGAAAACCATGATGATAACTTAACATAATATATGATACAATAAGAAACGTTTGAAAAGTGATTAAGTTCGAATCACGGAACGTCGAGCTAAGTTTGTCCGCATCGTCTAATAGAGAATTGTAGACATGTTTCCAAAATCCATAAAGGATGACACATCTTAAAGCATAAAGGGTTATGTTATAAGGGAATATGTTGGAAAATCCTGTAAATACTGACTAAAGTCAAGTAGGAAGCGAGGTGAACAAAACATCAAAAGTTGCACAGGGTGCACTCGTGTTTCGATGAATACATTTATAATAATAGATAAGGGTAACATCTAAAGTGTTATATAATGTTATGGCGGGGATAGTTCGCTTTTAACGTAGATGTGTCCCAGGGCCCATGAGAAAGCCCTCGAGGTTGATCTAAAGTCATTGTTGGCTCCTGGAATCTGGCCTTGTTCTGCTGCCATGGCGACGATGCATACACACAGATGTTATCATGTGATGATAAAGTATTAATGTCAACCAAGGTGACATTAGTAAGTTGCAAAGGATATGGGACTGTAAAGTACAAACCCGAGACTCAACCTCTTCCATGAGCAAGCATGTTCAGGGTACACGATATATGGTGCCAATGATTAAGAACAAATGCAACTAGTTTATTTGTACTCTAGTGCAAGTGGGAGACTGTTAGAAATATGCCCTAGAGACAAATAATAATAAGGATTGTTATCATATTTCATAAAGTTTATGATTAAGTTTTATATCATGCTATAACTATATTTAGAGAAACCATCAATACATATGTGATATATAAACAACCAGGGGTTCCCAGTGAAACTATAGTCACTAGTTAATTGGTCAACATATGGTCAAGTTTCCTGATCATGTGGCATTTATGCCAGTTGGAAATGGAGTCAACTCATTCTGAGAATGAGATGATGAACCAATACCCAACCTAAATACCGTGACCCGATCATGTCACGAAGTTCAAGTTACGACGATTAGAAATGGATCCTCTTAGACTATTCCTTAGACTGTGAGGCTATATCTATCACTATCTCCCGAGAGTGCTTAGATAGCATCAAACGTCACTTGGTAATATAGTGACAATAAAGGTGTGTTCAGGTATTCGGAGGAACCGAAGAGGCAATATATGCCAAGATCAGGATTTGTCCATCCACATGACAAAAAGATACTCAAGGGCCAACTCGGAGAAGTTATATCCAATAGTTGCGCAGCGTGTGATTTGATCACAGGGATATCACTTGTCGAACGAGTCAAGTAGCATTGTTCAGTAACGAGATTGAACATGATATGGTGATGTTATTGATCAAATCTTGGGCAATGCGAGTGTCGAGAGACAAAGGGAATAAGACACGACTGTCCCGGTTCAAACGACGAAAGATCTTCGTGGAATGCATAGGGGTCACATGGCCATCCTGGTCCCTCTATCGATCATTGGTCCGGGAGTGTCCCGACCATGTATGGAGTGTTCCCGAACCGTGGGGTATCATGCCTCCCCGCCTCTCCCTCTCCTTTAGTCCCACCCCGGGACTTTGAGGGAGGTAGTACCTCCCCTCCCCCTATATATAGTGGGGGTATTTGGCTAGACAAATACACACATTATTCAATAAAGGTTTCCTCACTTTTGGGGAGACCTCCAATTGATATTCTCTCTATCTATCTATCTATCTCTCTCTCTCTCTCTCTCTCGCTCATGACCGTGGTCCCAAGTTCAGACTGCGCGAATGAGAGACATCTTCACCGCGGAGCGCCGTCGCGCTACGAGATTTGGGTCTAGGAGCTCTACTTCCACAACTGCTGCTAGATCGGGGAAGCGGGAGTCATCGTCAGGCACCAGACATGTGTAACTCCCCCCGAGGTGTCACACTTGAGGCACTCAAGTCATTGGAGCAGTACGAGCGCAAGTACTTCATCTCGACCTTGAGGTCGGCTTCGGCTCATCTACATCAACCACGCTCTCCTCAGCGTTGACAATGCATTTTGGTCTTCAAGGGTAAGTTCGCGAAAATCCCCTCTCGTTACTACATTACTAATAGATAGGTCCTAGCAACATCAGGGGTTCAGAGGCATAGGGTAAAATTTTATTGTTTTCATACGTGGAACCCCTACAAAACACCCCACACCGTGGCTGTGGCCAGTTGGCCGCTGACTCGGCGTGGCCCCACGCAGTGGTGGGTGTGGCTAGGTACGGCCTCGGTAACAAAAGCTTGGCTATTTTCTACAAATCAAAATAAAAATTGAAATTGAATAAACCTAATATAATTCACATCTTTTTATACAGTTCGAATTTGACAAAAAATTCAAAATGAAAATTGGTTCAAATTTAAACATGATTTCTAATATAAATTCAAATTTGACCAGAGTCAACCCTAACTAGTCAAACCTGTGACATTTGACCCCCTTTTTGAATTATTTGCATTTAATAATACTTTTGTTCAAAAAATGTGAGGAATTCAAATATGCCATCCAAAATAATTTTTGAGCAATTTAAAATTTCGAAATTATTTAAATTTCAATAAATTCTTTTTCCTAATAAATCCATAACGTTAATTTTGTAATTCCAAATTCGACAAATAATATGTCTAAATCGATCAGGGCGACGAACTCATTCTGATTATGCATTCCATGATATGAATGGAATCATGCATCATGTAAATATAATGAATACAACAATGTTATGGGAGCAAAACATGCCTAAATAATTAATTAAAGTGCTTTATTATTGTTCTCATACCTTACCCATGACATGCTATGTTATACGATGCAATTGTGCATCATTCTATCATGGCATACCTTGTTTGCTTGTCACATATATATGCATATATCCTGGCATTTTTCTGACCAAAAACATATATTACATGTATTATTTGGAAATATAAATTTAAAACATTATTTAATTCAACTTATATCAAAAGGGGTCTAATTCAAATGTGTGACTAGTTAGAGTTGACTCTGGTCGAATTTGAAAATATGTTTGAATTTGAATCACATTTCATATTGTAAGTTTTGTCAAATTCGAATTATTTAAAAAGATATGATTTAATTTAGTTATATATTCATTTTTGGTTTTTATTTTTGATTTTCAAAAAACCCAGAAACTTTTGTTACTTGGGTGTTTGTTAGCCACACCCACTGACAAGCAGTGACAAGCAGGGCCAGCGCTGACTCAGCAGTGCGCTGGCAACAGTGAGGTGCTGGGTCTTTTCTTACTCGGGTTCTCTCTACCCAGAGTCACTGTCAGGTGGGGCCAAAGGGACCGCGGGACCACACTCGTGTGCATGAACAAGGCGCGGACACGTGGGCGATCCTATGACGGTTGTTTGATCTACAAAAAGTTATAGGGGGTTTTCTGCAAAACCTTCTGGGTACTTACAAGCATGTGGCTTACAGGTGGGACCTCACGGTACACGTCGGGTTGAGAGACTAAAAGACTAGGGGGTATCTAGGAAATGCCATGCGGGTTAACTGAACTACTATTTGTCGTCCTCGGCGTTAACTAAAGAACCTGACGAAGCGCAACAGATAGCAAAAAATTCAGGCGCGGCTGTGGGTTGATCTAGGGACCTCGGGCTCGTCTAGATAGTGTGAAACTACTGCGGTATCTCAGGGATGGTGCTAGGTTAGCGGCGCAGCGCAGGTTAAGCAGCAACAACTCGACACCGACGACCAAAACACAGCGGTGCCAGGCGCGACATGGTTAAGCATGGCAGCACGGGCAGGTGGGGCTTAGGAAGCGGAGCTAGGGAGATTGACACGGCAGAGCGACGCAGATGCGACCGTGCATGCATGCGACAGAGGCGGGCACCACAGTGGCGGTAGGCGAACAGGGTGACGACATGCGGCGGCGCAGGCAAGGTGTTCGACGGAAGGCTACGACGATGCAAGAAGCAAGCGTGCATGAGACCTTGCCCAGGGGATAGAGCTGCTCACCGTAGGGGTGGTGTAGTAGTTAGAATGACCCAAGGCGACGACGATCTGGGACAGGGCTCGCCGCGCACGTCTAGGGTTTCTTCTCGTCCTCGAGCTTGTTTTGCTAGTCCCAACAGTGTTTTTCCTCGTCTCCATGTACAGGCAGGCTCCTGCGGCACCCCTGATCTTCCTCAACACCTCAGGTCCTCTCCTGCTTCTCTCCAACGCTGGTAGCAAGGTGGTGGCCGAGGGTGTGGCTATGGTGGAGGCTAGGCTTAGCAGGGGAAGGTAGGGAGGGGAGATGGGTTCTATGCAATTCCCCTAGGATGGATCTGACTGACTAGGAGGGTTGGTGGGTTGCTAGATAAGGACAGGAGAGGGAGAGCAAGGCTCGGGTTAGGGTTAGACAAAAATGCAAACTGGCAGCTAGGGTGATCGGGGGTGACGGTGGGGTAACACTACTAGGAAACCCCTTATCAGTAGCGCACCTTTTTCACTATCAGTGGCGCATATCTGATGCACCACTGATACGAAGCCACTGATAATTATTTTCTATGGTACATATTGAAATGCGCCACAGAAATCTCAAATTTCTATGGCGCATATGGCCAATATGCGCCACAATTTTTTTTCCAAAATTCAAAAAAAGGCAAGCCAGATCTCAAATTTCGGTGCCTCATATGGCCAATATGCGCCACAGAAGTTTTTCCAAATTTCATAAAAAAGGGTCAGATCTAGATCTGGTCGGAGGTGGAGGTGGTGGTGGTGGTTGGTGGCTGGAGGAAGGCTAGGAGGAGTGGATCGTTGGAGGTGGTGGCCGGAAGAGAAGGAGGAGGAGGCCACCACCAGAGGTGGTCGAAGTAGGAGGACGAGTCCGCCGGAGGTGGAGGAAGGTGTCGCCGGAGTTAGAGGAGGAGGTTGCCGGAGTTGGTGGTGGAGGAGGAGGAGGAGGAGGTTGCCGGAGGTGGTGGAGGAGAAGGAGGAGGTCACCGTGGTGGAGGATGTCACCGGGGTGGAGGTGGAGGTCACCGGAGAGTGGAGAAGGAGGAGGGAGGAGAAGGCAAGAAGTGTGGACGGGAGGAGAAGTGGGGGTAGAAAAAGGAAAAAGAGAGGGAGAAGGGCACCGACAGGATTCAAATTTCGAATCCCGCCCAAGACTTATGTGGCACATATGTGAGAAATGCGCCACAGAAGTTTCTCCCCCTTTTCTATTTTTTTGTAGGAAAAAATCTTCTTTCGGCCATAAATTTTACTCTTTTCGAATTTGAGGATTCTATAAAATCCAAAACGGCCGTAGGCAGTTGAAATCGAGTAGGAAATTTTCAGACGATCATTTTGATATATTAAGCTTTTTTCCGACATCGTATGCAAAAGTTATGGTCATTTTACCGTGCCATGACCTATTTTTGCAAAATACATCGAAATTCATGTATTTCAATTTTCACTACAACTACACCCAAAAAAATAACTATATCTGAAAGGAATTATTTTTTGAAGTTTTTATCATTTTCGTATTTTTTACAAAACTGAAAAGGCGATCCACGAGGGGGCTTGGATCTATTTTTCCATAATCTGTGGCGCATACATCTATATGCTCCATAGAAACATCACTTTCTGTGCCGCATATTGATACATTGCAAATGTATCTATAATTTTTGATGTTCCAAGCTTGGTTTTATCTACTTTCTTATGTTTTGTTCCAACTTTGGAGTACTTTTCATACACTTTCTTCGACTAACCTATTAACAAGATGCCACAGTGCCAGTTGCCTGTTTTCTGCTATTTTTGGTTCCAGGAAAGTCAGAAAATCAATATTCTCGGAATTGGATGGGACAAAAGCCAAAGTTCCTATTTTACTGGAAGACTCACGAAGCCAGAATACGAGACGGAGGAGTGCCAAGGCATGGCCACCCCACTAGGCGCGGGTACCCCCAGGCCGCGCCAGGGCATGGTGTGGGCTCCCTGGCCGGCCACCCACCTTGCCTCCTTCGCCTATAAGAGTCTCCTGATACCAAAACCCTAGATCATCAATCAGAAATCCACGAAAAGTTCTACAGCGCCGCCGCCACCGAAGGGGAGATTCGGGGGACAGAAAGTCTCTGTTCCGGCACCTTGCTGGGACGGGGAAGTGCCCCGGGAGCCATCTCCATCGATCTCCACCACCATCTCCATCGCCATTGCTGATTCCCATGATGAGGACGGAGTATTTCTCTCTCGAGGCTAAGGGTTCTACCGGTAGCTATGTGTTCATCTCTCTCTCTATGCATGATCTTATTGAGATCATGAGCTTGTAATCTATAGATCTACCTTGCTACTCAAGTGCTTTAATAGATCTCTGCTCTCCCCATGTGTGTGAAAGTGACAGCGTGCACACCATGGTGGCACTTAGGCTAGAGATTACAAATACTTGTTATGAGTTATATTGGGAGTTGGATGTCTTTATGAAATTGTGGTGTTTGTTGGACTCATCTAGTACTCAAGGTGACAGTGTGGGGGTTTCTAGATGGGAAAGGCTTACTTTGAGGTGTGTTGTTATAGACCTACCATCGATTAGACTGTTCAACCGGAGAGTAGTTAACAGTAGTATCATAAAGAGAAGGTATTTATATGAGAGTGTTCACTAGTGAAAGTATGATCCCTAGGCCCTGTTTCTAAGCATTGATACACCGTTTGCATCTAGATCTGTTACATGTTTGCTTGCTTCCATCTTTATTTCAGTTTGCCTTTAGTCTTTTCCCACGTCAACCACACGCCAGCAAGCTATTTTCTTGCACAGTTACTACTTATAATTATCTTTACCACTTGTATTTTACTATCTCTTCGCCAAACTAGTGCACCTATACACCTGACAAGTGTATTGGGTGTGTTGGGGACACAAGAGACTTCTTGTATCTTGATTGCAGGGTTGCTTGAGAGGGGATACCTTTGACCACTTCCTCCCTGAGTTCGATAAACCTTGGGTGATCCACATAAGGGAAAACTTGCTGCTGTTCTACAAACCTCTACACTTGGAGGCCCAACAACTGTCTACAGGAATAGAAGTGTGTAGACATCAAGCTATTTTTTGGCGCCATTGCCGGGGAGGAAAGGTAAAAGGTATTCACACTGGAGTATTAAAGAAGAAGAACCTCCCACGGCAAACGCCTATTTTCTTTCCCCATTGCCGGGGAGGTAAGGTAAAAGCTACTCACATCCTCCGGTGTGAGTGCTCAAAGTTATTTTCTTTAGATTCTGCAATTTTGTCTTTTTGTTTTTTGTTTTCACTAGTTAGGCTTAATGGAAAACAACAACAAAATTAGAGAGCTTTACAGTATTTATCTTGAGTTAGGACATTAAGTGTTTGAAGAGAAAATTAAAAAACCTATGGAACTTTATTTGCATGCTAATAGAAATGTTGTTAGTATGAATTCTTTAGACACCATTATGCTAATGCTATGGAAAAGTCTAAGCTTGGGGAAGCTAGTTTTTATGGAAATGATCTTTTTAGTTCCGCGGCTTTGGAAGATAACTATTCTATTGCTTATGATGATACCAAACCTCCAATATATGATGATTACAATGATGAATATGATATTTTCAGTCCACCTACTATTGAGGAGGAAATTAATTATGACTACAATATGCCTCCTATATTTGATGATTATGGTGATGAGAATAATAATGATAGCTAATTTGTTGAATTTGCTCCCACTACAATTAATAAGAATGACTATGTTTATGTGGAGAGTAATAATTCTTTTATGCATGTGGCTCATGATAAGAATATTTTATGTGATATTTATATTGTTAATTTTATTCATGATGCTACTGAAAGTTATTATAGAGAGGGAAACATGGTTTTATGTATCTCAATAATATTAAGTTTCCCGTCTTTATGTTGAAAGTCTTGAAGTTGCACTTGTTTTGCTTTCCTATGCCTGTTGCTTTGGGCTTTCATGACTTGTTTCTTTACGAGATTCCTATGCATAGGAAGTGGGTTAGACTTAAATGTTTTTTAAATTTCCTTCTTGATGCTCTCTTTTACTTCAATTCATATTTCTTATGCGAGCATCTTCTCAAAATATCATGCCTAACTTAAAGGCGTTAAAGAAAAGTACTTATTGGGAGATAACCCAAAAGTTTTAGAAGAGTCTTGGAAGTTATTACTTCTCTAATAACCGCTACTTATCCTTTTTATTTTCTTTTTGTGCCAACAGTAACCTCTAATGAGAGAGAAGTAATGATTGGGAAAGTTGCTGTCCCGAAACAGATTTATGTGCTTCACCGTAAAAATTCGTGTAAAATCTCTGTACGTCCTTTTGAGGCGTGAATTTTTGTGCTTCTGCCCCAGGTTGTTATCTAACTTTCGTTAGTTCAACACGTTTTGAGTTGAGCAACAGAAGGTCTTGGAAAAAAATCGTCTTTACCTTCTAGTCTGTTTTGACAGATTTCTGCCATTATTTGCATTTGCTTCTTGTTGGTTCCTTTTTGAGTTCTTTTAGGAATTGAGATTTTTGAGGGAAGTGCTATAGTAGCTAGTGTTCTAATGGAAGTTTATTTGGTGTTAGAACTGAACCTTAAGACTTATTTATCTTGAGTGCACTAATGTTGCTAATAAAGATTGTGTGAAGTTTTGTATGAAGGAAAAAATTCAGGTGTATGGAAGGAATGAGTAATGAGATGAAGGATGGACTAAAGCTCAAGCTTGGGGATGCCATGCGTGTCACCCCAAGAAATATCCAATAAGTACAAGATTCAAAGCTTGGGGATTCCCAAGGCATCCCCTCTTCATCAATAAAAATCACAGGTTTTTCCAAACGCTTCATTTTTATTGATTCATGCACAATTGTGTTGTTCTTGGAGCGTCTTTTTTTTGTTTTCGTTTTAGTTTTTCGTTTGCTTGGTTTTCTTAGTTTTCTGAATAAATTGGTTGGACCCCCTCTTTCATGCATTGGTGTTCAAATAGTTTGGTTTGGATTGGAAAAGAGTAGGAAAGTTCATACTTATGTGGTAAAAAGAGCTTGTTTTTTACTGTGGCCTATGCTTTGTCATGCCATGCTTGATATTGTTTTGGCTTTATGCTTAGTATTCTTTGCTGTAGCATGACATGTTATAAACAATTGAGATTTCTTAATGTGCCTTGGATGAATCATGCGTTGTTTTAGCATATTAAAGCATAGTATAGTGGTATTCTCCTTTGATGCTTTATTTGGGTTGACTTGGCGCATGCTCACACCATGTTATGACTATCCAAAGTCACCATAGACGTTATGATCCTTTAGTTTTCAACTTGTAGTATCACTTTATGCTTTGATCAATGATGTTTTATCGCTCTGCATGATTATGGCCATTATTGCTCTCTTAGTTTGTCACTCCCAGTCTTTTGTTAGCCCCCACAACCAAGTATGAGTTCCACTCATGCATCCAACTCCCTAAACCAAGTTATTCCAAAGAGTCCCCCATACCTACCTACTAGCTTAAGCTATTCCAAGTATATTCATGCTTTTCTTTACCTTCCGAATTAAACTTGTTATGATAAAACTAGTGATTAAAGCTCTCACGAACTTGATGGCACACTTTACTTTTCTTGCCCTTAACAAACTTGAACCATTGTGTTGTCTATGTTGTATATTCTTGCACTTATTTGTTGGGGATTAGCAGAACCATGCTGTCATTGGGAACGCTTTCAACATTGCACTTGTACTTTGTACCTAGTTGATATCATGCTCTTTTGTGTATGGATGTCATCGGTGTGAAATGAAAGGGGAGCTTGTAAGTCCATGGTGTCATGTATATCTGTTAGAGAAACGCCTAGGCCGCTGGTCTAATCCATGCTGACATGGTGGAAACCTGTAGCGTAACCATAATGAGCTGTCTATGAAGCATTCTTCTTATAAAAAAAGAGATAGAGATTGAGAAAAAAGAGAAAAAGAGAAAAAAATGAGATTATGAAAAGAGGAAAGAGAGAAAAAAACACCATATTCCCATGGTAAATAAGAAGATTGCTGAGATGCTCGTTGTCTGCTTGCCTTGTCATTTTGATATGGGAATTCTTCCATATCATCAGGCAAGGGGTACCCCGTTGGCGGTTCTCTATGATACACATGTACTTACGATGACAAGAACTTACCGGTGACTAAACTTGAGTAGCATGAGGAGCGGCCCTCGTATTCGAGGGACATGAGATTTCTAACTTATACTTCGTCAAGCATGTACACCATAGTTTGTTCACTTTAACCTTAATCACTTCAAGATTCTTATGATAGGGGCAATGAGAGCTGAAAGCTATAAGTACCATAATTTTTGGAAGCTCTTTATGAGACTTGAATCCCTACTTCCTTTTATAAAGGCCTTTGTTCCACTATATATATTGAGTCGCCCCCTTCTATCGTTATGCACTTACTTTGAGAGCATAGTGGCCATTCTTAGTTCTATGTGCATTGTCCCAAGACTTGTTGATTGATGCATAGCTTTGATATTGCTTGTTTTAAACTATTTGTATCTAGTCACTCTTATGAACTTTGAAGGTGTCCTATGCATTTATATTTGCTACTCTACGAGGGACAAGCTGAATACTATTATGCTATGTTTTCTTTATGTGAAACAAACAAACGTCTTGCAAAGCATTGTTATTCATGAATCTTTTGTTTGTGCCTTTTCATGTTGCATCATAGTTTCTTTGTCTTATTGCTAGAACTTTGTCTTTCATGCTATGATTGACGTACTATGATCCCAGCTTTGAATGTTTTACAAATACTTTGATCAAGTCTTTGATGATGCATGTCACCTCAAAAATTATTCTTTCTTTTTATCACTTACCTACTCGAGGACGAGCAGGAGTTAAGCTTGGGGATGTTGATACATTGCAAATGTATCTATAATTTTTGAGTTTCCATGCTTGGTTTTATCTACTTTCTTATGTTTTGTTCCAATTTTGGAGTACTTTTCATACACTTTCTTGGACTAACCTATTAACAAGATGCCACAGTGCTAGTTGCCTGTTTTCTGCTGTTTTTGGTTCCAGGAACGTCAGAAATCAATATTCTCGGAATTGGACGGGACAAAAGCCAAAGTTCCTATTTTACTGGAAGACTCACGGAGCCAGAATACGAGACGGAGGAGTGCCAGGGCCTGGCCACCCCCCCCCCCCCCAGGCGCGAGTACCCCTAGGCCGCGCTAGGGCATGGTGTGGGCCCCCTGGCCGGCCACCGACCTTGCCTCCTTCGCCTATAAGAGCCTCCCGATACCAAAACCCTAGATCGTCAATCAGAAATCCACGAAAAGTTCCACAGCGCCGCCGCCACCGAAGGGGAGATTCGAGGGACAGAAAGTCTCTGTTCCGGCACCCTGCTGGGATGGGGAAGTGCCCCCGGAGCCATCTCCATCGCCATTGCTGATTGCCATGATGAGGAGGGAGTAGAGGCTAAGGGTTCTACCGGTAGCTATGTGTTCATCTCTCTCTCTATGCATGATCTTATTGAGATCATGAGCTTGTCTATAGATCTACCTTGCTACTCAAGTGCTTTAATAGATCTCTGCTCTCCCCATGTGTGTGAAAGTGACAGCGTGCACACCATGGTGGCACTTAGGCTAGAGATTACAAATACTTGTTATGAGTTATATTTGGAGTTGGATGTCTTTATGAAATTGTGGTGTTTGTTGGACTCATCTAGTACTCAAGGTGACAATGTGGGGTTTTCTAGATGGGAAAGGCATACTTTGAGGTGTTCTGTTATAGCCCTACCATCGATTAGAGTGTTCAACCGGAGAGTAGTTAAGAGTAGTATCATAAAGAGAAGGTATTTATATGAGAGTGTTCACTAGTGAAAGTATGATCCCTAGGCCTTGTTTCTAAGCATTGATACACCGTTTGCATCTAGATCTATTACATGTTTTCTTGCTTCCATCTTTATTTCAGTTTACCTTTAGTCTTTTCCCACGTCAACCACACGCCAGCAAGCTATTTTCTTGCACCGTTACTACTTATAATTATCTTTACCACTTGTATTTTACTATCTCTTCGCCAAACTAGTGCACCTATACACCTGACAAGTGTATTGGGTGTGTTGGGGACACAAGAGACTTCTTGTATCTTGATTGCAGGGTTGCTTGAGAGGGGATACCTTTGACCACTTCCTCCCTGAGTTCGATAAACCTTGGGTGATGCACTTAAGGGAAAACTTGCTGCTGCTCTACAAACCTCTGCACTTGGAGGCCCAACAACTTTCTACAGGAATAGAAGTGCATAGACATCACATATAGACATATGCGCCACAGAATTGTCTCCCCCATTTTTTGGTGCTAGGTCCCATCAACTTTCTGTGGTGCATACATCTATATGCGCCACAAAATCATCACTTTCTATGGCACACACGAAAATATGCGCCACATAAATGTGGATTTCTATGGCACATATTGGTTTCGTGCGCCACTGAACTGCCAAATTTCAGTGGCGTTTTTTTGTATGCACCACTGATATTTATCTGTGGCGCATGGTTTTTCATATGCGCCACAGAGTAACTTGTCTACCTATAGTTGTTTTCCTAGTAGTGTAAACGGGGCACCTTTTATCCTCTCTTCTCTCTCTCTCTCTCTCTCTCTCTCTCAAGGTGGACAGTGGGGTGACCAGGGTTAGCTAGCTGGGAACCTGGGTAGCTAGGGAGGCTTGATCAGCAAGAAAGAGGAAGGAAGGCGACATGGAGGGATGGTGGCCAAGCTTTGCATGTGACCAAGGTTGGGTTCGGTTTAGGGCTATATGGGGTGAGACAAGGGTGGCATGGTGTGGTGGTGGTGATGTTGGTGTGGCCTGAACCAAAGCACACGAGGGAGAGGCTCGGGTTTAGCTAGGCATATAGATGGGTAAGCTAGGTTTAGGTCCCATTAGTCTGATTCTTTTTATTTTGTTTAAATTCCACCTTGTTCAAAACAAGAACAAGCAAACTTCTCAAAAGCACCAAGAAGAAGAAGGAGGCACGGCTAGGTGGTCAAGTTTGCTTTATTTGATCTTTGGATTGAATTCAAATTCAAACAAGTGCCATAATCTCAATAAAACCAATAAACACATGGAGAGAAGATGAATTGGTCTTGCATGGCCATGCATGCATTAAATACATGATTGCTAGTTGTGAAAACAACCACCATTTGACATTGGCCATGATTTAAACAAATCCCAAAATTGAGTTTGAATTCAATGAAATAAGCTTATGGAAGCTTCACCAATCCACATGGTTTATGTTTGATCCAGATCATACTTGAATAAAGGTAGCTCATGCTAGTGTGTATGGCCCACTTATATTTGATAGAGCCACTCTAATTCAAGAAGTCCACAAATTCGAATTAAACCATATTGAAGGATATAAGGAACTATACTCGCATAGCATGCAAAGGTGGCCATGTGGCTCCCATCTACATATTGTGAAAACAACATGGTAACAAGAATGGAAGCATGTAGAAAAGAAGTGGATCCACTCCAACACATATGAGCTAGATTCAATTACCAACCAAAATGCAATGGCTCTTATATAATTAGGATGGTGGAGTTTATACGGAGGCAAAGAAAGGTGGTGGAAGAATAAAAGTTATGCCCCCATCTCAACTTGGGCATCAAGCACAATATCAAGAACCAACTATAATATATCAATAACCTCTACAATTTATCAAGAGGCAATACAATTAATAAAGCAAATGCATATGAGGGGAAAACCAAATAAAGGGGTTTTATATGATGCTCAAATGCAATGTGGCATGGTTACATGAGCATGATATAATGCAATGCAATTAATGATATATAGGAAGTGTCAATATATAGACTAGGCAAGTAGCATTGCAATTGTTAGACAATTGGGATGCTACACCAGCATGCAGTGGTACGGGCTCCGGAAGTTCACCAACTCGAAGACGATTCGCTCGGTGCGGTAGTTGGCAGGGTGTCGAAGGTGAGTGGCAATGTCACCTTGCCAATCGGGTATGCCTTCCAACCCGGTACGATGTCGTGGAAGGTGTACAGGGTCGATTCGACAATCGACTATGGGAGCTACAGCCGTCCATCAATGTCTTGGGGTGCTAGTTAGCCACTTTGGGCTTGACCACCAGGGCGACTCACCCTGGGTACTCGATCCTGGGTGCGTAGTCCTCGCGACTCCAGGTGATGCTTTGCTCTGACCAGTTGAGCCAGTGCGGAATGTCCACTCGTGTCACTGCATTGACGGTGACTGCGCGGGCGAGTACCTTCTTCTCTTGCTTCGTTCCAAGTCTAGTGAATGTGTGCAGCAAGCCGGCCGTGTGCCCGAACCCGCCGGCATTGCCATTGTCCCTTAGTGGGTCGTCGTTGGGGCCTTCCCAAGCTCGCCTCACCTTATCGATCTCTTTGAGAGAGTGGTAGCCAACAATAGTGTGGGTCGCGGATTTCCCTTCCCTACTATGATAGACACAGGGTCGGTTGAGCAGTGTCGCGGGGTCGAATTTCGGCCTCGGGGCACTATTGACATGGTAGTTGCCTCTGTCACGGAGAAAGTTCTTGGGGCCGGGTTGCCTGTAGTTGGCGTTGGCAACAAAATCGGTCCTGCCATCGTCGTGACATTTGTCGGTGTGGCGGGTGTTGCTATAGCGCAGCTCGCGGTGTGTGTTATTGTCGCGGTTGCTCGTGCGGCATCTTCCACATGACTCATCATCCGAGTCTAGGTTTGGATCTTTCTCCGCGTAGCGCTTGGCAATCTCCAGGAGGTCGGGGATGTTCTCGACAGGCTCATACTGACACACGTTCTTGAAGTAGTGGATCGCCGTGTCCGGGTGGATGCCAGAAGCGTTGATCCATAGGTCCTTTAAGGAAATATGCCTTGAGAGGCAATAATAAAGTTTTTATTATGTATTCCTTGTATATGATAGATGTTTATTTTGCATTCTATAATTGTATTGATTGGAAATGTCAATACATGTGTGTTTAATAAACAAATAAAAGGTTCCTAGTAATGCCTCTCTTATAGACTAGCTCATTGATTAACAAGATGATCAAAGTTTCCTGATCATGGAAATTGGATGTTATTAATAATGAGGTCACAACATTTGTGAAATCATGTGATGAACATTCATCTGAAGTATAGCATTACGATAAAAGTCATTATGTTTATATTGCTATAACATCATACGAAGTAGTCTTAGTCCTTAGACCATAAGATCATGTTAATTGCTAACATCGAAAGAGTAACTTGATAACATCAAACGTCACACCGTAAAAGGGTGACTATAAAGGTGGGTTCAGATAATCCGAAGATGTTATGTTGAGGCTCATGGATCAAGAGTGGAATTTGTCAATCCTGATGACGGATAGATATACTCTGGGCCCTCTCGGTGATATCACATTAAGATAGCTTGCAAGCAAGTGATGTGATCACTAGAATGTTATATCACGGGAACGAGAAAAGAGTGCATGTCAGTAACAAGATCAAACTAGATATTTGGATGCCGATGATCGAATCTTGGACATGTAATATATCGCGAGACAAAGGGATTAAGTTACTAGCGTTAAAGGTTCTTACAATCACAGAAGTCATCATTGAATGTGCGGGAGTCGGAATGGATCTCCAGGTCCCGCTTCTGATTAATGATTTGAGAGGAATCTCAATCATGTCTGCATTATTCGTGAACCGTAGGGTGACACACTTAAGGGTTGCCAAACACCATTTTGAGCACATATGTTTCAGACGAAAGAATTGCAAAGCGCTAGAATCATTTCGATGGAAACCGGAATTGTTTCGGGTGAAATGGCAGAAACTGGTTCTGCATGTGATATTGAAATGTTACATGGGGTTTTATGTGATTGTTTGTTAATTAAAGTAATTAACAAAATTCTGAATAAAATAAATAAAAGAGTTATATTAAATGAGAGTTGCATGTGGGTGGAACTTTGAGTGGAGGCTAAATTTATGTGAGTGGAGCTTCCACCACATGAATGAGGAAGAGGTGGGGGAACCCCCCATGGGTGTCGGCCATGGGAGGGGAGGCGCCCCCCTCTCCTCCCTCACAAAGCACACCTCCTCGTGAAGAATCTCTCTCCCCCTCCAGATATATTCCCCATGGTCTCGGATTAGCGAGATACATTTTCCCGGTGGCATTTCATCTGGAAGGAGTTGCTGGAGCGAGGAGGTGGAGGTTGTTCGGTGGCCTGAATGTGTGTGCGAGGACGGATGCGCTGCTGATTTGCGGCGCTAGGACTTCCACATGATCTTGAGATCGGCAAGCGTTCGACTACATCATCCACGAGTTCCAACTCGTTAACAAAGCTCTGTTGTCTTCGAGGGTAAGTTCTCCATGGATGTATATCCACCCGTTGCTTGTATCTAGTAGATAGATCTGGGCAAATAGTTCCCATCGTAGGAATTTTTTTGTGTTTTCTATAATGCGAATCCAATAGTGGTATCAGAACCAGATCTATGCGTAGGTGCTTTGCGCGGGTAGTACACATATGTTTATATGTGGGTGATGATGATCATGTTATTGCTTCTTTCATGTATTTTGGATATTGGTGGCATAGTGGGATGAAGCGGCCCGGACCAACCTTACATGTCATCGCACATGAGACCGGTTCCACGACTGACATGCAACTAGTTTTATATAAGTGGTTGGCGGGTGTCTGTCTCTCCTACTATAGTCAATATCTGATTTAAAACGAGTTGCTAATAACTTAGTTATCATCGTTGTGGTTCCATGTTCGTAGGTAAGACTGGTTCTGTCTCCGAAAGCCCTAAGCCACGTAAAACTTGCAATGGATAAATTAGAGGCGTCTAGTTTAGATTGTTGCTAGGCTAGTGTCATGATATGTTAATGTTCTAAGTTGATGTATGGTTGATACCCTTACAACACACTTAACGTGTAAGTTCCATAGACCTTGTCCTTACACACAAAGGAATGATAGAGATCATACCACGATGCATATGATGGTGATCAAATGCATGGACCATATCATCCCACTTTACACATATGATGTTCGCATCTTATATTGCTAGTTTGGCGCTTTTAGTAGCATTGTAAGATGATCCCTCATTTAAATATCAAGATAAAATGTGTTCTTCCTTAAGTATGCACCGTTCTATGGATCGTGTTTCGAGACATCAAGCGATGATCGGGTGTACTCGATTCTACGATTTCATATAACGGGGGTAAGACAGTTTTACACACGCGAGTACTAAGGTTCTTACTTGGTGAGACTAGCATGTACAGACATGGCCTCGGAACACGGACCGAAAGGTTAAGCACGAGTCATATAGTTGATATGATGCGTATATAGATGCTCACCTTTGAAGCTACACCGACTCACCTGATGATCGGACTTGGTGTAGTGGATTTGGTTCATCCAATCACCAAAAGGACACGAGGGATGTCGTTTTTGAGTGGGAGTTCATTAGTAATTTGGATTAGTTGAACTCAATCTATCATAAACTTAGTCTAAATAAACTTTACAAATTCTGTTGTAGATGGCACCACCTGCTTTTAATTTCAATGTGTTCATGAAGAAATAGAAACTTGTGGCAAATGGTAGCAACTTTACCAACTAGGCCATGAATTTGAGGATTCTCCTCTCTACTGCACAAAAGCAATATGTGCTAGAAGCGCCGCTAGGTCCCCCACCAGCTCTTGATGCCCCTGAAGAGGAAAAGAATGTCTATTTGACTCGTTAGGAGGACCACAACTTAGTCCATTGCGGCATACTGTATGGGCTAGAGCCAGAACTTCGAAAGCATTTCGAAAATGGCAATGCTTTTGATACCATGGGAGAATTGAAAATGATTTTCGATACCCATGCTACCGTAGAGAGTTATAATGCTTTTGAAAAGTTCTTTAGCTGCATGATGGAGGAGAACAGCTCCGTTAGTGAGCACGTACTCAAAATTTCTGGGTACGCCGATAAGCTTATGTCCTTGGGAATAACGATTCCCATTGACCTAGGCATACATCGTGTTATCGAATCTCTGCCACCTAGCTATAAGAGCTTCGTGATGAACTATAACATGCAGGGCATGAAGAAGTCTCTTCCCGACCTTCTGTCAATGCTTAAAACTGCAGAAGTGGAGACTAGGAAAGAACATCAAGTGTTGATGATCAATAAGACCACCGATTTCAAGAAAGACAAGAAAGGAAAACAGAAGGGAAAAGAAGGGCCGCAAACCGGTTGCCGCACCTAAAAAGAAATCCCTAGTTTGCCCTAAGTCTGATACCGAGTGCTACTATTGCAAGGGGACTGGCCATTGGAAGCACAACTGCCCCAAGTATTTGGTGGACAAGAAGGCCGGCAAGGCAAACAAAGGTATATGTGATATACATGTTATTGATGTGTACTTGACTAGTACTCGCAGTAGCACCTGGGTATTTGATACGGGATCGGTTGCTAATATATGTAACTCGATTCAGGGGCTGCGGAACAAGCGACGGCTAGCAAGGGATGAGGTCACAATGCGGGTCGGAAATGGATCAAGAGTTGATGTGATCGCCGTCGGAACACTGCCTCTCCATATGCCGTCAGGATTAGTGATAAATCTAAATAATTGTTATTTGGTGCCTGCACTGAGCATGAACATTGTATCCAGATCGTGTTTGATGTGAAGTGGTTATTCCTTTAAATCAGAAAACAATGTTTGTTCGATTTATATGAATAATATCTTTTATGGTCATGCGTCTGTGATGAATGGTTTATTTCTGTTGGATCTCGACAATAGTATTACGCATATTCATAATGTTGATGCTAAAATGATTAAACTTGATAATGATATATCTGCACATATGTGGCACTGCCGTCTAGGTCATATTGGCGTTAAACGCATGAAAAAAATTCATTCTGATGGACTTTTGGAATCACTTGATTTTAAATCATTTGATACATGTGAGCCATGCCTTGTGGGCAAGATGACTAGAACGTCGTTTTCCGGTTCAATGGAACGGGCGACAGATTTATTGGAAATCATACATACTGATGTATGTGGACCAATGAGTGTGACGGCGCGAGGTGGATATCGTTATTTTGTTACTTTCACGGATGATTTGAGTAGATACGGGTATATCTATTTGATGAAACATAAGTCTGAAACCTTTGAAAAGTTCAAATAATTTCAGAATGAGGTGGAAAATCATCGTAACAAAAAGATCAAATTTCTGCGGTCCGACCATGGAGATGAGTATCTTAGTTACGAGTTTAGCACACATATGAAAGACGGTGGAATAGTTTCATAACTCACGCCTGCCGGTACACCGCAACGTAATGGTGTGTCGGAACGTCGTAATCGTACTTTATTGGATATGGTTTGATCTATGATGTCTCTGACTAATTTGCCACTGTCATTTTGGGGCTATGCACTAGAAACTGATGCATTCACTTTAAATCGGGCACCATCTAAATCCGTTGAAACGACACCGTTTGAATTATGGTTTGGAAACAAACCTAAGTTGTCATTTCTTAAAGTTTGGGGATGCGATGTTTATGTGAAGAAACTTCAGCCAGATAAACTTGAACCCAAAGCGGAAAAATGCGTCTCCATAGGATACCCTAAAGAAACGATTGGGTATACCTTCTATCATAGATCCGAGGGCAAGGTTTTGTTGCCAAGAATGGATCCTTTCACGAAAGGTGTGAGTAGTCGGAAGGTAGAACTCGAAGAGGTTATTGAACCTTCTCTTCATGAAATGGCGAGTGGCGCAACACCGGAAATTGTTTCGGAGTTGACTTCACCTGATGAAGAGAGAGCTAATGATAATAATCATGAAAGTCCGAAAGAGGACACTACCGAACCTCGCAGGTCAAGCATGACACGTGCAACTCCTGAACTGTACGGAAATCCTGTTATAAATATCATGATTGATGAAATAGATGACCCTGCGACGTACAAAGAAGCGATGATGAGACCAGATTCCAACAAATGGCTAGAAGCCATGAAATCCGAGATGGAATCCATGTACAAAAACCAGGTTTGGACCTTGGTGGACTTACCTCACGATCGAAAGGCCATTGAGAATAAATGGATTTTCAAAAGAAAAACTGATGCTGATGGTAATGTGACCATCTATAAAGCTCGACTTTTCGCAAAAGGGTTTTGACAAATTCAAGGAGTTGACTACGATGAGACATTCTCTCCCGTAGCGATGCTAAAGTCGGTTAGGATTATGTTAGTAATTGTTGCATATTTTGATTATTAAATATGGCAGATGGATGTCAAAATTGCATTCCTCAATGATAATATGGAAGAAGAGTGTTATATGATACAACCTAAGGGTTTTGTCGATCCTAAGGATGCTGATAAGGTATGCAAGCTTCAGCGATCCATCTATGGACTGAAACAAGCATCCCGAAGTTGGAATCTCCGCTTTAATGAGGTAATCAAAGAGTTTGGATTTATCCAAACTTATGGAGAGGCTTATATTTACAAAAAAGTGACTGGGAGCAATGTGGCATTTATGATATTATATGTAGATGACATATTATTGATTGGAAATGATATAGATCTTTTAAACAGTGTTAAAAGTTACCTAAACAGCAAATTTTCGATGAAGGACCTTGGTGAAGCTTCATATATATTAGGCATTAAAATCTATAGAGATAGATCAAGGCGCCTAATTGTGCTATCGCAAAGTACATACCTTAATAAGATATTAAAGAAGTTTAATATGGACGGAAGTGAGAAGGGGTTCTTACCTATGTTGCAAGGCAAGACATTGAGTAAGACTCAAAGTCCGGCTACGGCGGAAGAAAGAGAGATAATGGATAAGATCCCCTATGCCTCAGCCATAGGCTCTATAATGTACGCCATGCTATGTACAAGACGGATGTGGCACATGCTATTAGTTTGACTAGTAGGTACCAATCTGATCCAGGTTCCGAACACTGGATAACGGTCAAGAATATCCTTAAGTACTTAAGAACTAAGGATATGTTTCTTGTATACAGAGGTGAAGAAGAGCTGGTCGCTAAGTGTTATGTCGATTCTAGCTTTGGCACCGATCCGGATGACTCTAAGTCTCAATCCGGATATGTATTTCTCTTGAACGGAGCAGCAGTTAGTTGGAGGAGTTCCAAACAACCTGTGGTGGCTAGATCAACAACGGAGGCGGAATATGTTGCTGCTTCAGAAGCGACATAGGAAGCGGTTTGGGTGAAGGAGTTCATAACGAAACTAGGTGTGGTTCCTAGTGCATTGGACCCAATGGTGATCTATTATGATAACAATGGAGCCATAGCCAACGCCAAGGAACCAAGGTCTCACAAGAATTCCAAGCATATTAAGCGCCGGTTTCACTCCATCCGCGAGCATGTGAAGGATGGAGATATAAAGATTTGTAAAGTACACACAGACCTAAATGTAGCAGATCCGTTGACTAAAGTGCTCCCTAGGGAAACACATGATCAACACCATAACTCCATGGGTGTTAGATTTATCACTATGTGAACTAGATTATTGTCTCTAGTGCAAGTGGGAGACTAAAGGAAATATGCCCTGCGAGGCAATAATAAAGTTGTTATTATGTATTCCTTATATATGATAGATGTTTATTTTGCATGCTATAATTTTATTGATTGGAAACGTCAATACATGTGTGTTTAATAAACAAAAAAGGTTCCTAGTTATGCCTCTCTTATAGACTAGCTAGTTGATTAATAAGATGATCAAGGTTTCCTGATCATGGACATTGGATATTGTTAATAACGAGATCACAATATTTGTGAAATGATGTGATGAACATTCATCCGAAGTATAGCATTATGATCAAAGTCATTATGTTTATATTGCTATAACATCATACGAAGTAGTCTTAGTCCTTAGACCATGAGATCATGTTAATTGCTAACATCAGAAGAGTAACTTGCTAACATGAAACGTCACACCGTAAAAGGGTGACTATAAAGGTGGGTTCAGATACTCCGAAGATGTTATGTTGAGGCTCATGGATCAAGAATGGTATTTGTCAATCCCGATGACTGATAGATATACTCTATGCCCTCTTGGTGATATCACATTAAGATAGCTTGTAAGCAAGTGATGTCATCACTAGAATGTTATATCACGGGAACAAGAAAAGAGTGCATGTCGGTAACGAAATCAAACTAGATATTTGGATGCCGATGATCGAATCTCGGACATCTAATATATTGCGAGATAAAGGGATTAAGTTACTAGCGTTAAAGGTTCTCACGATCACAGAAGTCATCGTTGAATGTGCAGGAGTAAGAATGGATCTCCAGGTCCCGCTTCTGATTATTGATTTCAGAGGATCTCAATCATGTCTGCATTATTCACGAACCGTAGGTTGACACACTTAAGGGTTGCCAAACACCATTTGGAGCACATATGTTTCAGACGAAAGAATTGCAAAGCGCTGGAATCAATTTGATGGAAACCGGAATTGTTTCGGCTGAAATTGCAGAAACTGGTTTTGCATGTGATATTGAAATGTTACAAGGGGTTTTATGTGAATTTTTGTTAATTAAAGTAATTAACAAAATTCTGAATAAAATAAATAAAAGAGTTTTATTAAATGAGAGTTGCATTAAATTTGGTGGAAATTTAATGCATGTGAGTGGAACTTTGAGTGGAGATTAAATTGATGTGAGTGGAGCTTCCACCACACCCCATGGGCGCCGGCCATCGGAGGGGAGGAGCCCCCCTCTCCTATAAAAGGCCCCCCTCTCCTCCCTCACAAAGCACACCTCCTCATGAAGGATCTCTCTCCCCCTCTAGATATATTCCCCATGGTCTCGGATTAGCGAGATACATGTTCCCGGTGGCATTTCGTCTGGAAGGAGTTGCGGCTTCTGCTGATTCACTGGAGTGAGGAGGTGGAGGTTGTTCGGTGGCCTGAACTTGTGTGCGAGGACGGATGTGCTGCTGATTTGTGGCGCTAGGACTTCCACATGATCTCTAGATCGACAAGCATTCGACTACATCATCCACGAGTTCCAACTCATTAACAAAGCTCTGTTGTCTTCGAGGGTAAGTTCTACATGGATGTATATCCACACGTTGCTTGTATCTAGTAGATAGATCTTGGCGTATAGTTCCCATCGTAGGAAATTTTTTGTTTTCTATGCTGCGAATCCAACAGTCCTGCCAACGTTGGACCTAGTGGCGAGTCGACTCGCGCGGTCCCTGGATGCAGTGCTCCAGGTCCTCGATGGTGGTGGCACGAGTGTAGGAGCCCTCGAAGTGCTTGATGAAGGTGTCGCGCATCTCTTCCCACGAGTCAATGTTGTTCTTGGGGAGAGTGTTGATCCACCAGTGAGTCGCTCCCTCCATCATCAGGGGGAAGTAGCGGGCGGCGAGTAGATTCTTGTGGTCGGCGATCCCCATCGCCATGAGGTATCTGTTGATCCACACTGTCGGATTGAGTGTGGGATCGTACTTCTCGATCTCCTTCGCTCCCTTGAAGGTGGGTGGGTATCTTTCGCCCGGGATCATTGGTCTAAAGCATTGTAGGCTGATTCGGCTGAGGAAACCTCTCGGCTCAGACTCGCTATCACCACGATTGGAGAGGTTGTTCCGCAAGTCCTATTGCTTGTGGGATCGCCAGACCTGGTTGTTGATGATGTGGGTTTGCGTGTCGATCGGCTAACTGTTGGCGACGACTGTGTTGTGCACTGGTCATGGCTCGTTGGTGGAGTTCGCGGGGTTTGCTACCCGCGGTTGGAGCTATTGTGGCTCGACTGGTGGGCAGTTCACCATGTTGGCGACTATCTGTTCACTGGGTCGGCCGCTTTAAGCCACACGATTGACAGTTTAACGAGAGTACATCCGCCCCAGCGGGTCGATTCCCACGGTTTGCTGCTCGGCTGCTCTAGCGAGTAGGGCCGGAGCATATTTGACATGCAGTGCACCCTCTCCCATGAGGTTGAGGTTTGCGACTATGGTATATTGATGTCTACGCACTTCTATTCTTGTAGACAATTGTTGGGCCTCCAAGTGCAGAGGTTTGTAGAACAGTAGCAAGTTTTCCCTTAAGTGGATCACCTAAGGTTTATCGAACTCAGGGAGGAAGTGGTCAAAGGTATTCCCTCTCAAGCAATCCTGCAATCAAGATACACGAAGTCTCTTGTGTCCCCAACACACCCAATACACTTGTCAGGTGTATATGTGCACTAGTTCGGCGAAGAGATAGTGAAATACAAGTGGTATGGATAATTATAACTGGTAATGGTGCTAGAAAATAGCTTGATGGCATGTGGTTGACGTGGGAAAAGACTAAAGGAAAACTGAAATAAAGATAGCAGCAAGCAAACATGCAACAGATCTAGTTGCAAACGGTGTATCAATGCTTAGAAACAAGGCCTAGGGATCATACTTTCACTATTGAACACTCTCATATAAATATCTTCTCTTTGTGATACTACTCTTAACTACTCTCCGGTTGGACACTCTAATCGATGGTAGGGCTATAATAGCACACCTCAAAGTAAGCCTTTCCCATCTAGATAACCCCACACTGTCACCTTGAGTACTAGATGAGTCCAACAAACACCACAATTTCATAGAAACATCCAACTCCAAATATAACTCATAACAAGTATTTTTAATCTCTAGCCTAAGTGCCACCATGGTGTGCACGCTGTCACTTTCACACACATGGGGAGAGCAGAGATCTATTAAAGCACTTGAGTAGCAAGGTAGATCTATAGATTACAAGCTCATGATCTCAATAAGATCATGCATAGAGAGAGAGACGAACACATAGCTACCGGTAGAACCCTTAGCCTCGAGAGAGATCTACTCCCTCATCATCATGGGAATCAGCAATGGTGATGGAGATGGTGGTGGAGATCGATGTAGATGGCTCCGGGGGCACTTCCCCGTCCTGACAGGGTGCCGGAACAGAGAATTTCTGTCCCCTGAATCTCCCCTTCGGTGGCGGCGGCGCTACGAAACTTTTCGTGGCTGGAGGCTTGACTTTTTAGGGTTTATTCATCGGGAGGCTTCTTATAGGCGAAGAGGCAAGGTCGGTGGGCGGCCAGGGGGGCACACCATCTGCTGGCGCGGCTAGGGCTAGCCCGCGCCACCACATGGTGTGGCCGCCCTATGGCCCCTCTCCATCTCGTCTTTTGGCTCCGTGGGTCTTCCGGTAAAATAGACACTTTGGCTTTTGTCCCGTCCAATTCCGAGAATATTCATTTTCTGACTTTCCTAGAACCAAAAACAGCAGAAAACAGGCAGCTGGCACTGTGGCTCTTGTTAATAGGTTAGTCCAAGAAATCATATGAAAAGTACTCCAAAGTGTGGACAAAACACAAGAAAGTGGATAAAACCAAGCATGGAACATCAAAAAGTATAGATACATTTGCAATGTATCAACATCCCCAAGCTTAACCCCTGCTCGTCCTCGAGTAGGTAAGTGATAAAAAGAAAGAATAATTTTTGAGGTGACATGCACCATCAAAGACTTGATCAAAGTATTTGCAAAACATTCCAAGCTGGGATCATAGTACTTCAATCATAACATGAAAGGCAAAGTTCTAGCAATAAGCAAAGAAACTATGATGCAACATGAAAAGGCACAAACAAAAGATTCATGAATAACAATGCTTTGCAAGACGTTTGTTTGTTTCACATAAAGAAAACATAGCATGATAGTATTCAGCTTGTCCCTCATAGAGTAGCAATATAAATGCATAGGACACCTTCAAAGTTCATAAGAGTGACTAGATACAATAGTTTAAAACAAGCAATATCAAGTTATGCATCAATCAACTAGTCTTGGGACAATGCACATAGAACTAAGAATGGCCACTATGCTCTCAAAGTAGGTGCATAAAGATAGAAGGTGGAGACTCAATGTAATGGTGGAAGAAAGGCCTTTGTAAAAGGAAGTAGGGATTCAAGTCTCATAAAGAGCTTCCAAAAATTATGGTACTTATAGCTTTCAGCTCTCATTGCCCCTATCATAAGAATATTTAAGGTGATTAAGGTTAAAGTGATACAACTAAGAGGATATGCTTGACAAGTTATAAACCGAAATCTCATGCCCCTTACTTACGAGGACCGATCCTCATGCTACTCAACTTCAGTCACGAGTAAGCTCTTGTCATTGTAAGTACATGTGTATCATTAAGAACTGCCAATGGGGTACCTCTTGCACATGATACGGGAGCTTTCCCATAATCAAAATGACAAGGCAAGCAGACAATGAGCATCTCAGCGATCTTTTTATTTGCTATTTGCATAGGTTTTTATTGAGGATGCTTCATAGAGTGCTCATTATGGTGATGCTGCAAGTTTCCACCATGATTAGGCATGGCTTAGGCTAGCGGCCTAGGCGTTTCTCTAACACACATACAAACTCCATGATCTTACAAGTTCCACTTTTTTTTCACACCACCGGGATCCGTAAGCAAAAGAACATGATATCAACGGGGTACAAAGTACAAGTGCAATGTTGAAAGCGTTCCCCATGAAACATGGTTCTGCTAATTTCAACTTATAAAGCGCAAGCATATACGCAACAAAGAAGGACCCAATGGTTCAAGTTTATTAGATGCAAAAAAAAGTAAAGTGTGCCATCAAGTTCGTGAGAGCTTTAATCACTAGTTTTCTCATAACAAGTTTAATTTGGAAGGTAAACAAAAGCATGAATATACTTGGAATAGCATAAGCTAGTAGGTAGGTATGGTGGACTCTTTGGAATAACTTGGTTTAAGGAGTTGGATGCATGAGTGGAACTCATACTTGGTGGTGGAGGCTAGAAAAAGACTGGGAGCAACAAACTAAGAGAGCAATAATGGCCATAATCATGTAGAGCGACAAAACATCATTGATCAAAGCATAAAGTGATACTACAAGTTGAAAACTAAAGGATCGTCAAGGCTATGGTGACTTGGGATAGTCATAACATGGTGTGAGCATGCGCCAAGTCAACCCAAATAAAGCATCAAAGGAGAATACCACTATACTATGCTTTAATATGCTAAAACAACGCATGATTCATCCAAGGCACATTAAGCAATCTCAATTGTTTATAACAAGTCATGCTACAACAAAGAATACTAAGCATAAAGCCAAAACAATATCAAGCATGGCATGACAAAGCATAGGCCACAGTCAAAAACAAGCTCTCTTTACCACTTAAACATGAACTTTCCTACTCTTTTCCAATCCAAACCAAACTATTTGAAACAACTCACAAAGATGATAATAAATAAAGATCAGTGAGCTTGTCTCACAAATCCACAAAGAAGAACTAAAAAGTTCTAAGCTGAAAGAACGAGAAAACTAAGGCTAAACACGGTGCTAGCAAAAGAGAACACTCACAGAACAATAAGAATGAAAACTAGAGTGTTCTAGGCAATGAAAACGGAGCATGTCTCTCTCCAAAAGAAGTGTGTTGGGAACCAACCAACTTATTCAAGAAAACTAAGCAAACCAAGCAAACTAAAACTAAAAACGAAAACAAAGACGCTCCAAGAACAACACAATTGTGCATGAAACAATAAAAACAAAGCGTTTGGAAGAAACCTGGGATTTTTATCGATGAAGAAGGGGATGCCCAAGGCATCCCCAAGCTTTGACGCTTGTACTTCTTGGATATTTCTTGGGGTGACACGCGTGCCATCCCCAAGCTTGATCTTGAGCCCATCCTTCATCTCATTACTCATTCCTTCCATACACCTGAAATTTTTCCTTCATACAAAACTTCACACAATCTTTATTAGCAACATTAGTGCACTCAAGATAATAGGTCTTTAGGTTCAGTTCCAACACCAATAAAACTTCCATTAAAACACAAGCTACTGTAGCACTTCCCTCAAAAATCTCAATTCCCCAAAATAACTCAAAAAGGAACCAACAAGAAGCAAATGCAAATAATGGCAGAAATCTGTCAAAACAGACCAGCAGGTAAAGACTAATTTTTTCGAAGACCTTATGTTGCTCAAATCAAAAAGTGTTGAACTAACGAAAGTTAGATAACAACCTGGGGAAGAAGCACAAAAATTCACGCCTCAAAAGGACAACAGAGATTTTACACGAATTTTTACGGTGAAGCACAGAAATCTGTTTCAGGACAGCAACTTTCCCAATCATTACTTCTCTCTCATTAGAGGTTACTCTTGGCACAAAAAGCAAATAAAAAAGGATAAGGAGCGGTTATTACAGAGGTAATAACTTCCAAGACTCATCTAAAACTTTTGAGTTATCTCCCAATAAGTACTTTTCTTTAATGCCTTTAAGTTAGGCATGATAGTTTGAGAAAATGCTCACATAAGAAATATGAATTGAAGTAAAAGAGAGCATCAAGAAGCAAATTCAAAACACATTTAAGTCTAACCCACTTCCTGTGCATAGAAATCTTGTAAAGAAACAAGTCATGAAAGCACAAAACAACAAGCATAGTAAAGCAACACAAGTGCAACTTCAGGACTTTCAACATAAAGAGGGGAAATTTAATATTATTAAGATGCATAAGACCATGTTTCCCTCTCTCATAATAACTTTTTGTAGCATCACGAATAAAATTAACAATATAACTATCACATAAAACATTATTATCATGAGCCACATGCATATAATAATTATTACTCTCCACATAAGCATAGTCATTCTTATTAATTGTAGTGGGAGCAAAATCAACAAAATAGCTATCATTATTATTCTCATCACCATAATCATCAAATCTAGGAGGCATATTGTAATGATAATTAATTTTCTCCTCAATAATAGGTGGACTGAAAATACCATATTCATCATTGTAATCATCATATATTAGAGGTTTGGTATCATCATAAGCAATAGAATAGCTATCTTCCAAAGCTGGGGAACTAAAAAGATCATTTTCATAAAAACTAGTTTCCCCAAGCTTAGACTTTTCCATAGCATTAGCAATAATGGTGTTCAAAGAATTCATACTAATAATATTGCTATTAGCATGCAAATAAAGTTCCATAGGTTTTTTAATTTTCTCCTCAAACACTTCATGTCCTAACTCAAGATAAATACTATAAAGCTCTCTAATTTTTTTGTTATTTTCCATTAAGCCTAACTAGTGAAAACAAGAAACAAAAAGACAAAATTGCAGAATCTAAAGGAAATAACTTCGAGCACTCACACTAAAGGATGTGAGTACCTTTTACCTTACCTCCCCGGCAACGGCGCCAGAAAATAGGCGTTTTCCGTGGGAGGTTCTTCTTCTTTAATCCTCCGGTGTGAATACCTTTTACCTTACCTCCCTGGCAACGGCGCCAGAAAATAGCTTGATGTCTACGCATTTCTATTCTTGTAAATAGTTGTTGGGCCTCCAAGTGCAGAGGTTTGTAGAACAGCAGCAAGTTTTCCCTTAAGTGGATCACCTAAGGTTTATCGAACTCAGGGAGGAAGTGGTCAAAGGTATTCCCTCTCAAGAAATCCTGCAATCAAGATACAAGAATTCTCTTGTGTCCCCAACACACCCAATACACTTGTCAGGTGTATAGGTGCACTAGTTTGGCGAAGAGATAGTGAAATACAAGTGGTATGGATAATTATAAGTGGTAACGGTGCTAGAAAATAGCTTGATGGCATGTGGTTGACGTGGGAAAAGACTAAAGGAAAACTGAAATAAAGATAGCAGCAAGCAAACATGCAACAGATCTAGTTGCAAACGGTGTATCAATGCTTAGAAACAAGGCCTAGGGATCGTACTTTCACTATTGAACACTCTCATATAAATATCTTCTCTTTATGATACTACTCTTAACTACTCTCTGGTTGGACACACTAATCGATGGTAGGGCTATAACAGCACACCTCAAAGTAAGCCTTTCCCATCTAGATAACCCCACACTGTCACCTTGAGTACTAGATGAGTCCAACAAACACCACAATTTCATAGAAACATCCAACTCCAAATATAACTCATAACAAGTATTTGTAATCTCTAGCCTAAGTGCCACCATGGTGTGCACGCTGTCACTTTCACACACATGGGGAGAGCAGATATCTATTAAAGCACTTGAGTAGCAAGGTAGATCTATAGATTACAAGCTCATGATCTCAATAAGATCATGCATAGAGAGAGAGACTTTTTGTCCCCCAAAACTCCCCTTCGGTGGCGGCGGTGCTGTGGAACTTTTCGTGGCTAGAGGCTTGAGTTTTTAGGGTTTATGCATCGGGAGGCTTCTTATAGGCGAAGAGGCAAGGTCGGTGGGAGGCCAGGGGGCCCACACCACCTGCTGGCACGGCCAGGGCTAGCCCGCGCCAACACATGGTGTGGCCGCCCTGTGGCCCCTCTCCGTCTCGTCTTCTGGCTTAGTGGGTCTTCTGGTAAAATAGGCACTTTGGCTTTTGTCCCGTCCAATTCCGAGAATATTCATTTTCTGACTTTCCTGGAACCAAAAACAGCAGAAAACAGGCAGCTGGCACTGTGGCTCTTGTTAATAGGTTAGTCCAAGAAATCATATGAAAAGTACTCCAAAGTGTGGACAAAACACAAGAAAGTGGATAAAACCAAGCATGGAACATCAAAAAGTATAGATACATTTGCAATGTATCACCTATCCTACGATGACATTGTCCATCGGGGTGGAGTAGAGTGGGAGCCTGTTAGCGTCGAGCTCCTGTGGCACGTCAGGGGACTCCGATCCGGACTCGGAGTCAGAAATCCCAAGGATGAATGGATCCTCACAATCGATAGTTTTGGAGACTCGCGTGATGGAGTCCATGTGCGACGCGGTGGTGATAGATCCGTCGACCGAAGTAGGGGTCGCTGATTCGGCGTCGTCATGGAGAGCAAGTCGCTAGCCACCGGGTCGTACTCGGAGGCGAGGAGGGTGATGGTGCAGACCTACTCCTCCGAAAGCAAATCGCGTGTAGGCGAATGATGGCTCTGAAATATAGCCATCCACGTCTACATTTGAACTAGATATTATTCATATTTTTTATGAAATATCTCTCTAAAACCTGCCACTAATGCCTAATGATCAAAGGGGTATGCAATCCTTTCTTTCTATTTTTCCCTGCATAGATAGTGACGTTTGACGATGGGAATCACTACATTAAAGTCAAAGATACGAGATTTCCAATGACCCGAAGATACCAGGAGTCATGAAGTGGAGACAGACGCTTTAACGACCAATTATACGGCGGGAATAAAATTCCGGTTGTATAGTTCCGGTCGTATAGTTGCCATCAACACCGCTAGGTCAACAGAACAACTTTCGTGAAGGGACCCCTATATAAAGAGGCCTCAAGCAACGAGAAAAGGGTGCCCCCAGACCATCAGCCGCCTCCAGATCTCCATCCACAACACCGAAGAGCCACTGGAGGAATAGACTTAGATCTAATCTCCAAACCCATCTCCACCACCATAGCCATATTCCACCACCTGTAATAGTAGATCTCTTCTTCGATTGGCGAAATTTTAAGACTATTCGTTATCAATCTCATGATTTCCACTACAATGTTTATGATCTTTGATCTCATCTCTATGTGTGAGTAATTCTCGTTGGGCTAAGGGCTTCGGCCTAGCCATGTAGCTTTTGTGCATGTTATTTATCATATATGGGATCATGTATTAGTTTGTATGACATGATGATTATTGTATCCTCTCTTGCCTTAATCTAAGGATTTCTCAAGTACCCCAAGACCCCAAGGATTGAGCCAGGTATAGGGAGTATGAGTAATGACTAATCTGCAAGTTAGGAACCCCAGTGACAGAAGGGGTAGTACGGCTGTATGTGCGGGATTTACTTGGGATCAACAGTGACGTCACTATGCATTTCATTAGTTCTCTTTCTTCTATGGATGAGACTAGTATGTTATTGCTATAAGCGGTTGCGGAGGCAATGGCAATTATGGATGCACTGCCCACATATAATTTATCTTGCTCTAACAATTACATGCATACTTTAGTATTATCTTTTATTCCCATCAGATGTTTTGCACAACTACAGGTGAAACCGAACGCCCTAGGACCACTCTCTTTATCAACGACAACAACAAAAGATGCAAACTCTTGGTCCGATAAAAACACAAAAGGAATTCTAAAACTCTCAAAGGTCCGTTAAAGTAACTTCACTATGCTTCTGCTTCCCGAGGATTCGATAAACCTAGGTCTACTAGGGAAAACAAGCTATACTACATCCGTAATCCGGATCGAATGTATCAACCCTTTTTCTGGTGCCATTGCCAGGGAGACAATAGCTACCCTCGTGAGGTTAGTAGGAACCTTGCTAGTTTTAATTCTTGTTTTTAATTTTGTTAGTTTGCTTTTAGTCTTTATTTGAAAAACCCAAAAAATTAGTTAGTCTTTTAAATTCTTGTTTTTATTATTATCATAAGTATCTGTTTAAGAAAACCAAAAAACATAGGAAATATGGTTGAAAAGAAGCTTGGGGAGTTTGCAACTCCCAATAATGATTATTTGCATACTCCTATTACTCAGCCAGCAATTCCTACTTATGACTATGAAATTAAGCCCCATTATTTAAGTTTGGTTTAGCAGAATCAATTTGGAGGCTCTACTGTTGAGGACGCATGTATGCACTTGAATACTTTCACTGAAATATGTGATATGATGCGCATAAAATATGTTGACCCCGATGCGGTCAAACTGTGCTTATTTCCTTTCTCTCTTAGAGGAAGAGCAAAAGAATGGTTGCTATCTTTGCCTAGAAATACTATTACATCATGGGTGGAATGTACTTATTTATTTATGACTAAATTTTTCCCACCTGCAAATACTATGCAACTAAGATCTAATATTACTGGTTTTAGAGAGGAAGAGCGTGAGCCACTAGCGCTTTCATGGGAGAGGATGAAAGAATGCATGAGAAACTGTCCCAGAAACGGGATGGAAGATTGGTTAATCCTAAATTTATTTTATAATTCTCTTAATCCTATGTATAAGTCTATGCTTGATACTGTAGCTGGAGGAACATTTATGGGTAAACATATTACCAAAGAAAAGAAGCTGCTAGACAATATGCAAGACAACCATGCCCAATGGCATGTGGATAGATCAAACACGAAGAAGGTGAACTCCGTCTCACCACAAGAAAATGAAGAACTCAATGCTAAGCTGGATGAGCTCATATTAGCCGTAAAAGGTAAGGAAACCCAGGTAAGAGCTATCCAGAAACTAATATTGAAGAAGTAGAGTTCATAGCTCGTAATGATTATAACCCTGCTTGGAAGAAGAATTATAATCCTAATTTTCAAAAACACTATACTAGGCCTACAGGTAACTCTAATAATAATATGGGATCAAGTAATGGTAGTCTTCAAGAGACACTTAAATCTTTCATAGACTCAGAAAATGAGCAAAACAATATCCTTGTTAAAATAACAGAGAACCATGATGCTATGCTTGGTAAATTATCTAACCAAGCTGTAAGTTTGAGGAATGATTTACATGCCCTCCAAGAAAGAACAAGGATTGTTGAGGTACAGCTGGGTAAGATAACCGAGAGTCAAACTCTCATTCTAGCAAAATTTGCAGGTAAAGCTGAACCCAATCCCGTTGAAGACCTCAAGATGATGAGAATCCAAAGGGAGGAGCCCAAAGAACTTGATTATAGTAATGCTCCCTCACCAAGTTACACCGTTGAAGATCTTGTAAAAAGGATCAACATCAAGATTCCGGTAAGTGAAGGAAACGATGAAGCCATGTATCAACACTTTGTTAATCAGGTAGCAATAAAGGTACATGAACTTGAAGAAGAATATAAAAAAATTGCTGAAAAATTACCTGTTAAGCTTGATGATATATTTGAGCCTACTATTAAGATTAAAATTGGGACCAATGAGATAGCTACACTTTGTGATCTAGGTGCAAGCGTTTCAACAATTCCAAAGAGTCTTTTTAATAAGTTAAAATCTTGGCTCTTTTGAAATCACCAAGTTAAAACTATATCTTGCAGATTCTACCTACAAACAAGCTATAGGAATTAAGGAGAATACTTTAGTATACATTAAAGGTTGTCCTGCTCTTATTGATTTTGTCATTGTTGACATGCATGAAGATGCTACTGCTCCTATTATATTAGGTTGTCCTTTCTTAAGAACTATTAAGGCTTTGATTAATCTCCATGAAGGGAACATGAAGCTTCAATTGCCTTCGCGGGATCCTTTTGTTATTCATTTCTCCAGGAAGAAGAAAGCCAAGCATGATGAAAAAGAGGCCATCACTTTGAAGGCCAACTATTTTGGAGTGGGTGTTCCACTCATCTGGTCTAAGTGAGTGTCAACACCCGGATTTTTAAGTCCAGATGCTTGTTATGACGTACATTGCAATCCCAGGATTACCATTTTTGCGATACATAACAGAATTAGTACCACAGTACATCATCCATTACAAACCATAATAAAGGTCTTACAAATAAAGGATCTCATAATCCAGTCTTAATACAAGCAAAGCAGCGGAAAATAAACATAGTAGGCTCCTTCTTCATGATCACAGGCAATGCTAACGATGGGAGATGATCCTAGTTGTCATAGACCTCCTTCTGTCCATCTTCCGGGTAATCCTCCTCATAGTCTGGCCATGGGAATAGCCAGGGACAAAGCCATGAGTACTCTGTAAGTACTCGCAAACTATCACTAACATAAGTAAGGTAAAACTTGTAGGAATTATAAGCTCTAGGTTTGTTTGCCAAAAGCCAGGTTTATTTCATAAAGCCTTAAGAGTAAATACCTAGTTTAGTTCTCTACATTACTTAAGTGGGAACTTAGATTTCATGTCCACAACTCTGTTGTGGTCAAGTCAAAGTCATCTTTCAAGTCACAAGTCATTTTGAAAACATCTGACTATGGAATAGTATAGCCACTCCAACTGTCCATGACCGCGGACGCGGCTATTCGAATAGTTCGACACTCTGCAGAGGTGGTACACTTTCACCATAAAATTCGATACATCCCTTCGGGATAACCCTAAATCATCATACTTCGTATCCGGATAATCAATCCTAACCTTTCAATTACACACCCTACTATATGCACCTCCCCTATGAGCTTGGGCTCGCAGCCATGACCATCTGCCATCCTGGGCACTGCATAGGTGGACACTCATCACAAGGTAGCCTTAGCTCAACCTATTCCGTGAGGGAACCCATACTAAGACATATAAACTTCCAGTCAAGCCCTACCCAACTCAGGTATTGTGGTTGTACGGTAAAATTGGAATGGTATTGCATCCGAACCCAACCATCAGTTTTTATTAATGTCAAGGCTCATGCCTCAACATTTTCATCATCAAATCATTATGTATCATAACACATGTCAAAACATTTCAATAGAATGAATAATCATTCCAAGGTTTTCATAATCATTTTCACCAAGTATTCCCATCTAGAGTAATCATGTTTAGTTTAGCACTAGCCACTACTATTGAGGGTATCACTATTGGGGTGCTAGTAAAGTATAAGTATCAAAGCTAGTTCTATGATCTTGATGGTATCGATCATATTTTCCACTAATCACAATTCATTAACTAAATAAGAAACTGTAGTAAAGGAAAAAAAGCAAAGCTTGGAGTAAAAAATAGGAATGGTATAATCAAAGTTGCATAACCAGGCATGCCTAGTGCATCTGGTATAAGGGCTTGCACACATAGTATGCATAGTATAGCTTGCACTGATAGCTTGCCTTGAGCAGTGCAGTCGTTGAAGTTCTCTTCTTCCTCCTCGAAGTACTCCTCCTCATCGTAGGTCGGGTCGGTACCAGCGTCTAGAAATGCACACAAGGTACATAATCACCAAACAACACTTCACTACTTCTATTTAGCACACAAGGGCTCACACTAGATGATCTAGCATCATCTCAATCATCATATGGAATATTACCATTTTCTTATTCTACTTATTTTAGAAAACTAATTTCTACTCATTTTAAATCCTTAAGATTTAATATTCTCTAATTAAAATAGTGGGTCATGTTGACACATGTCATCACCATCTATTCTAATACTTGGGAATGTGATTTAAAATGGTGATCATATATTACAACATTTAATATTATTATTTAATAATATTAAAGTGACTAGAAAGGCCTATATATCATTCTTTTAATACTAAGCCATGTTTCATAGTTGTAAAACTAAATCTTTTTACATATTCAAGTAGAGCATGGCAAATGTGATTTTTTGAGAGTTGGAATCAACTCAAAAGCATATATAGTTTATTTTCTTAAAATATTTGAATTGGCAAAAGCCTCTATCTTGTTATTTTTTGTATAAGTGATCTATAGTTTCAATTGATTTGAATCCAATGGGAGTGACTATATATTTTCAATACCTTTCTAGCAAAATTGGAATCATGCATTTTGGATCAGTGTATCTCTTTGAATTGAATTTTTGAATATAGCTACTGAATAGAGTTTTAACTAAAATGAAAAAAGTCTATTTGAATTGCTGGGCTCTGCGCGAGAAAAGAAATGGGCCAGCCCAACTACACTACGCTAGCGCAGCGGGCTACTAACAGAATGGTCCCACACGTCAGCGACTAATTCTAACTGAAACAGTATCAAGCAATCCTATCCCTACGATTAAAACGGGATCCTATGGCTGAGGTTCGTCATCTCCGTCGAAGAGCTCCGGCGAGAAATGAACCCTGAAATGGTGGTGGGGGTCGCTGGGGACTCACCGGGGCTCCATCTAGGGTCGGCAATGGGGGCGATCGGGCTTGTCGTCGACGGCGGTTTGAGGCGCGGTCATGACAGTTCCTGGGGTGGCTCCAATCGATAGCTTCCTTCCTCGACTGCAGTGGCAGACTCCGGCAAAAATCCAGCATCATGGTGCTCGCCTTGCTCCGAGGAAGGGTCGGTGAGGTTCTTGGGTGAGTCGGAGTGGAATGGTGTACAGAATGAGGGCTATGGTGGTCTCTATTTATACACCAAGGTTGGAGGCAGGGCGGCATGGTCGGGCTCCTCCGGCGACGCTGCTACAGGTCTCGATAAGCATGGCGGAGGGCATGGGTCGATGCGGGGTACTACGGTGATCCTCATGCTTGTGACGGCATGACAAGGGGCGGTCTTAGTCGGTCGGGCGACGTCGATGCTCTGTTCAGGTACGCGGGTGTTCGTCACTCAGTACGGTGGTCACGGGGCATGCGGCGGTGAACGATCATGTTTGGGAGGTCACTGGTGCCACAATGACTGCGGGTACAAGCGGAGAGAGCAAAGCGTGGCATGTGCGTGTGTCAACACCTGGATTTTTAATCCTAGATGCCCGTTATGCCATACCTCGCAATCCCAGGATTACCATTTTTGCGAGACATAACGGATTGGATATCACAGCATATCATCCATTACAAACCATACATAAGGTCTTACACAAATAAGGATCTCATGATCCAGTCTTAATACAACAAGTAGCGGAAACAAAAGATAAGCGTAGCGGTGGGGTCCATCTTCAGGGGCACAGGCAATGCTAACGAAGGCAGATAGTCCTAGTTATCATAGCCGTCCTGCTGGCCATCATCTTGGTAATCTCCTTCATAGTTTGGCCATGAGAATAGCCAGGGACAAAAGCCATGAGTACTCTTTAAGTACTCGCAAACTACCACTAACAAGTAGTATAGTTCCAAGATAAAGTGCTAAATCAAAGTTTAACTATAAAGTTAAGTTTGAAACCTAAGCTGAGTTCTGAAGCAAAGAAACATAAAATAAAGTTCTAGAATCACTTAAGTTGGGAAGCTATTATCATAAACACAACTCTGTTGGGGTCAAGTCAAGATTCATCCTTCATTTCATAAGTCATTTTGAAAACATCTAACAATGAAACAGTATGGCCATTCCAACTGTCCATAACCACGGACGCAGCTATTCGAATAGTTTGACACTCTGCAGAGGTGGTACACTTTCACCACAAAATTCGATACATCTGTCAGGGATAACCCTGAATCATCATACTTAGTATGGAGATAATCAAACATAACCTTCCCTTTACACACCCTAGTATAAGCACCTCTCCTATGAGCATGGCCTCCCAACCATGACCATCAGTCATCTTGGGCACTGCATAGGTGGACAACATTGAGAGGTAGCCTCAGCTCAAACCTCTCCCGCGAGGGAACTAATACTAATGCATATAAACTTCTAGCTAAGCCTTACCCAATTCAGGTAGTGTGGTTGTACGGTAAATTTGGAATGGTATCGCATCCGAATCCAACCATCAGTTTTATAAAAGGGTTAAGGCTCATGCCTCAACATTTTACCATCATAAACCATTTGTGTTTCTCAACACATGTCAAAACATCTCAATAGAATGACTCATCATTCCAAGGTTTTCATAATTCATTTTCACCAAGTGTTCCCATCTAAAGTGACTCAAGTTTTTGATCTACTCTAAACTACTAAATTAAGAGTGTTCACTAAGGTGGGAAAGATGGGTTCAATCTCATGCCATAGAATGACATCTAAAGGGTTCTAAATAGGTCAAGTTTTATACTCTTTATGCTACCTTCAAGACAAGTAGAGAACTTTGTGTAAAGTAAAGGAAGTAAAGCTTGTTAAGAAGACTTGGGGTAAATACTAGTCAAAGTGGTATAATCGAAGCATGCCTAAAGCATCTTTGCTAAACCATCTAATTTGATCCTAGCTTGCTAAGCATTAAACTTGCAAGTGTTAGCTTGTATTGAAGAAGAAAACTTCAACCACTGCACCAACCAAGGCAAGCTATTATTGCAAGTGTTAGCTTGTATTGTTAATGATGGCTTGCTAGAGTAAGTTTTGCAAGGGTTAGCTTGCCAATAATAGCTTGCCTTGGTTGGTGCAGTGGTTGAAGTTTTCTTCTTCTTCTTGCTAGAACTCCTCCTCCTCATAGACTTGGTCGGTACTATCGTCTATAAATATATACGGAGTAGACAATCACCAAACAATACTTAACTAGTCTAATTAGCATTCTAAGACACACATTTGATGATCTATTATCATCACAAGCATCACAAGTTTTATTAACTAGTTTCATCCTTTTTATTTTAGATAAGTAATTTCTACTCATTGAAAAATTAACTAAGATTTAATATTTACCACTTAAAATATGGGATCATGTGGGCACATGTCATCACCACACATCCTAACATGTGGGAATGTGATTTAAGGGTTGGATCATCATTACTTTGGTTTAAGTTCATTATTTAATGATTTAAAGTGACTAGAAATGCCTATATAGCATTATTTTGGTACTAGTCCAAAGTCACTGCATGTAAACCTTAATATTATTACATATTTAGATAGGTATGATGAAATGTGATTTTTGAGAGTTGGGAACAGCTCAAAATCTATCTTGGTTGATTTTATAAAAATGTTGCAAGGTGCAAATGCTTCTGTTTTATTATTTTTACTAGGAGAGATCTCTAACTCTAATTGAATTAAATCCAACGGGCTTGGATAGATAATTTCAATCTTTCAGGCAAAATTGGTTTCATGCAATTTGGATTTGTCAAACTCCCAGAATTGATTTTTAAACTAGTGGACAGAAACTAGATTAACTCTAAATAGAAAAAAATAAATTTGAAACTTTCACACGCGCGAGAACTAACTGGGCCGTCCCAGCTACGCACAGTGCGTGCAGCGGGCTGCCTGATAGGCGGGCTCCACCGGTCAGCGACACAACTTCACCGAAACGGTATCTAGCATCCTGGGCCACACGATCTAAGGATGATCCAATGGTGGTGAGTCATCGTCGACGACGGATCACTCCGGCGAGAACGTGACCTAGACGCGGCGGTGGGGGTCGATTGGGGGCATACCAGGGCTCCATCAAGGTCGGCGAGGCGGGCAAACGGGCTGGTAGACGACGACGAGGCGAGGCGTGGTTGCGACGGATTTGGGGTGCTCTAAATCGCAAACACCCTTCTCCTCCTGCTGCGGTGGCTTCGGCTTCAATTCCGGCGAGACAGAGCTCGAGCGGCTTCAGCGAGCGGTGGGTAAGATTCAGTGAGAGGTGAGGAGTGTGGGAGTGTGGAGAAATGGGGCTAGGGTGGCCGCTTTATATATGGTCGACGAGGGGACAAAACGGGCGACGGTGAGGTCATCGGTGACGACGCTGCGGGGCTCTCTCGGCATGGGCGAGGGCGGCGTTGGAATCTCTGTTCCCGGCGGTCCTCTGAGGCTTAAAGGCGCGGCAAGGCGAAGTCTCTACTAGTCAGGAGCGTGCGATGAACTGCGTGTAGACGGCGGTGTTCGACGCTGTTCCTCTGGTCTGTTGTCGCGAGGCGGAGAACGATGATGTCTGGGTGGTTGTAGGGCCTGCTGCCGCTGCTGACACGCAATGCTAGAGCTAGGCGCGGTCTGTGCGGCTCTGGCGAGCGCGACGCTCCAGGGTGATCGGCATGGCGGACAGCGCCAAGGGCGCGAGCAATTGAGGCTTGTCCTCCGCTCGTTTTTGGTCAGTGGCTGGTCGAGGCTAAGCGGTATGATGGCGGTTGTCTCCCATTAAGCGAAGGAGAGCGTGGGACGGGCTGAGGCGAGCGGTCAGTGGTCGACCTGGGCAAAGCTTCGGGCGGCGAGTTACTGGAGCAGACAGTGGAGAGGGAGAGAGGGTTAGGGCCGGGGTTCTAGCTGGGGGAACCAGGGGACCAAGTTAGGCCCAAATGGTGACCAAAACTACTGCTCACTATAGTGTTCCAAGATTTGCAAGATTTGTGCCTGCCACCTGTTTGACACAATGGCCGCAAGAAGCAAAAATTTGAATTTTGGGTTCAAAAATTTTGATTGATCTCCACTAGTACTAGGTAGTCTCTGGTTGCAAGGGTTTTGAAAATGGAGTTCATTTGGATGGTTGAAATAGGGGTGATCTAGGCATATGCATTGAATTCAATTTTAAACTGTCATTTAAAATTAGTATTTGAATGTTTTTAGCAGATCACTAAGTGGGCCTTGGTACCTCATTATGTGTACTAGCAAGGGGTGCAAAGATCCAGAATTATTCCTGTTGGGAAATGAGTGCTAGGAACACTCAAAGTAGTGTAGTGGATTAAAATGACCAAAATGACCATTTACTCCTTTTATTCATTTTGAGTTGTTTTTCTTTGGGAAAAGTTTGGGAATGATTTAGATGATGTTTATTTCACCTAAGAAACATTTTACAAGCAATGAATCACAGAACCATGGCAATTCAAATCAACTCCTAATTTAAATGCACATACACATGAATGCTTTCATATTTTGAAATGGAAAAGTTTTTATTAACCCAAATTTTGATGATTTGGATCTTGATAAGCTTGGATTAAAGTTTTGGGATGTTACAAACCTTCCCCCCTTAAACAAAATCTCGTCCCGAGATTTACAAAGAAAACTAGGAACTAAAGAGATTTGGGAACTCTGTCCTAATGTAATCTTCGCGCTCCCAAGTAGCTTCCTCCTCGGTATGGTTACTCCATTGAATCTTGATGCTCCTGGTCCTGGTGGTTCTGTAGGCTTCTTCTAAGATATGGATCGGCACTTCCCGATAGGTTAGGTCATTGTTGATTTCTATAGCTCTGTGATCGATGTTCTTGAAAACTTCAGTCTTCTCGGGCACTTCCAAGCTTTGCGAAGTAACGAGATATGGAACACATTGTGGATGGCTGACATCTCTTCAGGTAGTTCCAGTTGATACGATACTTCTCTGTGATGATTCAGAATCTTGAATGGCCCGATATATCTGGGGGCTAACTTTCCTTTCAGACTAAAGCGTTGGGTTCCCTTCAATGGTGAAACCTTGAGATATAATAAATCTCCGACATTGAAAGTCAGGTCTCTCCTTCTTTTGTCAGCATAACTCTTTTGTCTGGATTGGGCGGTCTTGAGGTGCTCACGGACTTTGTGAACCTTCTCTTCTGCTACTCGGAGAATGTCGGGTCCAAAGATTTGACTCTCCTACTTGCGACCAATTCAAAGGGGTACGCCACTTTCTTCCGTATAGGAATTCAAATGGTGCCATTTGCAAACTAGCTTGATAACTGTTGTTATATGAGAATTCTGCGAAATGCAGGCAGTCTTCCCATTTTGATCTGTATTCTAACACACAAGCTCTAAGCATATCCTCTAAGATCTGGTTGAATCTCTCAATCTGTCCATCAGTTTGCGGGTGATATGCGGTGTTGAAATTCAACTTGGTTCCCAATCCTTCCTAAACTTTCTGCCAAAATCTCGAGGTAAACTAGGTTCCTCGATCTGATACTATGGTCTTGGGGGTTCCATGCAGACTAACAATCCTAGCAATATACAGCTCTGCAAGCTTTGCACTCTGGTAGGTAGTCTTGACAGGTATAAAGTGAGCTACCTTGGACAGTCTATCAACTACGACCCAGATTGAGTCATTTCCCCTACTAGAAGTAGGCAAACCAGTGATAAAGTCCATTCCTATGGAATCCCATTTCCATTCCGGAATCTGCAATGGTTGCAACAGTCTTGTGGGTCTCTGATGCTCTGCTTTGACTCTTTGATAGATGTCACACTTGGCGATGTAGCTTCCGATTTCTCTCTTCATCTTGTGCCACCAAAATTGCTCTTTCAAATCCTGATACATCTTCGTTCCTCCGGGGTGGATGGAATAAAGAGTTTCATGAGCTTCCTTCATGATAACTTGCTTTAGTTCCGAATATGCTGGCACAAAGATACGTCCTTTGTACCACAGAACTCCTTCGTCTTCAGTGAATCCAGGTACCTTTCCTGTACCAATACGATGTTTGATCTCGTCGATACTTTCATTCCCCTTCTAGGCTTCCTTGATTTGGCTAATCAAAGTGGGTTGAAGTTCGATGCTAGCTAAGAATCCTTGGCTAACTAGTTCAGTTCTGAACTGCTCCAACTCTTCATACAAACATGGTTGCTTCAGCTTGATCATTGTGTTTAGCCTACACGGCAATCTGCTAAGAGCATCCGCTACCACATTGGCTTTGCCGGGGTGATAGTGAATGTCAAGGTCATAATCCTTGATTAACTCTATCCGTCTCCTTTGCCTCATATTCAGCTCCTTCTCAGTGAAAATATACTTTAAGCTCTTGTGATCTGAGTAAATCTCACAGCGATTATTCATCAGATAATGAAGCCATATCTTCTGATACGTCCAAAACGTATCTACTTTCCCGAACACTTTTGTTATTGTTTCTCCTCTATACTTGTGTGATTTGGATGCAACTAATGCGAACTGACGCTGTTTTTAGCAGAATTGCCTTGATGTCTAATTTTTGTGCAGAAAATCAACTATTAGGAAAAATCCCAGAAAATATGCCAAAAATCCTATTTCACCCGAAGACTCTAGGAGCCAGAATATGAGACGGAGAAGAGCCTTGGGGTGGCCACACCACCTGGTGGCGCGGGCTAGGCCAGGCCGCGCTAGGGCGTGGTGTGGGCCCCCCAGGCACCCCCTCGGCCTCTCTCTTCGCTTATAAGGAGCCTTCTGATCTAAAAACTTCGGGGGGTTCGACGATTTTCCAGAAGGAGTTCCGCTCCACCACCACCACCAGATTCCACAAAACAGCACCAGAAACTCTGTTCTGGCACCCTCCCGGGACGGGGAATTAGAGGAGATCATCGCCATCATCATCACCATCCCTTCTCCATCGGCCATCCATGTTTCCCCCATCTATGAGTGAGTAATCCCCTGCTGTAGGCTATGGGGATGGTAGGGATTGGATGAGATCGTTCATGTAATGGCATCAGATTGTTAGGGCATGGTGCCTAGTATCTTTTATTAGTGCTTTATGACTTTGTTGCAACTTGTTGTGCTTAATGCTTGTCACTAGGGCCCAAGTGCCATGATTTCAGATCTGAACTTATTATTGATTCATTATGATAGTATTGTTTCTGGTCTGATCTACAAGTTGTATACACACGTTGTTGTCCAGAACCTATGGCCCCGAAGTGACAGAAATCGGGATAACCGGAAGGGAAAGGCTTTGATGTGAGGATCATATGTGTTCACGGAGTGTTAATGCTTTGCTCCGGTGCTCTATTAAAAGGATCACCTTAATTGCCAGTAGTTCCCTAGAGGCCCCGCTGCAAACGGGCTGCCAGGACAAAAGATGTTGTGCAAGTTCTCATTGCGAGCACGTATGACTATATATGGAACACATGCCTAGGATTGTCTAGTACTTGGGTGCTTTATCTTATTTATCTGCAATTGCCCTATGTTCTGATTGCTATGTGAATTGTCTTGTCCATGCAACGCCCGTCCATCCATCCCTATGCCTACCGCACTCGAATCCCACTGTTTACTGCTTTTGTTACTACTGTCCTTGCTTTACTACTGCTGCTACTTTACTATTCCTACTACAAAACTGTTGCTACTGATAAACTGCTGTAAGCAAGATAGTTTCCAGGTGCAGCTGAATTGACAACTCAGTTGGTAAGGCTTATAAATATTCTTTGGCTCCCCTTGTGTCGAATCAATAAATTGGGTTTCACTTCCCTCGAAAATACTGTGATACACCCCCTATACTTGTGGGTCATCAAGACTATTTTCTGGCGCCGTTGCCGGGGAGCATAGCTTTATTTATCAAGTTCACTTGGATTCTCTATTGTTCGCTGCTATCCATCCATCATGGGTAAGTCTCGTGATGGCAAGGTTCCTATTTTACCATCCACTACAAGAAGAGGTACGGTTCTGAACACCTCTGCTGCTCTTGATTCACCGGCTGTTTTAAGTAAGCTCGTTACACCACCACATACACATGCTACACACACTGCTACTACTGCTGAATTTGAAACTGTTGATGCTTATGATGTTGTTTCTACTGTGCTTGATAAGAGTGGTTCATTAGGTCCTTTCCTAGATTCTACGATTTCTAGAACTATAGCTGGAAATACCGAAACTCCTAATGAAGACACTACCACACCTGTTAGCTCACCTGAGTCCAGTGAGAGTTATGATACTGAAGAAGATTATGTTGAGATGACTGATGAGTTTATTAAAGAATGTAAGAACACCCATGATAGGAGCGCTGCTAAGAGTCTCCTTGAGAGGCATACTATTAGACCCAAATTATCTCCTGCTGCTAAGTTTGCTGCTTCTCCCATAAATATTATAGATGAAGATTATGATTTCTCTCTCGATCCATCTTACATAGCTATTGTCGAGAAAGAACCTTTTTGTGGGACTAAGAATGAAAGTGCGGTAGCACATATGAATGAACTTTCTACCATGAGTGGCTTGTTTTCTGATGATATTAAGATGCGTACTTACTTTGTTGCTAAGATTTTCCCTTTTTCACTGAAAGGAGAAGCTAAAACTTGGTTTAGTAATTTACCTCCTGGATCTATTGATAGCCTCGAGTGCTTGATTAGTCCTTTCCTGCAGAAATATTTTCCTTCCAGTGCTAGACATGCTATTTTGCAGGAAGTTTTTGATTTTAAATAGGGAGAAAAGGAGGTATTGCCTGAATCTTGGGTAAGGTTTTGTGCTTTGATTCATGCACATGCTGGAAGTCATTACCTAAGAATGAGCTTCTTGATATATTTTATAATGGACTAACCGAAGAACCTAGGACATACCTAGATAGTTGTGCTGATTGTGTTTTCAGGAATATGACTCCAAAAGGAAGCTGAGGAATTAATAGCTAAAATAAGCAACAATTATGAAGATTGGACTCCTCCTAAACAAGCTATACCTGAATTAATTGTACCTGAACCATCTATTCTATGCCTATTCCAACAACAAAGAAGAGGGGAGTTATTGAATTAAATGATGAAGTGATGAAGGAAGCTAAGAAATGTCTTAAGGAGAAGGGAATTAAAGATGGAGATGTCAAGAATTTACCTCCTATAGAAGAATTATGTAAGCCTATTCCCTACTCATCCACTATTGAGGTACATTCTCTCCAACACTTTGATGAAGGTGATATCCCTTACTTGAAACCTCCTGATCAATGCTTAGAAGAATTTGATATCTTTATTGTTAAGCAAGATAACTTTAATAAAAGGGTGCAAAATCATCTAATGGAAAACACTAGAGCTATTGTTGAGTTGAAAGATATTGTGGAAAGAACCTCTAATGATGTTAAAATTATTGTTAAACACTTTCAAATAGTTCAAACTCAAATAGATCAACTCGTTAAAGTGCAAAACGACTTGCTAGTTAATGTTGCTAAAGAAAAACATGCTTATGAAATTAGAACTAGAAGTGGAGATGCTACCCAGGAACCTCTATATCCTGAGGGGCATCCCAAAAGAATTGAGCAGGATTCTCAACAAGCTGAAAATAGTGGTTCTACTCGTAAGAAAAGGAAAAAGAAACATAAAACTATTGTAGAACCCTCTGAACCTGCTATAGATCCTAATAGTATATCTATCTTTGATGCTAAAACTGAAAGTGGTAATGAAGAAAATGAAGTTCCTAATGAAGAAAAAGTTGAAGAAGAACCTGAAAACCACACTAAGACTACTAAATACACCATAGAAGATTTTATTGCTAAGAAACATGGTAGGGAAAGAGAACCTTGGGTCCAAAAACCTATGCCTTTCCCTGATAAGAAACACAAGTCAAAGGAAGATGAACACTATAATAAGTTTTGTGAGTGGATGAAGCCTTTATTCTTGCAAATTCCTTTGACTGGTGCTATTAAATTGCCTCCTTACTCAAAGTATATGAAGGATATTGTCTCGAATAAAAGGAAGATCCCTAATGAAGAAATTTCTACTTTGCTTGCTAATTATTCTTTCAATGGTAAGGTTCCTAAGAAACTTGGCGACCCAGGGATTCTAACTATCCCTTTCTCTATTAAGAACAGTTATGTTAGAACTGCTTTGTTTGATTTGGGAGCTGGAGTTAGTGTTATGCCTTTCTCTCTCTAAAGAGGCTTCAACTTGAAAAATTGATACCAACTGATATATCTTTGCAAATGGCTGATAAATCTAACACTATTCCTATGGGTATATGTGAGGATGTACCTGTTCAGGTGGCTCACAATTGCTTGATATTAACTGATTTTGTTGTACTTGAAATGCCTAAAGATGATAATATGTCTATTATTCTTGGGAGACCTTTTCTTAATAGTGCAAGAGCTGTTATTAATTGTAATCAAGGAAAGGTGACCTTCAATGTTAATGACAAGGAACATACTGTCTATTTCCCCAAGAAGATTGAAAGGACTTATGGTCTGAATTCAATTGAACATGTTGAAGGCATTCAAGTTGGAGAAATATATTGTCCCATACCAAGAGAAAAAATTTGAAACTATTATGATTGGGACCATTGCTATCAAGGTTGAGGTAACATAATCATTAGTGGAGTACAAAGTTTTGTCTCATATGCAATTGTTTTGATAGCAAGACTTGATCAACCTTGCTAACAAAAGGATTCCATTGAACAAAACAATGTTTTCATTATGATTATCTCCGTTTATTTCTATCCTTTGCATTTTAGTTTTTGCTTTCGTTTAGTTTTCTTTGTGTTGTTAGTTGCTTGCATGCTAGAACTTTTGTAGTTCTAGCCTTGTTTTGTCCTTGCATCATGTTTCCAAAAGAAAAAAATCTGTCTGTCAGAAAAAAATCATTCTTCTATTTCTGAAAAATGCCCAAAAATAAAGTGTCTCGAAAAATTCCAGAAAATTCATATTAAATTTTTACGTGGAAAAAGGGGCAGAGGAGTACCTGGTAGGTACCAGGGGGCCCACCAGGCAGGCACACCATGTGGTGGCGCGGCCAGCCCTGGGTGGCGCCATGCCCTGGTGTGGGCCACCCCTGCCCCCCCACTAACTCTCTCCCCTGCCACTTTCTTCTCTCTCCCGAGTAAGCTCCAGTTCATAGCTCAAAATCGTGTTCTTTCTGTGCTTGCTCTCGATTTCTTCGATCTCCTTGCTTAGCCCATCTTTCTTGCTGAAATTTGGAGCATTTGTTCCCTGGTATGTGACTCCTCCCCTTGTCCAAGTAGATTTGTGTTTAGTGGATTATATGTTGAGTATTTTGCTGCTGTAGGTGACTGGTTTTGAGAGCTTGTAAGCTTGTTTGATGCTTAGAGTTATAGTTTTGATGCATGTTTAGGCCTCTTGCAAGTCCCTATGAGTAGAATCCTTCATTATATTTACTTTGTAATCACTTGTTTAATAGGTGTTTAAATTTCAGAATAGAAGATGAGTGAACACCACCTAAACCAACATGAGCTTTGGGTGCCTGAGGTCATGAAGGTCCACCGGGAGGAGGAAGTTTTTCCCTCCATTTATCCATGCCCTGAGTTCATGAGAGCTACAGGAATTCTACAAGATTTCCACACTTTGGATTCTAATGCAGGGTTAGAGCACTTTTTGGAAGATGAACCTTGTCAATTTGTGAAGCTAACCATGTCTATGGTGCAGGATTCCAATTTAGTCACTCTTTGTCTAACCCCATGGTCCATTACAGAATCTACAATATTGCTGTCAACCTTTCTCTTGATAATTTTTGTGTAGCCATTAAGGTACCTCAATGGGGATCATGTAGGAAGATTAAAGAGAGACCTGAACCACTCATGGATTTATATGCAAAAATTTGCCAAGGGAGTAGCTTCTCGAAGGAGAATGGAAAAATCCGTAACATTCATCTTGCCTCCATTCGCTACTGTGCCTACTTTATTGCCAAGTGTGTTCTTGCTAGTAAAACTGCCAATAAGTTATCTTCGTTTGATTTAGCATTTATCTCTGCTGCTCTTAGACGAGATAGGTCTTACAACTTGGGTGCTTTGATACCTTTCCGTCTCGCTGTTAACCGTGAGAAAGGTGGAACTTGTGGAGGCCTCATTGCTTCTCGTTTGCTAGAATTGCATGGTTTAGTGCCTCATCATCTAGACCTATAGTTTCCCATAGAGAGGCTTGATCTTAATTCCTTGATACAGCATAAATTTGTTTCCTCGTGGGCTAGTATGAGTGAGTTATCTTATGAAATAACCTTTCTCAAGGCTGGCTGGAGAAAGAGCAAGTCCGAGCGTGTTGTTCTTTTGCCTGCACTTGTTTTGTTTAACCTTGACAACAGGGAAGGATGGTCCATCACTGAGGAGGAGCTTGACACGTACCTGGGAGAGCTTTCCCAGCAGGAGCAGGACACTAGAAGGGAGGTAACGGATGATTCAGGCCAGCCCTTGAATGAGGGAGAGTCTTCATATCAGCAGCCCACTTATGATTGGGGAGCTTCCTCTTCTTCTCATGGGCCCAGCTACGACCATTCTTACCAAGATCCGCCCGCTTGGAACCCTTATTTGTACATGGATTGATACCCACTTAGGCCAAAAGCCTAAGCTTGGGGGGAGGTACGCCGACACCGCACTCATCTTCATATCATGTTGCGGTACTTTGTATATTCATGTTTTCGTTCTCTTTTTAGTTTTCGTTCTTCTTTGCTTTTGCTTTCTAAAAAAACACAAAAAGACCAAAAATATTTTTGTTGTTTCTCTTTGGTTTGCTTCTTCTTTTGCCTTGGTTTGTTTTTCCCTTTTTGCTTTGTTTGAACTATTTGAAAAATCCAAAAAGATTTTGCTTTGTTTTTCCCTTTTTGGTTCTTGTTTAAAAAATCGAAAACACCAAAAACATTTGTCATTCTTCTTTGGTTTTTGTGAGTTTGCTACAGGGTTCGGCAGTCTTCAGTGGATTATTGGGTTTCATATTATTATTCAAGCCACACAAGTGAAGAGCAATAATGAGGATCAATGACAACTTGAGGCGTGGTAAGAGGCTGGTAACGAACTCTATTTGTTTTCATTTTTGTACATATACTCATCACTGTGGGCATGCTTAGTATGTTCGTGTAGGGTGTATGTTATCTTTGGATGCTTAGTAGTTCTTGCTTTCTTATGATTAGCTCCAGCTCGCTAATAGTTTGTAGCATGTCTTATGAATGTTAGCTTGCATTGCTCTATTCATAAATTGGTATGACACCGTGGTATCCTCCTCTGAATGTTTCATTTGAATTGACTTGGCACATGCTCATGCATGCACATGACTGTAATAATCAGTTAAGCCTTGATGAATTATTTTTCCTTGAGGATCTTGAATCACTTTCATTCCATGAGTAGTCTTGTTTTGTTGCAAGCATGATAATGACAGCTATTGCTCTCTCGTTTGTCGCTCCCTTACTATTGCTAGCCTTCACTTCCACTGAGTGTTTTACCCATGTTTCCAACTCCCTAAACCAAATATTTCCAAAGTGTCCACCATACCTACCTATTAGCATCATTTGCTACTTTCGTGCATATTCAATATGCCTTGTTTTCTTCCGAATAAAATGTTTGCATGTTATGGGAAAATTAGTTAGTAAAGCTCTCACGAACTTGATGGCACACTTTATTTTCCGCACTTAATAAACCTGAACCATCGTGAACTCTCCATGAAAGTTATATGCTTGCAAATTATAGGTTGGGGATTAGCAGAACCATGCTATCACGGGGAACGCTTTCAACACTTGTAAATATATACCCAGTTGATACCTTGCTCTTTTGTTTGCGGATGTCGTCAGAATAAAAGGGGAGCTTGTAAGTCCATGGAGTTATGTATGTGTGTTAGAGAAACGCCTGGGCCGCTGGTCTAATTCATTCTGACATGATGGAAACCTGCAGCGTAACCATAATGATATCTATGAAGCATTCTTCTTATAAAAAAAGAGAGAGATAGCTATTGAGAAAAAGAAAAAAAGAAGAGTTTTATGAAAAGAGGAAAGAGAGAAAAAAGCACCATTTTCCCATGGTAAATAAGAAGATTGCTGAGATACTCATTGTCTGCTTGCCTTGTCATTTTGATATGGGGATTCTTCCGTATCATCGGGCAAGGGGTACCCCGTTGGCGGTTCTCAATGATACGCACATACTTACGATGACAAGAACTTATTGGTAACTAAAGTTGAGTAGCATGAGGAGCGGCCCTCGTACTCAAGGGACTTGGGATTTCCAGTTTATAGTCTGTCAAGCATATAACTCAGATTGGACCTCACTTTCACCTTAACCACTTTAAAGATGCTTATGATAGGGGCAATGAGAGCTCAAAGCTAACAAGTACCATACTTTCAGCATTTGGAAGCCTTTCAAATTACTCAAAACCTTTTTCTTCTACTTGTTGAGTCTCCACATATTCTTTGAGCACCTTCTTGAGAGCATAGTTGTCATTCTTTGTGTTTGTTCCATTACTTGATTATTTGTGTTATGACTTTGATGCTTGTATCTTTGATATCTTTATTTCTAGTCATCACTTGAACGTCAGAGGTGCCTTGGCAATCATAATCAAAGGCAAGCGAGATACCACTCTATCATACCTTTCTATGAGCATTGTAATTTTGCTTATGTTTATGCTCCATGCTACTTATTATTCTTGAGTTGGAATCTCTTCATAGCTTGCAATGACTATTAAGTAGACTTAGTTGCATACTCTTTATTATGAACTGTCTAAGTAGTTGATCACATTGCTGAGAATATTTACATTATATGAAGCAAATGTGTTCGTGAAAGTTCTTTTGTCGCACTCAGTTTTCAACTGAATTGCTTGAGGATAAGCAATAAGCTAAGCTTGGGGGGAGTTGATACGTCCAAAATGTATCTACATTCCCGAACACTTTTCCTATTGTTTCTCATCTATACTTGTGTGATTTGGATGCAACTAATGCGAACTGACGCTGTTTTCAGCAGAATTGCCTTGGTGTCTACTTTTTGTGCAAAAATCAACTATCAGGAAAAATCCTGGAAAATATGCCAAAAATCCTATTTCACCCGAAGACTCCAGGAGCCAGAATACGAGACGGAGAAGAGCCCTGGGGTGGCCACACCACCTAGTGGCGCGGGACAGGCCAGGCCGCGCCAGGGGTGGTGTGGGCCCCCCAGGCACCCCCTCGGCCTCTCTCTTCGCCTATAAGGAGCCTTCTGACCGAAAAACTTCGGGGGGTTCGACGATTTTCCAGAAGGAGTTCCGCTCCGCCGCCACCACCAGATTCCACGAAACAGCACCAGAAACTCCATTCTGGCACCCTGCCGGGATGGGGAATTGGAGGAGATCATCGCCATCATCATCACCATCACTTCTCCATCGACCATCCATGTTTCCCCCATCTATGAGTGAGTAATCCCCTGCTGTAGGCTATGGGGATGGTAGGGATTGGATGAGATCGTTCATGTAATGGCATCAGATTGTTAGGGCATGGTGCCTAGTATCTTTTATTAGTGCTTTATGACTTTGTTGCAACTTGTTGTGCTTAATGCTTGTCACTAGGGCCCGAGTGCCATGATTTCAGATCTGAACTTATTATTGATTCATTATGATAGTATTGTTTCTGGTCTTATCTACAAGTTGTATACACACGTTGTTGTCCGGAACCTATGGCCCCGAAGTGACATAAATCGGGATAACCGGAAGGGAAAGGCTTTGATGTGAGGATCATATGTGTTCACGGAGTGTTAATGCTTTGCTCCGGTGCTCTATTGAAAGGAGCACGTTAATTGCCAGTAGTTCCCTAGAGGCCCCGCTGCAAACAGGCTGGCAGGACAAAAGATGTTGTGTAAGTTCTCATTGCGAGCACGTATGACTATATATGGAACACATGCCTAGGATTGTCTAGTACTTGGGTGCTTTATCTTATTTATTTGCAATTGCCCTATGTTTTGATTGCTATATTAATTGTCTTGTCCATGCAACGCCCGTCCATCCATCCCTATGCCTACCGCACTCGAATCCCACTGTTTACTACTTTTGTTACTATTGTCCTTGCTTTACTAGTGCTGCTACTTTACTATTCCTACTACAAAACTGTTGCTACTAATAAACTGCTGTGAGCAAGATTGTTTCCAGGTGCAGCTGAATTGACAACTCAGTTGTTAAGGCTTATAAATATTCTTTGGCTCCCCTTGTGTAGAATCAATAAATTGGGTTTCACTTCCCTCGTAAATACTGCGATACACCCCCTATACTTGTGGGTCATCATCTTCAATGCTAGAACCATAGCTGCTAGCTCAAGATCATGGGTCGGATAGTTCTGCTCATGCTGCTTCAGTTGTCGAGACAGATACGCGATGACTTTTCCTTCTTGCATCAACACACATCCTAGACCAATCTTGGATGCATCACAATATACATCAAACGGCTTCTTGATGTCTGGCATGATCAATATTGGGGTTGATATCAATCTCTTCTTCAGCTCCTGAAAATTAGCTTCACATTTGTCTGTCTAGTCAAACTTCTTGTCCTTCTTCAGCAATTGGGTCATGGGTTGGGCGATGCTCGAGAATCCTTCTACGAACTTGCGGTAGTATCCCGCTAATCCGAGAAATGTACGGACTTGGGTTTGAGTGGTTGGGGCTTCCCATTCTTTGACATCTTTGATCTTGGCGGGATCAATAGAGACCCCTCCGGTAGACACAATATGTCCTAGGAATCCTACTTCTTTGAGCCAAAACTCACACTTGCTGAACTTGGCATATAACTGATGCTCTCCCAGGGTTGCTAGGATGATTCTCAGATGTTTCTCATGCTCTTCTTCTGACTTGTAGTAGATAAGAATGTCGTCGATAAACACAACTAAAAACTTATCTAGGAAATTCATAAAGATCTTATTCATGAGATTCATGAAATAAGCAGGGGCATTGGTTAATCCAAAAGACATAACCGTATACTCGTATAAACCATAGCGAGTAGTAAAGGCGGTCTTCGGAATATCCATGGCACGAATCTTAAGTTGGTGATAACCAGTCCTAAGATCAATCTTTGAGAAAACCTAGGCTCCAGTCAACTGGTCAAATAGATCCTCTATCTTCGGCAAGGGGTACTTGTTATTGATGGTGACGTCATTCAACTTTCTGTAATCTGTGCACAAACGATTGCCTCCATATTTCTTGTCGACGAATAACACTGGTGATCTCCATGGCGATGCGCTTGGTTGAATCAAGCCTTTCTCTAACATGGCATCCAACTGCTTCTTTAGTTCCCCTAACTCTGAGGGGTTCATGTTATAGGGTCTCTGGGCTATGGGTCCGATTCCGGGGATTAGTTCGATAATGAACTCAATATCCCTATTTGGGGGCATACCTGGCAATTCATCTGGGAATATGTCGGGGTATTCACAGACTACTCTGACTTGGTCTATGGTGGGTAGGGCTAGGCTCTTGTTGCACTTTAATTGACGAGGTAAGGTTTTAGAGATATGCTCTACTGTTACTCCAGAACTACTGGTCATGGTGATGGCTTTCTTAGCACAGCCTATCAGTCCTTTATGCCTTGACATCCAGTCCATACCTAGTACTACTTTCAATCCTTTGGTTCCGAGCACAATTAGGCTGGCATAAAAATATATCCCATGTATTCTGATAGGCACAGCTTTGCAAATTTTTCTACCTTTGGTTGTTGAACCGGGGATTTGAACTATCATGACATGCTTCAGGTTGGTTGGGTGAATCTTACTAGTGCATGCAAATTCTTCAGTGAAAAATGAATGTGATGCTCCAGAATCAAACAACACTCTTGCTAAAACTGAGTTGACAAAAAACATACCCAGCACTACATCTGGCGCTTCCTGAGCTTCTTCTGCGTTCATGTGGAAGAGACGACCGTTGTGGTTGTGAGGATTCCCTGGGGAAAATCTTCTTCCTAGTTGAACACGACGCTGCTGTTGAGCTGGGGCATTCACATTGGCATTGGTGGCAGTCTTCTTAGAACACTCATTGGAGTAGTGACCCTTCACTCCACACTCGAAACAAGTGATCTGGGACTTGTCCTTGACTGCGACAGGCACATCATTGCTGCCAGTTCTAGGTGCAGTGTTGCTGTTGTTGTTGTTGCTCTTGGGAGGTGCACGGTTGAAATTGTTGGCATTGCCGGAGTTGTGATTGTTTCCTCCGGACTTCACATTGCCTCCGCTATGGTTTGGGTAGCTTGGGCGAGACGTTGGGGGTCGATTGTTCCTTGGTGCATATCCTGATGAGGGGTTGGGACGGTACTTCTGGTGACTGCTGGATCCAGATTGCTGCATCATACGACGCTTGCAGTTGTCGTTTGCCTGGTTAATCTTCCCTTCCATCTGAATGGCAAAGTCGACTAGCTCTTCGAGATCCTCAAAACGGATGTTGACGAGGAAAGTCTACATCTCATCATGCAGTCCGTTTAGGAATCTCTCCTTCTTCTTGGCCTCCATGTTGATCACATCAGGTGCATATCTGGCAAGTGACAGGAATCTGTCACGATACTCCACCACAGTCATTCTTCCTTGCTTCAATTTGCAGAATTCATCTCTCATCCTATTGACTAAACCTTGCGGCACGTGGGTACGGCTGAACTTGACCTTGAATGCTTCCCATGTCATCACTTGACCATGGTTCATATTGCGGATACTAGTCCACCAAGCTCTTGCATCTCCCGCCAGATAGTGGGTGGCGAAGAGAACTTTCTCGTTTTCATCAACTCCTGCAACTTCTAAGTTGTTTTCCATTGTCTGCAACCAGTCATCAGCATCTAATGGGTTTTCAGATTGGTTGAAGATTGGGGATTTGTATTCTGCAAGTTTTTGAGTTTGGATCCATGATGATCCTGATTTCCATGCCCTTGGTTGTTGAGAGCCATCTGGGCGATCTATTGAAGTGTTGCTAAGTTGGCTTGGCGCTCTGCCATGCTTGCTTCACGGTCTGCGATGAGATTCTACAAGATCTGCAGCATTGGGTCTTGCGACGAGCTGCTCCCTCCTTGGTTTCCACGAGTCATCTGAAGATTGAGGTAGATACAGGGGCAAGAGGGAAATTCTAAGGTTCATGGTTTTGGTTTTAAAGCTAAAACTTTGAGTTTGACTTAGGTTTTGCTACTAACTTCATTTCATTCATGCAAGCAACACACGATACAACACACACCACAACAATCAAAGGAAACAGATGGTTTGAAGAACCATTCTGCAAGCTACGATACAGTGGGACCGATACATCTCATGCTACGACAGTGCTCTAGTGCATCTACTCATCATCGATGAAGTCGGAGTCCTCATTGTCAGTGTAGAAGTCCACGGCATCCTCCTCTAGAAAGTCATCAACGTTGCTGAGGTAAGAATCCATGTCTCCCTGGATGTCTTCACCCTCCTCTTCTTCCTCCTTTGCTGCAAGCTGATCTTCCTGCTCCTTGATGGTCTTGTCGAGGTCGGCCACCTTGTTGCAAAGACGGGCGATGGTGCGATCCTTCTTTGCACGCTGGCGGCGAAGAGACTGGCGATCCTAGACGAGAAGTGCGAACGTCTGGGCCTTCTGGTTAGCAATGGCACGGTTCGGGTTGGCTAACTCCCTAGCATTGTCCAGTTCTTGTTGTCTGTCGTGCAACAAGAAGTCAATATTCTCCACTTGACGCCTCAACTCTGGGTCACTTGGCATCTCCATCGGCATTCCCATGAAGTCACGTCTTGCATAGTAAGCAAAACGGGTTCCTTGGATTTGGTTGACGCTGAGGGCACATAGACGTGCGAGAGCTTCATGCATTGCCCTGGCTAATCCATCCAGCCAGTTGTTCTCTCTCACAGAGAACTGAATTCTCCCAGAAGTTGGTGCTTCGATGCTGCCTCTAAGATCCGCGGTGACTAGCCACTATAGGTCTCCTCCTGGGGGTCCTGGAAGTTGAGCCCCAAGAAACTCCGGATGTGGGCGTCCCAGTAACTCCGACAATGAATCTAGATCCCTCTCGAAGATCAGCTGACTTCCATTTCCCAACTGGTAGAACTTGCTGAACTGAGACTCCATCTACAAGAATTTAGGATGAGGAAGTAAGTGAAGTGATCAAGTGTGTCAAATTTTAAGTAGTAATGTAAGAATTTTGGGGAACATGAATTTTTTTGAGAAAGAATGAATCCACACGGATAAGAGAGGAGATAGTTTTTCATAACTACTCACTTTGGTTTTGAAACTAAGTTTTTGTTTAGACGTCCATTCTAACTAGGGTCTCCTATGGTCAGGATGGCTCTGATACCAACTTGTCAACACCCGGATTTTTAATCCCAGATGCCCGTTATGCCATACCTCGCAATCCCAGGATTACCATTTTTGCGAGACATAACGGATTGGATATCACAGTACATCATCCATTACAAACCATACAAAAGGTCTTACACAAATAAGGATCTCATGATCCAGTCTTAATACAACAAGCAGTGGAATTAAAAGATAAGCATAGTGGTGGGGTCCATCTTCAGGGGCACAGGCAATGCTGACGAAGGCAGATAGTCCTAGTTATCATAGCCGTCCTGTTGGCCATCATCTTGATAGTCTCCTTCATAGTCTGGCCATGAGAATAGCCAGGGACAAAAGCCATGAGTACTCTTTAAGTACTCGCAAACTACCTCTAACAAGTAATATAGTTCTAAGTTAAAGTGATAAATCTAAGTTTAACTATAAGGTTAAGTTTGAAACCTAAGCTGAGTTCAGAAGCAAAGAAAGATAAAATAAAGTTCTAAAATCACTTAAGTTGGGAAGCTATTGTCATAAACACAACTCTATGGGGGTCAAGTCAAGATTCATCCTTCATTTCATAAGTCATTTTGAAAACATATGACAATGAAACAGTATGGCCATTCCAACTGTCCATAACCGCGGACGCGGCTATTCGAATAGTTTGACACTCTGTAGAGGTGGTACACTTTCACCACAAGATTCGATACATCTGTTAGGGATAACCCTGAATCATCATACTTAGTATGCAGATAATCAAACATAACCTTCCCTTTACACACCCTAGTATAAGCACCTCTCCTGTGAGCATGGCCTCCCAACCATGACCATCAGTCATCTTGGGCACTACATAGGTGGACAACATTGAGAGGTAGCCTCAGCTCAAACCTCTCCCGCGAAGGAACTAATACTAATGCATATAAACTTCCAGCTAAGCCTTACCCAATTTAGGTAGTGTGGTTGTACGGTAAATTTGGAATGGTATTGCATCTAAATCCAACCATCAGTTTTATAAAAGGGTTAAGGCTCATGCCTCAACATTTTACCATCATAAACCATTTGTGTTTCTCAACACATGTCAAAACATCTCAGTAGAATGACTCATCATTCCAAGGTTTTCATAATTCATTTTCACCAAGTGTTCCCATCTAAAGTGACTCAAGTTTTTGATCTACTCTAAACTACTAAGTTAAGAGTGTTCACTAAGGTGGGAAAGATGGGTTCAATCTCATGCCATAGAATGACACCTAAAGGGTTCTAAATAGGTCAAGTTGTATATTCTTTATGCTACCTTCAAGACAAGTAGAGAACTTTGTGTAAAGTAAAGGAAGTAAAGCTTGTAAAGAAGACTTGGGGTAAATACTAGTCAAAGTGGTATAATCAAAGCATGCCTAAAGCATCTTTGCTAAACCATCTAGTTGGATCCTAGCTTGTTAAGCATTGAACTTGCAAGTGTTAGCTTGTATTGTTAATGATGGCTTGCTAGAGTAAGTTTTGCAAGGGTTAGCTTGCCAATAATAGCTTGCCTTGGTTGGTGCAGTAGTTGAAGTTTTCTTCTTCTTCTTGGTAGAACTCCTCCTCCTCATAGACTTGGTCGGTACTATCGTCTATAAATATATACGGAGTACACAATCACCAAACAATACTTAACTAGTCTAATTAGCATTCTAAGACACACATTTGATGATCTATTATCATCACAAACATCACAAGTTTTATTAACTAGTTTCATCCTTTTTATTTTAGATAAGTAATTTCTACTCATTGAAAAATTAACTAAGATTTAATATTTACCACTTAAAATATGGGATCATGTGGGCACATGTCATCACCACACATCCTAACATGTGGGAATGTGATTTAAGGGTTGGATCATCATTACTTTGGTTTAAGTTCATTATTTAATGATTTAAAGTGACTAGAAATGCCTATATAGCATTATTTTGGTACTAGTCCAAAGTCACTGCATGTAAACCTTAATATTATTACATATTTAGATAGGTATGATGAAATGTGATTTTTGAGAGTTGGGAACAACTCAAAATCTATCTTGGTTGATTTTATAAAAATGTTGCAAGGTGCAAATGCTTCTGTTTTATTATTTTTACTAGGAGAGATCTCTAACTCTAATTGAATTAAATCCAACGGGCTTGGATAGATAATTTCAATACCTTTCAGGAAAAATTGGTTTCATGTAATTTGGATTTGTCAAACTCCCAGAATTGATTTTTAAACTAGTGGACAGAAACTAGATTAACTCTAAATAGAAAAAAAAAATTGAAACTTTCACACGCGCGAGAACTAACTGGGCCGGCCCAGCTACGCACAGTGCGTGCAGCGGGCTGCCTGATAGGCGGGCTCCACCGGTCAGTGGCACAACTTCACCGAAACGGTATCTAGCATCCTGGGCCACACGATCTAAGGATGATCCAATGGTGGTGAGTCATCGTCGACGACGGATCACTCCGGCGAGAACGTGACCTAGACGCGGTGGTGGGGGTCGATTGGGGGCATACCAGGGCTCCATCAAGGTCGGCGAGGCGGGCAAACGGGCTGGTAGACGACGACGAGGCGAGGCGTGGTTGCGGCGGAGCTTGGGGTGCTCTAAATCGCAAACACCCTTCTCCTCCTGCTGCGGCGGCTTCGGCTTCAATTCCGGCGAGACAGAGCTCGAGCGGCTTCAGCGAGCGGTGGGTAAGATTCAGTGAGAGGTGAGGAGTGTGGGAGTGTGGAGAAATGGGGCTAGGGTGGCCGCTTTATATATGGTCGACGAGGGGACAAAACGGGCGACGGTGAGGTCATCGGTGACGACGCTGCGGGGCTCTCTCGGCATGGGCGAGGGCGGCGTTGGAATCTCTGTTCCCGGCGGTCCTCTGAGGCTTAAAGGCGCGGCAAGGCGAAGTCTCTACTAGTCAGGAGCGTGCGATGAACTGCGTGTAGACGGCGGTGTTCGACGCTGTTCCTCTGGTCTGTTGTCGCGAGGCGGAGAACGATGATGTCTGGGTGGTTGTAGGGCCTGCTGCCGCTGCTGACATGCAATGCTAGAGCTAGGCGCGGTCTGTGCGGCTCTGGCGAGCGCGACGCTCCAGGGTGATCGGCATGGCGGACAGCGCCAAGGGCACGAGCAATTGAGGCTTGTCCTCCGCTCGTTTTTGGTCAGTGGCTGGTCGAGGCTAAGCGGTATGATGGCGGTTGTCTCCCATTAAGCGAAGGAGAGCGTGGGACAGGCTGAGGCGAGCGGTCAGTGGTCGACCTGGGCAAAGCTTCGGGCGGCGAGTTACTGGAGCAGACAGTGGAGAGGGAGAGAGGGTTAGGGCCGGGGTTCTAGCTGGGGGAACCAGGGGACCAAGTTAGGCCCAAATGGTGACCAAAACTACTGCTCACTATAGTGTTCTAAGATTTGCAAGATTTGTGCCTACCACCTGTTCGACACAATGGCCGCAAGAAGCAACAATTTGAATTTTCGGTTCAAAATTTTTGAGTGATCTCCACTAGTACTAGGTAGTCTCTAGTTGCAAGGGTTTTGAAAATGGAGTTCATTTGGATGGTTTTTGAAATAGGGTTGTGATGAGGACATCGCTACAATTACACCTACCCCAATGACTACTTAAGATGCTACAACTGTCGCAAGACAGGATCAATCCAATGAGATTAGAATTGGACCTATTACAAGAGCTCGTGCTAAGCTACTAGATCAACAGGTGAATTTACTCCTAAACGAATCCGGTACTTTGATTGATGAGAACTTTATACTGCCTAAGTCTATGCATTTATGTATGATCAGTTTCGTTGGAGAAACAAGCATGGCGCAAGGAGGAGAAGGGCTACAAGAGAAGCCCAACATGATGATCGCCCAAGGATGCGCGAGGGATGAGTGGGAGGAAGGCGCAAGAGAAGATCATCAAGACGGAGGCAAGAAGATTTGCCACGACCGGAGTGTCCGGCCGGATCCACCCGGACTATCCGTCCTGGTCGAGAGGCGAACTGGCGTGGACAATCAGAATATCAAATCGGACACTGCCCGAACACCATCCGGAAACTTTGAAGTTTCCGGCCAGACCGGACTGTCCGGTACGCTCCACCCGGAGTGTCCGGCCTGACCGGACTGTCCGGACGATTTCGACCATGGTGTCCGCCCGCCGACTGAATCTGGTCCGAGTCGGTTTGTATCAGTTTGAGTCGTTTGCGTGTCGTTTCGGTTTCTGGCCGCCCCAGTAGCCCTTATAAGCCCTGGGACGACCCCTAGTTAGGTTTTTAGACCACGTTAAAATATTTTGGAGTTGTTTCTTTCATAGAACCTCTGGAATTACCCTGTGTTCGAATCTACCAACTATAATTGAGTGTTATCTGTTGTTCCATTGGGAATTAGTAGATTGCATACTACCGTTCGTGGTCACGGCTACGTGCGCAAGAGCGTGGTGTTGTGAATATCCTACAAGGTTCGAGAGCTGTTGCATTGGCATCAGGGATCGAGCGGGAGAGTTCATAGCTACAGGCTAGTTATCTATCATCCACCATCATCACCACCATCCGCTTACTGAGAAGATCGGGCCACCCCATATCATCTTGGTATCAGATTTCCAGTGTTGCCTCGGTAAGCATCCACAAATCCATCCATAGATTAGAGAGTGTTTTTCGGCCTATACAGAAAAAGCCTTACAAAAAGATTTGCCATAGACTAGATTGCATCGTTTTTGAGTTTTAGTTGCTGATTGTATCTTCTCGTAGATCTAATCTGCAGGTTTTCCTCGTAGGAGTCTAGTTTCCGTTTGTGTCTAGGTTTAGGGTTTGATCTTGTTTTCCGCTGTTTCCACCGTTACCGTTTCCGCAAGTCTTTATCGTTTTTTTTTCGAGTCCACATAGCATACTTCTGTTTGCATACCATAGACACAGCCTATCTACAGCATCTGTGCCTAGGAACGTACCCACGAGACTAGTTGCTTTGCTCCGACAGGCTGCTCCTTAGGTTTTTGAAGTGTAGAAATTTTTGACAGGCGAAACCGGACTATCCGGCCGACTCACACCGGACTATCCGGCTCAACCGGAGTCTCCGGCGCATATCAACCAGACTATCCGGCCCAGTTCTGTTATAAGTTGCTGTACTCGTTTGCATTTGAGTAATATAGTTGGAAAATCAAAAAAAAGAGAATCAGTATATAAAAAAAGAAGAGAAAGAGCGAAAAGAGCTACAAGCCTGACAAAAAAAAGAGATATAGAAGTGTGCAATTTGGGAGGCCTTGTTGTGTATAGCACTGGTAGATTGAGCAATCTTGTGCCTGTTCTATTTGAGCTATTACTAGCGTCTCTCTTGTGCATTGCAATATTCCTTTTCATAAATTTCTTTGCCACGTTTATCTCCACTGTGTGTGTTTCTTGGGTATTTGTACAATCAACACTAGGACTTGTTTGCGGTGTAGATAGGATACCATACCTATAGCTCCACCTTTTACATAACCTGTGTGCCCTGTGATCGTTCTCTATACCTTTGATATTCACTTCATCACATCAAGTGCATCAGTCTTTGATTTCGTTTGGTAGAGCATCTCTATTCACTTTGGAACGGTAAGATCTCCTTTCTTATTAGTTGTGAGTAAGTTGTGAGAGTTCCCACCATACATATTCTAATTTTTGCACTAACCTACTAATCATGTCTACTAGTGATGATGATGTTGTGTTGCAGAAAAAGAAGGATAAGGAGCTCGTCAATTGGCGTGAATATGCGGCTTTGAAATCCCACTTGACACGTGTGTTTACTAACACGGCAGATGCCATTGACAAGAATCTCCAAGATCTGAACATGAGATTGGATTAGCATGTTGGGACGGTTGATACTATCCAAACGCAAGTGGCTACGCTCAATGTCAATGTCACCGCTTTGCAGCAGTCCATTGAGGGTTTGACAGCCGCCTTACATAGAAGGGAAGATCCTCAACATGATGATGCCTTTGATGATTTCGAGGAGGGTAGCGCTGTTGATGCTGCTCCACATGTTGGCAGGGGACGTGCTATTCCCCCTGTCCATGCACCTGCTCATGGTCGTGGGTTTGCCCATCTTGGGCGTGGTCCACGTGTGCCCAACCAAGTTGCTGATGACGGTTTGGGCAAGCCAAAATTCTCAATTCCTAAGTTTGATGGTTCCATTGATCCAGAAGACTACCTCACATGGGAGTTGAAGATTGAGAAACTCTAGCGCTTATTTGACTATCCAGAAGATAAGATGGTCAAACTTGCCGCATCTGAATTTGATGGTTATGCTTTACGTTGGTGGGATGCTCTTGTGCAACATAGAAGGGAGGATAATGAACTTCCTGTGAGGGATTGGCGCGAGATGAAGCAAATCATGAAAGCTCGTTTCGTACCAACCAACTACTTGCGATCAGTTTTTGATAAATTGACGCAACTGAAGCAAGGCACCATGACAGTTGATGAGTACTACATGGAGATGGAGATGCTTATGCAGCGTGCTAGAATTCGTGAGTCCATTGAGATGACCATGCAGCGATTCCTAAACAATTTGAAGTTACCAATCAAGAGCATTGTTCGTCATCACAAGTATGAGACCATGAATGAGTTGTTGCATCATGCTAGAGAGGCCGAATCCCAGTTGGAAGAAGAGGCGAAATCACGTGCTCGTTTTCCATCCTCCAGCAGATTTTCGACCATACCTACTCCTCCTACAGCTACGTCACCAGCTACTGCTCCCTTTACACCATCGACCAAGCCAGCAAGTATACCTTTGTTTGGTTCTAATACTCGGAAACCCGCTGCTCCTGCTGCTAGCTCGGGTTCCAACATGTCTACTGCACGTACTCGTGATGTGGTGTGCCATACTTGTGGAGGTAGAGGTCACTACAAGAAAGACTGTCCAAACAGCAAGGTTATGTTTGTTAATGAACAAGGTGAAGTAGAAAGTGGAGATGAAGCTTCTGATGATGATATTGATGCTGGCGAGGTTGGTGCTGATGCATATGCTAAGCGTGCACCCACTATTGTCATATCTTCACGTGTACTTAGTGTGCAACCGGTTGAGGAATCCCAACGTTGCAACTTGTTCCAAACAAAAGCTCTAGTTGGACCAAACAAAGCTTGCAAGGTAATTATTGATGGAGGTAGCTGCAGAAATCTTGCAAGTAAGGAACTATGTGCCAAACTGAATTTGACATACTTACCTCATCCCAAGCCATACTACATACAATGGTTGAGCAACAATGGTGAGATGAAGGTAAATCATATGGTACGTGTGAATTTTCAAATAGGTCCATACAAAGATTCTATTGATTTTGATGTGGTTCCTATGACTGTTTGTCACCTACTATTGGGTCGGCCTTGGCTCTATGATCGCCATGTGCAACACAATGGCCGAGCCAATACATATCACTTGGAATTCAAAGGAAAGAAGATTACTATGCAGCCAATGACACCACAAGAAATTGTGAATGACTCTCGCCAGAAGATAGAGGTGAACTTGAAGGAAGATACTACCACTCGTCAAGACTGTGTCACAGCTATTCCTGATGTAATTGAGCCTAAATTGAGTGATATAACGAAAAGTGCGAGAGTGCCTGGGTTATTGATATTAGCCACCAAGGAGGATATGAGAGAGTTTCGTGAGGATCCTACGGCCATGCCACTTGTGCTCATGTATAAGGGCGAAGTATTGGTTTCTAACGACATGACCCCTATTTCTCTTGGTGTCTCTTCTATTTTGCAGGACTTTGGGGATGTGTTTCTAGAAGACGTGCCCGCAGGTTTGCCTCCATTGCGTGGTATAGAACATCAAGTGGACCTAATTCCTGGCGCCACACTTCCCAACCGTGCACCGTACAGGACTAATCCCGAAGAAACTAAGGAAATTCAGAAGCAAGTACAAGCGTTGCTGGATAAAGGGTACATCCGTGTCTCTCTTAGCCCTTGTGTTGTTCCTGTTATTTTAGTTCCTAAGAAAGATGGTACTTGGCGCATGTGTGTTGATTGTAGAGCGATTAATAACATCACTATTCGATATCGTCATCCTATTCCACGCTTAGAGGATATGCTAGATGAATTGAGTGGTGCTGCTATTTTCTCTAAAATTGACTTGCGTAGTGGTTATCATCAAATTAGGATGAAAGAAGGGGATGAATGGAAAACTGCTTTCAAAACTAAATTCGGTTTGTATGAGTGGTTAGTCATGCCGTTTGGTCTTACTAATGCACCTAGTACTTTCATGCGTTTGATGAATCATGTTTTGAGAGAGTTTATTGGTCGTTTTGTGGTTGTTTACTTTGATGATATACTTATATACAACCACACCGAATCTGAACATTGCACTCATATTAGTTTGCAAGTGTTACGTGATAATAAACTGTATGCTAATCTTGAGAAGTGTACATTTGCAAAAGATAAGGTCATATTCCTAGGATTTGTTGTTTCTAAGCATTTGTTGTTTCTAAGTAGAGGTAGATGAATCTAAAATTGAATCAATTCAGAATTGGCCTACTCCAATGAATGTAAGTCAAGTGCGTAGTTTCCACGGTCTCGCTGGTTTCTATAGGCGCTTTGTGAAAGATTTTAGCACCATTGCTGCACCATTAAATGATTTGACAAAGAAAGGTGTTCCTTTTGTGTGGGGCGCGGCCCAAGACATTGCTGTTGATACATTAAAATGTTTGCTTACTTCTGCACCATTACTTGCATTACCTGATTTTTCAAAGCAATTTGAAGTTGAATGTGATGCTAGTGGTATAGGCATAGGTGGCGTTTTGATGCAAGAGGGTCGGCGTATAGCTTATTTTTCTGAGAAAACGACTGGTGCTCGTTTGAATTATTCTATCTATGATAAAGAATTGTATGCGCTTGTTCGAGTACTTGAGGTTTGGCAACATTATTTGTGGCCAAAGGAATTCATCATACATTCTGATCATGAAGCATTAAAATACTTGAAAGCTCAATCAAATTTGCATAAAAATTAGCTAAATGGGTTGAGTTCATTGAGTCTTTTCCTTACATCATTAACTATAAGAAGGGAAAAGAGAACGTTGTTGCTGATGCTCTATCTAGGAAGAACATGCTATTAACCAATCTTGATGTTAAAATTCTTGGATTAGAAGCTATTTGTGCACTTTATGCAACTGACCATGATTTTGTTGAGCCATATCGTTTGTGTGCTCTTAGAAACGCATGGGATAAGTATCATATACATGATGGATATTTGTTTCGAGCTAACAAACTATGTATTCCAGAATCGTCGTTGCATTTGTTTTTAGTGCAGGAATCACATGCTGGTGGTTTGATGGGTCACTTTGGGCGTGAGAAGATGTTGCTCATGCTTGCTGATCACTTTTATTGGCCCAAGATGAGGCGTGATGTGTACAGATTTTTGAGCCGATGTATTACATGCCACAAGTCGAAATCTAAGTTGAAGCCTCACGGTTTGTATACACCTCTCTCTGCACCTACTACTCCATGGGAAGACATTAGTATGGATTTTTTTGCTAGTTCTACCTAAAACACACAGAGGTCATGATTCTATATTTGTGGTAGTGGATAGGTTCTCTAAGATGGCTCATTTTATTGCCTGCCACAAAAGCGACAATGCGTCGCATGTTGCTAACCTGTTTTTCAGGGACATCGTGAGATTACATGGAGTACCAAAGACGATTGTTTCTAACCGTGACATGAAGTTCATGAGCTACTTTTGGAAGACCTTATGGGGGAACCTAGGAACGAAGCTGCTGTTTAGTACTACATGTCATCCCCAAACAGATGGTCAAACGGAGGTGGTGAACCGAACATTGTCACAGCTGCTAAGGACCATGATTAAAAAGAATCTGCGGGAGTGGGAAGAGTGTTTGCCACATGTTGAGTTTGCTTACAACAGGGTTGTGCATTCAACTACTCAGCTTTGTCCTTTTGAGGTGGTGTATGGTTTCAAGCCATTGACGCCACTTGATATGTTGCCTCTGCCATTACATGAGAGAATTGATATGGAGGCATCAAAACGTGCTGATTATGTGAAGAAAATACATGAGAAGACTCGAGAGCCTATTGAGAAGAAAGGCAAGCACATTGCTGCTGCAAGGAATCAAGCAAGGAAAGAAGTGTTGTTCGAGCCTAGAGATATTGTTTGGGTGCATTTACGCAAGGATAGGTTTCCATTACTTCGAAAGTCCAAATTGAAGCCACGTGGTGCCGGTCCTTACAAGGTGTTAGCCAAGATTAATGATAACGCCTACTCGGTTGATATACCTATTGAGGAGTTTGGTCGAGTTAGGAACAGCTTCAATGTTGCTGATTTGTCACCATATGCTGGAGAAGACCTTGGAGCGTCGAGGTCGACGCCTTTTGAAGGGGGGGAGATGATGAGGACATCCCTACAATTACACCTACCCCAATGACTACTGAAGATGCTACAACTGTCGCAAGACAGGATCAATCCAATGAGATTAGAATTGGACCTATTACAAGAGCTCGTGCTAAGCTACTAGATCAACAGGTGAATTTACTCCTAAACGAATCCGGTACTTTGATTGATGAGAACTTTATACTGCCTAAGTCTATGCATTTATGTATGATCAGGTTCGTTGGAGAAACAAGCATGGCGCGAGGAGGAGAAGGGCTACAAGAGAAGCCCAACATGATGATCGCCCAAGGATGCGCGAGGGAGGAGCGGGAGGAAGGCGCAAGAGAAGATCATCAAGACGGAGGCAAGAAGATCTGCCACGACCGGAGTGTCCGGCCGGATCCACCCGGACTGTCCGGCCTGGTCGAGAGGCGAACTGGCGTGGACAATCAGAATATCAAATCGGACACTGCCCAGACACCATCCGGAAACTTTGAAGTTTCCAGCCAGACCGGACTATCTGGTACGCTCCACTCGGAGTGTCCGGCCTGACCGGAATGTCCGGCCGATTTCGACCGTAGTGTCCGCCCGCCGACCGAATCTGGTCCAAGTCGGTTTGTATCAGTTTGAGTCGTTTGCATGTCGTTTCGGTTTCTGGCCGCCCCAGTAGCCCTTATAAGCCCTGGGATGACCCCTAGTTAGGTTTTTAGACCACGTTAAAATATTTTGGAGTTGTTTCTTTCATAGAACCTCTGGAATTACCTTGTGTTCAAATCTACCAACTATAATTGAGTGTGATCTGTTGTTCCATTGGGAATTAGTAGATTGCATACTACCGTTCGTGGTCACGGCTACGTGCGCAAGAGCGTGGTGTTGTGAATATCCTACAAGGTTCGAGAGCTGTTGCATTGGCATCAGGGATCGAGCGGGAGAGTTCATAGCTACAGGCTAGTTATCTATCATCCACCATCATCACCGCCATCCGCTTACTGAGAAGACCGGGCCACCCCATATCAGGGTGATCTAGGCATATGCATTGAATTCAATTTTAAACTATCATTTAAAATTAGTATTTGAATGTTTTTAGCAGATCACAAAGTGGGCCTTGGTACCTCATTATGTGTACTTGCAAGGGGTGCAAAGATCCAAAATTATTTCTGTTGGGAAATGAGTGCTAGGACCATTCAGAGTAGTCTAGTGGATTAAAATGACCAAAATGACCATTTACTCCTTTTATTCATTTTGAGTTGTTTTTCTTTGGGAAAAGCTTGGGAATGATTTAGATGATGTTTATTTCACCTAAGAATCATTTTACAAGCAATGAATCACAGAACCATGGCAATTCAAATCAACTCCTAATTTAAATGCACATACACATGAATGCTTTCATATTTTGAAATGGAAAAGTTTTTGTTAACCCTAATTTTGATGATTTGGATCTTGATAAGCTTGGAATAAAGTTTTGGGATGTTACAGCGTGCGAGGCAGCTGCGGCGCTCCGTTGTGCTCTTGGCATGGCAGAGGCTTAAAATGGGCACGGTGATTCCAGTGTCTCCACTTCTCGCCATTGTTCAAGGGGTGGACAGGGGGTGGTGGTGAGGTCATGGCTATCCTCTAGGTGTCGTGGGAGAGGACGGCGCGGCGTGCAGCGACTGGTTCATGCTCGACCGACATGGCTGGCTCGGTACGGGCATGGCACTGGTCAATGTGGCTAGTGATGCCTCTCCTCTACACGGCCAAGTACCAGGGATGATCATGGACAATTGAATGGGTTGATTGCAGTACAAGAGATGAGAAATTGATAGCTCAAAATAGTGTATAGTGGTTGTTGTTGTACTGTGCCTGCCAGGAGCTCGACCAAATGGCTGCATGAATTCAACTTTCAATTTTTTTGAATGATTTTTGGTGAGTGATCTGAGTACTTGCTTAGTAGTCTATGGTTGTTGGGAATTGGCAAGTGGAATTCGTTTGAATGGTTTTTGAAAAATGATGATCTAGGCATATGAACTTTATTCAATTTTGCAATGCCTCTTACATAGATTTGAAAATAGTTTATGTGCATTTGTAAAGTTTGCTTGGATTCACTTTGAGTTGGTCTAGCAAGGGGTGAAAAGAATTGGAATTGTTTCTGTTAGAAATCTTTTACTAGGAACACCCAAAGTGGGCTAGAGGTTAATAATGGCAAAAGTGACCATTTGATCATATGTCGTATATTTTATTTTATATTTATTTTATTTTTCTTGTAAGTGATCTAGATGATGTTGTAAACCTTTTTAAACTAATCTTTACCATTGGTAGCAATCAAACATGGCAATTGAAATCATTCATTCAATAATGGAATTCACACAAGCACTCATATCAAGTTTAATAATAAAAGTTTTTGTTAACCCTAAACTTGGGTGATTACATCTTGATAAGCTTGACTAATATTTTTGAGGTGTTACAAACCTTCCCTCCTTAAACAGAATCTCGTCCCGAGATTCAGGAAAAACTAGGAACTAAAGAGATTGGGAAACTCAGTCCTACTATAATCTTCTCGTTCCTAGGTGGCTTCTTCTTCGGTATGGTTACTCCATTGGATCTTGAGAAACTTGATACTTCAGGTCCGGGTGGTTCTGAAGGCTTCTTCCAAAATACAGATGTACTTCACGATAAGTTAGATCCTTGTCGATATTGGCTCTGTGATCGATGTTCTTGAAAACTTTGGTCTTCTCTAGAACTTCTAGGCATTTTCTAAGTAACGAGATATGGAACACATTATGCACGGCTGACATCTCCTCAGGCGTTCCAAATGATAGGATACTTCTCCTCGGTGATTCGAAATCTTGAAGGGTCCAATATATCTGGGGGCTAGCTTCCCTTTCAATCAAAAACGTTGCATTCCTTTCAAGGGTGATACTTTGAGATACACAAAATCTCCGACATTGAAGATCAGGTCTCGACATCTTTTGTCAGCATAACTCTTTTGTCTAGATTGAGCGGTCTTGAGGTGCTCACGGACTTTGTGAACTTTCTCTTCTACTTATCGTAGAATGTCGCGTCCGAAGATCTGACTTTCTCCTACTTATGACCAATTCAACAGGGTACGACACTTCCTTCCATATAAGAACTCAAATGGGGCCATTTGCAAAGTGGCTTGATAACTATTGTTATATGAAAATTCTGCGAAAGGCGAACAATCTTCCCATTTAGATCCATATTCTAATACACAAGCTCTAAACATATATTCTAAGATCTGGTTGACTCTTTCAGTTTGTCTGTCGGTTTGCGTGTGATAAGCTATGCTGAAATTTAATTTGGTTCCTAATCCTTCCTGGACTTTCTGCCAAAATCTTGAGGTAAATTGGGTTCCTCGATCTGACACTATGGTCTTGGGGGTTTCATGCAGACTGACTATTCTAGCGATATACAACTCCGCTAGCTTCGAACTTTGGTAGGTAGTCTTGACGGGTATGAAATGGGCTACCTTGGATAGTCTATCTACTATGACCCAAATAGAGTCATTTCGCCTACTAGATGTAGGCAAACCTGTGATAAAGTCCATTCCAACGGAATCCCATTTCCATTCCAGAATCTGCAATGGTTACAACAGTCCTGCGGGTCGCTGATGTTCCTCTTTGACTTTCTGATAGATATCACACTTGGTTATATAGCTTTCGAATTCTCTGTTCATTTTGTGCCACCAAATTTGCCCCTTAGATCTTGATACATCTTTGTTCCTTCAAGGTGGATAGAATAAAGGGTATCATGGGCTTCCTACATAATGACTTGTTTCAACTCTGAATCTGTTGGAACACAGATACGTCCTTTGTACCATAGAACTCCTTCATCATCTTCGGTGAATCTGGGTACCTTCCCTGTTCCGATACGACGCTTGATTCCATCCATACTTGTGTTTCCTTTCTGGGCCTCCTTTATCTAACTAATCAACGTGGGTTGAAGTTCTATGCTATCTAGAAATCCTTCGCTAACTAGCTCCACTCTGAAATTTTCCATCTCCTCATGCATGCTTGGCTGAGCTTCCTTAATCATGGTATTTAGTCTACACGGCAATCGACTAAGAGCATCCGCTGCCACCTTGGCTTTGCCGGGGTGATAGTGAATGTCAAGGTCATAATCCTTGATTAACTCTATCCATCTCTTTTGCCTCATATTCAGCTCCTTCTGGGTGAAAATATACTTCAGACTCTTGTGTCCGAATAAATCTCACAGCGGTTACCCATAAGGTAATGACGCCATGTCTTCAAAGCTAACACTACGGCTGCCAGTTCTAGGTCATGGGTGGGGTAGTTCTGCTCATGTTGCTTCAGTTGTCTAGACAGATATGATATGACTTTGCATTCTTGCATCAACACACATCCGAGACCAATCTTGGATGCGTCACAATACACATCAAAAGGCTTTTTGATATCGGGCATGATCAAAATTGGGGCTGAAACCAATCTCTTCTTAAGATCTTGAAAACTTGCTTCACATTTGTTAGTCCATTCAAACTTCTTGTCTTTCTTTAACAACTGGGTCATCGGTCTTGCGATGCTTGAAAATCCTTCAACAAACTTGCGGTAATACCCGGCTAATCCAAGAAATGCGCGGACTTCGGTTTGGGTGGTTGGGGCTTTCCATTCTTCAACATCTTTAATCTTGGCGGGATCGACAGCAACTCCTCCTGCCGACAATATATGGCCTAGGAATCCTACTTCCTTTAACTAGAATTCACATTTGCTAAACTTGGCATACAACTGATGCTCCCTAAGTGTTTCAAGGATGGTTCTCGGATGTTTCTCATGGTCCTCTTCTGATTTGGAGTAGATCAGAATGTCATCGATAAACACAAAGATAAACTTATCCAAAAAGTTCATAAAAATCTTATTCATGAGGTTCATGAAATAAGCGGGGGCATTGGTTAATCCAAAAGACATGACATTGTATTCATACAATCCATATCTGGTGGTAAAGGCAGTCTTTGGGATATCCTTCATGCGGATTTTCAATTGATGATAACCAGTTCTAAGATCAATCTTAGAAAACACTCTGGCACCAGTCAGTTGATCAAACAAATATTCTATCTTCGGCGGTGGGTACTTGTTTTTGATGGTGACTTCATTCAACTTCCGATAATTCGTAGATAAATGGTTGGCACCATCCTTCTTATCAACAAACAGAACAGGTGATCTCCATGGTGATGCACTTGGTTGTATCAATCCTTTTCCCAGCATATCAACAAGTTGCTTCTTCAGCTCCACTAGTTTAGATGGGTTCATACTATAAGGTCTCTGAGCTATGGGTCTGGTTCCAGGAATTAGTTTAATGATAAACTCGATATCCCGATCTGGAGGCATACCGGGCAATTCATCTAGGAACACATCGGGGTATTCACAGACTACTCTGACTTGGTCAATGGTGGTCTTGACTAAACTCTTGTTGCACTTGAATTGACGAGGCAAAGTCTCAGATACATGTTCTACTGATACTCCGGTGCTACTGGTCATGGTTATGGCTTTCTTGGCACAGTCGATTACTCCTTGATGTTTCGACATCCAATCCATCCCTAGAACTACTTCCAAACCTTTGATTCCAAGTACTATTAGAATGGCATAAAAATCTATCCCATGGATTCTGATAGGTACGGCCTTGCAAATTTTTCTAGCTTTGGTAGTTGAACCAGGGATTTGAACTATCATAACATGCTTCAAGTGTGATGCTCCAGAATCAAACAACACTCTTGCTAAAACTGAGTTAATAGAAAACATACCCAACACGACATTTGGTGCTTCCTGGGCTTCCTCAGCATTCATATGGAACAGATGGCCATTACAGTTGTGCGGGTTTCCTGGGGCAAATCTCTTTCTAGGCTGGACATGGAGCTATTGTTGGGCAGGTGCACTCACATTGGTTCCCGCGACAAGCTTCTTGGGGCACTCGTTGTAGTAGTGACCCATGACTCCGCATTCAAAACAAGTTATCATTGACTTGTCTTTCCCTACGACATGCACAACATTGCCTCTAGTCCTTGGGGCAGTATTGTTGTTGTTATTGCTGGACTTTGGCGGTGCACGGTTGAAGTTATTGGCGTTGCCGGGGTTGTTGTTATGATTTCCTCCGGGCCTTGGGTTTCCTCTGCCACAGTTGGGGTAGTTCGGGCGGTTCATTGGTGGCCTATTGTTTCTAGGTGCATATCCTGCAGACAGGTTAGGAGATACTTCGGGGTATGGTGGGGTCCTGGTTGGTGCATCATCCAACGCTTGTGGTTCTCACTGGCTTGGTTGATCTTGCCTTCCATATGGATTGCAGAATCCACTAAGGCTTCAAGGTCATCAAAGGGGATGTTGACTAGCACTGTCTACAGCTCATCATGCATACCATTCAAGAATCTCTCCTTCTTCTTGGCTTCATTGTCAATCTCATCAGGTGCATACCTAGCTAGTGATAGAAATTTGTCACGGTACTCAACCACAGCTATGCTTCCTTGCTTCAAGTCTCTGAACTCATCCCTCATCCTATTGATTAGACCCGGGGGGGCACATGGGTCCTGCTGAACTTGAGTTTGAACTCCTCCCAAGTCATCATCTGACCTTCGTTCATCGTACGGGTACTATTCCACCATGATCTGGCGTAGCCGGACAGATAGTGGGTGGCAAACATCACCTTCTCATTAGCATCAACTCCTGCAACTTCCAGATTGTTTTCCATTGTCTGTAGCCAATCATCTGCATCTAAAGGTTCCTGAGACTTGCTAAACATAGGGGGATTGGTATTCTGAAAGTTTTTGAGCTTGGATCCATGGTGATCTTGGTTTCCATGGCCTTGATTATTGTGGGCCATCTGGGCTATCTCTTGAAGTGTGGCTAAGTTGGCTTGATGTTCAGCTCTACCAGCTTCACGGTCAGAAACTAACATTTGCAGAATCTGTAGCATTTGGTCCTGAGATGAACTTCTTCCTCTAGGTTTTCCACGAGTCATCTAAAGATTGAGATAGATAGTGAGACAAGAGGGAAATTTCTATGGTTCATGGGTTTGTTTTCAAAAGCTTTAAACTTTGAGTTTGACTCAGGTTTCACAAACTAACAACTTCTTCTCATTCATTCATTCCAACACACAATGCAAACACACACCACAACAAGGAAACATATGATTTTAAGAACCATTCTGTGAAGCTACGATATAGTGGGACCGGGTACAACTCACACCTACGATAGTGCTCCGGTGCGACTACTCATCATCGGGGGTATCAGGCTCCTCATCATCAATGAAGTCAGCATCATCCTCATCGGTGTTGTCCTCCATGGCGATGTCCTCCAGATAGTCATTGTCATCACTGAGGTAAGAGTGAATATCCCCACGGATGTCTTCACCTTCCTCCTCCTGCTACTCCTCTAGCTAGATCTCCTGGTCGTGGATAGTATCCTCGAGGGTGCCTATCTTCTGATGAAGACGGGCGATGGTGCGATCCTTTTTGTCTCGCTGGCTGTGAAGTGACTTGCGCTCCTTGGTGAGAATGGCGATGGTTTGCTTCCTCTCAACAACTTCGGCATGGTTCTCGTTGGCGTAAGCTCGGGCATTGTCTAACTCTTTCTGCGTCTCATGCATCATGAAGGCCATGTGATCCACGTGATGTTTCAACTCTGGATGTGCCGGCATTGCTAAAGGCTGTCCCGTAGAGTCACGTCTTGCATAGTGAGAAAAACGGGTGCCGATTATCTGGTTGATGTTTTGAGCACACAAATGTGCAAGAGCTTCTTGCATTGGCCTGGCTAATCCATCTAGCCAATTGTTCTCCCTTACGTTGAACTGAATCTTGTCAGAAAGAGGTGGCTCTACTTCTGTTATGTCTTGCAAAAGTGGTAATCCTAGGATTCCGATGTACGTCATAACATGCATCTGGACTTAAAAATACGGCTGTTGACAAGTTGGTATCAGAGCCAGGTTTATTTCATAAAGCCTTAAGAGTAAAGACCTAAGTTTAGTTCTCTACATTACTTAAGTGGGAACTTAGATTTTTCATGTCCACAACTCTGTTGTGGTCAAGTCAAAGTCATCTTTCAAGTCACAAGTCATTTTCAAAACATCTGACTACGGAACAGTATGGCCACTCCAACTGTCCATAACCGCGAACATGGCTATTCGAATAGTTTGACACTCTGCAGAGGTGGTACACTTTCACCACAAAATTCGATACATCCGTTAGGGATAACCCTCAATCATCATACTTGGTATGCGGATAATCAATCGTAACCTTTCAATCACACACCCTAGTATAGGCACCTCCCCTATGAGCTTGGCCTCCCAGCCATGACCATCTATCATCATGGGCACTGCATAGGTGGACATTCATCACGAGGTAGCCTCAGATCAACCTCTTCTGTGAGGGAACCCATACTCAGACATATAAACTTCCAGTCAAGCCCTACCCAACTCAGGTATTGTGGTTGTACGGTAAAATTGGAATGGAATCGCATCCGAATCCAACCATCAGTTTTTATTAAAGTCAAGGCTCATGCCTCAAAATTTTCATCATCAAATCATTGTGTGTCATAACACAAGTCAAAAAAATTCAATAGAATGAATAATCATTCTAAGGTTTTCATAATCATTTTCACCAAGTATTCCCATCTACAGTAATCAAGTTTAGTTTAGCACTAGCCACTAGTATTGAGGGTATCACTATTGGGGTGCTAGTAAAGTATAAGTATCCAATCTAGTTCTATGATCTTGATGGTATCCATCATATTTTCCACTAATCACAATTCATTAACTAAATAAGCAACTGAAGTAAAGGAAAAAAAGCAAAGCTTGGAGTAAAAACTGGGAATGGTATAATCAAAGTTGCATAACCAGGCATGCCTAGTGCATCTGGTATAAGGGCTTGCACATATAGTATGCATAGTCTAGCTTGCACTGATAGCTTGCCTTGAGCAGTGCAGTCATTGAAGTTCTCTTCTTCCTCCTCGAGTACTCCTCCTCGTCGTAGCTCGGGTCGGTACTAGCATCTAGAAATGCACACAAGGCACACAATCACCAACCAACACTTCACCACTTCTATTTAGCATACAAGGGCTCACACTAGATGATCTAGCATCATCTCAATCATCATATGAAATATTACCATTTTCTTATTCTTCTTATTTTAGAAAAGTAATTTCTACTCATTTTAAATCCTTAAGATGTAATATTCTCCAATTAAAATAGTGGATCATGTTGACACATGTCATCACCATCTATTCCAATACTTGGGAATGTGATTTAAAATGGTGATCATATATTACAAGATTTAATATTATTATTTAATAATATTAACGTGACTAGAAATGCCTATATAGCATTCTTTTAATACTAAGCCATGTTTCATAGTTGTAAAACCAAATCGTTTTTACATATTCAAGTAGAGCATGGCAAATGTGATTTTTTAGAGTTGGAATCAACTCAAAAGCATTTATAGTTTATTTTCTAAAAATATTTGAAGTGGCAAAAGCCTCTGTCTTGTTATTTTTGGTATAAGTGATCTATAGTTTCAATTGGTTTGAATCCAATGGGAGTGACTATATATTTTCAATACCTTTCTAGCAAAATTGGAATCATGCATTTTGGATTAGTATATCTCTTTAAATTGAATATTAGAATATAGCTACTGAATAGAGTTTTAAGTAAAATGAAAAAGTCTATTTGAATTGCTAGGCTCTACGCGGGAAAAGAAATGGACTGGCCCAACTACACTACGCTGGCGCAGCGGGCAGCTGACAGAACGGTCCCACGCGTCAGCGACTAATTCTAACCGAAACGGTATGAAGCAATCCTAGCCCTACGATTAGAACAGGATCCTACGGCTGAGGTTCGTCGTCTCCGTCGAATAGCTTCGGCAAGAAACGAACCTTAAAAAGGCGGTGGGGGTCGCTGGGGACTCACCGGGGCTCCAGCTAGGGCCGATGATGGGGGCGATCGGGTTTGTCGTCGACGGCGGTTCGAGGCACGGTCACGGCAGCTCCTGAGGTGGCTCCAATCGACGCCTCCATTCCTTGACTGCATCAGCGGACTCCGGCCAAATTCTGGCGTCGTGGTGCTCACCTTGCTCCAGGGAAGGGTCGGTGAGGTTCCTGGGTGAGTGGGGAGTGGAACGGTGTGCCGAATGAGGGCTAGGGTGGCCTCTATTTATACACCAAGGTTGGAGGCAGGGCGGCATGGTCAGGCTCCTCCGGCGATGCTGCTACATGTCTCGCTAAGCATGGCAGAGGGCATGGGTTGATGCGGGGTACTACGGCGATCTACATGCGTGTGACAGCACGACAAGGGGCGGTCTTAGTCGGTCTGGCGACGTCGGCGCTCTGTTCAGGTACGCGGGTGTTCGTCACTTAGTACAGTGGTCACAGGGCGCGCGACGGCGAACGATCATGTCTGGGAGGTCACTGGTGCCACGGAGACTGCGGGTACGAGTGGAGCGAGTGAGGCATGGCGTGTGCGTGCGAGGCAGCTGCAACGCTCCGTCGTGCTCTCGGAATGGCAGAGGCTTAAATGGGCGCGACGATTCCAGTGTCTCCACTTCTCGCCGGTGGTCAAGGGGTGGACAGGGGGTGGAGGTGAGATCACAACTATCCTCTAGGTGTCATGGGAGAGGGCGGCGCGACGTGCAGTGACCGGTTCATGCTCGACCGACATGGCTGGCTCGGTGATACATTGCAAATGTATCTATAATTTTTGATGTTCCATGCTTGGTTTTATCCACTTTCTTGTGTTTTTTCCACACTTTGGAGTACTTTTCATATGATTTCTTGGATTAACCTATTAACAAGAGACACAGTGCCAGCTGCCTGTTTTCTGCTATTTTTGTTTCCAAGAAAGTCAAAAAATGAATATTCTCGGAATTGGACGGGACAAAAGCCAAAGTGCCTATTTTTCGGAAGTCATCATATGCCAGAATACGAGACGGAGAAGAGCTGGGGGCTGGCCACACCACCTGGCCGCGCGGTTAGGCTTGGCCCGCGCCAGGGGGTGGTCTGACCGATCCCAGAACCCCCTCGGCCTCTCCTTCCGCCTATAAGATGCCCTCGGGACGAAAACCCTAAGTACCCGATCAAAAATCCACGAAAGAGTCTGTAGCCGCCGTCATCTCCATCCCTAGATCGGGAGGGATCTGAAGCTCTTCCCGGCACCCTGCCGGAGAGGGGAATTCACCCTGGAGGCCTTCTTCATCACCATGGAAACCTTCGGTGTGATGCGTGAGTATTTCCTCCTTCGACTACGGATCCATGTAGTAGCTAGATGGCTAGTTCTCCTCTTTTGTGCTTTCATGTCTAGATCGTGTGAGCTCCGTTCATGATCAAGATCATCTATTTGTAAGTCTGCATGTTGTGTTTGCGGGGATCCGATGGATATTGATATGCTATTTCAGATTGATTATTGATTCTATCATGTCTTTGTTATTTGTGATATTGCATGATTTCCATTGTTAGTAGCTATTATGGCCAAGTAGATGCTAGCAACTCCAAGAGTTAGTATTTATGCTCGATAGTAGGTTCATGCCTCTGGTAATCTGGGGAAGTGACAGAAATCTCTAAGGTACTAGATGTGCTGTTGCTACTAGGGAGAAAACAACAATCCTTTGTTCATAGAACAATCGTATTGTTTACTTTACATGTAGTTCATAAAGCAATAATCTGTTGCTTGCAACTTAATACTGGAGGGGGTTCGGATGATAACCTGAAGGTGGATTATTAGTCATAGATGCAGTTGGATGGCGGTCTATGTATAATGTTGAATGCCCAATCGAATCTCAAAGGAGTCAAGATGATTATATATGCATGTATTGCTTTCTCGATGTTTGTCAATTGCCCCGCTGTAATTCGTTCACCCGGCATGTTATCTATCTTAAGGAGAGCCACCTCTAGCGTGTGTTTGGTTCATGACCAAACTAGGGATGGGATGGGATCATCCCTTTTTTAGATGTGTTTGGTTCTAAAGGTAGATGGATGGCTCATCCCACATGCAAGAATATTCCCCTAAAAAGGTGGATCAACCCATACCCCAAAATCGGCCGGACCATCCATCCATGTTTTCCCAATGAAGTGGACCGCGCCTAAACACTCTTTGTAACAACCTCGGACCCTACGCTCTAAGTTCAAGCCTGGATGAACCAAAAGTGGTTAAAATAGTACAACGGGGGTCCAGAGCCACCCACGTGTAGACCCGTCGGCCGTCCTAACCACTTCCAAGAACATCGGGACAAGAGAGAGCGGCGTAGGCAACAGGCGAAGAGATCAAATACATACACAAGTGAGCATGTATGCAAGCTACCTTACAACAGTTCTTAGAGCCATACCATCTAAAAAAAATAGAAATATTGCAACGCCATACGGCAAGATTCAAATATCCTAGATAGAGATAATAGTGTAGGATAGCTCCTCATACATCAATCAATAGAGTATCAAGCGGAAGCGGAAAACAATTTCCGAGTACAGACAAGAAGCAAATCGGCATAAGATGCCACATAAATAAGCACATCCCGCCCACAGATCTCACGGATCCCCATCCCCGGAATCTCTACACCGAGTGATTGTTGCCAACATCATCTGTCTCCTCCACCCAGTATCCATCTTGCGAATACACCTGTTCATCTGAATCAAACAATTTATCGTGTGAGACCCTAGGGGTACTCAGCAAGTCTTTATGCCTCAAAAGGGGACATAACCTGGGGTGACGCAATTGCAGCAAAAGATAATAACTAACAAGTCTATAGATACTCGCTAACCATCCGCCTAACCAATGATAGACGGATGTCCGTTAATTAGAACAACAGTTATAACAGTATAACGTAACAGATCCATCCTCCTTCTCGCTTACCAACGAGAAAGCGGACGAACAACCCATCCGTTGGCAGTTTTATTAACCATTCCATGAATATTGCACTAGTTACTAGTCAGATATTTAGTCAAATTAAAGAAGGTACTTTAGTTATACTTGTCTATGATCGAGAAATTGTGCTCCAAGTCATCCATAACCGCGGACATGGCTTTCAGAAAGATTTACCCTGCAGGGGTGCACAAATAGCAACACACACACGATCAACCTCGGGAAAACCAAATCAAAACCCAACGAGGCTTTCACGACAAAGCAATCACAGGATTCATAAATCATTTCAGGAGGCCACCCCATTAAGCTACCCGCAACGAAGTTGGCCAGCTCCGAGACGGACCCAAGGTTTGCGCCAATGGTTGTAAATGACCGGGAACCCAAAAGTGTGACTGGGCTTGTCGATACCGCGAAAACACTCCGCCATCCTAAACAGTACAGGTGCTCCACGCACAATCTTAAATAATACAGTAAAGCATGGCATAAGTACAAGATAGTACTAAAGCCCCAAACTACTTTGTGGCCCCAAGAAATAAAGTACAAATCAAGCTCTGGCAAAGGGGGATTCATAGAGTCTCCCGTATGTGGATAGTGCGAATATTCAAGGAACAGGTATCAAGTACTCGGGGTCCTACGGGACACAAGTGAGCATGAAAAACCAAATAACAGATATTGCCCACTGGTGCCTCTTTCATTAGTTATCCCATACTACTTAGGTTGAGTTGTTTAGGTACCTCGTTATCCATCAGACTCTCACATACCCTACACATGTTGTTCTATGACCCGCATGGCTCAAACAACTCCTGTAGTAATGGCTCATAGGATGGAGGAACAAGCTTCGGTGGGGTTTAAAAGTAAAGGCTATGCAATACTTGGGATTCAATTTAATGCAATCATGACTCAGTGATGCAAGAATAAGATAGAGGCAATAGGTACTATATGTATGCAAGCATGTGGTAGTGCTTGCCTGGCAGCTCAGTTGAAGCGAGAGACGGATCTGCGTAGTAATCCTAGGATTCCTGATATTTCCCCTGCTCGGCGTCTATTCCAAAGAAGAACCAAACAAACAAGGGCCAACATAAATAAAGTGCACAAGCATATGAATAAAATGCGACAAGCAAACAAGCGTGCCATGATGAATGATGCACAAATTACATGGCAATAAAGTAGCATGGCAAGGGTGAGGTGTGGGGACAAGAATAAATCATTTTATATATTATTTGGTCAAGTTTTAATGCCATAAACAGTTCTGATTTTTAATAATGACATGATGCATGCTTCAATTCATATCATGGAATGCATAGTTAGAACAGGCTCGTCGCGCTGATCGATTTAGACATATTATTTGTCAAATTTGGAGTTATAGATTTAAAGTTATTAATTAATTAAGAAAAGACATTTTTATTGCAATTAAGACAATTTCGAAAATTTAATCTAGCCAAACATTATTTTGGATGGCAGATTTAAAATCCTCACATTTTTCTGATCCAAAAACATGTATCATTTGTATTATTTGGATAAGTCAATTAAAAGATATTATTTTCTAGATTTAAAACATATTTAACAATTTCTGAAATCATTTTTATTAAACAGAAAAAGACCAGAGCCTTTTTGTACACAGAGGGACCTAGCCCGAGTCACTGACAGGTGGGGTCGCTCTGAGCTGGTGAAACCAACGCGCAGCAGAGCCCTTTTCTTACCGCTCGTCCATCCAGCCGCAGAGACTGACGGGTGGGGCCACGACAGCCACAGGGCCACACGCGGGCGCGCTAGCAGGGGCCTGTCACTTGGGGAAGCCGGGGAACACGGGTTGAGAGTTAAGAGCACCGGGTGCCTTTCTGTAAATGTTACACAGAGGCAGACAGGTGGGACCAGGTGGAGCGCGGGTTGAGCAAACAAAGGACACAGGGGGGTAAAGGGAAAAAGGCCACCCGAAGCTCCGCTACACTGTTGTTCTTCTCGCTGTTGTCTGACGAAAAAGAAGGCGCAGGCAGAGCGCGGCGGGGATCGATCTCGCGATCTAGAGCACGCGCGCAGGCGGCGGCGACCACTGGGACTGGCTTGGCTAGATGCTAGGAAGGATCTACGCGGCCAGAAGGCCCTACCGCGGCGCAACTGTGAGGACGCGTCTGCGAGCGCGCCACACAGAGAGCATTCGACGAATGGATCTACGCGTCCAGGAAGCGATGGCCAGCAGAAGGATGTCGGGGAGGCTTAGCAGCTCACTGGGAGTGGGTCGATGGTGGTGGACCGAGCCGAAGCGCAGAGGATCGTCGGGGACGCTGGCGCTCGGTAGCTAGGGTTTCCTCGTCGGCTCGAGGTCGTGCGGCGGGTGCTGGGTCTTCTCCTCCTCGTCTGCGGCCACAGGGAGTTGCAGATGCGCGGCTTGTCCTTCCCCAACGCCAAACGCCACGCCCTCCTCCTGGATGTGGTGTTGGCGAGTAGCAGCCAACGGTGGGGAGCCGGTGGAAGAGGGATGTAGCATCCCATCTGTCTAACATATGTAATGCTACATGGTCTAGTAATATAATTGCTACTTCCTACATATAATTGTTGCATCATAATTATATCATGCTCATGTCATCATGCCACCTTGCATTTGAGCATCATATAAAACCCTTTTCATTTGGTTCTTATTCCATATGCATTATTAATTGTATTTGCCTCTTGATATATTGTATTTGGTTCTTGATAAATGCTTGATGCCCAAGTTGAGTTGGGGGCATATCTTTTGTTAACTCCACCACCTTTCTTGTCACCACCCTAAAATCCTACCATCCAACTATATGTGAGCTTTGCATTTCTTTTGGTTTTACCTCTAGCTCATGTGGGTTGGGATGGATCCACTTCTACGTCCACATGTTCCCATATATGCACCATATTGTTTTCACATTATGGATATATGAGGAGCCACATGGCCACCTTTGCATGCTATATGAGTGGTACCCCTTTTTCAAGCTTCCATATGGGTTGATTTTGAGTGTATGCTCATGTGGGAATATTTTGAGACTATTAAACATCTAGTGGGACATACACACTAGCAAGTCCAAATGATATTCAAATATGATCATCTCCATCTACTCCCCATGGAACCTCCTTCTATTTTCTTTTAGTTTAGCCTTACTCCATAATTTGGGAATGCATGTGTATAAATGCCATGATTATTATTTTGTTTTCACAATATTAGACATGGCATTTAATGCCCATGCATGGGCCATGAAACAAGCCTCACCATCTTATCCTTTTTGGGTTTTACTTGGTTTTTGAGTGATCTTCTCTTTTGAGCTCTCCTTCTCTCTAAACCCTCACCATCTTGGTTGTTCTCTCCTTATCATGTGCTCCCAAGATCATCACCCCTCACTAGTGTATGTTTCCATGCATGATCATGTGGGATCATACCAAAACCCTAGCCCTACCCTACCTCTCCATCTCACCACCTTTTCTTGCTTGATCTAGCTTTGATCATGTAAAACCCTAAATCTCTACCACCCTACCCCCTACCTCTCCTTAACCTTCTCCACACACCCATGCCACCCCATGTCACCCTCATGCTTTTGATCATGAGAAAAGGCTAAACCCTAAACCCAACCCTACCTCCTCACCCTCACCTTGCCGAGCCATCACCCCCTACCCTAACCTTGCTAACCTCACCACCACCCTAACCTGCCGAGCTACCCCCTCCTCCCCCTAACCTAACCAAGCTACCCCCCCAACCCTAGCTCCATGCCGAGCACACCCCTAGCTACCCCATCTCTCTCTCTCTCGCTACACAAGAGCCCCACCGAGCCCTTCTCCTCTCTCTGGCCCACCTGCAGCCACAGCTCCCTGCCCTTGGTCGCTGTCCACGTTGAGCACGTGAGGAGCCAGGAGAAAAGGTGGCCGAAGCCACCTTTTCCTCCACCGATCCCCCACGGCACCTCTCCCCTCTCCCTCTCTGCTATCTACTCCCTCCCGTCTCTCTGTCGTGCCCAGATCCACCCCGGGCCGCTGTGCCGTTCCCTTCCTCTCCCCTACACCTCTTCTCCAACTCCCGCCACCACCTCGGCTTCCACAACCATCCTCTAGATCAGGCGGCGGGCGTGGCGAGTTGGCGTCGAGGAAGACCGAGGCGAGCCTCTGCGTCGCCCCCGTGCACTTAGACGAGGAGGAGACGGTCCCCTGCACCGCTGCACGTCCACGACGCTGACCCAAACCCTAGATCCGCTGGCCTCTGCCTCGCCGTCGACCTACTGCTCCTTGGCCCGATCTGACCCCACCAGCAACCTCGCGGTGAGCCACGCAACCTCCCTGACACCTCCCCTTTCTACTTGGTCGTCTGTGCTCGCCGGACCACGTGCCGAACACGCTCTGTGCGCCGGCATGCACGAGGTCTGCTCGTCGCCGTGCCTCGCAGCAATACTCCTAGCCACGCCTTAGCTAGCCTCCGTTCGCCCTCCTGTCAACATCCCTACCTCTACCGCACTGGTTCCGCCTCCCGGTGCGCGCGCCCCGTGTCGCGGGTTCGATCCCCCGTGCCGCGCCGTTTATCTGTCGACCACGGACCTGTCAGTCTGTTCGGGGAGATAAACAGTGGGTTCAGTTGGCACTTTACAAATCCCCCCCCCCACACACCTTTTTTTTGCCTAAACCCGCGATACTCTAGGTCCACCGGTCAGCCTCCCTGTTCTTTTTAAGGAAAGCACCCCGGGTTTTCTGAGCATCAACCCGCGGCCCCCTCCGCGCCACGTGGCCGCCCCTTCCATGCCTCTGACGTATGGGCCCGTTCCACCGGCGAGCCCACCGGTCGGTGACTGTGGCTGGCCACACCGCGGTGCAAAAAGTTTCCACCGCACCGTTTCCGCCAGGTCAGCCCGGGCCCAGCCGTTGGTGGCTGTGGCTAGGTATGACCTGGGTGTAAAAAGTTTCTGTGTATATCTGTTTTAATAAAACAATTTCAGAAATGTTTAAATACAAATTTAAATCTGTTTTTAATAACTTTTAAATTGTAATTCCAAATAACACAAATAATATATGTTTGGGAATCAGAAAAATGTGAGGAATTCAAATATGCCATTCAAAACATCTTTTGGTCAAATTAAATTTTCGAAATTGTTTAAATGCACTAAAAATGCCTTTTCTTAAATAATTGATAACTTTAAATCTATAACTCCAAATTTGACTAATAATATGTCTAGATCGATCAGCGCGACGAGCTCGTTCTAACTATGCATTCCAAGTTCTGAATTGAAGCATGCATCATGTCATTATTAAAAATCAGAACGGTTTATGGCAATAAAACTTGACCACATAAATAATACCATGCTTTATTCTTGTACCCCACACCTCACCATGCCATGCTTCATTATTGCCATGTAAATTGTGCATCATTCATCATGGCATTATTGTTTGATTGTCGCATTTTAATTCATATGATTGTGCACTTTATTTATGTTGGCCCTTGTTTGTTTGGTTCTTCTTCGGATAGACGCCCAGCAGGAGAATTATCAGGAGTCATAGGAGTTCTACCCAGATCCATCTCTCGCTTCAACTGAGTTACCAGGCAAGCACTACCACATGCTTGCATAAATATAGTACCTATTGCCTCTCTCTTATTCTTGCATCATTGAGTCGCGATTGCATTAAATTGAATCCCAAGTACTGCATAGCCTTTACTTTTAAACCCCACCGAAGCTTGTTCCTCCAACCCATGAACCATTACTACAGGAGTTGTTTGAGCCATGCGAGTCGTAGAACAGCATGTGTAGGGTATGTGAGTGTCTGATGGATAACGAGGTACCTAAACAACTTAACCTGAGTAGTAATGGGATAACTAATGAAAGAGGCACCGGTGAGCAATATCTGCTATTTGGTTTTTCATGCTCACTTGTGTCCCGTAGGACCCCGAGTACTTGATTCCTATTCCTTGACTATTCGCACTATCCACATCCGGGAGGCCTTATGGACCCCCCTGAGCCAGAGCTTGATTCATTTCTATTTCTTGGGGCCACAATTAGTTTGGGGCTTTATATCTATCCTGTTCTTATGCCATGCTTTAATGTTAATTTACGATTGTGCGTGGAGCACCTGTACTGTTTTGGATCGATACACGTTTTTGCTGTATCGACAAGCCTAGTCACACTTTCGGGTTCCCAGTCGTTTACCGCCGTCCACCCAAACCTTGGGTCCGTTCCGGAGCCGGCCAACTTCATTGCGGGTAGCTTAGTGGGGTGGCCCCCTGAAATATTTCTGAATCCTGTGATCGCTTTGTCGTGAATGCCTCGTTGGGTTTTGAGTTGGTTTTTCTGAGGTTGATCGAGTGTGTGTTGCTATTCGTGCACCCCTGCAGGGTAAATCTTTCTGAAAGCTGTGTCCGCGGTTATGGACGACTTGGAGCACAGTTTCTCGATCATAGACAAGTATAACTAAAGTACCGCTTTTAATCTGATTAAATACCTGGCTAGTAAATAGTGCAATACTCATGGAATGGTTAATAAAACTACCAACGGATGGGTTGTTCGTCCGCTTTCTCGTTGGTAAGCGAGAAGGAGGATGGATCTGTTAATTATACTGTTATAACTGTTGTTACTAATTAACGGACATCCGTCTATCATTGGTTAGGCGGATGGTTAGCGAGTATCTATAGACTTGTTAGTTATTATCTTTTGCTGTAATTGCGTCACCCCAGGTTTATTTCCCCTTTAGAGGCATAAAGACTTGTTGAGTACCCCTAGGGTCTCACACGATAAATTGTTTAATTCAGATGAACAGGTGTATTCGCAAGATGGATACTGGGTGGAGGAGACGGATGATGTTGGCAACGATCACTCAGTGTAGAGATTTCGGGGATGGGGATCTGCGAGATCTGTGGGCGGGATGTGTTTATTTATGTGGCATCTTATGCCGATTTGCTTCTTATCCGTACTCGGATCTTGTTTTCCACTTCCGCCTGATACTCTGATGTTTGATGTATGAAGAGCCATCCTAAACTATTATCTCTATCTAGGATATTTGGATCTTACCGTATGGCGTTGCAATATTTCTATTTCTTTTAGATGGAATGGCTCTGTGAACAGTTGTATGGTGGCTTACATACATACTCACTTGTGTATGTAGTTGACCCCTTCGCCTGCCAACTACGCCGCTCGTTCTTGTCTCGATGCTCTAAAAGTGGTTAGGACGGCCGACGGGTCTACCTGTCGGTGGCCCTTGGGCCCCCACCGTACTATTTTAACCACTTTCGCTCATCTAGGCATGCAACTAAGAGCGTAGTTCACCGAGGTAGTTACAATTGGTATGAGAGCCATCCCGCCCTTCAGGGTCTCAGCCAAATGGTCGTTGTCAGTCTAGCAAATATTTTGGTAGCTATGTATACTAGGGAAAAACAAAATGTGAGAGTAGGACTGCTTCCATTTTCTTCTTACCCACCCACCCACCCTTTTCTGGTAAGGAAGTGTAACGTTATCAATCCTCTTCTAAAATTCAAACTAGGATTCACGTGTTCGGGGTTCCGTAGTACCATAGGTTGTGTGTGTGTGCGTGTGTGTGAATTCTTTGTCTATCTGTTGCATCCAAATGATATCACCATCTGCCTTTTGGTTATCAACTGTTGGTACATTCCATACCGATAGGCCTTTGTAAACCGACGCGATCTATCTGATTCGTTGCATATAGGTGCGATCTGTCTTACTCTTTGTTATCTGATGTTATCTTGTTTGGGGCGTTCGTTTCCGTAGTTACTAATCTTTAGGTTCATCTTAAGAAGGTGTTGGGATATGTGTTTTACTTATTCATGTGCGGAGTAATGATTTGAGTGCGGGATGGAGTCGCGACCATACCACTACTTTTATCATTCGCTCTTGTATATTGAATTGGTAGAGTTACTAATCTTGATTCGTTAAGTGGTTTTGCGCATATAGTGGTATCTTAATGCCGAAATTTGCGGAATTTTTTTCTTTGTTAGCTTGTGCACCACACTCCTTGTTCAGTCTTGTGCGATATGCTTAATATCTTCTAGGTGCTTTGAACTTTGTTGATATTTTAATATCATCTTAGTGAATTGTATCCTTTAATCTTGGTTAATTCCATTTTGGTACTATTTTGGATTATTATTATTCTCCATTATAGTACTGACTTGTGTTTTATATCAATCACAGGATGGCACCACCACGCCGTTCTGAGGAGGACATACCACCTGAACTGGGGGCTGCTTTGGCAAGTATTGCTAATTCCTTGGGAGCAATGCAGCAGAACCAGCAGCGATTCGAAGAAAGTGTCAGGAGGAATGAGTTTGTTCCGCTACCTCCACCTCCCAAGCGAGGAGACATCAAGAGTTTTCTCAAGTTCAACCCACGTCAATTTGAGGTGTCTGGTCAGCCACTTGATGCTGATGATTGGCTGCGTGAAATGTCAAGGTTGCTGATGACTGCGGATGTTCCTGAGCAAGAATGGGTAAAATGTGCCACTCACCTTCTGAAGGGAGATGCAGCTCTGTGGTGGGAAAATTACCTGAAGGCAGCCACTCTGGTTTTTAGCCTACTTGGGAGCAATTCACTGTGGCTTTCAAAGAGCAATATCTGTCAGAAATTGTCATGGAAAGGATGATGGAAGTGTTTCTCAACCTTAAGCAGGGCAATGACAATGTCAATACCTATATCAGAAACTTCATGAACCTTTCTCGGTATGGTGGCGATGAGATCTCTGATGACAGGAAGAAGCAAAAGAGGTTCAGGGAAGGGCTCAATGCATCAATCAAATATGCAATCACTCATGCAAGGCCGGGGTCTTTTCTAGAACTCCAACATACAGCTCTGCAGGAAGAAGCAAGTAGGCAAGTGTTTGAGGAGTCTAAGAAACACAGCCGCGATGCAGCAAGCTCTTCAGCTATGACAGCTCCTTCTAAGCGCCGTGTGTGGGTTCCTAACACCCCACCGTTGCTCCCGGCTCCACCAAGACCGTCAAGCTACGCGGCAAGGCCACCAAACTCCTTCACCGCAGCTCCTAGGGGCTACAACCACAACTACCCTAGAGCGCCTGGCGGAGTCCCTGGCTACGCTGCTCCACGTCCACCTGGTGCTTGCTACACTTGTGGAAACACTGGTCATCAACACTGGAGTTGTCCAATGAACAACAAAGCTCTTCCTCCACCACCTCCAAGACCTGCGACAAGTTCTTCTATGGTTCGTGCACCTCCACCTCGGGCTCTCAACATCAACACCAAGCCCGGGTCAACGGTTGCTCGTGCCAACTGTGTCAACATCGCTCAAGCTGAGCATGCACCTGGAGTTGTGATGGGTATGCTTCCTGTTAACTCAGTCCCTGCACGAGTTTTGTTTGATTCTGGTGCTTCGCATTCTTTTGTTTCTCACAAGTTTGCGCATGAGCATGATCTGGCTATGGTTCCCTTATTGCATCGTCTTGTGGTACAATCTCCTGGGTCAAACATGAGGGCTGCTCATATCAGCCATAACAATCAAATTGAGATTGGTGGTTCTTCGTTCCCGGCTTCCTTAATTATTCTAGGCAACTCTGACATTGATGTTATCTTGGGCATGGATTGGTTAACAGCAAATGCAGCTGTGATTGATTGTGCTGAACGCTCGGTTTCTCTAAAAATTCCTAAAGGCCATATAGTCTATTCTCCAAGTCTGACTCCTGCAATTCAGCTTTTCTCTTTGGCGGCTCTGAATGATGATGCTATGGAAGCTATTCAGAGTGTTCCGGTGGTCTATGAGTTCCCAGATGTTTTTCCTGAAGAGTTGCCGGGTATGCCTCCGGATCGTGAGGTCGATTTTGTGATAGAGCTTGAACCTGGTACCGCTCCTATCTCTTGGGGTAGCCCAACCATCTTTGTGAAGAAGCGAGACAAGACTGATAGACTTTGTGTTCACTATCGGGCTCTCAATGCTAAAACCATCAAGAATAAATATCACCTCCCGCGGATTAATGATCTCTTCCATCAGCTAGCTGGAGCTCTGGTATTCTCTAAGCTTGATTTGAGAAGTGGATATCATCAAATCAAGATCCGCAAGGAAGATGTTCCCAAAACAGCTTTCACCACCCGCTATGGCCTGTATGAGTACACGGGCATGTCTTTCGGTCTCAACAACGCACCTGCCACCTTCTCGAGGCTTATGAACTCGGTTTTCATGGAGTATCTTGATAAGTTCGTTGTGGTCTATCTGGATGACATTCTAGTCTATTCTAAGTCAAAGGAAGAACATGAAGAACACCTTCGATGTGTCCTAAACAAGCTTCGTGAGAACCGCCTGTATGCAAAGTTCTCCAAGTGTGAGTTCTGGCTGCCTCAAGTCACCTACCTTGGTCACGTCATCTCTGCCAAGGGCATTGCCGTCAACCCAGAAACTGTTAAGACAATTGTTGACTGGCTTGCACCCAAAAATGTCAAAGAAGTCTGGAGTTTCCTTGGTTTGGCTAGTTACTGCCGTCGCTTCGTTCAGAACTTCTCGAAGATTGCGAAGCCTCTTACCGATCTCCTCAAGAAAGGCAAGAAATACCTTTGGTCTCCTGCATGTCAAGCAAGCTTTGAAACACTCAAAGAGAAGCTCACTTCCACACCAGTCTTGATTCATCCAGATACATCAAAGTCTTTCCCGATTTTCTGTGACGCCTCCTTGCAAGGATTGGGTGCGGTCCTTATGCAAGAAAAACAAGTTGTTGCTTATGCCTCTCGACAGTTGAAGACGCATGAGATCAACTATCCTACACATGACCTCGAACTCGCAGCAGTTGTCTTTGCTTTGAAAGTATGGAGGCATTACTTGCTTGGCAACCGTTGTGAGATGTTTTCTGATCACAAGAGTCTGAAGTATATCTTCACACAACCTGATCTCAACCTTCGTCAGAGGAGGTGGATTGAAGCAATTAATGATTTCGATTTGACCATCAACTACACTCCGGGCAAAGCTAATGTGATGGCCGATGCTCTCAGCCGAAAAGCTTATGCCAACAACCTCATGGTGGAAGAACAACAGCCTCTCTTGTGCGAGGAATTCCGTCAACTCAACCTTGAAATTGTGGATCAAGGGTATCTTCTGAACCTTCTGGCAACCCCTCTCTTGGAAGAAAAAGTTCGCTCCATCCAACTTGGTGATCCTTACACTAAAAACATCATCTCCAACATTCAGCTTCCGAAGTATGAGTCCTTCCACGTCGACGACCAAGGCGCTCTTTTCTTTGAACAACGGATGTTTGTTACGAACTACCCGGGTTTAAGAGAGCAAGTTCTTAAGGAGGCGCATGATTCTGTTCTTTCTATCCACCCTGGCAGCACTAAGATGTACATGGACATGAAAACACAGTATTAGTGGCCTGGTTTGAAACGATATTGTGCCAAGTATGTCTCGGAGTGTGATGTCTGCCGCAGAGTTAAAGCTGTCCATCAGAAACCTTCCGGTCTTTTATAGCCATTGAAGCCTCCGGAATGGAAATGGGAGAAAGTGGAGATGGACTTCATAACTGGTTTTCCAAGGTCGCAGAAAGGCAACAATGCAATCTTTGTTGTCATCGACAGGCTTTCTAAAGAGGCTCACTTCTTTCCCGTCAAGGAAACAATCTCTGCAATTCAGTTGGCTGAGCTCTATATCAACAGAATTGTCTCTCTGTATGGGGTTCCTCTTGAGATCAGCTCAGACCGTGGAAGCATCTTCACTTCCAAGTTCTAGGGAAGTTTCCAAAATGCTTTGGGAACAAAATTGAACTTCAGCATAGCTTACCATCCTCAGTCGCAAGGAAAAGTTCAAAGGATCAATCAGATTCTGGAAGATATGCTCCGTGCTTGCGTTATCTCTTTCGGCATGAAGTGGGAAGATTGTCTTCCTTATGCTGAATTCTCTTACAACAACAGCTTCCAGAAAAGTCTAAAGATGGCACCATTTGAGGTTCTCTATGGTCGCAAATGCAGAACTCCGATTGGTTGGTCGGGCGCAGGTGAAAGAACATTGTTTGGCCCCGACATTGTAACTCAAGCGGAGGAGAAGGTTCACATAATTCTAGAAAATCTGAAGGTTGCTAAAATTCGCCAGAAGAGCAACTATGACAGAAAGCACACGGACATGGAGTATGTCCCTGGTGATCTCGTTTACCTTCGTGTCACTCCCATGAGAGGCACGCACCGGTTTGGTATCAAAGGAAAGTTGGCTCCTAGATACATCGGTCCTTTCAAAGTTCGTGGAAGAAGAGGAGAAGTCGCTTATGCTCTTGAGCTCCCTGGAAAACTCAAGGTCCATGATGTTTTCCATATCTCTCAACTCAAGAAGTGCTTCAAGGATCCCGGCAGGACCGTGGACCATGAACTCATCAATCTCCAAGAAGATCTGTCTTATCAAGAACACCCCATAAAAATTCTAGAAGTCGCATAAAGAAGGACTCGCAACAAGTCCATCAAGTTCTGCAAGGTGCAGAGGTCGCACCATTCCGTTGATGAAGCCACTTGGGAACGCGAGGACGAGCTCCGTGCCAAGTATCCTACCCTCTTCGTGTCTTCTTCTTCTTTCTAGAATCTCGGGGCGAGATTCCTGTTTAGTGGGGGAGAGTTGTAGCATCCCATCTGTCTAACATATGTAATGCTACATGGTCTAGTAATATAATTGCTACTTCCTGCATTGTAGCATCCCATCTGTCTAACATATGTAATGCTACATGGTCTAGTAATATAATGGCTACTTCCTACATATAATTGTTACATCATAAGTATATCATGCTCATGCCATCATGCCACCTTGCATTTGAGCATCATATAAAACCCTTTTCTATTTGGTTCTTCTCTCATATGCATTATTAATTGTATTTGGTTATTGATAAATGCTAGATGCCCAAGTTGATTTGGGGGCATATCTTTTATTCAACTCCATCACGTTTCTTTGTCACCACCTTATAATTCCACCATCCTAGTTAACCATGAGCTATTATCTTTTTCTTTTGGGCATTTAATCTAGCTCATGTGGGTTGGGATGGATCCATTTCTATTTCCACATGCTCTCATATATGCATCATGTTGTTTTCACATTATTGATATGTGGAGCCACATTTGCATGTATTATGAGTGGTGCCCCTTTACCTAGTTCTCAAATGGATTATTATGGATTTATGCTCATGTTGGGATATTTTTGGGACTATTATCCATCCAGTGGAATATACACACTGGCAAGTCCCAATTATATTCAAACATGACCATCTCCTTCTACTCCACATGGAACATCCATTTTAGTTCCTTTTAATTTCTTTAGCTTGGCTCCAATTCCATTTTGGGGTGCATGGGAATAAATGCCATGAGGTGTTATTTTGTTGTCACAAAATCAAACATGGCTTTTACTACTCATGCATGGGCCATGCACACTTGTTTTTCCTTCTCTCTTTACTTTCTTTTAATCTCACTTGGTTTTGGATGAGTTGAATGAAACCCTAAACCACTCTTTTTCTCCCTTCCACCCTCACTCTCTTCATCCTTCACCAAACCCCACCCATGTGCTTGCTCTTATTTTGTTCATGCTCTAAACCCTAACCACTCACCTAGCCCCACTCTCTATCTCTCTCTAAACCTTAGCCGAAACACCCCCTCTAGTGTAAACCCTACCCGAGCCTGCCATGCTCGCCCCACACCCCAGCTACCCCATCTACCCTCCAACCCTAACCACACCTTGCCGAGCCTCCCCTCTAGCTAACCCTAGCTACACCGGACCTCCCCTCTCCATTCTCTCTCTGCCACAAAAAGGGGCCACCCGAGCCAGCCTCCCTCCACTCTCTCTGGCCCACCTGCAGCCACCCCTGGACCTGCCCTGCCCTGATCGGCCACACCAAGCACGTGAAGGAGAGGGAGGAAAAGGTGACCGAGGCCACCTTTTCTCTCTACCTCGATCCCCCACGGCACCCTCCCCTCTTCCATCCATATCCACCTCCCCACGCCTCCTCTGCCTCGCCCAGATCCAACCGAGCCACGCATCACCTCCTCTTCCTCCCCTACCACCCCACGATCACCGTCGGCCTCCACCTCCACCTGTTCGATCTAGCCGGCGGTGTGGCGTTGTGGTTGACGAGGAAGGCCGCCGCAGTCCTCTTCATCACCCCGTACACGCCAGCGAGGAGGAGAAGCCCCGGACCGCCGCAGTACCGCAACACCGACGAGAAACCCTAGCTCCAGGTGCGCCTGCAACGCCGTCGCCCTGCTGCTCCCCGCACCGATCCGACCCCACCGACGACCCCGCGGTGAGCCCGTGCACCTCTATGACATCCTCTTCATCTCCGGCACGGCCTGGTCACGCCGTTCGTTTTACCGAACACGCTCAGTGCGCCGGTGGTCGCTGCCTCGGTTCGACACCGCGCCACGGCACGCCTAACCTAGCCGTCCATCCCCCTCCTAACAACAACACCCGCTTACCGCACTGGCTCCGGTTCTCTGCGCGCACGCCCCAGGTCGCGCGTTCGAGCCACCGCCGCGCCCAGTGCCGCGCCGTCAATTTCGTCAGTGCCGTGCCAGGAAGAACAACAGTGGCCGCTGCCACTTTCCATATCCCCCCCCCACAACCTTTTGCCGTAACCCGCGGTCTAGGCCAGGCCCACCTGTCGGTGCCTATGTACATTTTACAAAAAGAGACCCTGGTTTTCGTAAACCTCAACCCGCGCTACAGCCCGTACCCACCTGTCAGCCCCCGCGGGCTCAGCCACTGGCACGTGGCCCCATAACCCACAGGTCCCACATGTCTGCCTCGTGGCTAGCTAGATCCTGGGTAAGAAAATTTCCTGCGCGTCGAATCCGCCCAGTCAGCAGTGACCCCACCTGTCTGTGACTGTGGCTAGGAGAGGTCGAGTATAAAAAGTATTTCCGTTATCTTTTTTAATAAAACAATTCCAGGAAAAGTTTAAATTCAAATTCAAATCTGTTTTTAATAATTTTTAAATTATAAATCCAAATAATACAAATGATATATGTTTTGGAATCAGAAAAATGTGAGGATTTCAAATATGCCATTCAACATGTTGTTTGAACATTTTAAAATTTCGAGATGATTAAAATTACAATAAAATGCCCTTTTCTTAATAAAATAATAACTTTATTTCTACAACTCCAGATTTGACAAATAATATGTCTAAATCGATCAGCGCGACGAGCCCGTTCTATCTATGCATTCCTTGTTCTGAATTGAAGCATGCATCATGTCATTATTAAAAGTCAGAACTGTTTATGGCAATAAAACTTGACCAAATAAATACTAAAATGGATTATTCTTGTCCCCACACCTCACCCTTGCCATGCTACCTTAATGCCATGTAAATTGTGCATCATTCATCATGGCATGCTTGTTTGTTTGTCGCATTTTATTCATATGATTGTGCACTTTATTTATGTTGGCCCTTGTTTGTTTGGTTCTTCTTCGAATAGACGCCCAGCAGGAGAATTATCAGGAATCACAGGAGTACTACCCAGATCCATCTCTCGCTTCAACTGAGCTGCCAGGCAAGCACTACCACATGCTTGCATACATATAGTACCTATTGCCTCTATCTTATTCTCGCATCATTGAGTCGCGATTGCATTAAATTGAATCCCAAGTACTGCATAGCCTTTACTTTTAAACCCCACCGAAGCTCGTTCCTCCATCCCATGAGCCATTACTACAGGAGTTGTTTGAGCCATGCGAGTCATAGAAAAGCATGTGTAGGGTATGTGAGTGTCTGATGGATAACGAGGTACCTAAACAACATAACCTGAGTAGTAATGGGATAACTAATGAAAGAGGCACCGGTGAGCAGTATCTGCTATTTGATTTTTCATGCTCACTTGTGTCCCGTAGGACCCCGAGTACTTGATTCCTATTCCTTGACTATTCGCACTATCCACATCTGGGAGGCCTTATGGACCCCCCTGAGCCAGAGCTTGATTCATTTCTATTTCTTGGGGCCACAATTAGTTTGGGGCTTTATATCTATCCTGTTCTTATGCCATGCTTTACTGCTTTATTTAAGATTGTGCGTGGAGCACCTGTACTGTTTCGGATCGTGGAATGTTTTCACGGTATCGACAAGCCCAGTCACAATTTCGGGTTCCCAGTCGTTTACAGCCATTGACACAAACCCTGGGTCCGTCTCGGAGCCGGCCAAATTCGTTGCGGGTAGCTTAATAGGGTGGCCCCCTGAAATATTTCTGAATCCTATGATCGCTTTGTTGTTAATGCCTCGTTGGGTTTTGAGTTGGTTTTTCCGAGGTTGATCGAGTGTGTGTTGCTATTTGTGCACCCCTGCAGGGTAAATCTTTCTGAAAGCCGTGTCCGTGGTAATGGACGACTTGGAGCACATTTTCTCGATCATAGACAAGTCTCACTAAAGTACCGCTTTTAAATTGACTAAGTACCTGACTAGAAAATAGTGCAATACTCATGGAATGGTTAAAAAACTGCCAACGGATGGGGGTTGTTCGTCCGCTTCCTTGTTGGTAAGCGAGGAGGTGGATGGATCTGTTAATTATACTGTTATAACTATTGTTCTTAATTCACGGACATCCGTCTTTCATTGGTTAGGCGGATGGTTAGCGTGTATCTATAGACTTGTTAGATATTATCTTTTGCTGCAATTGCGTCACCCCAGGTTGTGTCCCCTTTAGAGGCATAAAGACTTGCTGAGTACCCCTAGGATCTCACACGATAAATTGTTTGATTCAGATGAATAGGTGTACTCGCAAGATGGATACTGGGTGGAGGAGACGGATGATGTTGGCAACGATCACTCGGTGTAGAGATTCCGGGAACAGGGATCCGTGAGATCCGTGGGCGGGATGTGTTTATTTATGTGGCATCTTATGCCGATTTGCTTCTTATCCGTACTCGGATCTTGTTTTCCGCTTCCGCCTGATACTCTGATGTTTGATGTATGAAGAGCCATCCTAAACTATTATCTCTATCTAGGATATTTGGATCTTGCCGTATGGCGTTGCAATATTTCTATTTCTTTTAGATGGAATGGCTCTGTGAACAGTTGTATGGTGGCTTGCATACATACTCACTTGTGTATGTAGTTGACCCCTTCGCCTGCCGATTACGCCGCTCGTGCTTGTCCCGATGATCTGAAAGTGGTTAGGACGACCGAAAGGTCTATCGTGAGTGGCCTCGGGCCCCACCGTACTATTTTAACCACTTTCGCTCATCTAGGCATGTAACTAAGACCGTAATTCACCGAGGTAGTTACAATTGGTATCAGAGCCATCCCGCCCTTCAGGGTCTCAGCCAAAATGGTCGCTGTCAGTCTAGCAAATATTTTTGGTAGTTATGTATACTAGGGAAAAACAAAACGTGAGAGTAGGGCTGCTTCCATTTGTCTTCTTACCCACCCACCCACCCTTTTTCTGGTAAGGAAGTGTAACGTTTTCAATCCTCTTCTAAAATTCAAACTAGGATTCACGTGTTCTGGGTTCCGTAGTACCATAGGTTGTGTGTGTGTGTGTGTGTGAATTCCTTGTCTATCTGTTGCATCCAAATGTTATCTCTATCTGCCTTTTGGTTATCAACTGTTGGTACATTCCATACCGACAGGCCTTTGTAAACCGACGTGATCTATCTGATTAGTTGTATACCGGTGCGATCTGTCTTACTCTCTGTTATCCGACGTTATCTTGTTTGGGGTGTTCGTTTCTGTAGTTACTAATCTTTAGGTTCATCTTAAAAAGAAGGTGTTGGGATATGTGTTTTACTTATTCATGTGCGGAGTAATGATTTGAGTGCGGGATGGAGTCGCAACCATACCACTACTCTTATCATTCGCTCTTGTATATTGAATTGGTAGAGTTACTAATCTTGATTCGTTAAGTGGTTTTGCGCATATAGTGGTATTTTAATGCTGAAATTTGCGGAAATTTTTTCTTTGTTAGCTTGTGTACCACACTCCTTGTTCAGTCGTGTGCGATATGCTTAATATCTTCTAGGTGCTTTGAACTTTGTTGATATTTTCATATCATCTCAGTGAATTGTATCCTTTAATCTTGGTTAATTCCATTTTGGTACTATTTTGGATTATTATTATTCTCCATTATAGTACTGACTTGTGTTTTATATCAATCACAGGATGGCACCACCACGCCGTTCTGAGGAGGACATACCACCTGAACTGGGGGCTGCTTTGGCAAGTATTGCAAATGCCTTGGGCACTATGCAGCAGAACCAGCAGCGCTTCGAAGAAAGTGTGAGGAGGAATGAGTTTGTTCCGCTACCTCCACCTCCCAAGCGAGGAGACATCAAGAGTTTTCTCAAGTTCAACCCACGTCAATTTGAGGTGTCTGGTCAGCCACTTGATGCTGATGATTGGCTGCGTGAAATGTCAAGGTTGCTGATGACTGCGGATGTTCCTGAGCAAGAATGGGTAAAATGTGCCACTCACCTTCTGAAGGGAGATGCAGCTCTGTGGTGGGAAAATTACCTCAAGGCAGACCACTCTGGTTTTTAGCCTACTTGGGAGCAATTCACTGTGGCTTTCAAAGAGCAATATCTGTCAGAAATTGTCATGGAAAGGATGATGGAAGTGTTTCTCAACCTTAAGCAGGGCAATGACAATGTCAATACCTATATCAGAAACTTCATGAACCTTTCTCGGTATGGTGGCGATGAGATCTCTGATGACAAGAAGAAGCAAAAGAGGTTCAGGCAAGGGCTCAATGCATCAATCAAATATGCAATCACTCATGCAAGGCCGGGGTCTTTTCTAGAACTCCAACACACAGCTCTGCAGGAAGAAGAAAGTAGGCAAGTGTTTGAGGAGTCAAAGAAACACAGCCACGATGCAGCAAGCTCTTCAGCTATGACAGCTCCTTCTAAGCGCCGCGTGTGGGTTCCTAACACTCCACCGTCGCTCCCGGCTCCACCAAGACCGTCAAGCTACGCGGCAAGGCCACCAAACTCCTTCACTGTGGCTCCTAGGGGCTACAACCACAACTACCCTGGAGAGCCTGGCGGAGTCCCTGGCTACGTTGCTCCACGTCCACCTGGTGCTTGCTACACTTGTGGAAACACTGGGCATCACCACTAGAATTGTCCAATGAACAACAAAGCTCTTCCACCACCACCTCCAAGACCTACGGCAAGTTCTTCTATGGTTCGTGCACCTCCACCTCAGGCTCTCAACATCAACACCAATCCCGGGTCTACGGTTGCTCGTGCCAACTGTGTTAACGTCGCTCAAGCTGAGCATGGACCTGGAGTTGTGATGGGTACGCTTCCCGTTAACTCAGTTCCTGCACGAGTTTTGTTTGATTTTGGTGCATCGCATTCTTTTGTGTCTCACAAATTTGCAAATGATCATGAGCTTGCTATAGACCAGCTGGATAAAAATTTAATGGTTGTTTCTCCCGGGGCAAGAATGTTATCTACCAAGATCAGCCATGGCAATCAAATTGAGATTGGTGGTTCTTCTTTTCTGGCCTCATTGATCCTTCTGGGCAACTCTGACATTGATGTTATCTTGGGCATTGATTGGTTAATAGAAAATGCAGCTATGATTGATTGTGCTGAACGTTCGGTTTCTCTAAAAATTCCTGAAGGCCATATAGTCTATTCTCCAAGTCTGACTCCTACGATTTAGCTTTTCTCTTTGGCGGCTCTGAATGATGATGCTATGGAAGGTATTCAGAGTGTTCCGGTGGTCTATGAGTTCCCAGATGTTTTTCCTGAAGAGTTGTCGGGTATGCCTCCGGATCGTGAGGTCGAGTTTGTGATAGAGCTTGAACCTGGTACCGCTCCTATCTCCAAGCAGCCTTATAAAATGGGTCCTGCTGAGTTGGCTGAACTCAAACGTCAGCTTGATGAACAAGAGAAGTTGGGTTTCATTCAGCACCGTACTTCTTCTTGGGGTAACCCAACCATCTTTGTGAAGAAGCGAGACAAGACTGATAGACTTTGTGTTGACTATCAGGCTTTCAATGCTAAAACCATCAAGAATAAACATCACCTCCCGCGGATTAATGATCTCTTCGATCAGCTAGCTGGAGCTGTGGTATTCTCTAAGCTTGATTTGAGAAGTGGATATCATCAAATCAAGATTCGCAAGGAAGATGTTCCCAAAACAGCTTGCACCATCCGCTATGGCATGTACGAGTACACGGTCATGTCTTTCGGTCTCACCAACGCACCTGCCACCTTCTCGAGGCTTATGAACTCGGTTTTCATGGAGTATCTTGATAAGTTCGTTGTGGTCTATTTGGATGACATTCTAGTCTATTCTAAGTCAAAGGAAGAACATGAAGAACACCTTCGGTGTGTCCTAAACAAGCTTCGTGAGAACCGCCTGTATGCAAAGTTCTCCAAGTGTGAGTTCTGGCTGCCTCAAGTCACCTACCGTGGTCACGTCATGTCTGCCAAGGGCATTGCCGTCAATCGAGAAACTATTGAGACAATTGTTGATTGGCTTCCACCCATAAATGTCAAAGAAGTCCAGAGTTTCCTTGGTTTGGCTAGTTACTGCCGTCGCTTCGTTCAAAACTTCTCGAAGATTGCGAAGCCTCTTACCGATCTCCTCAAGAAAGGCAAGAAATACCTTTGGACTCCTGCATGTCAAGCAAGCTTTGAAACACTCAAACAAAAGCTCACTTCCACACCAGTCTTGGTTCCTCCAGATACATCAAAGCCTTTCCAGATATTCTGTGACGCCTCATTGCAAGGATTGGCTACGGTCCTTATGCAAGAAAAACAAGTTGTTGCTTATGCCTCTCGACAATTGAAGACGCATGAGATCAACTATCCTACACATGACCTCGAACTCGCAACAGTTGTCTTGGCTTTGCAAGTATGGAGGCATTACTTGCTTGGCAACCGTTGTGAGATCTTTTCTGATCACAAGAGTCTGAAGTATATATTCACACAACCTGATCTCAACCTTCGTCAGAGGAGGTGGATTGAAGCAATACATGATTTCGATTTAACCATCAACTACACTCCGGGCAAAGCTAATGTCATGGTTGATGCTCTCAGCCAAAATCTTATGTCAACAACCTCATGGTGGAAGAACAACAGCCTCTCTTGTGTGAGGAATTCCGCAAGCTCAACCTTGAAATTGTGGATCAAGGGTATCGTCTGAACCTTCTGGCAACACCGCTCTTGGAAGAAAAAGTTCGCTCCATTTAACTTGGTGATCCTTACACTAAAAAGATCATCTCCAACATTCAGCTCCCGAAGTATGAGTCTTTCCATGTCGATGACCAAGGCACTCTTTTCTTTGAACACCGGATGTTTGTTCCGAACTACCCGGGTTTAAGAGAGCAAGTTCTCAAGGAGGCGCGTGATTCTGTTCTTTCTATCCACCCTGGCAGCACTAAGATGTACATGGACTTGAAAACACAATATTGGTGGCCTGGGTTGAAACGATATTGTGCCAAGTACGTCTCGGAGTGTGATGTCTGTCGCAGAGTTAAAGCTGTCCATCAGAAACCTTCCGGTCTTTTACAACCATTGAAGCCTCCGGAATGGAAATGGGAGAAAGTAGAGATGGACTTCATCACTGGTTTTCCAAGGTCGCAGAAGGGCAACAATGCAATCTTTGTTGTCATCGATAGGCTTTCTAAAGTGGCTCACTTCTTTCCCGTCAAGGAAACAATTTCTGCAATTCAGTTGGCTGAGCTCTATATCAACAGAATTGTCTCTCTGTATGGAGTTCCTCTTGAGATCAGTTCAGACCGTGGAAGCATCTTTACTTCCAAGTTTTGGGGAAGTTTCCAAAATGCTTTGGGAACAAAATTAAACTTCAGCATAGCTTACCACCCTCAGTCGCAAGGACAAGTTGCAAGGATCAATCAAATTCTGGAAGATATGCTCCGTGCTTGCGTTATCTCTTTGGGCATGAAGTGGGAAGAATGTCTTCCTTATGCTGAATTCTCTTACAACAACAGTTTCCAGAAAAGTCTAAAGTTGGAACCATTTGAGGCTCTCTATGGTCGGAAATGCAGAACTCCGATTGGTTGGTTGGGCGCAGGTGAAAGAATATTGTTTGGCCCAGACATCGTAACTCAAGCGGAGGAGAAGGTTCACATCATTCTTGAAAACCTGAAGATTGCTCAAAGTCGCGAGAAGAGCAATTATGACAGAAAGCACACGGACATGGAGTACGTCCCTGGTGATCTCGTTTACCTTCGTGTCACTCCCATGAGAGGCACGCACCGTTTTGGTATCAAAGAAAAGCTGGCTCCTAGATACATCGGTACTTTCAAAATTCATGGAAGAAGAGGAGAAGTTGCTTACGCTCTTGAGCTCCCTGAATAACTCAAGGTCCATGATGTTTTCCATATCTCTCAACTCAAGAAGTGCTTCAAGGATCCCGGCAGGACCATGGACCATGAACTCATTAATCTCCAAGAAGATTTGTCTTATCAAGAACACCCCATAAAAATTCTAGAAGTCGTAGAAAGAAGGACTCGCAACAAATCCATCAAGTTCTGCAAGGTGCAGTGGTCGCACCATTCCGTTGATGAAGCCACTTGGGAACGCGAGGATGAGCTCCGTGCCAAGTATCCTACCCTCTTCGAGTCTTCTTCTTCTTCCTAGAATCTCGGGGCGAGATTCCTGTTTAGTGGGGGAGAGTTCTAGCATCCCATCTGTCTAACATATATAATGCTACATGGTCTAGTAATATAATGGCTACTTCCTACATATAATTGTTACATCATAAGTATATCATGCTCATGTCATCATGCCACCTTGCATTTGAGCATCATATAAAACCCTTTTCCATTTGGTTCTTCTCTCATATGCATTATTAATTGTATTTGGTTATTGATAAATGCTAGATGCCCAAGTTGAGTTGGGGGCATATCTTTTATTCAACTCCATCACCTTTCTTTGTCACCACCTTATAATTCCACCATCCTAGTTAACCATGAGCTATTATCTTTTTCTTTTGGGCATTTAATCTAGCTCATGTGGGCTGGGATGGATCCATTTCTATTTACACATGCTCTCATATATGCATCATGTTGTTTCCACATTATTGATATGTGGAGCCACATTTGCATGTATTATGAGTGGTGCCCCTTTACCTAGTTCTCAAATGGATTATTATGGATTTATGCTCATGTTGGGATATTTTTGGGACTATTATCCATCCAGTGGAATATACACACTGGCAAGTCCCAATTATATTCAAACATGACCATCTCCTTCTACTCCACATGGAACATCCATTTTAGTTCCTTTTAATTCCTTTAGCTTGGCTCCAATTCCATTTTGGGGTTCATGGGAATAAATGCCATGAGGTATTATTTTGTTGTCACAAAATCAAACATGGCTTTTACTACTCATGCATGGGCCATGCACACTTGTTTTTCCTTCTCTCTTTACTCTCTTTTAATCCCACTTGGTTTTGGATGAGTTGAATCAAACCCTAAACCACTCTTTTTCTCCCTTCCACCCTCACTCTCTTCATCCATCACCAAACCCCACCCATGTGCTTGCTCTTATTTTGTTCATGCTCTAAACCCTAACCACTCACCTAGCCCCACTCTCTATCTCTCTCTAAACCTTAGCCGAACCACCCCCTCTAGTGTAAACCCTACCCGAGCCTACCATGCTGGCCCCACACCTCAGCTACCCCATCTACCCTCCAACCCTAACCACACCTTGCCGATCCTCCCCTCTAGCTAACCCTAGCTACACCGGACCTCCCCTCTCCATTCTCTCTCTGCCACAAAAAGGGGCCACCCGAGCCAGCCTCCCTCCACTCTCTCTAGCCCACCTGCAGCCACCCCTGGACCTGCCCTGCCCTGATCGGCCATGCCAAGCACGTGAAGGAGAGGGAGGAAAAGGTGACCGAGGCCACCTTTTATCTCTACCTCGATCCCCCACGGCACCCTCCCCTCTTCCATCCATATCCACCTCCCCACGCCTCCTCTAACTCGCCCAGATCCAACTGAGCCGCGCATCACCTCCTCTTCCTCCCCTACCACCCCACAGAAGTCCCGGCGATCACCGTCGGCCTCCACCTCCACCTGTTCGATCTAGCCGGCGGCGTGGCGTTGTGGTTGACGAGCAAGGCCGCCACAGTCCTCTGCATCACCCCGTACACACCAGCGAGGAGGAGAAGCCCCGGAGTGCCGCAGTACCGCAACGCCGACGAGAAACCCTAGCTCCGGGTGCGCCTGCAACGCCGTCGCCCTGCTGCTCCCCGCACCGATCTGACCCCACCGACGACCTCGCGGTGAGCCCGTGCACCTCTCTGACATTCTCTCCATCTCTGGCACGGCCTGGTCTCGCTGTTCGTTTTACCGAACATGCTCAGTGCGCCGGTGGTCGCTGCCTCGGTTCGACGCCGCGCCACGGCACGCCTAACCTAGCCGTCCATCCCCCTCCTAATAACAACACCCGCTTACCGCACTGGCTCCGGTTCTCTGCGCGCACGCCCCAGGTCGCGCGTTCGAGCCCCCGCCGCGCCTAGTGCCGCGCCGTCAGTTTCGTTAGTGCCGTGTCAGGAAGAACAACAGTGACCGCTGCCACTTTGCATATCCCCCCCCCCACAACCTTTTGCCGTAACCCGCGGTCCAGGCCAGGCCCACCTGTCGGTGCTTGTGTACATTTTATAAAAAGAGACCCCGGTTTTCGTAAACCTCAACCCGCTCTACAGCCCGTACCCACCTGTCAGCCCCTGCGGGCTCAGCCACTGGCACGTGGCCCCATAACCCATAGGTCCCACCTGTCTGCCTCGTGGCTAGATAGATCCCGGGTAAGAAAAGTTCCTGCGCATCGAATCCGCCCAGTCAGTAGTGACCCCACCTGTCTGTGACTGTGGCTAGGAGAGGTTGAGTATAAAAAGTATTTCCGTTATCTGTTTTAATAAAACAATTCCAGGAAAAGTTTAAATTCAAATTCAAATCTGTTTTTAATAATTTTTAAATTATAAATCCAAATAATACAAATGATATATGTTTTGGAATCAGAAAAATGTGAGGATTTCAAATATGCCATTCAACATGTTGTTTGAACATTAAAATTTCGAGATGATTAAAATTACAATAAAATGCCCTTTTCTTAATAAAATAATAACTTTATTTCTACAACTCCAAATTTGACAAATAATATGTCTAAATCGATCAGCGCGACGAGCCCGTTCTATCTATGCATTCCTTGTTCTGAATTGAAGCATGCATCATGTCATTATTAAAAGTCAGAACTGTTTATGGAAATAAAACTTGACCAAATAAATACTAAAATGGATTATTCTTGTCCCCACACCTCACCCTTGCCATGCTACCTTAATGCCATGTAAATTGTGCATCATTCATCATGGCATGCTTGTTTGTTTGTCGCATTTTATTCATATGATTGTGCACTTTATTTATGTTGGCCCTTGTTTGTTTGGTTCTTCTTCGAATAGACGCCCAGCAGGAGAATTATCAGGAATCACAGGAGTACTACCCAGATCCATCTCTCGCTTCAACTGAGCTGCCAGGCAAGCACTACCACATGCTTGCATACATATAGTACCTATTGCCTCTATCTTATTCTCGCATCATTGAGTCGCGATTGCATTAAATTGAATCCCAAGTACTGCATAGCCTTTACTTTTAAACCCCACCGAAGCTCGTTCCTCCATCCCATGAGCCATTACTACAGGAGTTGTTTGAGCCATGCGAGTCATAGAAAAGCATGTGTAGGGTATGTGAGTGTCTGATGGATAACGAGGTACCTAAACAACATAACCTGAGTAGTAATGGGATAACTAATGAAAGAGGCACCGGTGAGCAGTATCTGCTATTTGGTTTTTCATGCTCACTTGTGTCCTGTAGGACCCCGAGTACTTGATTCCTATTCCTTGACTATTCGCACTATCCACATCTGGGAGGCCTTATGGACCCCCCTGAGCCAGAGCTTGATTCATTTCTATTTCTTGGGGCCACAATTAGTTTGGGGCTTTATATCTATCCTGTTCTTATGCCATGCTTTACTGCTTTATTTAAGATTGTGCGTGGAGCACCTGTACTGTTTTGGATCGTGGAATGTTTTCACGGTATCGACAAGCCCAGTCACAATTTCGGGTTCCCAGTCGTTTACAGCCATTGACACAAACCCTGGGTCCGTCTCGGAGCCGGCCAAATTCGTTGCGGGTAGCTTAATAGGGTGGCCCCCTGAAATATTTCTGAATCCTATGATCGCTTTGTTGTTAATGCCTCGTTGGGTTTTGAGTTGGTTTTTCCGAGGTTGATCGAGTGTGTGTTGCTATTTGTGCACCCCTGCAGGGTAAATCTTTCTGAAAGCCGTGTCCGTGGTAATGGACGACTTGGAGCACATTTTCTCGATCATAGACAAGTCTCACTAAAGTACCGCTTTTAAATTGACTAAATACCTGACTAGTAAATAGTGCAATACTCATGGAATGGGTAAAGAAACTGCCAACCGATGGGGGTTGTTAGTCCGCTTCCTCGTTGTCAAGCGAGGAGGAGGATGGATCTATTAATTATACTGTTATAACTGTTGTTCTTAATTCACGGACATCCGTCTATCATTGGTTAGGCGGATGGTTAGCGAGTATCTATAGACTTGTTAGATATTATCTTTTGTTGCAATTGCGTCACCCCAGGTTGTGTCCCCTTTAGAGGCATAAAGACTTGCTGAGTACCCCTAGGGTCTCACACGATAAATTGTTTGATTTAGATGAACAGGTGTACTCGCAAGATGGATACTGGGTGGAGGAGACGGATGATGTTGGCAACGATCACTCGGTGTAGAGATTCCGGGAACGGGGATCCGTGAGATCTGTGGGCGGGATGTGTTTATTTATGTGGCATCTTATGCCGATTTGCTTCTTATCCGTACTCGGATCTTGTTTTCTGCTTCCGCCTGATACTCTGATGTTTGATGTATGAGGAGCTATCCTAAAATATTATCTCTATCTAGGATATTTGAATCTTGTCGTATGGCGTCGCAATATTTCTATTTCTTTTAGATGGAATGGCTCTGAGGACTGTTGTATGTGGCTTGCATACATACTCATTTGGATATGTAGTTGATCCCTTCGCCCGCCGATTACGCCGCTCGTTCTTGTCCCGATGATCTGAAAGTGGTTAGGACGGTCGAAAGGTCTACCGTGAGTGGCCCCAGGCCCAACCGTACTATTTTAACCACTTTCGCTCATCCAGGCATGTAACTAAGAGCATAATTCACTGAGGTAGTTACAGACGTTATTCCGCGTACGGTCTATGAGGGTGAGTCGATCTGTAACTGTTAAAAAATATCGCCTACATTCAGTCTTGGCAGTTGCAAACCATAGGAACTTTTGTTTTCTATGCAACAAACCCCATTAGTGGTATCAGAGCCAGTTTTATGCATAGATTCTTTGTATGGTTATAAAACATGGAGATGTGGGCGTTCATAAGTCTTGTTGTTGCAAATCTCTTGTATTTCGGATATTATTGGCATAGTGGGATGGAGTGGCCCGGACAAACTTTACATGTCCTCGCACATGAGACTTGTTCCACGCTTGGCATGCAACTCATTTTGCATAAGTGGCCCGGACAAACTTTTCATGTCTCTCCCACTATAGTTGATATCTGATTTACAATGGTCTGCTTAATAACTTGGTTATCACCATTGTGGCTGAAGTTCGTAGGTAGAACGGTTCTATCCTAGAAAGCCCACAACCACGTAAAATATGCAAAAATAAATTGGAGGCGTCTAACTTGTTTTGGCGAGGCATGTGATGTGATATGGTCTGTGATACAAATGTTTTTGTATGCAATGTGTTTTATTGTAAAACAACCAGTGGGAGCCATATGTTTGTTATTTTATTTTATGGTGTGCGTGCCAGAAAATGGAAATCCATGTAATTATATTAGTGGAGAACAACCTTGATGGTGGCGCCATGGACCTTGGTGACACGTTGGTGGAATGATGGAGATCATGTCATGATGCCTGATATGGAGATCAAATGCGAGAAGGACCATATCACATTATATATGCATGTGATGTTTATCCTTTGACGCATATTATTTTGCATCGACTTGATCGCCTAGGTAGTATTTGATTGCCTTGGTATCACTATAAGATGATCCCTCCCACTAAATATCAAGATAATACTATGTTTTTCCTTAGTATGCACCGTTAATAAATTCCTTCATCTCGAAGCACCACGTGATGATCAGGTGTGATAGATTCTACATTCGCATACAACGGGTGTAAGACGGTTTTACACATGCGAATACTAAGGTTCTTACTTGAAGAGCCTAGCATGTACAGACATGGCCTCGGAACATGAACCAGAAGGTAAAGCATGAGTCATATGGAGATATGATGACCCATACGATGCTCGCCATTGGAGTTGCGCCACCACTCATGATGATCGGTCGTGGCGTAGTGAATTTGGTTCGTATAATCACTAAAATGACTAGATGGATGTCATTTTGAGTGGGAGTTCACATAAGTAATTTTGAATTAGTTTGAACTCTTTATGTTACAAACCTAGTCTAAATAGTCTTTGCAAATACTTTGTAGATCATATCACCCCCTGCATTCAATTTCAATGCATTCCTTGAGAAAGAAAAACTTCTAGACAATGGGTATAATTTCACCAACTGGTATCACAACTTGAGGATTTTCCTCATAGGCATAAAGAATTCATATGTGTTGGATGGTCCGCTAGGTGACGCTCCTACAAATACAGCATCTTAGGATGAGCGCAATGTGTATGACACAGACTGTGATGAATACACTCTTGTGTTGTGTGTGATCCTTCACTCGCTGGAGCCTGAACTCCAAAAGCGCTTTGAACTTAGCAATGTTGATGCTACGGTGAAGGAACTCAAAACTATGTTTGAGGGCCAGATCAGTGCTCAGAAATATATGATTTTTGGCTAGTTCTTTAGTGCAAAAATGAAGGAACACAACTCTATGAATGAGCACGTCATGATGATAGGTTATGTTCAATGTCTTAAGGCACTAGGATGTGATATCCCAGTTGATCTTGCAATGGGTAGAGTTCTGCAGTCGCTCCCAACCAGTTATGAAGAGTTTGTGCTGAATTACAAGATGAGTGATGCGATTAGATCGCTCACTGAACTCGTCGCCATGCTGATGGCTGCCGAAGTAGACATAAAGACAAGGCATCATGAGTTGATGGGTAATAATATTACTAACTCTGAAGAAACGGGCAAGCCCAAAGGTAACTTCAAGAAGGACGACAAGACTGTTGCTGCGCAAGAAAACCAAGGGAGGCCCTAAGCCTGATACCGAGTGCTGTTACTACAAGGAGTGATGTAGCCCGTCCGACGGACATCCCTACATCTACACCACCAAGTCCCCCAAGTGGACCAATGACTCGTGCCCGATCCAAGCTCCTTCAAGCTAAGGCGAATTGGCTCCTTGTCTCATGTGATTTCGATACATCTTTAGATGGCTTGCTACTTCATTCCAATACTCTATGCATCATCAGGTATGAACCCTATGAAAGAATACCAAGAGGAGGAGCCAAGAGATCACAAGACGAATCCCCCGACCAAACCGGCACCAGGACCGGCGGACCAGAACGTACGCCAAAAATCCTCGCGCACCATCCGGGGGACCGGACCACTGACCAGAAATTCTGGCGCATGCCGAAACAGACCGGCGCACGCCAAAATGCTTCTCTATGAGCCATTTCGGTTTTGACCAGAAATTCCGACGACGATTCTGGCGCCGCTAGACTTATTGTCGGAATCGCCTCCCCAAACGCCTACATGGGTTTGATGCCCGAGAATATTCCTATTTCATCTATTTTTTACCTTTTTATGCCTAGAGTACCCTTGAACTAGTGGTTGACCTATATATAGTCTCCCACCTCCATTGTAAACCCTAGGCATGATATTTGGAATTAGTGGAAACCCCTTGTGGATCTATCTAGTTCTTGCCTCATGCTCGTTGACAAAGGAGCACCAAATATCATAAACCTCGTTGGAGTTTGCATCGTGCCTCCGCGTTGTACAAGGCGTAGGCATCGGAGTCCCTTTGCCTAGACATCAAGATCTCACCGAGTCTCCCTACTCGTCGTGCCGGTTCAAGAGAGAGTCCTCCGCCCAACGCCGATCCTAGGGATTGCGCCAGACCGGTCACCGCTGGCGTGAGCTATGGGTGTGTATTGTGTATTCGCGTGTGCGTGTGTTCATCATGTTCTTCATGTGTGAGTCCGTGGATTTCGACCTCCCCCTCTTCCCCTCCTCGATTTCAAGGGATTCGTGAAAGATCGGGCCACCCTAGAGGTTTGCCCTCAACATATTGGTATCAAGAGCTTTGTTTCTCACGAATTCCCCCCCCCCCCCCCCCAAATTTTCTTCTATCCACCAAAAATTCAAAAATCCCCAAAATTAGCGCAAATTTTCCTTCGAATCGATCTCTGGAATTGCTGCATTTTTAGTGGTTTTGTTCCAGAGATCTGTTGCTTTGGGTACCGATTTACCTTCCTAGAACCTTTTCCCAGGCCGATTTGGACAATTCTGAAAATTTTGACCAATTTGACTTTTGGAGTTCGTCATGAACTCAAACCGGCACCAAACTCGATGGACCGGCCCAGCCGCCGGAAATTTTGGCCCATGTTCCAGCGAACCGGAATTGCTACTGGAAATTCCGGCACCAGGCTCGGCGCCGCTGGGTTGGCCGCTGAAAATTCTGATATGACCCAATTTTGTCTGATTTTCCACGCGTGTCACCCCAACTAACTTCAAGCTTCCACAAGTCATCACATACGACGCTCCTCAACACCGCGCTCCTCCACACCGGTAGCAAGTCGTTAATACCAAAGGTATAACTTGCTCCACCTTGTTAACCCTTCTTCCTTGTGTGTATCTATTCTATGAGAGCAACTCATTTTGTGTTTACCTAAGCATTTTGCACTTGCTCTTGGAAAAGTGAGAGTGTTGACGCAAATACAAAAGTGACATAGTAGTATAGAAAGGGAGAAAAAGGAATCAAAAAAAGATAAAAAGAAAAGGCAAAAGAAAAATACAAAGAAACAAAGTCCCCCAATACAAAGAGTCTCAAAGCTTGTAAGCAAAGAGAGAGATAGAGCGCGACCAAGGAAAGTGCACAAATCCGTTGCTTATTTCTCTTTTGGTGAATGAGTTGTGGTCTCTTCTTGCGTTGGCACGACACCGAGCGTAGTCTTCGTTAGGACATTTGGTGCTCATTTTATAGTCATGCTAACCACATTCGTCTCCACATGTGTGTATCCTTGTGTTTTGTAGATCATTTCCTTTTTGCTTTTGATCTTTGGTTCTCTACCACGTTTGACAATAACCCTTTTCTTTGAATCATTTCGTTTGCTTTTCCACAACCCTAACCTTCCACCAAAAGCTTTTGAGAGTTAATTATTTCTTTAGTGTGAGATTTCTTTGTGATTTCACTTTGCACGCTTATAGCTCACTTGTGGTTTCTAGTTTCGTGCAATCCCCAAGGTGAGGTTGAAGGTCTCCCCTACCACATATTACTTTCCATATACAACCCTTTGTGCTTTGCATGATGGATAGGCACAGTGAGTGGAGCCAACCACCTCCCCAAGAAGAATGACATGGACCATACATGACACGCGCAAGTCACTTCATCGTCCGACAAGAGTTTCGTGAACATTGCCAAGCCCTTGAGATGCGCCAAGATGAACAATTTGGTGAGATGCAAGCTAAGTTCAAGAACATCGACAACCGCTTCGATGGCCTTGAACGACAAATGCATGCAATGCATCACAACTTTGGCCATCAAAATGAAGTGCTACAACGCTCTATCGCCAAATAAATGACAATGTTCGACGCCTCATCGACGGAATGGGAAGAGCGCGTTCACGCGCATCAAGCTCTACAAGATCTGCGTGTCATCATCCTCCTCTTCAACAAGATCTTCATCAAAGTGCTCCAAGACGCAATTACGCACCCGTGGTTGAAGATGGAAGATCTTTGAATTATGTACCTTCCCCACGGCATGCCGCAATATCAAGCTATGCTGGTGATTTATCTTCAAGGCCATAAGCAAGGAAAGAAGCACATTGTCATCACACAAGGGCACTAGTGATTCAACGAGCGCAACCACAAGAAGAACCGCGAGTGGAACCTCGAGCCCAATCTCAACTACATTGCCATCGTCACCATGACATTCTTGCAACTACAAGTGATGACCCAAACTTGGAGAATCACGATCTTCATCAACATCATGAACGTCCACACCGACACTATGGTCACCATGACGAGCCTCCTCGGCAACAAGACTTGGAGCGTCAAGTGGTACATATTGAGAAATGCCTACCACGTCATGAGGCTCAAGACCATGATCTTCGCTCTGAGGCCCATGTGCCTAATCTACATCACCAACTGAGGAACGAGCCTCCTCTTCATCATCAACCGCGTCATGAGGCTCCACATCCTCAACACCCTCATCACGCCCAAACTCCTCAACATCATCAACAACCATGCGAAGAGCAAGAGCAAGTTCCGCCACCTCCAAATGAGGCTCCCCAACCGCAAGCGCATTGCAATGATTGCATGGAAGATGAAGACCGTCATCAACATGGCAACCATCGCCACCGTGATCGCAATAAGGAAGAAACATTGGCAATCTCAAGTTCACGATGCCCAAGTTCACCGGATCAAATGACCCCGAAGAATACCTCTCATGGGCACTTAAAGTTGACAAGATCTTCCATATGCACAATTATAGGAATGAGAAGATGATCGCCATTTCGCTTTAGTTTGATGATTACACCAACTTTTGGTGGGAACAAGTTCAAGTTGCTCGTGACGCAAGACAAGAACCGCCAATCACAACTTGGCATGACATGAAGGCTCACATGATATCCCGTTTTGCCCCCATGCACTACACGCGTGACCTCTTCAAAAACCTTCAATCGCTTCGTCAAGGGACAAAGATCGTGGAAGAATACTTCAAGGAAATGGAGCTTAACATGATTAGCGCCAACATTGAAGAGCGCAAGGAGCAAACTATGGCACGCTTTATCATTGGCTTGAATCACCCAATCAAGCGCATCGTCGAGTTCCAAACATACACCAACATGGTTGAGCTTGTGCACATCGCAAATAAAGCCGAGCGTCAAGTGCAAGAGGACATCAAATACAACAAGCCCAAGATGTACTTCACGTACAAGCAAGCTTAAACCGCTACTCCAACCACCTTCAATGGAAGCTCCTCAAGTACCTCCAAGCTTTCATTCAAGCCCACACTTCCTCAAGGAAAACTGCCCCCAAGTGGCAAACAAGCAAATAGTGTGCACCTTTCAATGGTGAATGCTACAAGTGTGGAGGCAAACGACACAAGTCGGCCGAGTGTGGAAACAAGAAAGTGTAGTTTATCCATGACAATGGCGACGAAGAGTACTTGAGTGAAGATGAATTTGATGCCCGAGTTAAGGAAGCAATGGCAAGGCAACGAGTGGAAGATGACCAAGAACTCCTCATGTGTGAACATGATGCAAGTCCATCGCTTGTCTTCACAAGGATATTGACCACTCAAGCACAAGAGCATGAAGACCAATGCTCAAATATCTTCCAAACACGAGTCGGCATCAATAGAAAATCTATCAAAGTGATCATCGATGGAGGGAGTTGCCACAACCTTGCTAGCACCAAGTTGTGTGAGAAGCTCAACCTCACTCTCCAGCCGCACAAGCGCCCCTACCACGTGCAATGGCTAAGTGACCAAGGGTCCATGAAGATCAAGCATACTGTATCGGTCACCTTCGCCATTGGTCCTTACAAAGACGCGGTCAAGTGTGATGTAGTCCCAATGACGGTTTTCTACATGTTGCTTGGTCTACCATGGCAATTTGACAAGGCTGCTCTACATGATGGTCGCACCAATGTGTACACCTTTAAATGGCTTAACAAAACATGTGTTTTTCAACCGATGACTCCTAGCCAAATAATTGCGTACAATGCAAACGCTTTAGCGAGGGTGCAAAACACAACACCTCTTTGTGAGAAGAGTGGTGAGCGATAGAACCACATCATAGTGAGTGAGAGCCACAAGCCAAACTCGAGTGAAAAAAATAAGAGTGTTCTCCTTGCCACCAAAAGTGAGATGAGAGATGCGTGGAACAACCCATCCATCTTGCACTATGTCCTCATTTGCAAGGGACTAGCGCAAGGAACAAATGAATTAACCAATATTCCTCCATCTTTGATGTTAGTTTCGCAGGAATTCAAAGATGTGTTCCCCGAAGAGCTCCCACATGGACTACCTCCTCTTCGTGGCATCGAACATCCCATTGATCTCATTCCTGGCGCACCCCTTCCAAACCGTGTCACTTACCACACGAACCCGGAGGAGACGAAGGAGATCAAGCATCAAATCAACCAACTCGTCTCCAAAGGTTTGATCCAAGTTAGCACTAGTCCAAGTGCGGTACCCGTGATTCTTGTTCCAAAATCGGATGATACGTTACGGTTATGCATGGACTGCCGTCCAATCAATGCTATCACCGTGCGTTATCGACATCCTATACCGCGTCTTGATGACATACTTGATGAATTGTGTGGAGCCACTATTTTTTTGAAAATTGATTTTTGTAGTGGTTACCATCAAATACGCATGGTTGAAGGTGATGTTGGGAATATGCCCTAGAGGAAATCATGTATGATGATATTCCTGTGTATTCATAAGGTTATGGTCCATGTATGAACTGCTGATATGTATCATTGAATATGTGATTTGATTGTGGAACTACATATTCATGCTATTCATACTAATTGTCCTTGGTCATTGAGGTTGTGTCGGACACACAACTTAGACCAATGTGAAAGTCGGCAGATGACCAGGTTCCACTTGTCATGGGCATGGAGATGCTATTCTGACTTACACGGATTCGGCTAAAGAGTTTAGCGAGTCGGACTGACCCATATTGATATGCAACGAACAAGTCGTCATTTGCATGTCTCAATCAATGTAATCCTTAGACCTGAGGTTATTGCACAGTCCGAGTTGAGGATCTCCGACTTAGGTTCTGTCAAACGTTGTTCCGTCACTGGGCAGTTATAAAGGCGGAGTTCGGGTCGACTGAGAATCAAGCTGCGTTATGTGAATAACCAAGACGGGGTTTTGCCCCTCCATCTGGAGAGATATTCTCTGGGCCCTCTCGGAAGATATGATTCGGAAAGCATGGCCATGCGCGTCACGGTTAAGTGTTAACCGAGGCAACTGACTAAGAGTTAGTCGGATGAATCACTTATCTCGGATCGAGAAAGAGATTTGGACTATTTAAGGGATGAAGATCATTCACCTATAGTCTGACAAGGTATCGTGAGGCAAAAGGGACTCAGACGAAAGTCGCATTGGAAGGTATGTCGTCATGACTTATTGGTACTTGGGAGTTGGCACGTTCTGCTAGGAGCCGCTACCAACTGATCGATCACGAGTGAGACTCGGAATCGTGTCCGGGTTACCATGAGCCTGTCGGGTCACACACTTAAGAGCAGGAGCAAGTATGGGTTAGACCCAAACAGGAAACCTATTTGGGTTGGACCCAAATAGAGACATGGACTTAGTCAGCAAGTGAGACTTGCAGTGGCTAATATAGGCCTTTTTAGTGAATGGGCCACAAGTGAGTGGAGCCCACTTTCACTCCCTATATAAGCTGGGGCACATGTGCTTAGAGCACAAGGTTAGGTCACTCCATGTGTTGGAAACCCTAGCCCCAGTCCATCCTGTCACCGCCGTACCGGACCTAGCAGTCCATCACCGGCGCTCCTCCTCGTACGTGTGGATACCGGCGGAGGTGTTGTATGTTCAACACTTCGACGATCGTGAAGAAAGAACGGATCGTGGATCGTGGAACCAGAACGGATCGCAAGGACTGCACTGCATCAAGCGACGTGCTTCATCAATTCTGCAACTGCGCGTCTAGTGGTAATCCTCGTGGCCTTCTACCTGAGCTGGATCTTGGGATCACCGCATAGGGAAAAGCTTTTGTTTATCTCTACGTGGCCCAACAGTGGTATCAGAGCGCTAGCTTCTGGTTTTAGGCTCGAGATCGCGCATATGTGATATGCGGTTGGTGTTAGATTGGATTTAATTGCAGTTTTGGTGGTCGATCTATGAAGTAGATCGGTTTTGTACAAAGTTGATTGGATCAACTATACTCGGGGAATGGATGATCTGGTTTCCGTGATCTAACTGCTAAGGTCTTGGAACGAAATACCCCTACCGGTCGGTTTCCGCCATCAGGGCAGACTCTGACACGTAAACCCGGATGCGGTGATCGAAGATCAAAGGGTTTGATCGAATCGGACTCTGGATCGGGAGCGGCGGCTTCGCCCTGTCGTAGCGCCTTAGATGTCGTTGCGAGTTTCACCACGCCGGTAGATATCGTGTCTATGCATAACTTGTTTTTGCAGGATGATGTTGTGAATGGTATGGCTTATGTGCATGTGATGTGTGTAATCCATACGTGATCTGCGTATCACGGTTTTTGTCAGCTGGCTGGAGCCTAGGTGCTGTCATCTTATTGTATAACGGCCTGCGTGTCGGATTCTCTGTGTAATTTGCATTACAAGCTAGTGTAGCTGTTTGGAGAATCCGGAAGGCATGCAAGTCGGTGTACAAGTCGGCTACATGGTGTAAGACGGCACGTGACAAGAGTTGACACGAGTCGGATTACGTGCTTTATGGAGATGGAGATCGCCATGAAGAGAGCCATACCATTTCACATTATAATTGCTTTATTATGTGTTATTGTTATGTCTCTGTTTTACCTCTATTAGATAGTTGGTAGAAAATAATCCCTCAAAGAAGGTCTAGTCGTTTTCCCCGCCAGTGCTGCACCATCACAAGTCGGACATTTTTGGTAGTGGGCTCATAAAATTGAGGTGATATCAATTCTTTCTGACTAGGTAGGTTCGAGTCGGACTCTTACAGCGGAAGCACTTGGTAATCTGGACAGGTCTATCATAACGGTTGTGGGACTTGGGGAAAAGTCGGATGGGAGCCGGGGAATGTGATGCCACCCATCCAACAGGAGTCGTATGAGATATGATTGACAAGGAGTTGTCTACCTAGATCACTTGACGGCTAGCGGTGATGCTAAAGCTCACTAGTCAACTTGATTATTTAGGGTCCTGAATCACTAAGTAACCATCGGAGGGGTGTTGGTTCTAGTGGGAGCATAAATATTAAAGTGTTTAATATGCTTGCTCTTTATGGGTACATGTCTCAAGTGTTTTGCATATTTTCTGTTGTAGATCAATGGAACCTAGCAGTCTTCCTCAGATTTCCGGTTTTGCTTTGAGAACCATCTTAGAGAAAGATAAGATGAATGGAACTAATTTCACCAACTGGTATCGTAATCTGAGAATTGTTCTCAAACAAGAAAAAAAGGGATCGTGTCCTAGACAACCCACTTCCAGCTGAGCCAGATGAGAATGCGACTGTTGCAGCCACCAATGCCTACCATCGGATTTGTGATGAATCCACAGAGATTAGCTATCTTATGCTTGATCACATGGAACCGGACTTGCAACAGCAGTTCGAGAATGTTGAGGCCTACGATATGATCGAAAGCCTCAAAAGTATGTTCCAGGCTCAGGCAAAGACTGAGAGGTATCAAGTCTCTCAGGCTTTGTTGAGCTGCAAGCTTAAGGATGGCGATCCACTGAGTCCGCATGTGATCAAGATGGTTGGTTACGTGCAGTCTCTGGAAAGGCTTGGCTACCCCATTAGCGAAGAGTTCGCTACGGACATAATTCTGAACTCTCTTCCTAGTGCGTATGGCCAGTTCATATCGAACTACCACATGCATGGTATGGATAAGAAGCTAACTGAATTACATGGGATGCTCAAGCAGGCTGAGGCGGATCTCAAGAAAGGTGCCAGTCAAGTGTTGATGGTACAAAATAAGGCTAAGTTCAAGAAGAGTTCTTGGACTAAGAAGAAGAAGGCAAAGTCAGGAGGTAAGGCGGAGGACCCAGTCCAAAGCGCTTCCTCGGGGACTAAGCCATCACCTGCAGCCGGATCCACTTGCTTCTACTGCAAGTCGGATGGCCACTGGAAGAGGAATTGCAGCAACTATCTGGCTGATAAAGCCAAGAGCGGAGGTGTGACTTCTGGCTCAGGTACGCTTGTTTGCAATGTTATAGACATTTATCTTGGTGATGCACCTGGTAGTTCTTGGGTATATGATACCGGATCAGTCATTCACATCTACAACTCGTTGCAGGGACTGGTAAGAACTAGGAGCATGGCAAGAGGCGAGGTTGACATTAGAGTCGGAAACAAAGCGAGAGTCGCTACGTTGGAAGTCGGCACAATGCAACTTCATTTACCTTCTGGATTCTTAATGGAGCTAAATAATTGTTATTATGTTCCAGCGCTTAGTCGAAACATCATTTCTTCCTCATGTTTGATGAGACAGGGCTATGAGTCGAATATTAAGAATAATGGTTGTTCTTTATATTTGAATGATATGTTTCATGGCTTTGCGCCCGTCCGGGATGGGTTATTTATTTTGAATCTTGATAGTGAATTTGTCTATAACATAAATGTGAAAAGGTTAAAACCAAATGATCTGAATATGATTTACTTTTGGCATTGTCGGCTTGGTCATATAAGTTGGAAACGCATGAAGAAGCCCCATGATGATGGACTCCTAACTTCGTTCGACTTCGAGTCGTTCGAGACATGCGAATCCTGCCTTCTTGGCAAGATGACCAAGACACCTTTTGCAAAGAGTTGTGAAAGGTCGTCCGACTTATTGGGACTAGTACATAGTGATGTATGTGGCCCGATGAGCACAACAACTAGAGGTGGTTCTGAGTACTTCATTACCTTCACTGATGATTTGAGTAGATATGGATATATCTACTTGATGAAACATAAGTCGGAAGCCTTTGAAAAGTTCAAGGAATTCCAGAATGAGGTACAAAATCAACTTGGCAAGAAAATAAAGTTCCTTCGGTCGGACCGAGGAGGCGAGTACATGAGCCATGAGTTTGATGACCATCTAAAGAGTTGTGGAATAGTTCCCCAGCTCACTCCTCCAGGAACGCCGCAGAGAAACGGTGTGTCGGAAAGGAGGAATCGGACCTTGTTGGACATGGTACGATCAATGATGAGTCGGACAGATCTGCCTTTATCATTTTGGGGATATTGTCTAGAAACTGCAGCGTTCACACTAAACAGAATACCATCAAAGTCGGTAGAGAAGACACCGCATGAGATGTGGACTGGCAAGAAGCCAAGTTTGTCTTTTCTTAAGATTTGGGGTTGTGAAGCGTTTGTCAAGCGACTTTAGTCGGACAAGCTTACAGCTAAGTCAGATAAGTGTATTTTCATGGGATATCTGAGGGAAACCTTAGGTTACTTCTTCTACAACCGAGAAGAGGGCAAAGTGTTTGTCGCTCGAAACGGTGTCTTCCTTGAGAAAGAGTTTCTCAATCGGGGAGTCAGTGGGAGTACGGTGCATCTCGAAGAAATTCGAGAGATACTGGCTAGCAGCGAGTCGGCAAAAGCCTTAGAGGTTGAGCCGGACGTGGTACTTGAGCCGGAAACTGCATCGACACTGCGAAGATTGGCCAGATTGAGAAGTGTTCGTGATGTGATGTTGTTGGACAGTGATGAGCCGGAAACTTATTCGGAAGCGATGGTGGGTTCTGATTCCGAGTCATGGCTTGGAGCCATGAGATCCGAATTAAAGTCCATGGATGAAAATCAAGTTTGGAACTTGGTTGATCTGCCAGACGGTGCAAGACCCGTTGAGTGCAAATGGGTCTTTAAGAAGAAAACTGATATGGATGGCAATGTTTCTATCTCTAAAGCACGGCTTGTCGCGAAGGGGTTCCGACAAGTTCAAGGAGTTGACTACGATGAGACTTTCTCTCCTGTAGCGATGCTTAAATCAGTTCGGATCATGTTAGCTATAGCAGCCTATTTCGACTATGAGATATGGCAGATGGATGTCAAAACGGCTTTCCTTAATAGAAATTTAACCGAGGACGTGTATATGATACAGCCCGAGGGTTTTGTCAATCCGGGTAATGCTGACAACTTATGCAAGCTTCGGAAATCCATTTATGGGTTGAAGCAAGCATCTCGGAGTTGGAACATTCGCTTTGATGAGGTAGTCAAATCGTTTGGCTTCATCAAGAGCGATCATGATTCTTGTTTATACAAGAAGTTTAGTGGGAGCAAAGTAATAACTTTCTGATCTTGTATGTGGATGACATATTATTGATTGGAAATGATGTCCAGATGTTGCAAGAGACCAAGGAATCATTGGAAAAGAGTTTTCGATGAAAGACTTGGGTGAGGCGACTTACATACTAGGAATCCGGATCTATAGAGATAGACAAAGCGGCTCATTGGATTGAGTCAGAGTACATATTTGGACAAAGTGTTGAAGAAGTTCAACATGGAATCATCTAAGAAGGGGTTCGTACCGATGTCCCATGGCGTAAAACTTAGCAAGACTCAGTGTCCTTGGACAACTGATGAGCGAAGTCGGATGAGTGTGATTCCGTATGCTTCTGCAATCGGATCCATCATGTATGAGATGATTTGTACTAGGCCAGATGTTTCCTATGCTCTAAGTGTTGTGAGCAGGTACCAGGCTGACCCTGGAGAAATCCACTAGGCAGCGGCTAAAAATATCCTCAAGTACTTGAGAAAGACTAAGGATATGTTCCTGGTTTATGGAGGTGAAGATGAACTCAGTGTAAAGGGTTACACGGATGCGAGTTATCTCACTGACTCGGATGATTCTCGTTCGCAATCCGGATATGTGTTTGTGATAAACGGAGGGGCTGTGAGCTGGAAAAGTTCCAAGCAAGAAACGGTGTCTGCGTCTACGACAAAGGCTGAGTATATTGCTGCCTCGGAGGCGGCAAAGGAAGCCGTTTGGATGAGGAATTTCCTCATGGATCTTGGTGTGGTTCAGGGCTCGTCCAATCCGTTAGACGTGTATTGTGACAACAATGGTGCTATTGCACAAGCCAAGGAACCTAGACAACACCAGAAGAACAAACATATACTCATGCGGTACCACCTTATTCGCCAGTTCGTGGATCAAGGTGATATCAAGTTATGCAAGGTACACACGGATGCAAACATTGCGGATCTGTTGACAAAGCCACTTCCACAGCCGAAGCATGAGGCGCACCTGAGAGCAATGGGCATCAGATTCCTGGACATGTGATGTCGGAAGATTGACTCTAGTGCAAGTGGGAGACTGTTGGGAATATGCCCTAGAGGCAATCATGTATGATGATATTCCTGTGTATTCATAAGGTTATGGTCCATGTATGAACTGCTGATATGTATCATCGAATATGTGATTTGATTGTGGAACTACATATTCATGTTATTCATACAAATTGTCCTTGGTCATTGAGGTTGTGCCGGACACACAACTTAGACCAATGTGAAAGTCGGCAGATGACTAGGTTCCACTTGTCATGGGCATGGAGATGCTATTCTGACTTACACAGATTCGGCTAAAGAGTTTAGCGAGTCGGGCTGACCCATATTGAGATGCAACGAACAAGTCGTTATTTGCATGTCTCAATCAATGTAATCCTTAGACCTGAGGTTATTGCACAATCCGAGTTGAGGATCTCCGACTTAGGTTCTGTCAAACGCTGTTCCGTCACTGGGCAGTTATAAAGGCGGAGTTCGGGTCGACTGAGAATCAAGCTGCGTGATGTGTATAACCAAGACGGGGTTTTGCCCCTCCATCTGGAGAGATATTCTCTGGGCCCTCTCGGAAGATATGATTCGGAAAGCATGGCCATGCGCATCACGGTTAAGTGTTAACCGAGGCAGCCGACTAAGAGTTAGTCGGATGAATCACTTATCTCGGATCGAGAAAGAGAGTTGGACTATTTAAGGGATGGCGATCATTCTTCTATAGTCCGACAAGGTATATCGTGAGGCAAAAGGGACTCAGACGAAAGTCGCATTGGAAGGTATGTCGTCATGACTTATTGGTACTTGGGAGTTGGCACGTTCTGCTAGGAGCTGCTACCAACTGATCGATCACGAGTGAGACTCGGAATCATGTCCGGGTTACCATGAGCCTGTCGGGTCACACACTTAAGAGCAGGAGCAAGTATGGGTTAGACCCAAACAGGAAACCTATTTGGGTTGACCCAAAGAGAGACATGGACTTAGTCAGCAAGTGAGACTTGCAGTGGCTAATACAGGACTTTTTAGTGAATGGGCCACAAGTGAGTGGAGCCCACTTTCACTCCCTATATAAGCTGGGGCACAGGTGCTTAGAGCACAAGGTTAGGTCACTCCATGTGTTGGAAACCCTAGCCCCAGTCCGTCCTGTCGCCGCCGTAACGGACCTAGCAGTCCATCGCTGGCGCTCCTCCTCGTACGTGTGGATACCGGCGGAGGTGTTGTACGTTCAGCACTTCGACGATTGTGAAGAAAGAACAGATCATGGATCGTGGAACCGGAATGGATCGCGAGGACTGCACTGCATCAAGCGACGTGCTTCAGCAATTCCGCAACTGCGCGTCTAGTGGTAATCCTCATGGCCTTCTACCTTACCTGGATCTTGGGATCACCACGTAGGGAAAAGGTTTTGTTTATCTCTACGTGGCCCAACAGGTGATGAGTACAAAACCGCCTTCAATACCAAACTTGGTCTCTATGAATGGTTAGTCATGCCCTTTGGCTTATCTAATGCCCCATCTACCTTCATGCTCCTTATGAATCATATCTTGCATTCTCTCATTGGAAAAAGTGTCGTTGTCTATTTGGATGATATACTTGTTTATAGCATGTCACTTGAGGACCATGTTACACATGTCAAGGAAGTTTTGCAAATCCTTCGACATGAAAAGCTATATGCTAATCTTCCCAAGTGCACTTTTGCTAAAGACAAGTTATTTTTTTTTGGATTTGTCATTTCTTCAAAGGGCATTGAAGTTGATGTTTCCAGGGTAAAGGACATACGAGATTGGCCCATCCCAACAAATGTGAGTGAACTCTGAAGTTTTCATGGGTTGGCCGGTTTATATCGTCACTTTGTGAAAGACTTTTTGACCATTGCTTGTCCACTCAATGAGTTGACAAAAAAGAATGTCACCTTCGTGTGGGGCAAATCACAGCAAAAAGATTTTGATGAACTTAAAAAGAGGCTCACCAAAGCACCTCTTCTTGTGTTACCGGATTTCACAAAAACTTTTGAGATAGAGTGTAATGCTAGCGGTATTGGCATTGGAGGAGTCCTTATGCAAAACGGACGTCCTATAGCCTACCATAGCGAGAAACATGATGGTGCTCGCCTTAATTATCCGACTTATGACAAAGAGCTTTTTGACTTAGTTCGTGTTCTTCAAGTTTGGCAACACTACCTATGGCCTAAGGAATTTATCATACATTCTGACCATGAGTTGTTCAAATATCTCAAAGGCTAAGCCAACTTGAGTAAGAGACTGATACGTTGTAAACGTATCTATAATTTTTGATGTTCCATGCTCGCCTTTGGAGTATTTTTACACATTTTCTGGAAAACCTATTAACAAGATGCCATAGTGCCAGTTGCCTATTTTCTGTTGTTTTTGGTTTCAGAAAAGCTAGTAAGGAAATATTCTCGGAATTGGACCGGACAAAAGCACAAGTCAATATTTCACCAGAAGGAACACGGAGTCCGGAGGGGAGACGAAGAGGGGAACCAGGACGGCCACACCTGGTGGTGGCGTGGCCAGCCCTAGTCGTTCCACCAGGGGGTATGGGCCCCTGGTACTCTACCGACCTTGCCCCTTTGCCTATATATTGCCTCCGGGACAAAAACCCTAGGTACCCGATGAAAATTCCACGAAAGAGTCTGTAGCCGCCGCCATCTCCATCCCTAGATCGGGAGGGATCTCAAGCTCTTCCCGGCACCCTGCCGGAGGGGAGAGATCACCCTGGAGGCCTTCTTCATCATCATGCCTGCCTCCGGTGTGTTGCGTGAGTAGTTCATCCCTGGACTATGGGTCCATGTAGTAGCTAGATGGTTGGTTCTTCTCCTTTGTGCTACCATGTTTAGATCTTGTGAGCTCTATTCATGATCAAGATCATCTATTTGTAATCTTACATGTTGTGTTTGCGGGGATCCGATGGATATTGAGATGCTATTTCACATTGATTATTGATTCTATCATGTCTTTGTTATTTGTGATCTTGCATGCTTTCAGTTTTTAGTAGCTATCTTGGCCGAGTAGATGGTAGCAACTCCAAGAGGGAGTATTTATGCTCGATAGTGGGTTCATGCCTCTAGTAATCTGGGGAAGTGACAGAAATCTCTAAGGTACTAGATGTGTTGTTGCTACTAGGGAGAAAACAACAATCCTTTGTTCATAGAACAATCGTATTGTTTACTTTATACACTTTGCTTAATGCAATTATCTGTTGCTTGCAACTTAATCTGGAGGGGGTTCGGATGATAACCTGAAGGTGGATTATTAGTCATAGATGCAGTTGGATTACGGTCTATGTATAATGTTGTAATGCCCAATCAAATCTCATAGGAGTCAAGTTGATTAGTATTTGCATGTATGCTTTATCGATATTTGTCAATTGCCCCGTTGTAATTTGTTCACCCAACATGTCATCTATCTTAAGGAGAACCACCACTAGTGAACTATGGACCCCGGTCCATTCTTTTACCATCAATCTACAACTATTTACTATTTTCTGTTTACTGTCTGCAAGCAATTACTATCTTCCACACAATATGTTTAATCCTTTGTTTTCAGCAAAACTGGTGAGATTGACAACCTCACTGTAAGTTGGGGGCAAAGTTATGTGGTCGTGTTGTGCAGGATTCCAAGTTGGAAACAACACCTTGGAGGTGTTTCCTTGCTCCTACTAGTTCGATAACCTTGTTTTCATAACTGAGGGAAAACTTGGTGTTGTGCTCATCATACCTTCCTCTTGGGGTTCCCCAACAAGCTCTACATATTGAGTAAGCAAGACTTTTTCTGGCGCCATTGCCAGGGAGTCAAGGACATCTTCACAAGGGGAGTCCTTCATAACCAATCTCTTTACTTCGTTTTTTTTTGCTTAGTGTATTTTTGTTTTGTTTGCTTGTTTCTATTTATCAAAAATACAAAAAATAGTTCCTACTATAGTTGTTATTTTTGTTGGTTTGTTATTATCTTGCTTTATCATGCTTTTTATCAATGGTTGGTTTCTTTGAAACTGGATCTTATCGGCAAGGTGGGTTCACAGAAGAACAAAAAAATTATTATAAGGAACACCGCTTATCACAAAAGGGGAACACTTATCGGAACAAATTGATAAATTGTATACCATTGCTAGAAACGTGTGATCTGCTTATAATGTTACTTATTGCTTTGATAAATCTTGTTGTTGTAGAAGGTATAAACACCTCTCTTTTCAATGTGAGTATAATGATGATGTTACCATATCTTCTTATGTTAAGGGAAATTATGACTTTTATGATGTGGAACAAATTGAAGAATTTCTTGCTTGGAAGGGTGCATTCGAACTAGATTATTTGCTTGAAAATACTGATGATGCACCTTATAAATATGAGGTTTATGATATACTTAAATTTTGCTTAGAATAATTACAAGGAATAAAATGGCTATATTCTTGAATATCTTAATAGATGCTCTCCACCAATGGAAGAGACTAATACCTTGCAGGAGCCTATGGAAGAAGAAATTGCTGAAACTGGAAGCTCATTGGATGAAAAAGAGGAGGAGCGTGATGATCTAGAGGAGGAAGAATGGATCTACCCATGCCTACCTTCTAATGTGAGTAACTCTTTACCCCTTACATTATTTGATTGTCCTCCATGCTTACCAAAGGAGGATGAATGTTATGTTCATGTGGATTGTTTTGAAAATGTTTATAATAAAGCTCTAGATGATGGTCCTATATTGGTTGATAATATTAATTATACTACTATTGAAAATGAGATTGATCAGTCATCTTGTTATAAAATTGTTAAAAGTGGGTATGAAGGTTTTAATCCCACTATTTTTTAGCTCGATAAAAATTATGTGTTTGTAGATCATGAAAAGCATGCTTTATGTGATAGTTATATTGTTGAGTTTATTCATGAGGCTACTGAAAATTATTATGAGAGAGGAAAATATGGTTGTAAAAGTTTTCATGGTACTGAAACGCCTCTCTATGTGCTGAAAGTTTTGAAGTTACTCTCGTTTTATCTTCCTATACCTGTCACCTTGTTCTTTGTGAATTTATTTGCATATAATATTCCTATTCATAGGAAGTGGGTTAGACTTAAATGTGTTTTGAATTTTCTTCTTTATGCTCTCTTTTACTTCAATTCATATTTCTTATGTGAGCATCATCAAAATTATCATGCCTAGCTCAATGGCGTTAAAGAAAAGCACTTATTGGGAGATAACCCAAATTTCGATAGGAGTCTTTTGTTAAGTCTTGGAAGTTATTACCTTTGTCATAACCACTCCTTATCATTTTTGTGTGGTTTTTGTGCCAAGAGTAATCTCTAATGAGAGAGAAGTAATGCTTGGAAAGTTGCTGTCCTGAAATAGATTTTTGTGCTTCGCTGTAAATATTCGTGAAAAATCTCTATACGTCGGTTTGAGCAGTAATTATTCGTGCTTCTTCCCCAGGTTGTTATCCAACTTTCGATAATTTATGACTTTTCGATTTGAGCAACATAAGGTCTGCGAAAAAATTGGGTTTTACCTGCTGGTCTGTTTTAACAGATTTCTGCCATTATTTGCATTTGCCTCTTAATCTCTTTCTCTTTGAGTTCTCTTTGATCATTTGAACTTTTTAAAGGAAGTGCTACAGTAGCTTATGTTTTAGTGGAAGTTTTACTTCTGTTGAAACTGACCAAAAGACTTATTATCTTGAGTGCACTAATGTTGCTAATAAAGATTGTGTGAAGTTTTGTATGAAGGAGATTTTAGAGTGTAGGGAAGAGTAATGTGATAAGATGAAGTATGGACAAAAGCTCAAGCTTGGGGATTCCACCCGTGTAACCCCAAGAAATATTCAACAAGTACAAGCGTTAAAGCTTGGTGATGCCCAAGGCATCCCCTTCTTCATCAATAAAAATCTCAGGTTTCTTCCAAATGTCGTCGGATTGATGACTGGTCTGCCATGAGGGGGTCCTCGAGGCGTGTGGAAGAGAGGGGTGTAAGAAGTATGGTATTCCGGGACGGTGAGCACACAAGTTTACCTAGGTTCGAATCCGCCGGCTTTGGATGAATCCTACTCCTGCTAGCAATCTAGTAATATGGTCGAGCCGGAATATGGGTCAAGGGTTTCGCCTATGCGAGTTGAGATTGTAGACTATTGTGAGGGTGCCCTAAAGGCTCTCCCTAGGACGGCTTATATAGATATCCAGCCTAGGTTTTACAAGAGAGACCTATCCGACTACGACTAAGAGTCGGCTACAGAGTACATCTTGAACTACAAGTAACACTATGGGCCTATGTCGGTAAGTCATCTTGGCCTTCCCATAGCTAGAATGGACTCCATCTCTTCTCCCTGACTGGACCACCCGTGAAGCAAAGCTCTAACCCGAAGTGGGCCACCCTGGTCAGTGAGGCATAGTGAGGATACCCGGAAAGCATATCCCCAACAGCAGCCCCCAGAAGCCTGCATGATCCAAAGTCGGATTTCATCATCGTCTAGCTTGATCTTCGGCTTGCAGAATCGTGAAGGGTTCCTGAAACTTCAAAAGAAAATATAGGATCCGATTCTCAAATAAGTCAGACCTATGGATACGTTATTCGGGTTTCCAGCTGGAAATTCAAACTAAGCCGGAACTTGGTCTCTGATGTATTATGACACAAATCATGGTCAAGTCACGTCACTGACAGATATTCTTGTCAGCACGACCATTGGTGGGTCCGCCTTTAGCGGAACCGAGGCATCGTTTTAATGTGTGCGTGGAGATCGAGGCGGTGTAATCATCGCGTGGGGGTTAGCCAGCTCCTTCCACGACACGTGGCACGTTCACTATTGCGTTTGCACAAATCTTGGCGTGGCTAGAGGATATAAGTGGCTTGGATTCTTTTCCCCATCTTCTTCACCAGTACTTGCGTCGTTTCCTTCTCTCCAACGTCTCCCACGAGCACAGAGCTTCTCTGCCTCCCCTCAATCTTCCAGCACCACCCATCCTAGGTCACCGGCCTACAGGAAAATGGCTGTAGCATCATCCTCCAATACGCTAGCAGCGGAGGCGACGACAGCGGCGACGGAGAAGGAGAGCACCCGCGGGGTCTAGATCCCGTGCGTCCTCGATGACGCAAAGCTCCGCATCGTGGAGAACGAGGGGCTCCTCCGCGCCGGCGACTAGCGGAGTGGCTACGGCCAAACCGTCCCCACTCCTCGCGATGGCAAGCGAGTGCAGTTCGGCACTCACCTCGACAGAGGTTTGAGTTTTCAGCCCTCAACTTTCTTTACTGAGGTCATAGATCACTACGGAGTTCAACTCCACCATCTCCCCCCGAACTCTATCTTAGAGATGAGTTCTTATGCTTCTTTGTGTGAGGGGTATCTCGATATTAGGCCAAGTTTAGATCTTTTCTGGTTTTACTTTCATGTTCGGAGAAATTCCATCACTGCCGGTAATCCCTATATTACTGGTACTATTAGTTTTTCTGTTAGAAGAGAGCCCGTCTATCCTTGGATTAGGGCTAGTGAGTCGGTCAAAAGGTGGCCGTCCACTTTCTTTTACCACAAGGATATTCCCGCTCCCGGCAAAGCTATTGCTTTGCCGGATTTCGTCGACGGTGCCGCCACGCCCCAAGAATCCTGGGACGCAGATGCGCTGGCTCTCAGTGACGATCTGCTTCTTGCCAAGAGGCGGATCGAATATTTGATGAAGCACAAGGATCTGAAAGGATCTGATTTAGTCCACTGTTGGCTGCCATGCCGGATCTAGCCCCTCCAACATCATGGTGATAGGCTCATGCATTCCATCACTAAGAGCAAGACAGATTCTCTCCGGATCTGCCCCAATGCTTATTCGGATAAGGACTACGAGTCCCAGATCAAATGGCTGATCAAGGAGCGGGTCGAGAGGAAAATCATGGAGATGTCTTTGGACATGCATACGGCCAATGACCCTGTGGTACCAGTAAGTTTCCAATAGTAACTCGAATTATGTGTTCACCTTTACTATCTTTTTCCATAATACTAAGATTTTTCTTCTCTTCAGCTTGTTGAACTCCCCGAGTCGGAGCTTTCTCCTATCGAGGGATATCCCCCTGAGATTTCTCAGGATGATGGGGAACTTGTTCCCCTGCCAGAGACCCTTACTCAAAAGCGTAAGGCTCCGACTCTGGCTATTGGCACAAAAGAGGTGCCTATTGTGAAGAGGTAATCTTTCTTCACAAGGTTTTTGTACTTTGTCCATAATTCTTTCCGAGGTGTAATGTTCTTTATTCTATTACCTTCTCACAGCTAAACAACTCACCAAGGGCAAGGGAAAGGGAGCTGCGTCGAAGCCCCTGCGCTAGTCAAAGTTAAATTTGACTTCTCCTTCCACAGCTCCTCCGACTCCTGCCCCTCAACCTTCTACAGCCTCTGCTCCTTAGCCTTCCGGGGCGCCGGAGATTACTCCATATCCGACTATCATAGAAGATCCGGCTCAATCAGTAGAGCCAGCGATCCTTGGGTCGTAAACTGACGTCACCATGGGTGACTTAGGTCTTGATAAGGGTGAACCCTCTTCGGGTAATGATCCCTCGGCAGAAGTCTTCGCTGAGAACCTTCTCAACAATCAGGGTCTTACCAAGCTTGGCATTACTCGAAAATTAGTAGAGGAAATCTAGCGGCTTGTCTGGCAATGCTTGGAGAGCCGGAATATTACTGTCGAGGAGGAGGTACAAGAAGCAGAGGATATCAAGTACTCCTAGCTTCTCAAGTAGATCCGTCTTCGTGACGAGGGGCTGAGAACTGGTGTGCTTCCACCACCTCCGGTAATCCCGCTGACCCTTGACGACAAGGTTAGCACCGAGGTGTACATGAGCTTGAGCAAGATCACCCATGAACATCATGTTAGTCGAATTCCAACTTACGTTTTTTACTTTATTCCATATCATATCCTCTAGCCCCCAAGCATGAAGTTGGATAGATAATCCGGATTTATGCTTCCTTAGGATGCCAAAGAATGAACTAGTGTAGCCCCCAAGTGATGCAGCCCATCCTACGGACGCTCCTACATCTACACCAACAAGTCCCCCAAGTAGACCCATGACTCGTGCTCGAGCCAAACTCCTTCAAGCTAAGGTGAATTCGCTCCTTGTCTCATGTGACTTCGATACATCCTTGGATGGCTTGCTACTTCATGCCAATACCTTATGCATCATCAGGTACGAACCCCATGAAAAAAGCCAAGAGAAGGAGCCAAGCCAACATGAACCGGATCCCAGGCCAAACCGGCGCCAAGACCGGCGGACCGGACTCCTCGACGAAACTTCCGGCACACGCCCTGGCGGACTGGACCAAGGACCAGAATTTCCGGCGCACGCTGGAACTGACCGGTGCACGCCGAAACACTCTTCTGTGAGCCATTCCGGTTTCGACTGGAATTTCCGGCGGCGACCGGAATTTCCGGCGGCGACCGGAATTTCCGGTGGCGACCGGAATTTCCGGCGGCGATTCCGGCACCGCCGGACTTATTGCCGGAATCGCCTCCCGAATGCCTACCTGGGTTTGATGCCCGACAATATTCCTATCTCGTCAAGTTTTTACCTTTTTATGCCCAAACTACCCCTAAACTTTTGAATGTCCTATATAAGTCCCCCCACCTCTATTGTAAACCCTAGGCATGATATTTGGAATTAGTGGAAACCCCTTGTGGATCTATCTAGTTCTTGCCTCATGCTACTTTGACAAAGGAGCGCCAAGTATCTCAAACCTCATTGGAGTTTGCATCGTGCCTCTGCGTTGTACAAGGCCTAGGCATCGGAGTCCCTTTGCCTAGACGTCAAGATCTCACCGAGTCTCCCATATCTCTGTGCCGGTTCGAGAGAGAGTCCTCCGCTCGATGCTGATCCTAGGGATTGCGCCGAACCAGTCACCGCCGATGTGAGCTATTGGTGTGTATCGTGGTTTTGCGTGTGTGTGTTCATCGTGTTCTTCGTGCGTGAGTTCGACGTGTTCATCCTTCCCTCCTCTCCCCGCACTCCACCCTCGATTTGAGTGGGATTCGTGAAAGATCGGGCCACCCTAGAGGTTTCCCTCAACATATTGGTATCAAGAGCTTCGTTGCTCATGATTTCCCCCACAAATTTTTCTTCTATCCGCCCAAAATTCGAAAATCCCCAAAAAAGAGCCCCACATTTGCCTTTGGATCGATCTCTGCATTTGGTGCGTTTTTTGTGGTTTTGTTCCACAGATCTATTACTTTGGGTACCGATCTACCTTCCTAGAACCTTTTCCTAGCCCAATTTGGACAAATTTCCGAAAATTTTGACTGATTTGACTTTTGGAGTTCGTCACGAACTCAAACCGGCACCAGGCTCGGCGGACCAGCCCAGCCGCCGGAAATTTTGACACACGTTCCGGCGAACCGGAACCTCGACCGGAATTTCTGGCGCCAGGCTCGGCGCCGCTGGTTTGGCCGCCGAAATCCCTATTTCGCCATTTTTGTCCGTTTTTTCCTCTTGCGTTGTTCATGTTTCGTGTGCGTGTCGCCCAACTAACTTCAAGCTTCCGCAACAATATTCACATACCGCGCTCATCGACACCGAACAACATCCACCTACACCGGTAGCAAGTCATCAATACCGAAGGTATAACTTGCTCCACCTTGTTAACCCTTCTTCCATGTGTGTATCTATCCTATGAGAGAAACTCATTTTGTTTTTTCCTAAGCATTGTGCACTTGTCCTTGGAAAGTGAGAGTGTGAGAGCAAATACAAGACTTAACATAGTAGTATAGAAAGGGAGAAAAAGAATCAAAAAAAGAAGAGGAAAAATAGAAAGATACATAGTCTCCCAATACAAAGAGAGTCTCAAGCTTGTAAGCAAAGAGAGAAAAAGAGCGCGACCGAGGCAAGTGCACAAATCCGTTGCTTATTTCTCTTTTGGCGAACGAGTTGTGGTCTCTCCTTGCGTTGGCACGACACCGAGCGTAGTCTTCGTTAGGACCTTTTATGCTCATTTTCATAGTCGTGCTAACCCCATCCGTCTCCACGTTTGTGTATCCTAGTGTTTTGTAGATCGCCTCCTATTTGCTTTTGATCTTTTGGTTCTCTACCATGTTTTACAATACCCTTTTCTTTGGATTGTTTTGTTTGGTTCTCCACAACCCTAACCTTCCACCCACAGCTTTTGAGAGTTAGTTCTTTCTTTAGTGTGAGTTTTCTTTGCGATTCCACTTTGCACGCTTATAGCTCTCACTTGTGGTTTCTAGTTTGGTGCAATCCCCAAGGTGAGGTACAAGGCTAACACCACCATATTCCACTTCCATTTACAATACTTGTGTGTTTTGCATGATGGATAGGCACGGTGAGTCGAGCCAACCACCTCCCCAAGAAGAAGAACAAGGACTGTACATGATGCGCGCAAGTCACTTCATCGTCCGACAAGAGCTCTATGATCATTGCCAAGCCCTTGAGACGTGACAAGATGAACAATTTGGCAAGACGCAAGCCGAGTTCAAAAATAGCGACAACCGCTTCAATGGCCTCGAAAGGCAAATGCAAGCAATGCATCACAAATTTGTCAATCAAACTGAAGCGCTCCATCGCTCCATCGCTGAAACAAATGACAATCTTCGACGCCTCATCGACGGAATGGCAAGACCGCGCTCATGTGCATCAAGCTCTTCAAGTTCTTTGCATCTTCATGCTCCTCCTCAACAAGATCTACATCCAAGTGCTCCAAGACGCAAGGATGCCCTGTGGTTGAAGATGGAAGTTCTTCGAACTATGTACCTTCGCCATGGCACGCTGCAACGTCAAGCTACGATGGTGATTTCTCTTCAAGGCCACGAGCAAGGCAAGAAGCACACCGTCATCACGCAAGGGCACTATTAATCCAACATGAGCAACCACAAGAAGAACCACAAGTGCAACCGAAAGTCTACCACCATCGACGCCGACACGTACTTGACACAACAAGTGATGACTCCAATTTGGAGAATCAAGCTCGTCATCATCGACAAGAACGTCCACACGGACACCATGGTCATCACGAGGCGCCTCCTCCATTACATCTAAACATGGAGCGTCAAGTGGTACAAGTTGAGCCACGCCCACCACATCAAGAGGCTCAACACCATGATCTTCGCCAGAGGCCCATGTGCCTAATCATCATCACCATCCGAGGAATGACCCTCCTCTTCGTCATCAACCGTGTCATGAGGATCCACATCCTCAACACCCTCATGAGGCCCAAGCTCCTCAACATCATCAACAACCACGCCACGAGCAAGAGCAAGCTCCACAACAACAACATCAAGAGCAAGCTCCTCACCAAGGTCGCGAGAACCAAGTGCCACCGCATCAACAACAAGATCAGCAACAAGGTCAACAAGCTCGTCACAATGACCGCAACGATGATGAAAGTTTCGGCAAGCTCAAGTTCACAATCCCCAAGTTTACCAGATCCAATGACCCTGGAGAATACCTCTCATGGGCACTCAAAGTCAACAAGATCTTCTGCATGCACAATTATAGCAACGAGAAGATGGTCGCCATGGCTTCACTTGAGTTTGATGACTACGTCAACCTTTGGTGGGAACAAGTTCAAGTTGCTCGTGATGCAAGACAAGAACCGCCAATCACAACTTGGCATGACATGAAGGCTCACATGAGATCCCGGTTCGTCCCCGCGCACTACACGCGTGAACTCTTCAACAACCTTCAATCACTTCGTCAAGGGACAAAGACCATGGAAGAGTACTTCAAGTAGATGGAACTCAACTTGATTCGCGCCAACATTGACGATCAAACTATGGCATGCTTCCTTATTGGGTTGAACCACCCAATCAAGCGCATCGTCGAGTTCCAAACATACAACACCATGGTTGAGCTTGTGCACATAGCAACAAAGGCTGAACATCAAGTGTAAGAGGACATCAAGTACAACAAGCCCAAAACGTATTTCACCTACAAGCAAGCTCCAACCACCACACCAACAACCTTAAATGGAAGCTCCTCAAGTACATCCAAGCCTTCCTTCAAGCCCACACTTCCCCAAGGAAAACTACCCCCAAGTGGCAAACTAGCAAATAGTGATACACCTTTCAACAGTGAATGCTACAAGTGTGGAGGCAAAGGAATCAAGTCGGCCGAATGTGGAAACAAGAAGGTATTACTCATCCATGACAATGGCGACGAAGAGTACTGGAGCGAAGATGAATTTGATGCTCGCGTCAAGGAAGCAATGGCAAGACAATGAGTGTAAGATGACCAAGAACTCCTAATGTGCGAACATGACACAAGTCCATCACTTGTCTTCATAAGGATCTTGACCACTCAAGAACAAGAGCATGAAGACCAACGCCCCAATATCTTCCAAACACGAGCCGGCATCAATGGCAAATCTATCAAGGTGATCATTGACAGAGGGAGTTGCCACAACCTTGCTTGCATCGAGTTGTGTGAGAAGCTTAACATCACCTTCCATCCACACAAGAACCCATACAACGTGCAATGGCTAAGTGACCAAGGGTCCGTTAAGATCAAGCACACCGTATCGGTCTCCTTCGCCATTGGTGTTTACAAAGACACGGTGGAGTGCGATGTGGTTCCAATGACAGTTTGCCACGTGCTTCTTGGTCGACCATGGCAATTTGACAAGGCTGCTCTACATGATGGTCGCACCAATGTATACACCTTTAAATGGCTAAACAAAACATGTGTTTTGCAACCAATGACTCCTAGCCAAATAATTGCGGATAATGCAAAGGCTTTAGTGAGGGCGCAAAGCACAACACCTCCTTGTGAGAAGAGCGGTGAGAGAGAGAACCACCTCATAGTGAGTGAGAGCCACATGTTGGGGATATACTTTCTGGGTATCCTCACAGTTCCTCACTGACCAGGGTGGCCCACTTCGGGTTAGAGCTTTGCTTCACGGGCGGCCTAGTCAGGGAGAAAATACGGAGTCCAGTCCGGCTATAGGAAGGCCCGGAAGACTTACCGACATAGGCTCATAGTGTTACTTGTAGTTCAAGATGTACTCTATAACCGACTCTTAGTTGTAGCCGGACAGATCTCTCTTGTAAACCCTAGGCCGGATATATATATAAGCCGTCCTAGGGAGAGCCTTTAGAGCAACCTCAATAGTCTACAATCTCAACTCGCACAGGCGAACCCTGGTAACCCATATTCCGGCTCTGCCGTATTACTAGATTGCTAGCAGGAGTAGGATCCGTCCAAAGCTGGCGGATTCGAACCTGGGTAAACTTGTATGCTCACCGTCCCGGAACACCGTACGTCTCACACCCCTCTCTTCTGCACGCCTCGAGGACCCCCTCATGGAGTACTTGTCATCAATCCGACGACAGTTGGTGCCCACCGTGGGGCAAGTGAGCTTCCGATCTGCGTTCCGAGCGGAATCTGCAAGAATCGGAATCGGCGAGACCATCGCCGTCGGTCGCATCCTCTACGCCAGCGACGTCCCTCTCATCGTTCTCGACGAGACCTGGATTCCAGCTAGGGAGGCTGTGACTGCCTACACCATCATGTCTTTTGGCGAGATCGATGTTTACATCGGTTTTGTTGAACCTGTCCCACCCACCCCATCGGTGATGATAGAGGCAGAGGAAAATTTCGTGTCCCCTTTTTCCATGGAGGCGACAGAGTTCCAGATCTCACGAAACCCTAATCCCACCCAGCCCGCACCAGTTGCGGAGATAGTGGAGAAATTCGAGCCTGAGCAGACCTAGCGGTCCAAGTCGAATCTGGAGTGGATCTCCCTAGAGAGACTGAATCCCAGATTGACCCACCCGCTGAGGTCGAAATCTAGGAGGAGCACAACAACAACGACGGTTCCGGCTCTGACGATGCCGGGACAGACATGCCTTTCCTGAGGTACACGTTGCGACGTATGGTAATGCAGAACTCAGGCGTAGATGAAATCCTCGAGACCATCAAACGTTTCAACAAAGCCTACTATGAAGACCATAGTTATCTCATGAGGGGCGCATCACACTTTGTCGGGTATGTTGTATCCGGATCCGGCTCTGCCGATGCTGGAGACAACACCGACTCCGTGTTGGAAGCAATCGGAACAAACACCGACATACCCGCATCCTCGGATGAGTCGATGACGTCGGAAGATTTCCGGAAGTTCTCCGCGGAATATGACGAGGAGCTTCACTCCACAGCTGCAGCAAAAGGAGAAGACATGGACGAAGGATCCAGAGAAAACTCTCCCAAAGCACAGGACAACATGGATCTCGGAGACGATCTCGAGAACCAAATGGCCGAAAGTACCGATTAGAGCTTGACTCCAGGAAACGGGCCCAAAGCCGTCTTTGCTACCACTGCTGCCAAGAAGGCAAAGAAGAAGAACAAGAAGAACAAAACCCCGGCAAAAGATCCTCCAGCAGAGGAGGTGATTGCCGAGGAATATAAGGAAGACTCGGATGGAGCACTTATCCTAGACGAGCCCAAAAAATAAAAACCGGTGGATGGACACGTGATCACTGAAGGTGCACGTAAATTCATCAATGCTACATTAACCACACCTATTCCTACAGCTACAGAACTTACTGCTAAAGATCTGGACGAAAGGGCCCAGGCCCTACAAGTGTGTCGACAACAACTCCTGGATGAAGCCAAAAACATCGAGGAAGAGAAGAAATGCATGGCATATGCGGAAAAATACAACTCCAGGCAACATCAGAAGACCAGGAAACATCATACTAATGACAACCAATTCCTGCAGATCCACAAAGTCCTCTTTGTAGGAGAAATGGGGATGCCTCGGAAAGACAGCAAAGTCCTCTTTTATCCAACACCGGTACAGAAAACCGTTGCGGCCCGAGAAATCCTATCGGCTAATCCAGGCCCGGAGCAGATCCGGTTGGGCATCAAATTACTCAACAAGGGACTGGAGCAGCAAAAGGTCACCATGTCCGGAAGTCAAAAGCTGGTCTCCGATTCCAACCAATGTCGCACAGATCCGGCATGGGCTGACGTAAGACCCCAACATGTTCCGGAGCACCACCACCGTACCGACCGTCAAGAAGACAATTACTCAAGAACCGGATTTCGGGACATCACCACAAAACTGCCCGCGACTGGCGTAATGTTAACCCAGTTGCAGAGCAAGAGGCAATTGCTGCACTGAATCCGAGGAACCCGCCCCGGCGAGAGTCGAAAGACCGCAGGGACGATGATAAGGAGAAACATCGGGAGGAGGACCGACAAAGAATGCCGGAAGTGTCTAGGAGGACCGACAAAGAACCTCCTAGACATGAAAGTCGTCCGGATGACGGGCGAAGGAACGACGGACACCGTGCCGAGACAAGCCGGCAGGGGGATCGTCACAATGAAGATCCTCCCCGGAACCGAAATAATGATGCTCCAGATGGAGCCCGGCGATCAGCCAGAAATAACCCAGCTGCTCCACCCTCTCTGCCAAGTAGCCATCACAACGGCTCCCAAGGAGGCCAAGGAGGGCGTCGTGGTGGAGGAGGTGGTGGCAGAAGCCGAAGTCCGTCTCCGAGGCACCGCAGCCACAGCCGACACTCGGGATGATCTTTATCCCCGAACGACGCAAGGCACAGGATCAACTCCAATATAGCGCTACAAAAATGATGATATATACGTTGGACCAAAGTGCTTCGGACCACGCATAAGAGCTACAAGATTCCTAGAAGAATTCGCTATCTCACGGCATATCCAAGCCTACGACAGCATTGCTTGGCCAGATACTTGGCTACCGGATTTCTTCCAAGCTTGCTGCATCACTAAGGGCGGAAACAGCCTGGTCGCAACCCGATTGTCATTGTATTGGGAACGACAGTATCTGAGAAGGTTAGATAGAGGTGTGGGCACTAACAGGGAAGCTATCGACGGCGTCCGCAGGCGGGATTGGATACAAGCAAGCATAGCTGGACGCGGGAAGTACCCAGGTTCAGAGCCCTCGTGATGAGGTAAAACTCCTACTCCTGCCGGATCTGACTAAGAGGGATATACGAACTACAAGCGCTCCTCGAGCTGTATTCTCTAGCTACTGCCTTAAATGCCCTGAGACCAACCCTTGCTACTGAGGTCTTGCCTCTCCTTATATAGGCAAAGAGGCAATGGTCTCACTGGCCAGTCCGACTGGCAGGCCCCACAGGCGGGTCCCAACCGACTGGTCATCTACATTATCCGGTACAATATGTCCCATCAGAGTATGAGCGGTATGGCTGTCGTAGGCACAGTGGACGCCGTGCGAGCCTATCGTCAGCATCAGGCCACTGTTTCGGCGTCATCCCCACAAAGTCTTCGGTATGGCCGGGTAGTGGCTGGTCTTGTCATCGTACAGGGCGTACCGTGCACTGATAAGCACATCGTCATGTCTCCTTGATTGGTCCCGACTACGTCGCCGTAGCCAGCTGCTTCTTGTCGATCCGGCTACCGTATGGTAGCCGGCCTGGCTTGCTTTGTCCGGCTGCATCTGGCCAGCCGGACGCTATCCGACTGCCCTGTTTCTTGTCTGGTTGGGGTATCTGGGGATCATCCCCCTACACTAGCCCCCGAGCGTGTGTGGATTCCGCCCTTAGGCGAAATGTGCGCGCGCTCCCTCTTGGTTTTGAATTTGTGTCCGGCTACGCCTGGTGGTTGCGCTACCCGTGATGTCAGTGCTGACGCCGGCCATGCGCGCACGTGCCATCAATGCTCTGCGGCAGGCAGCATAATGTCCCGTCGCACGTCGCCCCGGGAAGCCGCTGTCTGGCGCTTCGGTTCCCGCTCCAGGATCTTCTGCACGTCCCGCATCGGCACACAGGATCTAGGCGGCGATTGGGGTGGGGGTTGCCTGGATGACCGCCATGTGGCGCCGTGGACGGTTGCCCTTCCGGCCCTTTAAAGGGGCGCCGCGGGGGAGCAGTTCCCTTCCTTTGCTCCTCCGCTTCCAGTTGCCCTCTTCCCCATCACGCTCCTGCCCTCTGTGCTCTTCCTTTGCTGTCGCGGTAGCCCGCTGCGCCGCCCGTTCTTCGTCGTCGATGGTACGGGCCACCGCCACTCCTCTTTCGCCGCGCCTCCTTGTCAACCGGAAATGGCAGCCGAACGCAGAGCCTGGTGCGGCCTCTCTGACACGGAGGACCAGATCCAAAAGTACCACGCTACCCGCGTCCTTCCGCTGGAGGAGGAAGTAGAGGTGCGGCTAGCACCGGCAGGAGAGGTGTCGCCGCACCCCGCGAAGGGAGAGCGGGTCATCTTCCTCTCGCATCTATCGCGTGGGTTCGTGTTGTCGGTGCACCACTTCTTCCTCACGTTCTTGGCCTTCTTCGACCTGTGCCTCCACCACCTCGGCGCCAACGCAATCGAAACGCTGGCGCACTTCATGGCATTCTGTGAGAGCTATCTCGGGATCCAGCCGGATCTCGGGCTCTTCTGCTGGCTCTTCCGAGTCTGGCCGCAGGTGTAGTTTATGCAGGGGCCGCTAGTCGTCTGCGGAGGCGCCTCCATCTACTCCCACGCGCAGACCGGCAACCTGAAGTTCTGGCTACATGACATGGTACGACTGTGGCAGCAGTCATACTTCTACGTCAAGAACATCACCAACGTGGACCGGATCAACCTTCCGGCCTTCCGGGATGTCGAGTCTAGCTGGCAGCACTAGGACTTGAAGATTTATGGCGACAAGGCGGAGTCGGACGCGATGCTGAAATGCACGCGCTCCCTCGTCCACTATCGGCTAACCGGCCTAGACGTCACTCTCAGCTGGATGTTCTGGCTGATGATGTCGTTGCAGCAGCGAGCGCACAAGATGTGCTTCTACTCCGCCCGGCTGGACCCGACCCGGGTGTCGCGCCGCGATCCCCGCTACCACAACCTGAAGGAGTGGGTGTGGACAATCACCAGGGAGCGGCTGCCGGAGGGCTGGACCTTCAGCCTGGCACCCTACAGCCGGGAGAACCGCGCGCCCCGGGTAGGTTCTTTTAGCCGGAGTTTTTCTTTCGTATTTCTTGCCCTTCTTTCTTGTTTTATCCGACTAATCTCTTGTATTCGGCAGATGTTCCCTTGCATCCTTCGCGAGGAGGGTGAAGCCCCCTTCGAGGTCTTCACACCTGACTTGCCTGAGTCGCGTGCTCGACGGTCTAGCGAGGAGTCGGACGGGGACGGGGATGCCTTCCCCAGCCGGAACGACGAGCTGGCCACCGACCCCCACCCGGAGGTTGACGAGGAGGAGGAGGCCACGCCAGCCTCTGATCCGGCGTAGCGCCCTGCGACGGACGGCGAAGCTGGCGGGAGCGGCTCCAGCCGGCCTACCGCGGAGGAGCCGGCCCCCAAGAGGAGCTGGACCAGCGCCCTTCCGTCGAGCCGCCTTGGCCGGAAGAAGGGGCCGCCTCCGGTTGTGCAGGGGTACGTCCTTCCTCCTCTTTCCTTTCACCATCATTTGCTTCTTTCTTTTTCTCCTTTTCTGCTTTTGCCTTATTTGCTTTTCTTTCATCTCCTCTTCTGTCTTCTTAGCACGCTGGTCTCCTTTGGAGCCACGAGCCCGGCCCGAGCGCCGACCGGGTCGCCATCCCGCGCTCCGACCATGTCTGCCAGCGCCCCTCCTTCTTCCGAGGCACCACCTCCGCCTCCACCCCGAGCTGAACTGGCTGCCCCAGCCGGATCAGAGGGTCCTCAGCCGGATGTGGTGGCCCAGCCAGAAGCGGAGGGTTCTCAGCCAGGTGGCTCTTCTGCGCACGCGGGGGGGCCACGACCGGCAAGGAACTCGTGGTTGTCAGTGACGATAACTCCGACGACGAGCCGGGAGAGGAGTGGAGGACAGCGGTGGTTGCCGCGAAGGAGTCCTTGGCCGTCAAGGCCGTGGATGACGACACCTCCTCCGCTTCCTCGCTGACGGACCTCGCCGCCACCCTCGAACTAGCGGTGAAGGAGATCTGGCTGCTAGAGGTTGCAGCCGGCGGGAACCGGTCCTTGGAGCAGAAGCTTGCTGCTGCCAATGGAACCTCCCAGAGTAAGTTGCTTCATCCGGCTTGCCTCCTTTTTCCTTTGCTTGTTAATTTTGAACTGGCTTGAGTTCCCTTCAACTTGTGTGCTTTGCATTTTCTTTCAACATTTCACCGATTGACTTTATCCGGCTGACTTCGCCTGGCTACACACCTTTAGCTGGGGGAACTGCACCTCCAGTGGGGGCGCGCTAGCGCACCCACTGGGTGTAGCCCCCGAGATTCATAGTACCTGGCGTAGCCAGGTGCTTCGAATCTTCCTTCTTTTCCCAAATCTTCTAACTTTATCCAACTAGACTCGTCTTAGTCGGTTATTTCGTTGGATGAACACCTTTAGCCGGGGGAACTAACATTCCAGTGGGGGCGCACGAGCGCACCCATTGGGTGTAGCCCCCGAGATTCGGAGTAGCTGGCGTAGCCAGGTGCTTCGAATCTTTCTTGTCTTCTCTTGCTCCTTCCCTTGCCCTCACCTGGGCTACGAACGGCCGGCTAAACGCCTTTAGCCGGTCGGGAACTACAAGATTCCACTAGGGCACGCGAGCGCACCCAGTGGGTGTAGCCTCGAGATTCGGAGCGCTTGATGAAGGCAAGGACTTCGAATCTTCTTCTCCTTTTCTTCCTGAATTCCGACCCAAGGTAGTCATACAAGAATATACATACACATACATCCTCACATGTTAATAGCTTAGTCTACCAAATTGTAGCAGGAAAACGGATTTGTTTTTTCGAAAACTAGCTTGCGCCTTTCTGGACACTTGGTCGCTTTCCCGTGTGCTCTGCTGTTTTCGCTGCGTCCTTGCCCAGCCAGGTTGCGGTCTGCAGCCGGAATCGAAGGGAGCTGACAATACATCGCGCACGGTACTGACGGCTTAGTAACCGGATTGCCTTAAGCTAGTTGCAAGGCCGGGACGCTCGGTCTGTCGTGTCTCCTCCCTGTTTTTCGTGTGGGATGCCTCGGGATTTTGCTGTTGCTAGCCAGACAGCCGGGTTGTGGTCTGTAGCTGAGATGAAGAGTGGGCCTCTAACATCGTCGCACACTACTCAGTCGGTTTGTTGGCTTAGCAGGCCGGGCCAGCCGGCAAGCCCCCGGGTAGGGGTTGCCGAAGCCGGAAAACCATAACCGGAAAATGGATGCAAACACATTTCTAGCAAGGAGCCCCCGAGCATCTCGTAGGGGTCCGCATTTTCATTCATAGGGTTTGCGAGATACATACACTGTCTAGCGACTAGGTGTAAAATGGGCGCAGCAAGGCCGCGTTCCAGGGACGCTTGGTTTCCTCGTCCGACTTGTCCATCTTGTTCTTGCGCGGCTGCTGCACGTCGATGAGGTAGTAGGAGTCGTTGGGTTGTGCCCGGCTGATGATGAAGGGGCCCTCCCAAGCTGGAGAACCAGGTCGCCCTCACGGAATGCGACTGGGCGTATCGGGCCTGAATGGTAGCGGCGTAGTCGTTGCTAGTACAGGGCTGACCTGGACAAAGCCAGCTTGCGGGCCTCCTCCAGGAGGTCCACCCCGTCCTCCCGCACCTCCTGGTTGGCCTTTTCGTCGTATAGGAGCTTGCGCGGGGAGTCGAACTCGATGTCCGCGGAGAGGATGGCTTCCGATCCATAGACCAGGAAGAACAGGGTGTAGCCGGTTGATCTATTCGGCATGGTGCGGAGGATCCATAGCACAACCGGAAGCTCTTCGATCCAGCATCCGGGTGACCGCTCCAACGACTCGGTGAGGTGTGGCTTGATGCCGGCTAGCACCAAATTGTTTGCTCTTTCGACCTGCTCGTTGGACTACGGGTGCGCGACGGAGGCAAGGTCCAACCAGATGCCTTTGTTGCTGCAGAATCGGGCGAAGGCCCCCTTGGCGAAGTTCGTGTCGTTGTTGGTGATGATGCTGTTGGGGTAGCCGTACCGATTGATGATGTCGGTGAAGAAGGTGACGACTGTCGCCCCGTCCAGCTTCCGGATGGGCTTAGCCTCGATCCACTTCGTGAATTTGTCCACCGCCACCAGCAGATGGGTCATGCCCACGCGCGCTCGCTTGAAGGGACCGACCATGTCGAGGCCCCAAACCACGACTGGCCAAGTAATCGGTATGGTCTTGAGTACCGAAGTTGGCATGTGCCTAAGCTGCCCAAAGCGCTGGCACCAATTGCACGCGCGGACCAGCTGCTCAGCGTCCTCGACGGCGGTGGGCCAATAGAAACCATGGCGAAACTCCTTGGCGACTATCGCCCTTGACGAAGCGTAGTGGACGCACTCGCCCTGGTGGATGTCCTTGAGTAGTCGGCAGCCCGTGTCCACATCGACACACCTTTGGAAAATGCCGGATACGCTGCACTTGTACAGTTCGTCGTTGATGATGGTGTACGTGTGCGCGCGGCGCCGGATTCGCCTAGCTTCCACCTCGTTATCCGGAAGTTCCCCATTGGCGATGTAGTTCATGAAGGGCTATGCCCAGGATGGCACTTCTCGAATGACGAGGATGCTCCCGCTCTCCGATTGATGGTTGTCGGGGGGTCATCCGGGTGACGTACCCGGGACGGTAGCCCCCGAGCCGCTTGACGAGCCGGTAGCCCTCGGGTCTTGCGAACCGGAGGGTACTGCCTTACCGGAGGTGGTGCGGGTCTTCTTCTTTGGAGGTTCTGCCGGCTCCGCTTCTGCTGCTCCATCAGCCGGAGCACTCCAGGCCCAGATGATGGAGTCTGATTCCGGCGAAGGGTTGATGGAGGGCTCGCGCAGATGCTCCAAGGAAACCCCAGGTGGGATCGCCTGCCTGGTGGATCCGATTCGGGCGAGCGAATCGGCTGCCTCGTAGTTGATGCGGGGGACGTGATGTAATTCGCATCCATCGAAGGAGGCGCTGAGCTTCTGGATGTGGAACCGGTAGAGGGCCATCTTTGCATCCCTGGCGTCCCATTCTCCGGATACTTGCTGCACCACCAGATCCGAATCGCCGAAGCAAAGGATCCGGTTGACACCAATCTCCTTGGCTAGCCGGAGTCCGTGCGCCAGTGCCTCGTATTCGGCTACGTTGTTGGAGGCCTTGAAGTGGATCTGCAGTACATACTCCAGCCGGTCTCCCTTGGGCGAGATGAGCATGATGCCGGCTCCCAAGCCCCTGAGCATCTTCGACCCGTCGAAGTGCTTCTTCCAGTGGTCCGAATCCGGAACCGGTGGGAGATACTAGGTCTCGGCCCAGTCGACGAGGAAGTCCGCCAATGCCTGCGACTTGATCATGAGCTGGGGCTCATACTGGATGGAGTAGGCGGCAAGCTCGATGGCCCACTTGGCGACTCGGCCGGTGGCGTCTTTGTTGCCGATGATTTCCGAGAGGGGTGCGGTGCACACGACCTTAATCAGATGCTCCTGGAAGTAGTGCTTGAGCTTCTTGCATGCCAGGTACACGCCGTAGCACATCTTCTGGTAGTGGGGGTAGTTCTGCTTAGAGAGGGAGAGAACCTCGTTGAGGTAGTAGACGGGCCTCTGAACCGGCTGAGCCTTGCCTTCCTCGGGGCGCTCCACCACCAGGACGACGCTGACGACCCGGCTGATGGCTGCTATATAGAGCAACATCGGCTCCTTGCTAGCCGGCGTGGCTAGAACCGGCACTGTGGATAGCATGCGCTTGAGGTCATGAAATGCGGTGTCGGCTTGCGAAGTCTAGGAGAACTTGTCTGTCTTCTTCATGAGTTGGTACAACGGGAGTGCCTTCTCCCCTAGCCGGCTGACGAAACAGCTGAGGGAGGCCAGGCATCCGGTGAACTTTTGGACTCCAAGGAGGCTCCTGGGCGGCTGCATCCTCTCGATAGCCGCGATCTTCTCTGGATTTGCCTCGATGCCTCGTTGTGATACGAGGAAACCGAGGAGCTGACCGGATGGCACTCTGAAGACGCACTTCTCCGGGTTCAGCTTCATCTGGTACTGGCGGAGGTTGCCAAATGTCTCTCCCAGATCTTCGAGGAGGGTGCGCTTCTCCTTGGTCTTGATGACCACATCGTCCACATAAGCATGCACGTTTCGGCCTATCTGTGAGTGTAAGCATTTCTGCATGCAGCGCTGATAGGTAGCGCCTGCATTCTTTAGACCGAAAGGCATGGTTACGTAGCAGAAAGCCTCGTAGGGGGTGATAAATGTAGCACCCCAATTGTCTAACAATTGGAATGCTACTTGTCCTAGTAAGATATTGGCTACTTCATATATATTATTGTTGCATCATAATTATAGCATGCTCATGTCATCATGCCACCTTGCATTTGAGCATCATATAAAACCCTTTTTCTTTTGGTTCTTCTCTCACATGCATTATTAATTGTATTTGCTTCTTGATATTATAATTGGCTTTTGATATATTGTCTAAATGCCCAAGTTGAGTTGGGGGCATATCTTTTATTCCATTCCACCACTTTTCTTTCTACCACCCTATAATTCCACCATCCCATTAACAATGAGCTTGGCTTTCTTTTCTTTGATATTTTAATTCTAGCTCATGTAGTTTGGGGTGGATCAATCTTCTAAATTCTTGTGCTTGGTTTTATCTCCATTTTTGGAAATGCATAAGAATAATGCCATCATATTATTATTGTTGTCACAAAATAAATAATGGCATTATTATTTTTGCATGGGCCATGCAAGCTTCTCCACCACCTTTTACTTCCTTTGGTTTTCTTTGGTTTGAGTGGATCTTATCTTGGGAAAACCATCTACCTACCATTACACCATCCTCATATTCTCATCCATATCATCTTCCTTATTATTATTTCTCCATGCATGAACCATATGAGGCCTATTCCATAATTCATTTCTTTTTCTTTTTCTTGGAATCCTTTTTCACCTCCACCTCATGTTAATTCAAGCATTGCAATGTTCCACTTGAGTTGGTCTTCCCCACATTCTTTTCTTTTATTTTTCTTTATCTACATGTATGATCACATGAGAACCTCTCCATCTGATTCTTTTCTCCCTTTATCTTTCTTTCTTGTCTCTCTTCCACATGAGGTCATGCAAGCTCAAAGCCCTCATGGATCTTCTTGTGTTGGCCTCATACTCAAAATTAAAATCTAAAACCTAATAAGACCTAACCTAACTAGTTCTCTCTCTCTCTCTAAATTTCTCCTAAACCCTCTCTCTCTCTCTCTCTAGCTTGGTCTACATGCCAAGCCCCTCTCTCCCCTGAACCACCACCTCAGCCACCTCCTCCCTCTCTCCCTGGCCCACCCAGCTAACCCTAACCCTAGCTAAACCTAACCCGAGGCCATGTCTAACCCTAGCCCGACCTACTCCCTCCCTCTCTTCTCTCTCCGGCCAAGCCAGCCCCACAAGCCACCACGCCGCCTGGTCCACCTGCAGCCCCACCTGCCGCGCCGTCCAGCTCCAGGACCAGCCCCAGCCTGCTCGCCCACGTGCCCGGGAGAAAGGAGGAAAGGGCCGAAGCCCCTTTTTCCATCTACCCCGCTCCCACCTGCCTCCCCTCTCTCCCTCTCACTTTCCCCTCCTCCTCCCGCCTCTCTGGCCTCGCCCAGATCCGCCCCAGAGCGCCCCCTCCTTCCCCTTCTTCTCCACCGTCGTCCCCACCTGCCGCCAGTCACCGCCGTCTACCGCCGCCATCTCCTCGTTCCGGCCGTCAAGCTTGTCGTGGAAGTGGCCTGGCAGATCGAGGACATCCCCCTGCGTCGCCCAGTACACGTCGTCGCGGAGGAGAAGCGCCAGCATCGCCGGAAACGTCGACGCCCGACGCGAAACCCTAGCCGACGGGACGCCAGCGACCTCGCCGATCCGCCGCTCCTCGCGCCGATCCAAGCCCACCAGCGAGCCCGCGGTGAGCATCCCCTCCTCCCTGACATGGTCCGCTTTGCCGTACCGCCCTAGCGCCGCCGTTGTCTTTGTCGAGCACTCTCAGTGCGCTAGAGCTCGCCAACGTCTGCAAGTTTTCCCCGCGCCGCAGCAAGCCTATCTAGTCCCCCGCCACCCTCCTGACATCTGCCCGAGCCAGCCGCACCGGTCAGCCCCCTCCGCGCGCACTCCCGCGGCCCGGGATCGAATCCCCGCTCCGCCCGCGCACGCGCCTGCCGCCAGACGGAGGAAAACGATAAACAGTACGGGCGCGTGGTCGATTTGCAAAAAGCCCCTCCCCTTTTTGATTACTGCGACCCGCGCTCCTTTCAGCCCCACCTGTCAGCCGCGCTAGCACCTTTGCAGAAAACCCCTCGGCTTTTCCCGGCCGCAACCCGCGGTCCAGCCGGCGACCCACCTGTCAGCCCCTGTCTCCCGCTTCGCTGGCACGTGGGCCTTCCGCCGCTGGTCCCGCCTGTCAGCGTCAGCGGCTAGCCAGAGCCCGCGTGGCAAAAGTGTGTCTCGCGCGCGTGGCCCCAGTTCGCGCAGGCCCACCCGTCAGTGACTGGGTCTGAGTTTGCCTGGGTGCAAAAAGTATTTCTCCGTATCTGTTTTTATTCAAATCTTTTCCAAATTAATTTAAATTCAATTCTTTTCAGATTCAAATAATTTTTAAAATACAAATCCAAATAATACAAATAATATATGTTTTGGAATCAGAAAAATGTGAGGAATTCAAATATGCCCTTCAAATTATATTTTGAACACTTTAAATTTCGAGTAGATTAAAATTACAAGAAAATGCCCTCTTTACTTAATTAATTAATAACTTTTGTTTTATAACTCCAAATTTGACAAATAATATGTCTAAATCGATCAGCGCGACGAGCCCGTTCTATTTATGCAATCCTTGTTCTGAATTGAAGCATGCATCATGTTGTCATCTAAAATCTGAACCGTTTAAGACAATAAAACTTGGGCAAATAAATGATAAAATGCTTTACTTCTTGTATCCACACCTCACCTTTGCCGTGCTACTTCAATGCCATGTAAATTGTGCATCATTCATCATGGCATGCTTGGTTGCTTGTTGCATTTCAATTTATATGCTTGCGCACTTTATTTATGTTGGCCCTTGTTTGTTTGGTTCTTCTTCGAATAGACGCCCAGCAGGAGAATTATCAGGAATCACAGGAGTATTACCCAGATCCATCTCCCGCTTCAACTGAGCTGCCAGGCAAGCACTACCACATGCTTGCATACATACAGTACCTATTGCCTCTATCTTATTCTTGCATCATTGAGTCGCGATTGCATTAAATTGAATCCCAAGTACTGCATAGCCTTTACTTTTAAACCACATTAAGCCTGTTCCGGTCCCATGAGCCATTACTACAGGGGTTGTTTGAGCCATGCGAGTCGTAGAAAAGCATGAGTAGGGTATGTGAGTGTCGGATGGATAACGAGGTACCTAAACAACATAACCTGAGTAGTAATGGGATAACTAAAGAAAGAGGCACCGGTGGGCAATATCTGCTATTTGGTTTTTCATGCTCACTTGTGTCCCGTAGGACCCCGAGTACTTGATTCCTGTTCCTTGACTATTCGCACTATCCACATCCGGGAGGCCTATGGACCCCCCTGAGTCAGAGCTTGATTCATTCTTATTTCTTGGGGCCACAAGTAGTTTGGGGCTTTATTACTATTCTGTACTTATGCCATGTTACTGCTTTATTTAAGATTGTGCGCGGAGCACCTGTACTGTTTTGGATTGTGGAATGTTTTCGCGGTATCGACAAGCCCAGTCACATTTTCGGGTTCCCAGTCGTTTACAGCCATTGACACAAACCTTGGGTCCGTCTCGGAGCCGGCCAACTTCGTTGCGGGTAGCTTAATGGGGTGGCCCCCTGAAATATTTCTGAATCCTGTGATTGCTTTGTCGTGAATGCCTCGTTGGGTTTTGATTTGGTTTTTCCGAGGTTGATCGAGTGTGTGTTGCTATTCGTGCACCCCTGCAGGGTAAATCTTTCTGAAAGCCGTGTCCGCGGTTATGGACGACTTGGAGCACAGTTTCTCGATCATAGACAAGTATAACTAAAGTACCGCTTTTAATTTGACTAAGTACTTGACTAGTAAATAGCGCAATACTCATGGAATGGATAATAAAAACTGCCAACGGATGATGGGGGTTGTTCGTCCGCTTCCTCGTTGGTAAGCGAGGAGGAGGATGGATCTGTTAACTATACTGTTATAACGGTTGATCTTAATTCACGGACTTCCGTCTATCATTGGTTAGGCGGAAGGTTAGCGAGTCTCTATAGAATTGTTAGGTATTATCTTTTGCTGCAATTGCGTCACCCCAGGTTGTGTCCCCTTTAGTGGCATAAAGACTTGCTGAGTACCCCTAGGGTCTCACACGATAAATTGTTGATTCAGATGAACAGGTGTACCCGCAAGATGGATACTGGGTGGAAGAGTCAGATGATGTTGGCAACGATCATTTGGTGTAGAGATTCCGGGAACGGGGATCCGTGTGATCTGTGGGCGGGATGTGTTTATTTATGGGGCATCTTATGCCAATTTGCTTCTTATCCGTACTCGGATCTTGTTTCCGCTTCCGCCTGATTCTCTGATGTGTGATGTATGAGGAGCTATCCTAAATTATTATATCTATCTAGGATATTTGGATCTTGCCGTATGGCGTTGCAATATTTCTATTTCTTTTAGATGGAATGGCTCTGATGTACTGTTGTATGTGGCTTGCATACATACTCACTTGTGTATGTAGTTGATCCCTTCGCCTGCCGATTACGCCGCTCGTTCTTGTCCCGTTGTTTGAAAGTGGTTAGGACGGCCGAAAGGTCTACCGTGAGTGGCCCTGGGCCCCACCGTACTATTTTAACCACTTTCGATCATCTAGGCATTAACTAAGAGCGTAATTCACCGAGGTAGTTACAATTGGTATCAGAGCCATCCCGCCCTTCAGGGTCTCAGCCAAAATGGTCGTTGTCTGTCTAGCAAATATTTTGGTAGTTATGTATACTAGGGAAAAACAAACGTGAGAGTAAGATTGCTTCCATTTTTCTTCTTACCCACCCACCCATCATTTTCTGGTAAGGAAGTGTAACGTTTTCAATCCTCTTCTAAACTTCAAACTAGGATTCACGTGTTCTGGGTTCCGTAGGACCATAGGTTATGTTTGTGTGTGTGTGTGTGTGAATTCCTTGTCTATCTGTTGCATCCAAATGTTAGCACTATCTGCCTTTTGGTTATCAACTGTTGGTACATTCCCTACCGACAGTCCTTTGTAAACCGACGCGATCTATTCTGATTCGTTGTACACCGATGCGATCTATCTTACTCTTTGTTATCCGACGTTATCTTGTTGGGGTGTTCTTTTCCGTAGTTACCAATCTTTAGGTTCACCTTAAGAAGAAGTTGTTGGGATATGTGTTTTACTGATTCATGTGCGAAGTAATGATTTGAGTGCGGGATGGAGTCGCGACCATACCACTACTTTTGTCATTTGCTTTTGTATATTGAACTAGTAGAGTTGCTAATCTTGATTCGTTAAGTGGTTTTGCGCATTTAGTGGTATTTTAATGCCAAAAATTGCGGAAATTTTTTTTTTTCGTTGTTAGTTTGTATACCACACTCCTTGTTCAGTCGTGTGTGTTATGCTTAATACCTTCTAATTTCCTTGAACTTTGTTGATATTTTAATATCACCTCAGTGAATTGCATTCCTTAATCTTGATTAATTCCATTTTGGTACTATTTTGGATTATTATCATTCTCCATTATAGTACTGACTTGTGTTTTATATCAATCACAGGATGGCACCACCACGCCGTTCTGAGGAGGATATACCACCTGAACTTGGGGCCGCTTTGGCAAGTATTGCAAATGCTTTGGGCACTATGCAGCAAAACCAGCAGCGCTTCGAGGAAAGTGTGAGGAGGAATGAGTTTGCTCCGCTACCTCCACCTCCCAAGCGAGGAGACATCAAGAGTTTTCTCAAGTTCAACCCACGCCAATTTGAGGTGTCTGATCAGCCACTTGATGCGGATGATTGGCTTCGTGAAGTGTCAAGGTTGCTCATCACTGCGGATGTTCCCGAGCAAGAATGGGTCAAGTGTGCTACTCACCTTCTGAAGGGAGATGCAGCTCTCTGGTGGGAAAATTACCTCAAGGCACATCTTTCTGGTTTTCAGCCTACTTGGGAGCGGTTCACTGCTGCTTTCAAAGAGCAATATCTGTCAGAAATTGTCATGGAAAGGATGAAGGAAGTGTTTCTCAACCTCAAGCAGGGCACTGATAATGTCAACACCTACATCAGAAACTTCATGAACCTCTCTCGTTATGGTGGCGATGAGATCTCTGATGACAAGAAGAAGCAAAAGAGGTTTCGGCAAGGCCTCAATGCTTCCATCAAATATGCAATCACTCATGCAAGGCCAGCATCTTTCCTGGAACTTCAACACACAGCTCTGCAGGAAGAAGCAAGTAGGCAAGTGTTTGAGGAGTCAAAGAAACACAGCCGTGATATAGCAAGCTCTTCTGCTATGACAGCTCCTTCTAAGCGTCGTGTCTGGGTTCCTAACACCCCACCGTCGCTCCCTGCTCCACCAAGACCTTCAAGCTACGCACCAAGGCCACCAAACTCCTTCACTGCGGCTCCCAGGGGCTACAACCACAACTACCCTGGAGCGCCTGGCGGAGTCCCTGGCTACATTGCTCCACGTCCACCTGGTGCTTGTTATACTTGTGGAAACACCGGGCATCAGCAATGGAATTGTCCTATGAACAACAAAGCTCTTCCACCACCACCTCCAAGACCTGCGGCAAGTGCTCCTATGATTCGTGCACCCCCACCTCGGGCTCTCAACATCAACACTAAGCCGGGATCTACGGTTGCTCGTGCCAACTGTGTCAACGCCGCTCAAGCTGAGCATGCTCCTGGAGTTGTGATGGGTATGCTTCCTGTTAACTCAGTTCCTGCACGAGTTTTGTTTGATTCTGGTGCTTCACATTCTTTCGTTTCTCACAAATTTGCAAATGAGCATGAGCTTGTTATCGACCAGCTGGATAAAAAGTTAATGGTTCTTTCTCCCGGGGCAAGATTGTTATCTACTAAGATCAGCCATGGCAATCAAATTGAGATTGGTGGTTCTTCGTTTCTGGCTTCCTTAATTATTCTGGGAAATTCTGATATTGATGTTATCTTGGGCATGGATTGGTTGACAGCAAATGCAGCTGTGATTGATTGTGCTGAACGTTCGGTTTCTCTGAAAATTCCTGAAGGCCATATAGTCTATTCTCCAAGTCTGACTCCTGCAATTCAGCTTTATTCTTTGGCAGCTCTGAATGATGATGCTATGGAAGGTATTCAGAGTGTTCCTGTAGTTTGTGAGTTTCCAGATGTCTTTCCTGAAGAGTTGCCAGGTATGCCTCCGGATCGTGAGGTTGAGTTTGTCATTGAACTTGAACCTGGCACCGCTCCTATCTCCAAGCGGCCTTATAAAATGGGTCCTGCTGAGTTGGCTGAACTTAAGCGTCAGTTGGATGAACAAGAGAAGTTGGGTTTCATTCAGCACAGTACTTCTTCTTGGGGTAGTCCAACCATCTTTGTGAAGAAGCGAGACAAGACTGATAGACTTTGTGTTGACTATCGGGCACTCAATGCTAAAACAATCAAGAATAAATATCCCCTTCCGCGGATTAATGATCTCTTCGATCAGCTAGCCGGAGCTGTGGTATTCTCTAAACTTGATTTGAGAAGTGGTTATCATCAAATCAAGATCCGCAAGGAAGATGTTCCCAAAACAGCTTTCACCACTCGCTATGGCCTGTATGAGTACACGGTCATGTCTTTCGGTCTAACCAATGCACCTGCCACCTTCTCGAGGCTTATGAACTCGGTTTTCATGGAGTATCTTGATAAGTTCGTTGTGGTCTATCTGGATGACATTCTAGTCTATTCTAAGTCAAAAGAAGAACATGAAGAACACCTTCGTTGTGTCCTAAACAAGCTTCGTGAGAACCGCCTGTATGCAAAGTTCTCCAAGTGTGAATTCTGGCTGCCTCAAGTCACCTACCTTGGTCACGTTATCTCTGCCAAGGGCATTGCCGTCAACCCAGAAACTATTAAGACAATTATGGACTGGCTTCCACCCATAAATGTCAAAGAAGTCAGAAGTTTCCTTGGTTTGGCCAGTTACTGTCGTCGCTTCGTTCAAAACTTCTCAAAAATTGCGAAGCCTCTTACCGATCTCCTCAAGAAAGGCAAGAAATATCTTTGGACTCCTGCATGTCAAGCAAGCTTTGAAACACTCAAAGAGAAGCTCACTTCCACACCAGTCTTAGTTCCTCCAGATACATCAAAGCCTTTCCAGATTTTCTGTGATGCTTCATTGCAAGGATTGGGTGCGGTCCTTATGCAAGAAAAGCAAGTTGTTGCTTACGCATCTCGTCAGTTGAAGACGCATGAGATCAACTATCCTACACATGACCTCGAACTCGCAGCAGTTGTCTTTGCTTTGAAAGTATGGAGGCATTACTTGCTGGGCAACCGTTGTGAGATCTTTTCTGATCACAAGAGTCTGAAGTATATCTTCACACAGCCTGATCTCAACCTTCGTCAGAGGAGGTGGATTGAAACAATCAATGACTTCGATTTGACCATCAACTACACCCCGGGCAAAGCTAATGTCATGGCAGATGCTCTCAGCCGAAAAGCTTATGTCAACAACCTCATGGTGGAAGAACAACAGCCTCTCTTGTGCGAGGAATTCCGCAAGCTCAACCTTGAAATTGTGGATCAAGGTTATCTTTTGAACCTTCTAGCAACACCTCTCTTGGAAGAAAAGGTCCGTTCCATTCAGCTTGGGGATCCTTACACTAAAAAGATCATCTCCAACATTCAGCTTCCGAAGTATGAGTCTTTTCACGTAGACGACCAAGGCACTCTTTTCTTTGAACACCGGATGTTTGTTCCGAATTTCCCGGGTTTAAGGGAGCAAGTTCTCAAGGAGGCGCATGATTCTGTTCTTTCTATCCACCCTGGCAGCACTAAGATGTACATGGACTTGAAAACACAATATTGGTGGCCTGGTTTGAAACGATATTGTGCCAAGTATGTCTCGGAGTGTGATGTCTGTCGTAGAGTTAAAGCTGTCCATCAGAAACCTTCCGGTCTTCTACAGCCATTGAAGCCTCCGGAATGGAAATGGGAGAAAGTAGAGATGGACTTCATCACTGGTTTTCCAAGGTCGCAAAAAGGCAACAATGCAATCTTTGTTGTCATTGACAGGCTTTCCAAAGTAGCTCACTTCTTTCCAGTCAAGGAAACAATTTCTGCAATTCAGTTGGCTGAGCTCTATATCAACAGAATTGTCTCTCTGTATGGAGTTCCTCTTGAGATCAGTTCAGACCGTGGAAGCATCTTCACTTCCAAATTCTGGGGAAGTTTCCAAAATGCTTTGGGAACAAAGTTAAACTTCAGCACAGCTTACCACCCTCAGTCGCAAGGACAAGTTGAAAGGATCAATCAGATTATAGAAGATATGCTCCGTGCTTGCGTTATCTCTTTTGGCATGAAGTGGGAAGAATGTCTTCCTTATGCTGAATTCTCTTACAACAACAGTTTCCAGAAAAGTCTAAAGATGGCACCATTTGAGGCTCTCTATGGTCGCAAGTGCAGAACTCCGATGGGTTGGTCGGGCGCAGGTGAAAGATTATTGTTTGGCCCCGACATTGTAACTCAAGCGGAGGAGAAAGTTCACATCATTCTTGAAAATCTGAAGATTGCTCAAAGTCGCCAGAAGAGCAATTATGACAGAAAGCACACGGACATGGAGTATGTCCCTGGTGATCTCATTTACCTTCGTGTCACTCCCATGAGAGGCACGCACCGTTTTGGTATCAAAGGAAAGCTGGCTCCTAGATACATCGGTCCTTTCAAAATTCGTGGAAGAAGAGGAGAAGTTGCTTATGCTCTTGAGCTCCCTGAACAACTCAAAGTCCATGATGTTTTTCACATCTCTCAACTCAAGAAGTGCTTCAAGGATCCCGGCAGGACCGTGGACCATGAACTCATCAATCTCCAAGAAGATCTATCTTATCAAGAACACCCCACAAAAATTCTTGAAGTCGCAGAAAGAAGGACTCGCAACAAGTCCATCAAGTTCTGCAAGGTGCAGTGGTCGCACCATTCCGTTGATGAAGCAACCTGGGAACGTGAAGATGAGCTCCGTGCCAAGTATCCTACCCTCTTTGAGTCTTCTTCTTCCTAGAATCTCGGGGCGAGATTCCTGTTTAGTGGGGGAGAGTTGTAGCACCCCAATTGTCTAACAATTGGAATGCTACTTGTCCTAGTAAGATATTGGCTACTTCATATATATTATTGTTGCATCATAATTATAGCATGCTCATGTCATCATGCCACCTTGCATTTGAGCATCATATAAAACCCTTTTTCTTTTGGTTCTTCTCTCACATGCATTATTAATTGTATTTGCTTCTTGATATTATAATTGGCTTTTGATATATTGTCTAAATGCCCAAGTTGAGTTGGGGGCATATCTTTTATTCCATTCCACCACTTTTCTTTCTACCACCCTATAATTCCACCATCCCATTAACAATGAGCTTGGCTTTCTTTTCTTTGATATTTTAATTCTAGCTCATGTAGTTTGGGGTGGATCAATCTTCTAAATTCTTGTGCTTGGTTTTATCTCCATTTTTGGAAATGCATAAGAATAATGCCATCATATTATTATTGTTGTCACAAAATAAATAATGGCATTATTATTTTTGCATGGGCCATGCAAGCTTCTCCACCACCTTTTACTTCCTTTGGTTTTCTTTGGTTTGAGTGGATCTTATCTTGGGAAAACCATCTACCTACCATTACACCATCCTCATATTCTCATCCATATCATCTTCCTTATTATTATTTCTCCATGCATGAACCATATGAGGCCTATTCCATAATTCATTTCTTTTTCTTTTTCTTGGAATCCTTTTTCACCTCCACCTCATGTTAATTCAAGCATTGCAATGTTCCACTTGAGTTGGTCTTCCCCACATTCTTTTCTTTTATTTTTCTTTATCTACATGTATGATCACATGAGAACCTCTCCATCTGATTCTTTTCTCCCTTTATCTTTCTTTCTTGTCTCTCTTCCACATGAGGTCATGCAAGCTCAAAGCCCTCATGGATCTTCTTGTGTTGGCCTCATACTCAAAATTAAAATCTAAAACCTAATAAGACCTAACCTAACTAGTTCTCTCTCTCTCTCTAAATTTCTCCTAAACCCTCTCTCTCTCTCTCTCTAGCTTGGTCTACATGCCAAGCCCCTCTCTCCCCTGAACCACCACCTCAGCCACCTCCTCCCTCTCTCCCTGGCCCACCCAGCTAACCCTAACCCTAGCTAAACCTAACCCGAGGCCATGTCTAACCCTAGCCCGACCTACTCCCTCCCTCTCTTCTCTCTCCGGCCAAGCCAGCCCCACAAGCCACCACGCCGCCTGGTCCACCTGCAGCCCCACCTGCCGCGCCGTCCAGCTCCAGGACCAGCCCCAGCCTGCTCGCCCACGTGCCCGGGAGAAAGGAGGAAAGGGCCGAAGCCCCTTTTTCCATCTACCCCGCTCCCACCTGCCTCCCCTCTCTCCCTCTCACTTTCCCCTCCTCCTCCCGCCTCTCTGGCCTCGCCCAGATCCGCCCCAGAGCGCCCCCTCCTTCCCCTTCTTCTCCACCGTCGTCCCCACCTGCCGCCAGTCACCGCCGTCTACCGCCGCCATCTCCTCGTTCCGGCCGTCAAGCTTGTCATGGAAGTGGCCTGGCAGATCGAGGACATCCCCCTGCGTCGCCCAGTACACGTCGTCGCGGAGGAGAAGCGCCAGCATCGCCGGAAACGTCGACGCCCGACGCGAAACCCTAGCCGACGGGACGCCAGCGACCTCGCCGATCCGCCGCTCCTCGCGCCGATCCAAGCCCACCAGCGAGCCCGCGGTGAGCATCCCCTCCTCCCTGACATGGTCCGCTTTGCCGTACCGCCCTAGCGCCGCCGTTGTCTTTGTCGAGCACTCTCAGTGCGCTAGAGCTCGCCAACGTCTGCAAGTTTTCCCCGCGCCGCAGCAAGCCTATCTAGTCCCCCGCCACCCTCCTGACATCTGCCCGAGCCAGCCGCACCGGTCAGCCCCCTCCGCGCGCACTCCCGCGGCCCGGGATCGAATCCCCGCTCCGCCCGCGCACGCGCCTGCCGCCAGACGGAGGAAAACGATAAACAGTACGGGCGCGTGGTCGATTTGCAAAAAGCCCCTCCCCTTTTTGATTACTGCGACCCGCGCTCCTTTCAGCCCCACCTGTCAGCCGCGCTAGCACCTTTGCAGAAAACCCCTCGGCTTTTCCCGGCCGCAACCCGCGGTCCAGCCGGCGACCCACCTGTCAGCCCCTGTCTCCCGCTTCGCTGGCACGTGGGCCTTCCGCCGCTGGTCCCGCCTGTCAGCGTCAGCGGCTAGCCAGAGCCCGCGTGGCAAAAGTGTGTCTCGCGCGCGTGGCCCCAGTTCGCGCAGGCCCACCCGTCAGTGACTGGGTCTGAGTTTGCCTGGGTGCAAAAAGTATTTCTCCGTATCTGTTTTTATTCAAATCTTTTCCAAATTAATTTAAATTCAATTCTTTTCAGATTCAAATAATTTTTAAAATACAAATCCAAATAATACAAATAATATATGTTTTGGAATCAGAAAAATGTGAGGAATTCAAATATGCCCTTCAAATTATATTTTGAACACTTTAAATTTCGAGTAGATTAAAATTACAAGAAAATGCCCTCTTTACTTAATTAATTAATAACTTTTGTTTTATAACGCCAAATTTGACAAATAATATGTCTAAATCGATCAGCGCGACGAGCCCGTTCTATTTATGCAATCCTTGTTCTGAATTGAAGCATGCATCATGTTGTCATCTAAAATCTGAACCGTTTAAGACAATAAAACTTGGGCAAATAAATGATAAAATGCTTTACTTCTTGTATCCACACCTCACCTTTGCCGTGCTACTTCAATGCCATGTAAATTGTGCATCATTCATCATGGCATGCTTGGTTGCTTGTTGCATTTCAATTTATATGCTTGCGCACTTTATTTATGTTGGCCCTTGTTTGTTTGGTTCTTCTTCGAATAGACGCCCAGCAGGAGAATTATCAGGAATCACAGGAGTATTACCCAGATCCATCTCCCGCTTCAACTGAGCTGCCAGGCAAGCACTACCACATGCTTGCATACATACAGTACCTATTGCCTCTATCTTATTCTTGCATCATTGAGTCGCGATTGCATTAAATTGAATCCCAAGTACTGCATAGCCTTTACTTTTAAACCACATTAAGCCTGTTCCGGTCCCATGAGCCATTACTACAGGGGTTGTTTGAGCCATGCGAGTCGTAGAAAAGCATGAGTAGGGTATGTGAGTGTCGGATGGATAACGAGGTACCTAAACAACATAACCTGAGTAGTAATGGGATAACTAAAGAAAGAGGCACCGGTGGGCAATATCTGCTATTTGGTTTTTCATGCTCACTTGTGTCCCGTAGGACCCCGAGTACTTGATTCCTGTTCCTTGACTATTCGCACTATCCACATCCGGGAGGCCTATGGACCCCCCTGAGTCAGAGCTTGATTCATTCTTATTTCTTGGGGCCACAAGTAGTTTGGGGCTTTATTACTATTCTGTACTTATGCCATGTTACTGCTTTATTTAAGATTGTGCGCGGAGCACCTGTACTGTTTTGGATTGTGGAATGTTTTCGCGGTATCGACAAGCCCAGTCACATTTTCGGGTTCCCAGTCGTTTACAGCCATTGACACAAACCTTGGGTCCGTCTCGGAGCCGGCCAACTTCGTTGCGGGTAGCTTAATGGGGTGGCCCCCTGAAATATTTCTGAATCCTGTGATTGCTTTGTCGTGAATGCCTCGTTGGGTTTTGATTTGGTTTTTCCGAGGTTGATCGAGTGTGTGTTGCTATTCGTGCACCCCTGCAGGGTAAATCTTTCTGAAAGCCGTGTCCGCGGTTATGGACGACTTGGAGCACAGTTTCTCGATCATAGACAAGTATAACTAAAGTACCGCTTTTAATTTGACTAAGTACTTGACTAGTAAATAGCGCAATACTCATGGAATGGATAATAAAAACTGCCAACGGATGATGGGGGTTGTTCGTCCGCTTCCTCGTTGGTAAGCGAGGAGGAGGATGGATCTGTTAACTATACTGTTATAACGGTTGATCTTAATTCACGGACTTCCGTCTATCATTGGTTAGGCGGAAGGTTAGCGAGTCTCTATAGAATTGTTAGGTATTATCTTTTGCTGCAATTGCGTCACCCCAGGTTGTGTCCCCTTTAGTGGCATAAAGACTTGCTGAGTACCCCTAGGGTCTCACACGATAAATTGTTGATTCAGATGAACAGGTGTACCCGCAAGATGGATACTGGGTGGAAGAGTCAGATGATGTTGGCAACGATCATTTGGTGTAGAGATTCCGGGAACGGGGATCCGTGTGATCTGTGGGCGGGATGTGTTTATTTATGGGGCATCTTATGCCAATTTGCTTCTTATCCGTACTCGGATCTTGTTTCCGCTTCCGCCTGATTCTCTGATGTGTGATGTATGAGGAGCTATCCTAAATTATTATATCTATCTAGGATATTTGGATCTTGCCGTATGGCGTTGCAATATTTCTATTTCTTTTAGATGGAATGGCTCTGATGTACTGTTGTATGTGGCTTGCATACATACTCACTTGTGTATGTAGTTGATCCCTTCGCCTGCCGATTACGCCGCTCGTTCTTGTCCCGTTGTTTGAAAGTGGTTAGGACGGCCGAAAGGTCTACCGTGAGTGGCCCTGGGCCCCACCGTACTATTTTAACCACTTTCGATCATCTAGGCATTAACTAAGAGCGTAATTCACCGAGGTAGTTACAATAAATGATGTCTTAATCTGATCAGCCGGATTTAACCGGATCTGATTGTAACCGGAATAGCAATCTAGAAAAGACAACAAATCACAGCCGGCCGTGGAATCGATGACTTGATCGATACGGGGCAAGGCAAAGGGGTCTTTCGGGCATGCCATGTTCAGGCTGGTGTAGTCGATACACATGCGCCAGGTCTTGTTCTTCTTCAGCACCAGGACTAGGCTTGCCAGCCAATCCGGGTGGTATACTTCCATGATGAACCCGGCTGCAAGGAGCCGGGTGATCTCATCACCGATTATCTTCCTCTTCTCCTCCGCAAACCGGCGCAGAGGTTGCTTGACCGGCTTAGCATCCGGCCGCACATGAAGTGAGTGCTCGGTGAACTCCCTCGGCACACCCGGCATGTCCTTGGGGGACCATGCAAAGATGTCCTGATTCTCATGGAGGAAGTCGACGAGCGCGCCTTCCTATTTGTTGTCCAAGCCGGCACCAATGGTGATGAACTTAGTCGGGTCGGAGGGGTCGAGCAGGATCCTCTTTGTCTCCTTTGCCGGCTGGAAAGCTCCTTCTCCAGCCGCTTTGCTGCTAGCCGGCATGTCCTGCTGGGCCATGGCCACATTGCGTATGATCACGCGCTTCTCCTCGGCTATGATTAGGGCCTCTGCCAGTTTGGAACCGGCTGAGGCGCACTCCATCGACCGCCTGAAGCAGCCGGCGATGGTGATCACTCCGTTGGGTCCTGGTATCTTTGTCTTGAGGTATGCATAGTGGGGGATGGCCATGAACTTGGCGAGGGAGAGGCGCCCAAGGAGAGCATGATAGGAGCTCGTCAGGTTTACCACCTCGAACCAGATCGGTTCACGGCGGAAGTTCTCCTCGGTCCTGAAGATGACGTCCAGCTGGATTTTACCCAGCGGGGCACAGGCTGGCCCTGGCAGTACGCCGTGGAACGTTGTGGTAGTCGGGCACAGGTCGCATTCGCGAATGCCCACCTTCTCCAGCAAGGACTAGTAGAGGAGGTTGAGGCTGCTGCCTCCTTCGATGAGGACGTGCGAGAATCGGCAGGTACGCGCATTAGAGACGATGAGGGGGTCGAGCACCATGGCGTTGCCCCCGGGAGTCGGCAGGTGCTCCGGCTGGTCTACACGGCACCAGGTGATTGGGGTTTCCGACCAGTTCAGGTACTGGGGGACCGGAGAGATGATGGTGTTGACCTCCTTGGAGCGTCGCCTTCGGTTGTGCTTATCGTCTAGCTCTGTCTCGAAGATGTGGTAGGCGGCATGCGGCTGGGGTAGCCGTTGTTGTTGCCACCGTTGCCGCAGTTACCATCATTGCTAGCTCCCCTCGCTAGTGGTGGTGGTCCACCAGGAGGGGGCGGGGGGAGACGAGGCTGGTTACCCTGGTCTTTTAGCTGGCGGGTCCAGCTGCAATTCTGGGTGGTATGCGTAGCTGGTTTGAAGGGACCGTTGTGCCACTTGCACGGGCCGTCAAACATCTGGTCGAAGGTGAGCCGTGTCTTCTGCCTCCTTGCATCGTTAGCCGGCGTGTTGGGCGCGCCCTCCACAGCATTGACCTGCCGCGCGTGGTAGCGGGGCTTCTACTGTCCGGCTTGGCGGTCCCCGTGGAATCGGTTGTCGTTGTCGTGGTGCCTGGAGGATCCGGCTTCGCCAGCCGGATTGCTCGGACGGTCGTGAGCCGGCTCCATGGGAGTCGGACGCCCGTCTGCATTTACTCACAGGGGCTTCTTCATGGCGGCATCCGCTGTGGCATACTGGTCCGCAACCTTCATGAGCTCCGGCATGGTTTTTGGCTCGTCACACAGTAGCCGGTGGCGAAGCATGGTGCCTTCTCGGCAACCCTCGATGAAGAAGCTGATGGCCTGGCTCTCCAGGATGCCCTCGCAGGTGTTGCGTAGCTCCATCCACTTGGCGAGGTACTCGCAGTCACCCTGGACGCACAAGGCCAGGTCACGTGGGCGTCCCGGACGCTTGTACGTGCCATTGAAGTTGCGGACGAACACCTTCTCGAAGTCTGGCCAGGCGTTGATGCTGTTGGGCGCGAGGCTGTTGAGCCATTTCCTTGCCGATCCGGTTAGCATAAGAGGGACGTAGCACACGGTTGTGCGCTTGTTCCCATGGGCGATGCCGACTTCCATAGCATAGTCGGTCAGCCAATCTTCCGGCTTCATGCTGCTGTCGTACTTGGGGGTGTCCCTAGGCAGCGAGAACTTATCCGGGAACGGCTCGTTCCGGATGCGTGGTCCGAAACAAACCGGGCTGGTAGAATCTTCTTCCTCCATGACGCGCGCTTGAGCGAGGAGCTCGATGCGGTCACGGGCATCCGGACAATCCGGGTTGGACGCTCCCATCCGGCCCGAGAGAAGGGAACCGGCGGGTCTAGGTGCTCCGGTTGGTGGAGGGGGAGGCGGTGGGTTGTTGTTCACCGTTTGCTCCTGGCGCGGCTGGCCCTTGTTGCCAGAGCTGCGACGCTTGTTGGGGCCTTAGCCGGCTGAGGGGAGGACGCCTGTTGGGTGTCGCGCGGCGCGCCCCTGCTGTTGACAGGCAGCTTCCTCCCCCTGGAGTAGCTGGGGTCCTCCTGCATCTGTTGGTTGGCATCAGCCTACTTGTCCGCGATGCGGAGGAGCTCCTGCACGCGAGCGTGCTGGCGGGCTCGCTCCTCGCCCTCCAGATTGGGCAGTTCCTCTGCCGCGGCTCGCGCCGCGCGCAGGTTCTTGATGGGCGTGCTATAGGTTGGCTGGATGAGGGCGGGTGTGGGGTCCGGCTCCCCATCCTTTTCCATCCTACCGCCTAGCTCGCCGCCCCGGCGCCGTACCTGGTCGCGCCGGCTCGGCTCCGCGGTAGCCGAAGGGAAGCCGTGCGCGCAGTCATACTCGCGTCGGGTGATCTCAAGTTGCTCGCGGGTTGCCGCCAGCTCCCTGGCCTCCTGGAGGAGGATCTGTCTCTCCATGGCGAAGTTGGCTTCCACCTCCTTCGGGTTATCCCCGAGGTTAACCGGCGTCAGGAGCCGATCAATGGCATCCTCCACCGGATTCCGAGGCTGCGGAGGCGCGGAAGTTCCAACCTCGTTCGTGCCTCGCTCCCGCGGTTGGCGGGGATGAGAGTTGGAGCCGGCCATCATGACCTCCACGCCGCAGGGAGCGACGGAGGCGCTACCGCCCGGATGCGGTAGCTCCACGACAGAAACGACATCCCTAGGGAAACGCTCCGGAACGGTGGCAACATAGACGGGGAGGTCGCCGAAGAGCAGGATGGAGCCGTTTGCCAGGAAGGAGGTTCCGGCGAAGCAGGAAGCGTTGTCGATGACGCAGTCAAATTTTCCGAGTGTGAGCACCAGGCCGGAGGCCACGCGCTCACCGGCTGAAGTGTGGGGTCCCGTGCGGAACGTGACTCTGGTCGAAGCCATCTTGCCCCACGGTGGGCGCCAACTGTCGTTGTATTGGGAACAGCAGTACCTGAGGAGGTTAGATAGAGGTGTGGGGACTAGCAGGTAAGCTATCGACGGCGTCCACAGGAGGGATTGGATACAAGCAAGGGTAGCTGGACACGGGAAGTACCCAGGTTCGGAGCCCTCGTGATGAGGTAAAACTCCTACTCCTGCCGGATCTGACTAAGAGGGATATACGAACTACAAGCACTCCTCGAGCTGTATTCTCTAGCTACTGCCTTAAATGCCCTGAGACCAACCCTTGCTACTGAGGCCTTGCCTCTCCTTATATAGGCAGTGAGGCAATGGTCTCACTGGCCAGTCCGGCTGGCGGGCCCCACAGGTGGGTCCCAGCCGACTGGTCATCTACAGTATCCGGTACGATATGTCCCATCAGAGTATGAGAGGTATGGCTGTCGTAGGCACAGTGGACGCCGTGCGAGCCTGTCGTCAGCATCGGGCCACTTTTCCGGCGTCATCCCCGCAAAGTATTCGGTATGGTTGGGTAGTGGCTGGTCTTGTCATCGTACAGGGCGTACCGTGCACTAATACGCACGTCGTCATGCCTCCTTGATTGGTTCCGGCTACATCGCCGTAGCCGGCTGCTTCTTGTCAATCCGGCTACCGTGCGGTAGCCGGCCTGGCTTGCTTTCTCCGGCTGCATCTGGCCAGCCGCACGCTATCTGACTGCCCTGTTTCTTATCCGGTTGGGGTATATGGGGATCATCCCCCCGACACCGATATCTCCCACTCATGTTGCGGAAGACGGCACGATCATGGCTCAATGAACTTCCGGAGAACACCATCCACAACTGGTATGACATGCAAAGTGTGTTCTTTCGGAATTTTGAAGGCACATACCGGAGGCCCTGTACGGTCGGAGACCTACAGCGTTGCACCCAGAAAGCTGGAGAAACTTGCCGGGATTACCTCAGACGATGGATCGACACCAAGAACTCCTGTGAAGGAGTAAATGACCAAACTGCGATTGAAGCCTTCATTGCAGGTCACCCAATTGGTTTACTGCATCATTGCTTGAAGTGTGACAAAGTCACTGATTTGGGAGAGATGATAGAAACAACGAGCAAGTATGCAGATGCGGATGATGACGCGGAGGGATTACTCAACGCCCTGGCTATGCCACAGTCGGCAAAACAACCAAAGCAACAAGCTCAGAAGTGCAAGAATAGCTCGGAAGAAAAACCCAACACGGAAACGGCAGTGGTTACTGCTACTTTCGGGTCTGGAGGACGAGGAGGACGTGGCGGAGGCCGCGAACGCGGTCATGGGACTTCAAGAGTTCAAGGTAGAGGAGACCAGCAACCAAGCAAAACCTACTCTTGGGATGACATTGCCAATAACCCATCAAAGTTCCCTCAATAAAGGGAGTGCACGAGGAATATCCAACCAAATCTGACTCACCTTTGATAGAGGTTCTGGCTGTAATTCCCAGCTGGACTCAACCCTACCCTGACTATTTGGTAGATGGCAAATTACATGAAGACAAGGTTCTGAGCCGACAGATTGTCCGACGAGCAAAAGCCTATACTGTAGTTAGTGGTGAGCTCTATAAGCGGAGTGTATCTGGGGTATTTTAGCGCTGCGTATCTCTAGAAGAAGGAGTGGAAATCCTAAGAGAAATCCATGAAGGCGAGTGTGGTCACCATGCTACAGCCAAATCTGAAGTGGCAAAAGCTTCCAGGCACGGTTTTTTCTAGCTTACAGCCAAGGCAGATGCCGAACGGTTGGTCAAGACATGCAAGGGCTGCGAAAAATACGCCAAACAAGCTCATGTTCCAGCTGATCAGCTGTGAACAATACCTATAACATGGCCTTTCACGGTCTGGGGGCTTGACATGGTAGGACCATTTAAACGGGCTCCAAGTGGATTTACTCACCTCTTAGTGATGGTGGATAAGTTCACCAAATGGATTTAGGCTAAACCCGTCACTAGTTGTGATGGAGCAACAGCCAAAAGATTTGTCGAGGATGTTATAATCAGGTATGGTACGGTTATCCACACAGTATTATCACAGACAACGGGAGTAATTTTTCTATGGGAGAATTGGTCGAATTCTGCGATGAACAAAATATCTGGCTTGACATTGCGTCAGTCGCACATCCACAAGCTAATGGACAAGTCGAAAGATCAAATGGTTTAATCCTACAGGGCCTAAAACCGAGACTCGAAGCACCACTACGACATGTTGCGGGGGCTTGGGCAGAGGAACTACCCTCTGTAATATGGAGTTTATGAACAACTCCAAACAGGTCAACTGGATACATACCTTTCTTCTTGGTCTATGGCGCAGAAGCAGTTCTTCCTAGTGATTTGATTCACACTTCTCCTAGAGTGGCCGCGTATATCGAAGAGGATGCCGAGATTTCTCGACAAAATGATCTCAAATTAGTCGAAGAAGTTCGCATCGTTGTTGAAATGTGATCAACAGCCTATCAGCAGAACTTACGCAAGTATCATAGCCAGAGAGTTAGAAACAGATCTTTCAATAAAGGCGATTTGGTTATCCGGCTTGTGCAACAAAGAAAGCACAAACTTTCCCCAGTATGGGAAGGGCCCTTTTTAGTTAGTCGAGTATTGCACAATGGTTTGTACTACTTAACTGATATGAGGCCAGTCAAAGAAAGACCTGCTACTAAGAAGAGAAAGAGAGCTAGTGGCAGTACAAATCTGGATGAGTTAGACAGGTCATGGAATATTGCTCAGCTACGTCCCTTTTATTCTTAGTTTATCCTTCTTTGTAATCATATATGTGTATATGTTCTGTGAGAAATAAAAGTTTTGGTTGCCTCAAGTTTTTCTGAGAACTTTTTGCCATCTTAGATCCGAATAATCATGTCACTGTCAAAAATCCTAGAATACATGAAAGTACTTTATGCTCATGTTTGTTCTGGTTTAGATTTCCGATTCTAAAAATTCTACCTTCGGGTATAACTCTAAATTTCATAGTCTATACTTTGGTTATTTGTCTGATTGCCGGATGCGGGTATTTTCCGAGTAGTGAATTGTTGGTACTGGAAGCCGGCTTTGTTTCCGAGTTCAAACTGGTTTAGCAATTGAGCTCCGTTGCTCGGCAAAGTTTCTGTGCGGAAGGTTTAGCCGGCTCATGAAAGGGACGAGGCGGAAAGCCAGATAAATGATAAGTATAGGCAAAAAAGTACAAGAGCTTATGTAAACATTTCAGGCACACAAAAACTTAAAGCCAAAAGTGCCGAATAGATTAAAACTTAGCACTAGCCAAAAGTATCATGCTACATATTTACATATCCATAATGTTTTTCAGAATAACACATTTGTTTTCTGATGATCTATGATGCAAGAGAAGAGGTAGGCGCTGCCGGCTCGCTGGATGCATCAGCCTCGGTCTGATAACGTTCCAAGATGTTCAGATCCGATACGGTATGTTCATCGTCGGAAACTTCAGTTGCTTCTTCCGGAGGCGGAGGCGGTGTGTCCACGCGGGTGAAGAAGGGAGTGTCGTAGCTGGTTAAGTCAGCTACGTGACATCCATATCCGGCGCAAGGGTCCATAATGGCCTTGATGTCTTGCTCATGTCCGTCTTCATCCACTTTAGAATACCCTCTGGTCACTTGCCATATCTCCATGCTTCCATGGTGGCTCATGACCATGGTGAGAGCGTTATGCGCCATGGATCGTGCGTAGGACATGTTCCAGTCCTGGACAAGTTGTGGCATCTCCTTTGCCTTGTCCCGCACCTGAAAGTCGGACATGTTATGCATGTCCGGAACCTTGAGAGCTTCGCCAATATCCTCAATGGATTGGCGGAAGTCATGAAGCAGATCACCGACTTGGGTAAGCCGGTGGGTGCGAGGCTCGGCAGAGGTGGAGTCCGTCAAGTTCAGAGGACCTATACACATAACACAAAAGTGGTTAAGAAAATCCGACATCGAAAGAGACGAAGAATATAGACAAGTCAGAGAGATGGAACATACCGAAGATGACGTCGTCAACTTTGGTCTTCTCTTCTCGAAGACTCCGGAGTTTAGCCCGGAGCGCCTCGGAAAAATCCTTCTCTCTGCAAAGCTCATTGATGAGATCCGAGATTTTCTGATCTTGAGACGCAATCTTACGATCACGTCCATTAGTGGCCATGGAGGTCGATTCGAGAATTTGAGCGATGCTCCTCTCATGATCTGCCTTGAGCTTATCCAGCTCTTGGCGAAGTTCTTTATTCTCCACCACCAGGGTTTTGAGGTTCTCGGCCTCTTCAATCATAGCACAGGACTGTTTTACCAGTGTTGTAAGACAAAAGAACAATAGTTCAGCAAAAAATATTTGATTATGAAAATACAGGACAAGGCTTGAGTCTCGGAATGTTTACCTTCGGCCTCATCCTTGGAAACCTTCAGCTCAGCATTTTCAAGTCGGAGAGCCTTGATCTCTCTCCGCTTGTTGCAAATATTCTTCAACAAATCCTGGTTATATGAATTAACTTTCTGTAAGTCAGAATACCTAGAGTCAGAAGTCTACTGAAGACTTGGGCTAATATTGTTACTAATATCAGCACGAGCCTTGGGGGCTACACTAGTTCATTCTTTGGCATCCTAAGGAAGCATAAACCCGGATTGTATATCCTACTTCATGCTTGTGGGCTAGAGGATATGATATAAAGTACAATAAAGAAAAACATAAGTTGGAATTCTGACTTACATGATGTTCATGTGTGAGCTTTCTCAGGCACATGTTCACATCGGTGGTAACCTTCTCGGCGAGGGTGAGTGGAATAACCGGAGGTGGTGGAAGCACACCAGCTCTAAGTCCCTCATCGCGAAGGTGGACTTGTTCAAGAAGGTCGGAGTACTTGACGTCCTCCGCTTCTTGTGCTTCTTCTTCGGCAAAGATATTTCGGCTCTCCAAGGACTGCTGGGCCAGAAGCTGGATTTTTCCGCAGATTTCTGAGATAAGCCAAATTTGGCAAGTCCCGGATTGTTCAGGAGGTTTTCGGCGAAAGTCTCTGCCGAGGGATCATTACCCGAAGAGGGTTCACCCTTATCTAATCCTGAGCCACCCATGGTGGCTTCAGTTTGTGACTCAAGGGTCGCTGACCCCGTTGAAGGAGCCGGATCTTCTGTGACAACCAGCGATGGAGTGATCACCGGCATTGCAGAAGGTTGTGTGGCAGGAGTCAGAGGAGCCGCGGCAAGAGAAGCCATAGTCAGCTTCGTCTACCACAAGGGATTCGAAGAAGTTCCCTTCCCCTTGCCCTTGATGAGCTGCTTAGCTCTGGGAATGTAAAATAATGGAAAACATTACATCTCGGAAGAAATTACGAGTAAAGTACAAAGTCGGAAGTTGTGTTGAAAGTTACCTCTTCACAACTGGCACCTCCTTTGTGCCGACAGCCACTGTCGGAGCTTTGTGCTTCCTGGGCACAATGTCCAGCAGTGGGACCAGTTCCTCCTCCTGAGAAAACTCCGGAGGATATCCCTCGATAGGAGCCAGCTCTGACTCGAGGAGGTCGTCAAGCTGAAAAGAAGAATACATCTCAGTATTGCGAAATAACTTAAAAGGTGAAACACATAAAAGGGTTAATTGTTAAAGCTTACCAGAACTACAGGGTCTTCCGCTGTGTGCATGTCCAGAGATACATCAGGAATCTTTCTCTCAATCCGCTCCTTAATCAGCCATTTAATCTGGCTTATGTAGTCCTATGGCTTCAGGGCATTGGGGCTGATGCGGAGGGAGTCTTGTTTTGACACCGTGATGGAATGCATTAGTTGGTCACCATGGTACTGGAGAGGCTGGATCCAGCGTGACACCCAGCACTGGACTAAGTCGGACCCTTTCAGGCCCTTGTGCTTCATCAGGTATTCGATCCGCCTCTTGGCGAGAATCGGATCGTCACTAAGAGCCGGAAAGGCCTCGTCCCAAGACGGTTGGTCCGTGGAAGCTCTATCAATGAAAGCTGGCAAAGCAGTATCTTTGCTGGGAGCAGGAATATCCTTATGGTAAAAGAAAGTGGCCGGCCATTGTTTGACCGACTCACTAGCTTGAATACGAGGACAAACACGCTCGCGTCTAACTGAAAGGCTAGTAGTGCCGGTAATGTAAGGATTACCGGCGGTAATGGAGTTTCTCCGGACATGAAAATAATACCAGAACAAAGTAAGACTCGGCCTAATGCCGAGATACCCCTCGCACAAAGCTACGTAAGAACTCATCTCTAAGATGGAGTTCTGGGGAAGATGGTGAAGCTGAACGCCATAGTGATCAATCACCTCGGAAAAGAATTCCGAGGGAGGGAAAGACAAACCTCTGTCAAGGTGGGTGCCAAAGTGTACCTGCTCGTCGGCGTGTGGGTCGGGGATGGTTTTGCCGGAACCGCTCCACCAGTCGCCGGCGCGGAGGAGACCTTCACTCTCCATGCCGCGGAGTTTCTCGTCGTCAAGGAGGCATGGGATCCAAACCCCCCGGTTGCTCTCCTTCTCTGCCACTGCCGTCGCTGCCGCTGCCAAACCGGATGATGAAGAGGAAGCCATTTCTTCGGTGCACCGGTGACCTTAGAGGGGCAGCAATGGGAATCTGGGAGGCAGGAGAACTCTGTGCGCGAGGGAGAAGTGGAGGAGAAGGAACGGCAAGGGAACAGATGAAGATGAGGAAAAGAAATCCTCACCCCTTATAACCACCTAATCGCGCCAAGATTCCTGCAAATGGCACTGTGTAACCGCCACGCGTCGTGGAAGGAACTGGGAGGACCCACATGACGATTACATCGCCTCAATCTACGCGTACGCATTGAAACGGTGCCTTGGTTCCACGAATGACGGACCCACCAACGGTCGTGCTGACAGGATGTTTGTCAGATGACGTGACTTGACCATGACCAGTGTGAGTTGACGTCAGAGACCAAGTTCTGGCTTAGTTTGAAAATCAAGCTGGAAATACGAGTAGCATGTTGATAGGTCCGACTTATTTTTGAGACCTGGATTGTATTTTTTGTTTTGAAGTTTCAGGAACCCTTCAAGATTCTGCAAGCCTAAGATCAAGCTAGATGATTATGAATCCAACTTTGGATCTGGGAGACTTCCGAGGGCTGCGGTTGGGGATATACTTTCTGGGTATCCTCACAGTTCCTCACTGACCAGGGTGGCCCACTTCGGGTTAGAGCTTTGCTTCACGGGCGGCCTAGTCAGGGAGAAAATACGGAGTCCAGTCCGGCTATAGGAAGGCCCGGAAGACTTACCGACATAGGCTCATAGTGTTACTTGTAGTTCAAGATGTACTCTATAACCGACTCTTAGTTGTAGCCGGACAGATCTCTCATGTAAACCCTAGGCCGAATATCTATATAAGTCGTCCTAGGGAGAGCCTTTAGGGCACCCTCAATAGTCTACAATCTCAACTCGCACAGGCGAACCCTTGTAACCCATATTCTGGCTCTGCCGTATTACTGGATTGCTAGCAAGAGTAGGATCCGTCCAAAGCCGGCGGATTCGAACCTGGGTAAACTTGTGTGCTCACCATCCCGGAACACCGTACGTCTCACACCCCTCTCTTCTGCACGCCTCGAGGACCCCCTCATGGCGTACTTGTCATCAATCCGACGACACCACAAGCCAAACTAGAGTGGAAAAAAGAGTGTTTTCCTTGCCACCAAAAGTGAGATGAGAGATGTTCGGAACAACCCATCCATCTTGCACTATGTCCTCCTTTGCAAGGGACTAGCGCAAGGAACTAATGAATTAACCAATGCTCCTCCATCTTTGATGATTGTCTTGCAGGAATTCAAGGATGTATTTCCCAAAGAGCTCCCACATGGACTACCTCCTCTTCGCGGAATCGAACATCGCATTGACCTCATCCCCGGTGCACCACTTCCAAACCGAGCCGCTTACCGCACGAACCCAGAGGAGACAAAGGAGATTGAACGTCAAATCAACCAACTCGTCTCCAAAGGTTTGATCCAAGTTAGCACTAGTCCAATTGCCGTACCCGTGATTCTTGTTCCAAAAACGGATGATACGTTACGGTTATGCATGGACTGCCGTCCAATCAATGCTATCACCGTGTGTTATAGACATCCCATACCACATCTAGATGACATGCTTGATGAGTTGTGTGGAGCCACTTTTTTTTGAAAATTGATCTTCGTAGTGGTTACAATCAAATACGCATGGCTAAAGGTGATGAGTGGAAAACTGCCTTCAAGACCAAACTTGGTCTCTATGAATGGTTGGTTATGCCCTTTGGCTTATCTAATGCCCCAGCCACCTTCATGTTCCTTATGAATCACATCTTGTGTTCTCTCATTGGAAAAAGTGTTGTTGTCTATCTCGATGATATTCTTGTTTATAGAAAATCACTTGACGACCATATAACACATGTCAAGGAAGTTTTGCAAATCCTTCGACATGAAAAGCTTTATGCTAATCTTACCAAGTGCACATTTGCTAAAGACAAGTTGATTTTTCTTGGATTTCTCGTTTATTCAAAAGGAATTGAAGTTGATGTTTCCAAGGTAAAGGACATACGAGATTGGCCCATCCCAACAAATGTGAGTGAACTCTGAAGTTTTCATGGGTTGGCTGGTTTCTATCGTCATTTTGTGAAAGACTTTTTGACCATTGCTTGTCCCCTCAATGAATTAACCAAAAAGAATGTCACCTTCGTGTGGGGAAAGGCACAACAAAAAGCTTTTGGCGAACTTAAAAAAAGGCTCACCGAATCACCTCTTCTTGCATTACTGGATTTCACTAAAACTTTTGAGATAGAGTGTGATCCTAGTGGTATTGGCATTGGAGGAGTCCTTATGCAAAACGGACGTCCTATATCCTACCATAGCGAGAAACTTGATGGTGCTCGCCTTAACTATCCGATTTATGACAAAGAGCTTTTTGCCTTAGTTCATGTCCTTCAAGTTTGGCAACACTACCTATGGCCCAAATAATTTATCATAATTCTGACCAAGAGTCATTGAAATATCTCAAAGGCCAAGCCAACTTGAGTAAGAGACACGCTAAGTGGGTTGAGTTTATGGAGTCTTTTTCATACATTGTCAAGTATAAGGACAAAGATAATGTAGTTGCAGACGCTTTGTCTCGCAAACACACAAGCCTTCTTACGACCCGTGCTTTGAACCACTTTTCACAAAGTGCTCCATTGACAAAGGAGTTGATGATTTCTATTTGCATAAGGGCTTTCTATTTAAACAAAACATTTATGCATTCCGAAGTCATCGCTTCAACTTTTTCTTCTCCAAGAATCTCATGGTGGAGGCCTTATGGGTCACTTTGGTCGCGACAAGACATTGGACATGCTCTGCAATCACTACTTTTGGCCCAAGATGAAGCATGATGTGGAGCGCTACGTTCAACGATGCATGACATGTGTTCAACCTAAGTCGCAAGCTAACCCTTATGGTCTTTATATGCCATTGCCTATTCCTCATACACCTTGGTCCGATATTAGCATGGATTTTGTGTTAGGATTACCTAGATCTAAGCATGGTCATGATTCTATATTTGTTGTCGTGGATCGCTTTTCCAAAATGGCACACTTCATACCGTGCCATAAGACTGATGATGCTTCACATGTTACAAATCTGTTTTTCAGGGAAATCGTCAGTCTTCATGGTGTGCCAAGAACAATCATCTCCGATCGCGACAACAAATTCATGAGCTACTTATGGAAGACCCTCATGTCCAAGCTCGGTGTCAAGCTACTCTTTTCATCCGCATCGCATCCTCAAACCGATGGCCAAACCGAAGTTGTCAACCAAAGACTCGGAACCCTCCTTCATGTGTTGATCAAGAAAAACCTCAAGGATTGGGAGGAATGCATCCCACACACCGAGTTCGCCTACAACCGTGCCAAGCACTCAACAAAAAAGATGAGTCCATTCATGATTGTCTATGGTTTCGAGCCCCTCACCGCGCTCGACATCCTACCACTTCCTCTCCATGAGAACACAAACATGGACGTTGAGAAGCGCGCACAAGCTATGAAGAACCTCCATGAAGAAACAAGAGCTACTATCGAACAAGAAGTTCTTCGCCAAGCTTCAAGGTTAAACAAGGACAAGAAGGAGATGATCTTCGAAGAAGGTGACCTTGTGTGGATACACCAAAGCAAAGACCACTTCCCCAAGGAACGCGACTCCAAGCTCAAGCCAAGAGGAGATGGTCCCTTCAAGGTCCTCAAGAGAATCAACAACAACGCCTACGTCATCGACATACGGACATACAAGTACCTTGCAAGCAATACATTCAATGTCAAGGATCTATCACCCCACCATGGAGATGTTTAAGATGACAACCATGAAGAGTCGAGGATGACTCTTTCCCAAGGGGGGAGCTAATGCAGCCCGTCCTACAGACGCTCCTACATCTACACCAATAAGTCCCCCAAGTGAACCCATGACTCGTGCCCGAGCCAAACTCCTTCAAGCTAAGGTGAATTCGCTCCTTGTCTCATGTGACTTCGATACATCCTTGGATGGCTTGCTACTTCATGCCAATACCTTATGCATCATCAGGTATGAACCCCATGAAGAAAAGCCAAGACAAGGAGCCAAGCCAACACGAACCGGAGTCCCAAGCCAAACCGGCACCAAGACCGGCAGACCGGACTCCTCGCCGAAACTTCCAGCGCACGCCACGGCGGACCGGACCCTGGACCGGAATTTCTGGCACACGCCGGAATCGACCGGCGCATGCCGAAACACTCTTCTGTGAGCCATTCCGATTTTGACCGGAATTTCTGGCGGCGACCGGAAATTCTGGTGCCGATTCCGGCACCGCCGGACTTATTACCGGAATCACCTCCCGAATGCCTAGCTAGGTTTGATGCCCAAGAATATTCCTATCTCGTCTAGTTTTTACCTTTTTTATGCCCAAACTACCCATGAACTTATGGATGGCCTATATATAGTCCCCCCACCTCTATTGTAAACCCTAGGCATGATATTTGGAATTAGTGGAAACCCCTTGTGGATCTATCTAGTTCTTGCCTCATGCTCCTTTGACAAAGGAGCACCAAATATCCCAAACCTCGTTGGAGTTTGCATCGTGCCTCCGCGTTGTACAAGGCCTAGGCATCGGAGTCCCTTTTCCTAGACGGCAAGATCTCACCGAGTCTCCCATCTCGTCGTGCCGGTTCGAGAGAGAGTCCTCCGCCTGACGCTGATCATAGGGATTGCGTCGGACCGGTCACCGCCAGCGTGAGCTATTGGTGTGTATCATGGTTTTGCGTGTGTGTGTTCATCATGTTCTTCGTGCATGAGTTTGACGTGTTCATCCTTCCCTCCTCTCCCCGCACTCCACCCTCAATTTTAGTGGGATTCGTGAAAGATCAGGCCACCCTAGAAGTTTGCCCTCAACACCAAAGCTCGTGCTAATATTAGTTAAAATATTAGCCCGAGTCTTTAGTAGACTTCCGACTCTGGGTATTCTGACTTATAGAAAGTTAATTCATATAACCAGGAATTGTTGAAGAATATATGCAACAAGCGGAGAGAGATCAAAGCTCTTTGGCTTGAATATGCCCAATTGAAAGTATCAATGGATGAGGCTGAAGGTAAACATTCCAGTACTCAAACCTTGTCCTTTAGTTCATAGTCAAATTTTTATTCAACTGTTGTTCCTTTGATTACAACACTGGTAAAGGAATCATGTGCTATGATTGAAGAAGCCAAGAATCTGAAGACCCTGGAGGTAGAAAACGCCGACTTACATCGAGAGTTGGACCAACTAAAGTCGGATCACGAGCGGAGAATTGCTAAAGTCCTCGAATCCTCTTCCATGGCCACCGAAGAACGTGATCAAAGGATCACGGCCCAGGACCAAAAGATCTCAGATATTAATGATGCTTTGTTTAGAGAGAAGGACATCACCGAGGCACTTCGGGCTGAACTCCAGAGCCTATGGGAGGAGAATACCAAAATCGACGATGTCATCTTCAATATGTTTCCCTCTTTCTGACTTTTCTACACATTCAACTTTTTGGAACTCGGTTTTTTATTAACCTTTGCATTACATGTGCAGGTCCTCTTAACTTACTGGACTCAGCCTCCGCCAAATCTCGCACTAGCCGGCTTACACAAGTCGGCGATCTGCTTCATGATTTCCGCCAATCCTTGGAGGATATTGGCGAAGTTCTCAAGGTTCCGGGTATGCATAGCATGTCCGGCTTTGAGGTGCGAGACAAAGACAAGGAGATGCCGCAGCTTGTCTAGGATTGGAACATGTCCTACGCGCGAACCGCAGCGTAGAACACTCTCAATATGGTTATGAGCCACCATGGAAACATGGAAATCTGGCAAGTAACCAGAGGGTACTGCAAAGTGGATGAAGACGGACAGGAGCAGGACATCAAGGCTATCATGGACTCCTGTGTTAGATATGGGTGCCATGTTGCTGATCTCACCAGCTACGAGACTCCCTGCTTCACACGCGTGGACACGCCTCCTCCGCCTGCCGAAGAAACAGCAGAAGTTTCCGACGATGATCAAACCGTATCAGATTTGAACGTCTCGGAAAGATATCAAGGCTAGGCTGATGTGTCCAGTGAGCCGGCAGCTCCTACCTCCCCCCCTGCATCATAGAGTATTCAACCAAACAATGTGTTATTCTGAAAACAATTCAGGTCTGTAAATAAGTAGTATAATACTTTTACTAGTGCTAAGATTCTATTATCTCTATTTAGCACTTTTGGCTTTTAATTTTATGTGCTTGAAATGTTTGCATAAGCACTTGTGTTTTTTATCTGCACTTATCGTTTATCTGGCTTTCCGCCTCGTCCCTTTCGTGAGCCGGCCAAACTTTAGCACGGAAACTTTGTCGAGTAACGGAGCTAAATTTCTAAACCAGTTTAAACTCGGAAACAAAGCCGGCTTCCAGTACCAACAATTCATTACTCAGAAAATGCCCACATCCGGCAATCAGATAAATAACCAGAGTATAGACTAGAAAATTTAGATTTATACCCGAAGGTAGAAATTTTAGAATCGGAAATCTAAACCAGAACAAACATGAGGATAAAGTACTTTCAAGTATTTGGGATTTTCGAGTGTGACATGATCATTCGGAAATAAGATGGTAATATAAAACTTCTCAAAAAAATGAGGCAACCAATACTTTATTTTTCATTGAACATGTACACATATATGATTACAAAGAAAGATAAACTAAGAATAAAAGGGACATAGCTGAGCAATATTCCATGGTTTGTCTAATTCTTCCGGATTTCCGCTGCCTCCAGCTCTCTTTCTTTTCTTAGTAGCAGGTCTTTCTTTGACTGGCCGCATATCAGTTAGATAGTAAGAACCATTGTGCAATACTCGGCTAACTAAAAAGGGCCCTTCCCATACTGGGGAATGTTTGTGCTTTCTTTGTTGCACAAGCCAGAGAACAAAATCACCCTTATTGAAAGACCGGTTTCTGACTCTCTGGCTATGATACTTGCGTAACTTCTGCTGATAGGTTCTTGATCTCATCTCAGCAACGACATGAACTTCTTCGACTAAGTCGAGATCATTTTGTCGAGAAGTCTTGGCATCCTCTTCAATATACATGGCAACTCTAGGAGAATAGTGAATTAAATCACTAGGAAGAACTGCTTCAGCACCATAGACCAAGAAGAAAGGTGTGTATCCGGTTGACCTGTTCGGAGTTGTTCGTAAGCTCCATATTACGGAGAATAACTCCTCTGCCCAAGCCCCCGCAGAACGTCTTAGTGGTGCTTCAAGTCTCAGTTTTAGGCCTTGTAGGATTAAACCATTTGCTCTTTCTACTTGTCCATTAGCCTGTGGATGTGCGACTGACGCAATGTCAAGCCGGATAGTTTGTTCATTGCAGAACTCAGAAAGCTCTCCCATAGAGAAATTACTCCCATTGTCCATGATAATGCTATGCGGATAACCGTATCGGATTATTACATCCTCGACAAATCTTCTGGCTATTGCTCCATCAATACTAGTGACGGGTTTAGCCTCAATCCACTTTGTGAATTTATCCACTATCACTAAGAGATGAGTTAATCCACTTGGAGCCCGTTTGAAAGGTCCTACCATGTCAAGCCCCTAGACCACGAAAGGCCATGTTATAGGTATTGTTTGCAGCTGATCAACCAGAACGTGAGCTTGTTTGGCATACTTTTGGCAGCGTTTGCACGTCTCGACCAGCCATTTGGCTTCTGCCTTGGCTGTAAGCCAGAAAAAACCGTGTCGGAAAGCTTTTGCCACTAGAGATTTGGCTACAGCATGGTGACCACACTCGCCTTCATAGATTTCTCGCAAGATTTCCACTCCTTCTTCCGGAGATACACAGCGCTGAAAGACTCCAGACACACTCTGCTTATAGAGCTCTCCACTAATTATAGTATAGGATTTTGCTCGTCGGACGATCTATCGGCTCAAAACTTCGTCTTCGGGTAATTTGCCATCTACCAAGTAATCAAGGTAGGGTTGAGTCCAGCTAGGAATTACAGCCAGAACTGCTACTAAAGGTGAGTAGGATTTGGTCGAATATTCCTCGTCTACTCCTTTTATGGCGGGAACTTTGGGGTGCTCTAAAAAAGCGCCATCCGGGACCTTTTTCCGTGTAGAGCCTATTCGAGATAATGCATCTGCTTCCTCATTTTCTGCTCGAGGGATGTGTTGAACCTCGAATCCCTCGAACGTTCTAGATAATTCATCCATGACAGCTTTATATGCTGCCATGTGTTTATTTGCATTACAGATATCCAACACTTGTTGAGCAACAAGATCCGAATCTCCGTAACACATCAAACGTCGGATGCCAATATCCTTAGCAATCCAGATTCCATGCAGCAGTGCTTCATACTGGGCAATGTTATTTGTCACTGTGAAGTGGATCTCCAACACATATAAAAGTTTATCTCCTTGGGGTGATTTGAGCACCACGCTAGCCCCCGAACTCCCTCGAGCCTTAGACCCGTCAAAATATAAGGTCCAATATTCCGACTCTAGGAGGGTCATATTATTCGTTGTCTCTATACAATCAGCGACAAAGTCAACGAGGATTTGGGATTTGATTGATGTACGAGGTTTATACTCAATGTCGAAAGCTGAAAGCTCTATGCCCCATTTTGCGACACGTCATGTAGCCTCGCTATTGTTGATTATATCTCTCATGGGAGTTGTGCTCACCATGGTAATTGGATGTTCCTAAAAATAGTGCCGCAACTTACGGGATGCAAAAACACACCATAAGCCAGCTTTTGATTATGCAGATACCGTTGCTTTGATTCAGTTAGGACCTCGCTAAGGTAGTAAGTCGATGCTGCACCAGGTGTTCCTGATTTTCCTCTGGTCTCTCCACTACCATGACGACACTGACGACCCTGTTTATCGCAGCGAGATAGAGCACCATCGGTTCTCTTGGTTCCGGCTGCAAGGATAGGAGCAGACAAGAGTACTTCTTTCAAGTCTTGTAGTGCAGCTTCAGCTTCATCAGTCCAAACAATTTTTTTGGTCTTTTTCAGGAGCTTGTAGAGTGGTGCGGCTCTTTCTCCGAGCCGACTTACAAATCGACTGACAGCAGCAATGCAACCAGTTAGTCTTTGAACGTCCTTTAGGCGAGTTGTCTTGAAAATATTGAGTATAGCCTTAATCTTGTCTCGGTTCACCTCTATACCTCTTTGAGACACGATGAAACCTAACAATTTTCCGGCTAGGATTCCAAAGAAACATTTCTTCGGGTTAAGCATTATGTTGTATTTTCGTAGATTGGCGAACATTTCCTCCAAGTAGGAAATTAATGTTTCCTTCTTTTTGGACATCACCACAATGTCGTCCACATATGCATGTACGCTGCGTCCAATTTGGTCGTGGACGCAATGTTACATAGTGTGTTGGTACATAGCTCCTGCGTTTTGGAGCCCAAAGGGCATCGTAACAAAACAGAAGGTTTCGAAGGGGGTTATGAATGAAGTTTTGATTTTATCTGATTCCTTCGTCCGGATTTGGTGATAACCGGAATATGCGTCGAGAAAACATAGGAGTTCCGAGCCTATCGTAGAATCGATAACTTGATCAATTCTAGGCAAAGCAAACGGATCTTTGGGACAAGCCTTGTTCAAGGCAGTATAATCAACACACATCCTTAGTTTAGTGGTGTCCTTTTTAGGGACCATTACAGGGTTGGCCGACCAATCAGTATGGATGACCTCTTCTATGAATCCGGCTAACTCGAGCCGGGCTAGTTTCTTAGCTATTGTCTTACACTTTTCATCGCTAAAACATCATAGGGACTGTTTGATGGGTTTAGCGTTCGGGTGTACATTTGAGAGTGATCGGCAAGTTCCCTAGGTACTCCGGTCATGTCAGATGGCTGCCATGCGAAGATATCTTGATTTGCTTGGAGGAACTTGACGAGCGCGCTTTCCTATGCGCTATCTAGGCCTACAACTATCTGGGTCACCTTGGAGGGGTCATCATCCTTCAATGGCGTCTTCTTCGTCTCTTCCGATGCCTTGAACTCCGGATTTGGCTTTGTCACCTCCTTCTTTGTTGCGAGCATCTCGGACGGATCAATGGTCTTCTTGATCTCCTGGTACTCCTGGGCGTGCAGCACGACTTCAGCTAAGGCGGCATTTCCATCCTCGCACTCTCACGCTTTCTTGGGGTCTCCCCTGATGGTGATCACACCATTGGGACCTGGAATTTTCATCATATTGTAAATGTAACACGGACGAGCCATGAAAGGCCAGTAAGCCGGACGTCCGAATATAGTGTGGTACGTGCTCTTGAACGGGGCCACTTCGAAGTTCCAAAGGTAACATCCAAAGTGATCTCTCCCAGGGAATTTGCTTGTCTTCCTGGGATAACTCCATGAAAGATCACAGAGCTGTGATTCAGCTGGGTCTCCGAGATCCGCATTCGGCGTAGCGTTTCGACATACAGAATATTGATGCTGCTACCGCCGTCCATGAGAGTCTTGGAGAAAGCATAGCCGTCAATAAGTGGGTTGACAACTAAGGCATATTTTCCTCGCCTGTGCAACTTAGGCGGATGATCAGCACGGTCAAAGGTGATTGCCACTTCCGACCAATCCAGGTATTGAGGGACAACCGGAACTGTTGCGTTGAGCTCATGCAAAACTGCTTTCTTGACCTTAGCTGGTTGAGATCCAAGGAAGGTGACGTAGGTGTCTTTCTTTGTGGGGAAGTTTTTCTTCCCCTCTGGCTTGGGATTTGAAGGGTCAGCTTCCTCCATGTCAGAATCTTCCTTGGTCTCTTTATCTTATTCGGGATTCTTCTTTCCCTTCTTCCGCTTAGCCCTGTAGCCAGCAGTATCGTCTTTCTTGATGTCGTCATTGAAACGACACTCGGCACACATGGCTTATTGGCAATGCCGACCCAAGAGTAGGTTTTGCTAGGTTGTTGGTCTCCTCTACCCTGGACTCTTGATGTCCCACGACCATGTCCGCGGCCACCGCCACGTCCTCCTCGTCCTCTAGACCCAAAAGTAGCAGCGACCACTGCTATTTCCGTGTTGGGTTTTTCTTCCGAGGTGTTCTTGCACTTCTGAGCTTGTTGCTTTGGTTGTTTTGCTGACTATGGCACTGCTAGGGCATTCAGTAATCCCTATGTGTCGTCGTCAGCATCTGCATACTTGCTCGCAGTTTCTATCATCTCTCCCAGATCAGTGACCTTGTCACACTTCAAGCGATGACGTAGTAACCCAATTGGAAGTCTTGCAATGAAAGCTTCAATCGCAGTTTGGTCATTTACTCCTTTGTAGGAGTTTTTAGTGTCGATCCATCGTCCAAGATAATCTCGGCAAGTTTCTCCGGCTTTCTGGGTGCAAAGTTGTAGGTCTCCTACCGTACAGGGCCTCCGGTATGTGCCTTTGAAATTCCGAAAGAACGCGATTTGCATGTCATACCAGTTGTGGATGGTGTTCTCCGGAAGTTCATTGAGCCATGATCGCGCCGTATTCCACAACATAAGTGGGAGATATCGGGTTGCGACCAAGCTGTTTCTGCCTTTGGCGATGCAGCAAGCCTAGAAAAAACCTGGTGCCAAGTATCTGGTCGAGCTACACCGTCATACGGTTGGATATGCCTTAATATAGCAAATCCTTCCGGGAATCTTGTTGCTCTTATGCGTGGTCCAAAGCATTTTGGACCCACATAGATTTCGTCGTTCTCGTAGCGCCGGGCCTCAATGTTGGAGTTGATCTAATCTCTCGCGTCACTTGGTGACAGAGATCATCGTCCTGAGTGACGGCTGTGGCTGCGGTGCATTGGAGCCGGACTTCGGCTTCTGCCACCACCTCCTCCGCCACGATCCCCCTGGCCTCCTTGGGAACCGTTGTGGTGGCTACTTGGTGGAGAAGGTGGATTGTTTCCGGCTGATCGTCGGTCTCTATCCGGAGCATCATTATTCTGGTTTCGGGGAGGATCTTCATTACGACGAGCCCCCTGCCGGCTTGACTCCGCACGATGTTCGTCGTTCCTTCATCCGTCACTCCCACCATGGTGGGGCTTAGCCGAACGGCCTGTATGTCTAGGAGGTGGCATTCTTCGATGGTCCTCCTCCCGACGTTTCTCTTTGTATTCTTCCCTATGATCATTCGACTCTCGCCAGGGAGGGTTTCTCGGATACAGTGCAGCAATTGCCTCTTACTCGGCAGCTGGAGCGACATTGCGTCAGTCACGTGCAGTTCTGTGGTGCTGCGTTGAAGATCCGGTTCTTGAGTGGTTGTCTTCTCGACGGTCGGAATGGTGATGTTGTACCAGAACCCGTTGAGGTCTTACGTCATTCTAGGCCGAATCTGTGTGACATTGGTCAGATTGAGAGACCAGTTTTCCACTTCTGGACTTTGCGACCTTCTGTTGCTCCAGACCCTTGGTGAGTAGCTTGATGCCCAATCGAACATGTTCTGGGCCTGGATTATTTGACAAGATATCTCGAGCTACGATAGTGTTTTGTACTGGTGTTGGGTACACCAGATATCCATTACTGTCGAGTTGAGCCATCCCCGGATCTCCTTCAAAGAGAACCTTGTGAACTTCCAGAAATTGATTGTCACGCGTGTGCATTTTCCGGGTCTTCTGGTGCTACCGAGAGATGCACTTCTCCGTAGTTGCTATGCGCTTCTTTTCCTCCTCGATGTTCTTGGCTTCATCCAGGAGTACTTGGCGACGCGCTTCTAGGGCCTGGGCCCTTTCCTCCAGCTCTTCGGTAGTAAGCTCTACAGCTATAGGAATAGGTGTGGTTAATGCAGCATCGATGAGTTTACGCGCACCGGCGGTGACCACATGTCCATCCACCGATTCTTCTTTGGGCTCATCTGGGATAAGTGCTCCATCCGAGTCTTCCTCATATTCCTCGACAATCACCTCCTCTGTCAGAGGATATTTTGCTAGGGTCTTGTTTTCTTGTTCTTCTTCTTTGCCTTCTTGGTTGTGCCGGTAGAAAAGACGGCTTTGGGTCCGTTTCCCGGAGTCAAGCTCTAATCGGTACTTTCGGACATCTAGACCTCAGGATTGTTTCCGAGATCCATGTTATCCGGCGCTTTAGGAGAGTTTTGTCCGGATCCTTTGTCCATGGCTTCTCCTTCTTCTGCCGCTATAGAGTTAAACTCCTCTTCGTACTCCACGGAGAACTTCTGGAAATCTGCTGACATCATGGAATCATCCGAAGATGTCGGTAAGTCGGCGTTCGTTCCGATTGCCTCCAGCACCGAGTCTTCGTTGTTCTAGCATCGGCAGAGCCGGATCCGGATCCAACATATCCGACAAAGTGTGACGCGCGCCTCCAGAGATAGTTGCAGCTTTCTTGGTCGGCTTCCTCGAAACACTTGCGTCTTTCATTATCATGCGCCTCAATAGGGGTTTATCTGTTCCAGTAGTATCAGATCCAGAATCAGAGTTGTTTTCTTGCTCTTCCTGGATTTCGACCTCCGCAGGTAGATCGATCCGGGATTCGGCCTCTGACGAGGGTTTAACTCGTCAATGCCCATTGTTATGGAATTGGGTTTTGGAGAAAGAGTAAGCGCTAGAGGCATCAGTCGGCTAGCAAACAAGCACATAGGGATGCAAGGTTTACCCAAGTTCAGGCCTCATAGAGGTCCCTACTCCTGCTTGTCTGCTCTTGGAATTAACGAAGGAATCGAATATTATAGGGTCGCGTAGATGCGATCTGGCGAGAGTTGTGGAAACTAGGGTTGTGATGATCCTCCTCGCCACTCCCTCCCAACCTTTATATAGATAGGCTGGGTCTCGGGTAGCAGGTCGAGTCGGTTACAGATTAGGGTTTGCCCCTTTAAACTTTCTATCTTAAGATTCATCTTGCGCTGCAAGCAATCGAAGAGTCCCTGAGTCACCCGAATCTTGTATTGGGCCTTGGCAACGCCGTGGGCTTCTGTCGTATCTGGACCGTATATACCAAGTTCGAGCACCTGTAGGGTATAGCCATGTCAGTAGCCCCCGAGTGTCTAGTGGAATCGCAGATTCGACTAGAGACTTTAAGGAGCCTTTTGAGTGCATGACTGAGCATTTTTCGAGTGTTCTGTTTATGTCATAGGGATTGTTGATATACGTGCATGATTTATCCGATGTATCAGTATCAGTTAACTGCCTTAGGGCAAAACAAAGCAATCTACTCAAACTCCAGTCCCCGGACTCGAATTCAGATAAGTGCTAGCGTAATTCGACTCAGGCCGCGTCCGTCAAGGCATGTTCATCGTACCTGCAGGCACGGATATATTTCTTGTAGTGCGCAGTAGATGCGTTGCCAGGCCTTATTCAGGTCTTATCTTCACGATGTAAGCGCGGCATCCGAATTTTGTCATCGCGGAGATGATTCGGGTAGCCCAAGAGACGCAGTCTCTTTGCAGGGAAAATATGAGGCGGAGTCGCCATAACATTCGAGTGTGGATGTTATCAACACACAGTATGATGTATAAATAATCATAGGGTGCGCGGCCAGCGCTCCCTATGGGAGTAGCCCCAAGTGCCTGGTTGAGTCGAAGACTCGACCGGGGACTAAAAACCTTTTGCGACTGTTATCGTCTTTTGTTGCTTGTTTCAGTCGAATTTGCTTCCGGCGCTCTCTATGGGACTAACACATGACTCACAATCGAATCGTAGATTCGAGTGATGGGATTGTCTTGAATGTTCGTATACCTGCATAAAGATAATCGTAGGGTGCGTGACCAGCGCTCCCTATGGGAGTAGCCCCCGAGTGCTTGGTGGAGTCGAAGACTCGAGGAAGAACTAAAGTAATCAAAAAATTGTTGGGTTCATAGCATAGAAAACAAAAATTTCCTATGATGGGAACTATATGCCAAGATCTATCTACTAGATACAAGCAACGGGTGGATATACATCCATAGAGAACTTACCCTCAAAGACAACAAAACTTTGTTAATGATTTCGAACTCGTGGATGATATAGTCATACACTTGCCGATCTCAAGATCGTGATGAAGTCCAGCAGGTCCAGCTCCAGCACGTCCATCAGATCCAGCTCCAGCATGTCCAGCACCACCAAGTCCAGCACCACAAAGCAGCGGTGCATTCGTGATCGCACACACGTCTGGTACCCCGACAACCTCCGTCCCTCTCTCCAGCAAAGCAGCGGAAGCAGCAACTCCTTTCTAGATAAAGCCACCGGGAACATGTATCTCGCTAATCCGAGACCATGGGGGAAAATACTAGAGGGGGAGAGAGATCCTTCACGAGGAGGTGCGAGGAAGGAGTGAGAGGGGGCCTTTTATAGGAGGAGGGGAGGGTACCCCTCCCATGGCCGGTGCCCATGGAGGGTGTCACTTCACCTCCCCATTCATGTGGTGGTAACCCCCTCCACATTAAAATGCCCCTTCATATTCTCTTTTAAAGTCTCCACTTTAAATGCATTCAATTTCTCCAAATTTAATGCTCTCTCATTTAATAAAACTCTTTTATTAATTTTATTCAGAATTTTGTTAATTACTTTAATTAACAAACATTCACATAAAACCCCCAGCAACATTTCAATATTACATGCAGAACCAATTTCAGCAATTTCACCCGAAACAGTTTCGGTGTCTATTGAAATAATTCTAGCGCTTTCTTAAATCTTTATCTGAAACATATTTTCTCCAAATAGTGTCAGTATCCCTTAAGTGTGTCATCCTACGGTTCGCGAATAATACAGACATAATCGATACCCTTCTCAGATCAATAATCAGAAGCGGGACCTGGAGATCCATACTGACTCCTACACATTCAACGATGACTTCTGTGATCGTGAAAACCTTTAACACTAGTAACTAAATCCCTTTGTCTCGCGATATATTACATGTCCGATATTTGATCATCGGTATCTCCATACCTAGTTTGATCTCGTTACCGACATGTACTCTTTTCTCGTTCCCATGATATAAAATTCTAATGATCACATCACTTGCTTGCAAGCTATCTTAATGTGATATCACCGAGAGGGCCCAGAGTATATCTATCTATCATCGGGATGGACAAATCCCACTCTTGATCCATGAGCCTCAACATAACACCTTTGTAGCACTAAACCCACCTTTATAGTCACCCTGTAATGGTGTGACGTTTGATGTTATCAAGATACTCTTCTGGTGTTAGAAATTAACATGATCTCATGGTCTAAGGACTAAGATTACTTTGTATGATGTTATAGCAATATAAACATAATGACTTTGATCGTAATGTTATACTTCGGATGAATGTTCATCACATCATTCCACCAATGTTGTGACTCGTTATTAACAACATCCAATGTCCATGATCAGGAAACCTTGATCATCTTGTTAATCAACGAGCTAGTTTATACGAGAGGCATTACTAGGAACTTTGTATTTTGTTTATTAAACACACATTTATTAACGTTTCCAATTAATACAATTATAGCATGCAAAATAAAAATTTATCATAAACATGGAATAAGATAATAACCAATTTATTATTGCCTCTCGGGCATATTCCCTTCAGTCTCCCACTTGCACTAGAGTCAATAATATAGTTTGTAAACTTGTATATACAACACCTAGGTGTTGAATATACGCGTTTTCTAGTGGTTAACATAATCTTCGGATCTGACACTTTCAGGTCCGTGTGTATTTGCATGTCTTTGCGTCTCTACGCATCACTCATTCTCAAATGAGGTGGCATTGTATAAATTTGGTCCTTTCGTGAGACCTTTAGTTCGTTCAGGTTAAAATATGTTGATATTATTGTCATACAATATATCTTCATAGTATTAGCCCACTTCGAACCACACCTAGTTTGATAACAAACTACTTAACACAAATGCCCTCCTTTGCTGCTACTATAGCAGTCATATACTTAGCCTTTTGTTGTAGTATCCGTCACAATGTCTCAACTTTGGATCTCATCCAAATCCATCATGGAATATCCTTTCCATTACATTGTGCCACCCATAGTCTAAATTGAGATAAATTTTAAGTTGTATCTTGTGACAAAACTAGTATCAATGTAACAATTTACAATGAACTACCTTTAACTATTTGTCATTTATACATGATATATTCTTAGTTCTTCCAAAGCTCATAAGAATATCTTTACTATCGTCCAATGATCATCTTATGAATCATTCTGGTATGTGATCATAACATTTAGAGCATAGGACATATCTGGATATATACATATCATGGTATAATCGATCAAAATATTCATGTGATTTTACTCACCAAGTGTTGATGCACTTGAATCTTGATACAATCCTTTCCATGCAGCAAGAACCTTTCTTGTTGTTTCAATATTGAACCCTTTCAATATCTCATATATGTATGCCTGGCATAACCCTATTAGCGCCTCAATCTATCCATATAGACATTGATGCCAAATATTCCAGTTTTGTCCAAGTCTTCCATCGAAATCCTATTTTAATGAAATTCTTAACTTGTGTCAATAAAAGATACATCATTTCCAATCAACAATATGTACTCTGCATAATGTATTGGAAATTTGTCTTAGTGCTCCCACTTAATTTCTTGCAAATGTAAGCATCTCCATCATCTCCAATGAAATTAAACTCCTTTAACATTTTCATCATGGTGAAGATTTCAACTCCGCTATGCTCACTTCAACTATTGAATTTTGCATGCCCTTTTAGCACCCTTTCAATTAACAAAACCCTTTGGACCATGTCATGTACACGTCCTAGGTAACCATTCTATTAGAAGAACCTTGTTTTGTTTATTCAACTACCATATACCAAATTATATGTAGTGGTTGCTACATTAATCCGTCAAGACTAAATATCGCTATGAAAGATCAAATCTTATCATAGTCAACTCCTTGAACATTGCCATAAACTTCTTTCCGACATGTCGACTATTTCATAGATGTTAAACATCCATGTCTATTTCTTTATAGATCCAAACACGACCGATAGGCTTCACGCCTTTCCGGAGGGTCTTCCAAGTTCCGAAACTTGATTTATGGAGTCAGGGCCCATCACCGCTTCTTTGCATGTAGTCGGTTCATCATTGCCAAAACAATAACGACTTGCTTATCAAATCTCACTATTTGATTCTTACCAACCCACACGGTTCAATAGGAACTCTAATCTCTGAGATCACAACCTTTGTAATCACAGGAGCCATGAGCATTGTGGCCATCACCGGGACACTTTCCGTTGCTGCACCACTTAGCACATATAGCTAAGGTTCAACAACCTTATCAAAGTTCTATTGTCCTCCCACTTAACTTTTCACGAAAAATTCCTTCTCAAGAAAATTTGACGTTCCAAGTGATAAACTCTTTTGTCCTCGGTGTTATGGAGGAATTCCCAACAAATTCTTTGGGATAACCTACAAATATGTGCTTATCCGACTTTGGTTGTAAACATTTACTTATGCATAGCATACCAACATTTAAGAAAAGACAATTCGGGTTTTATCCCAAACCATAATTCATATGGTGTCATTTCAACGGACCACGATGGTGCTCTTTTCAGTGTAAAAGCGGTAGTCTCTAAAGCTTTAATCCTTAAAACATAATGGCAGTTTTATAAATGACACATTTGATCCTACCATGTCAAACATGGTTTGATTTCATCTCTCGAATATGCCATACTCCTGTGGTTTATCAGGAAATACAAATTCATGGAACAATTCCTAAATCTTAGGTGTTTTGCTAAACATGTAACTCAAATATTTTCCTTTATGATCAAATCATAAACTCTTTTATTTTCTTGTTACAATGATTTTTCACTTCATCTTGAAAGTCTTTGAACGATTCTCAAATGTTTCATACTTCTTCCTTATTAAGTAAATATATAGATATATTCACTCAAATTTCTGGAGAAAGCATATGAAGCAAAAAGATCCATCGCATATGGCTACACATAATGGACTATGCACATCAGCATGCACAATTTCCAATAAGCTAGTCATCAGTTCCTCTTTGGCCTATGAACGGAGTTTCAATTATCTCAAGGAAAGTCTCACAAGCGTTAGTTGATCAAAATCAAAGACTCCAAAAATCCATCAACATGGAGTTTCTTCATGTTTTCTTTCCAATATAATTTAAACAATGATGTCACTTCATAAGTGATCTTTCAATCATTTGTCTTGCGACATTTTAGCAATAGTGTTTATGGATGTGATTTCTCCCACTAGACTTGTAAAAGTTCATCCATCCATTATGGAATACGGTAATTATTTGAACAACCATTGTTCTCGTAATACCGAAACAAAATAACAATTATTTAAACAAATCTTGAAGACAAGCTTTGATCTCAACGAGAAAGATAATAACACTTTATTTGTTTCCGATCAACATCATCACTTAATCTCTTGCTAGTTACTTAGGCCATTGTAGTTCATCAATTCCATTGTCATGTATGACACTTCATACCAACCAATTCGGTATCCAATACCGGTATCCACTACCTAAGAACCACATTGTTCAACAAGCAAAGAATATAGCCATAACATGTATATCATTTATATACCTAAGCTGGACATCTCCAACTTTTCTTTTCTGCCAAATATTTTATAGATTCTCTTTCAGCAATTCCTTTTCCTTTTAAAAGAATCTATCAACATCAATAGTGGTGTCATTCACATGACACATAGTACAAAGTGTATATAGTCAAATACTAATACCTTTGGACTTGCACTTTGAAGTGGATCACCATCATCAAATGTTTGGTGTTCTTTCAAAAATCCGTTCTTTAGTAATCTATTAGTGTAGTAAACATTTTACTTACATCTTCTATTCATCCTTATCATGAAAACATTCATGATCAAACTACTATAGCCTATAAGGATGAATCATGAGTATAATATCAGTTCCCAAAACCTTTTTGGTAGATTAGGACGCCTAGCGTCTCCAACCTTCACAAATTTTCATATAATATGAGAACATGTATTTTGATAAATTATACTCTATCATAATGCAACCAAAAACATTGTTTCAGATATCACAATATCTTACACACATGATGGTTTCTGAAACAATTATTTCAGCTCCTAGATAACCTCGATATTAAAACAACTTTTGAATATCAAGAATCATGGAGGCAAACATGATACTTTAGATACTAACATTGGAATTCTTACTCTTGATTTAATACTACTTATTAAACTTCATGGAGTAAATAGAGTTTGCTGAAAGTTTCAATAGCACTTCTAAACTTTAAATTGACATTCAAAACAATACGATGCCAGTTCGTAAAGTAAATATCCAGAATTCTATAATTCTATTATCTCAATTAAAACTAAGCATAAGGTAGTGAACAGATGCCAATGACTACAACAAATTATGCAAATTCGCTTTGATTTAGTTTATGACAAATTGAGTTCGACTAATCCAAATTAGAAATGAACTCCCACTCAAAAACGACATCCCTCATGCCCTTTTGGTGATTACATGAACCAAATCCACTACACCAAGTCCGATCATCACGTGAGTCGGTGTAGCTTCAAAGGCGAGCATCAATATGGGCATCGCATCAACTATATGACTCATGCTTAACCTTTTGGTCCGTGTTCCAAGGCCATGTATGTACATGCTAGGCTCGTCAAGTAAGAACCTTAGTATTCCGCGTGTGTAAATGTCTTACACCCGTTGTATGAAAGCGCGGAGTCGAGTACACCCGATCATCACGTGATGTCTCGAAACATGATCCATAGATCGGTGCATACCGAAGGAAGAACACATTTTATCTTGATATCTAAATGAGGGATCATCTTACAATGCTACCAAAAGCACCAAACTAGCAGTAAGATGCAAACATCTAATGTGTAAAGTGAGATGATATGGTCCATGCATTTGATCTCTATCATTTGCATCATGGTATGATCTCTATCATTCCTTTGTGTGTAAGGCCAAGGTATATGGAACTTACACGTTAAGTGTGTTGTAAGAGTATCTATCATACATCTACTTACAACAATACCATATCAAGACACTAGCCCAGCAACGATCTAAACTAGACGCCTCTAATTTATCAATTGCAAGTTTTACATGGCTTAGGGCTTTCGGAGATAGAACCGGTCTTACCTATGAACATGAACCACAACGAGGATAACCAAGTTATTAGCAACTCGTTGTAAATCAGATATTGACTGTAGTAGGAGAGACAGACACCCGCCAGCCACTTATGCAAAACTAGTTGCATGTCAGTCATGGAACCGGTCTCATGTACGATGACATGTAAGGTTGGTCCGGGCCGCTTCATCCCACTATGCCACCAATATCCAAAATACATAGAAGATGCAATAACATGATCATCATCGCCCACATATAAACATATGTGTACTACCCGTGCAAAGCACCTATGCATAGATCAGGATCTGATACCACTGTTGGGTTCGTAACATAGAAAACAAAAATTTCCTACGATGGGAACTATACGCCGGGATCTATCTACTAGATACAAGCAACAGGTGGATATACATCCACAGAGAACTTACCCTCGAAGACAACAAAGCTTTGTTAACGAGTTGGAACTCATGAATGATGTAGTCGTACACTTGCCGATCTCAAGATCGTGATGAAGTCCAGCAGGTCTGGCTCCAGCACGTCCATCAGATCCAGCTCCAGCATGTCCAGCACCACCAAGTCCAGCACCACAAAGCAGCAGTGCATCCGTGATCGCACACATGTCCGGTACCCCGACAACCTCCGTCCCTCGCTCTAGCAAAGTAGCGGAAGCATCAACTCCTTTCCAGATAAAGCCACCGGGAACATGTATCTCGCTAATCCGAGACCATGGGGGAAAAATACTAGAGGGGGAGAGAGATCCTTCACGAGGAGGTGTGAGGAAGGAGTGAGAGGGGGGCCTTTTATAGGAGGAGGGGAGGGTACCCCTCCCATGGCCGGCGCCCATGGAGGGTGTCCCTTCACCTCCCCATTCATGTGGTGGTAACCCCCTCCACATTAAAATGCCCCTTCACATTCTCTTTTAAAGTCTCCACTTTAAATGCATTAAATTTCTCCAAATTTAATGCTCTCTCATTTAATAAAACTATTTTATTAATTTTATTCAGAATTTTGTTAATTACTTTAATTACCAAACATTCACAAAAAACCCCTACAACGTTTCAATATTACATGCAGAACCAATTTCAGCAATTTCACCCGAAACAGTTTCGGTGTCTATTGAAATAATTCTAGCGCTTTCTTAAATCTTTATCTGAAACATATTTGCTCCAAATGGTGTCGGTTTCCCTTAAGTGGGTCACCCTATGGTTCGGGAATAATGCAGACATGATCGAGACACTTCTCAGATCAATAATCAGAAGCGGGACCTGGAGATCCATACTGACTCCTACACATTCAACGATGACTGATGTGATCGTGAGAACCTTTAACACTAGTAACTAAATCCCTTTGTCTCGCGATATATTACATGTCCAAGATTTGATCATCGGTATCTCCATACCTAGTTTGATCTCGTTACCGACATGTACTCTTTTCTTGTTCTCATGATATAACATTCTAGTGATCACATCACTTGCTTGCAAGCTATCTTAATGTGATATCACCGAGAGGGCCCAGACTATATCTATCCGTCATCGGGATGGACAAATCCCACTCTTGATCCATGAGCCTCAACATAACACCTTCCTAGCACTGAACCCACCTTTATAGTCACCCTATTACGGTGTGATGTTTGATGTTATCAAGATACTCTTCCGGTGTTAGCAATTAACATGATCTCATGGTCTAAGGACTAAGATTACTTCGTATGATGTTATAGCAATATAAACATAATGACTTTGATCGTAATACTATACTTCAGATGAATGTTCATCACATCATTCCACCAATGTTGTGACCTCGTTATTAACAACATCCAATGTCCATGATCAGGAAACCTTGATCATCTTGTTAACCAACGAGCTAGTTTATATGAGAGGAATTATTAGGAACTTTGTATTTTGTTTATTAAACACACATGTATTAACGTTTCCAATTAATACAATTATAGCATGCAAAATAAACATTTATCATAAACATGGAATAAGATAATAACCACTTTATTATTGCCTCTCGGGCATAAGATAATAACATTCAGCTTCACCACGTGTCAAGGGAGATGTGCGCCACGTGTCCAGTAGGGTTTCTGCTGGTCGTTGGATGGCATCCGTGAAGAAGTTAAGTAGCAGTGCAGCTACGGTAAATTTCCCCATCTCTTCTTGCTTCTGCCTCCTTCGCCATTGCTGCGCTCTCTGCTTCCTTGCGTGCTTCCATTTCGCGGCACTGGACCATCTCCGTGTCTTCCCGAGTTACTTTCTCTGTTCTCACCACCATCGAAATATGGGTAAGAAGAAAGGAGGCACCGCCACTGGATCTACGGCCACTATTGCCGCCACCAAGAAGAAGGGCGGTACCACCACCGTGGGCACCAGCGCCGCCAGCGCTGGGAAGAAGATGAGTGCGGGCACCCGTGTCACCAACACCGCCTGGCGAGTGTCCATCATCAAGCCTTCCGATCTGCATCTTAATCGCCAAGATGGAGTTCTTCCCTCCGCGGAAGACGACTCGCGAGTGCCCGGTGACGAGGTAATCCCTTGTCCTCCTTCGGGTTTCCGGGTGATCTTCCTTGCGTTCATCATCCGAGGTCTCTCTCTCCCCCTGCATCCTTTCTTTAGGGGTCTTCTTTATTTCTACGGGCTCCAGCTGCACCAGTTGTCCCCAAATTCCATTCTCCACATCACGTGCTTCATCACACTTTGCGAGTGCTGGCTCGGAATCGAGCCACACTTTGGCCTATTCAAGAGTCTTTTTAAGCTGAAACGTTAGTCGGCATCCGGTTCGGTAGTCTATGACGTAGGAGGCTGCGGGATCCACGTCGACTCCTATATCACCTACTTTGACATCAAGCTCACCATGTCCATCCAAGGGTGGAGAGCCAAGTGGTTCTACATCTACGACCAGAAGGCCAACGGAGAGCACTACGGACTCGCGCCCTTCGATCCCGCGGCGCTTTGCAAGAGGAGGCGCTCCTGGAAGAATGTCGTGATGCCTGGCGAGTCTAAGGAAACGGAGGTGCGGTATAAGCGTCTGCGACCTTGAAAACCGCATAGGCAAATAAGAGGGGGGCGCCGCTCTCATTCGCTCGTGGTTGCGCCACCGCGTCTAGCCCTTGCAGGCTAGAGTCCACCCAATGTACTGCTGGGTTGGTGCGAGCGATTTCACTCGCGTATCTGCCAATGGCATTTCTGCAGGTGCGGTAGACATGAGGTTGCGATTGGTGACCAAATATACCGCCAAGGAGGATCTCCCGGGCAAACCAGTTGTGCCTCCATTCAACGCCTCTAACCCTCCTCCTGAGGTTGAACTGTACTACGAAGTAGTTTTTATTTTTCGATTGCCACCAAGTACTTGATATATAGTGATGTGTCTTCTGAATGCAGGATTGGAAGGTGTCTTCCAATTTGCCCCTCTCCCTAAAGGGGTTATCCCTCACGAGGTGGAGGAACAGGACGAGTCGGAGTTGACCGTCCCAATTGAAGAGGAAGAGGGAGCCCCCGAGTCCAGTGGCCATGATACTCACAAGCGTTCTAGCAGTGAGGACTCGGATGCTTCTTCACTAACGACGCTGGAAAGTCCTTCTGTTGTTGCAGAGGAGCCAATCCCCGCCGTTCTTGTGCGCACCATGGATCCTCCTGCTCGGAAGAAGATGCGACTACCGAAGGAGTCATCAGAGTCGGAGGAGCAATCCTTCGACCTTGATAAATTTAACTGGTGAGTTTCGCATTCACAACCTTATCTTGGTTTCTTTTTGGAGTTGCTTTTCCTGAAGTTTTTGCTGGATGTGTTTTTGTAGTCAAGCAGCGTCGTCGTCTTTTGACGACGTCAAATTCGTGAAAGAGTCCGGAGTCGCAGACTCCAAGGCCAAGGATGTGGCCGAGCGGTCTCCTTCTCCTCTAGTGGTGGCCCACTCCGGGCACAATTCTTCGAGTTCCCTGCATGTTGGGGAACACCAGATGGTTGCCCGTACGACTCCGCGAAAGTCATCTTCGGAGTCCCTGGAGGATCACGTAAGCGTCCTTTGTGTTGTTTTGGCAGTTGAATTTATACTTTGTGCTGCTGCTAAATCTTTGTTTTTCTCTTGATGCAGCTTATTGTGAAGGAAGATGCTCGCCTAGCGGAGCAAGTCCTTGTCATGGGTCGACAGCATGCTATGCTGGACAATCGCCATCGTGTCGTCGAAGGTTAGTTGTGGCTTCGTCTTTGTTTTTGTGAAATTTATAATTTCGATTGACGATATCTCCTATGTTTTGTAGTTGAACACAATGAACTTCTTCGTCGTGCTGTCACCCTCAAGAAGGCGCTTGCCGCGGCAGCAAAGAATCGCGATGAAGCACTCGCAGCCCTGGAGGAGTCGTGAAAGCGTGAAGATGATTTGCGTGCCTCCACTTCTGAGAGGGAAAAGTTGTTCGAAGAACAACTCTTTTCGATTGCCCAGTCCCTTTCAGGTATTTTTTTCAGATGGATTTGCGTTGCTCCTTGTTTGATGTCGTATTTGCTGTGCTAACACCTTATGTATGCAGATGCCGGTGGCCTGAGCTTCGACGCCCAGTCCCTTCACCGCGAAGATGCGTTGGTTGGTGTCGTTGCTGCAGTCGAAGACCGCAGCGCTTCCCTTTAGGGGACGTTGACGAAGGCCAAGGGTGTGCTCAGTCGCATCTGTGAGGATCTAACTCCCAAGGCTGAGCTGATTGACAACCTTGAGGACCTGGTGGAATCCCTTGCTGGAGGTATTCCCATGGACTTCAAGAATTCGTAGTGATCCGTTGGTGCTACCATGGCACTCGCGATGGCGCAGGCCCATGGCGTGGAGTTGGATCCCTCCATGATCTCCAAGGCAATGCCCATCGGCGCAGATGGCCAACAGGTAGTGTTTGCTCCCTTCGCTACTAGATGTGGTAAATATGGGTCGCTGTTCATCGACACAGTCGCAAAATATTCTACGGAGCTGCAAAGGGCGAAGAAGGCGGCGAAGGCTATGGCATCAGGAGCTACCACCGGAAAGTCTGTGGCGTCAGAGGCTGCGACGGATTCAATGAGGCCCCCGAAGTCAAAGTCGAAGTCGAAGAAGCAAAGTGCTCCTTAGTTGCATGTCTGTAATAGTCGTAGTTGCCTTCTGTCAAAACTTGTGCTTTTGTGGGATTGTCCATGTTGATACTTTGCCGTGCTTGAATACATTCATGCTTTTATCAATGTATCATTGGCCCCTTATTTGCTTCTTGCTTGATTGTGATAGGGTATGTCGAGTGGTCCTTCGAGTGAACCTCGCGACTCTCCTCCCACCGATGAAACCATGGCACAGCCGCGTTCGAAGGTGGAGGAATTGTCGTTGCTTTCGCGATTGCGTGACCGCATTAAGCAGTTGGAGCGTGAGTTTCCCATCATCCGTGGTAGCGCGAATGTGTGGAAGTCGAAGGCGGAGAAGGCCACTGCTCGCGAGAAGTATCTCTTGGAGGAAGTGGCTCAATTAAATGAGCAGTTTAAATGTTAGCTTTCTGCCTTCTTATCTTTTCCTTTAGTCAATCGCGGTGATTCCTTGTCTTCACACTTTGATGCTTGCTTAGTGTAGTTGTTAGTTCTTGTCATCCGCAGGATGAGAAAGACCAGGTGGTTGTTCGGATGAACAAGCTGACCCAGGAGCAGCTGTAGGCGAGTGGGTACTTTTGGGTGGACCACGATCGTGTTGTTGCCTTGGCGACCCTGCAGGATCGTTCTTCTCGAGTGATCCAATGCCTGAAGAAGGCACAGTCGTGCCTTAAGCACATTTATGAAGCAATGTTTCCTCTTGACGTGGTGCCTTCAAGCTTGATGGCTCTTCTGGCGAAGTTCCAGGATATGAGGGCGGTCCACGAGTGCGTGCGACAGCAGTTTGTATCTAGTGTTAAATTTGTGTTGTCGCTTGTGCGATTGCATAGGCCGGATGTAGATGTTGCGTTTGTTGCCACTAGGTCGCTGCCTCTGCCAGAAGGTATGACCTGGGACATGGTTCCGCACTATCAAGCGGTTGATCAGCCAGCGGAGGACATTGTTGATTTCTTCGAGGAGCAAACCAATGTTCTTCTTTTGCAGCAATAGCATTACTTGTATCCTGCACATAATTGTATAAGTGTTATAAAGTTCGTATGATTGTATTGGGTATATTGAGCACCTGTCGATATGTGAAGAGCTTGTTAGCTTATATATTTTTCAAGTGTATTGTACTCTACGGTTCCTTTTCGTTAGCCTAACATGTGTTTATCTCAGCACCTTGCCAACCTGTCAGGTGCGCTACAGCTGGGTTGGTGTTTACCAAGGGTTCGATTAGTGCGTCGGCTACTCAGGATACCACAATTAGTTCGTAGAACAGGAGTGTAAAGGGTGGCGCGGCCCCTGAGTGATGAAATTGCAAGAAAGTAGAAAAATACACAGAGTTTTGGGGCACTTAGCTTTATTTATTTGCATAATAGTACGAGGTACAGTGTGTGGCTAAGTAGCCTGGCTGAATAGCCTTATTTGTAATGTAAAAATGACTAAGGGTAGAAACGACGCAGCTGCGCGACCTTCCAGGGGTTGGAGTATGCGACTCCAGTCTCGAAATCTTTAAGGCAATAGGCGCCACCTGTGATTACTTCTGTAATCACATAAGGTCCTTCCCAAGGGGACTCGAGCTTGAGATGCCCTTGTTGCTTCAATCGCAGAACCAGGTCTCCTTCGACGAAGGATCTGGGGCGTAGCCTTCTGGTATGGTAGTTGCGGAGGTTCTGCTGGTAGATTGTTGATCTTTCCGCTGCGATCTCGCGCGCCTCGTCAAGGAGGTCGACGGAGACTTCGGGTGCGAGGTTTGACTCCTTCTCGCTGTATGCGACCACCTGTGGGGCTTTGAAGCGCACTTCTGCGGGTAGCACTGCTTCAGCACCGTGCACCATCAAGAACGGAGTATAGCCCGTGGCGCTTTTTGGAGTTGTATGCAAGCTCCAAAGTACGAATTGCAGTTCGTCTGGCTAGCATCCCGCGGCTTGTTCGAGTGGCCGAATGAGTCGCTTCTTGATTCCGCCTCATACGAGGCCGTTGGTCTTTTCAACTTGACCGTTGGTCTGCGGGTGATCCAACGAGGCGTAGCTTACGTTGATCCCCAGGTTTTCGCAGAACCCCTGGAACTCTTTGGAGGTGAAGTTTGTCCCATTGTCCATGATGATGCTATGTGGCACCCCAAATCTGTAGACAATGTACTCGAAGAACTTGACAGCGCTGGCTCATGATTGATTCGTCACTAGCATGGCCTCAATCCACTTGGTGAATTTGTCGACTGCAACCAAGAGGTAGACATGACCTCCTCGCGAGGATCTTGGGATCTTGCTGACCATGTCGATTCCCCATTGTGCGAAGGGCCAGGCCAATGGTATTGTCCTGAGTTCCACGCTAGGTGCGTGAGGTTTGTCCACGAATCGCTGGCAAGCGTTGCAGCGCTAGACGATGTCCTTGGCGTTGCGCATGGCCGTGGGCCAGTAGAACCCAGCTTGCAGTGCTTTGGAAACAAGGGCACGACTGCCAGCATGATGCCCGCAGGTGCCTTCGTGGATGTCGAGGAGGACGGCCCTTCCGTCCCCGTTGGAGACACACCAATGGAGTACCGCCGTGATGATGCGCTTGTACAGTTCCCCATTGATGAGGGTGAATGCCTTGGATCATCACGCGATGTGTCGCGCGTCGGTCGGATCATCTGGCAACCTCTTGCTGAGTAGATATGTGATGTAGGGTTGTGTCCAAGATGGCTCGATCATCATGATGCCCATTGGTCCTTCGAGTCATGTATCAAGCTCCAGGTCGTCGAGTGCGATGGGCTCGTTGGGTGGCGTAGCCCCCGAGTCCGTTGACGTGCTTGTTTTCTTCTTTGGAGCCTTGGGCTTGATGGAGCGCTCGCAGATGCGCTCGAGAAATACCCCAGATGGTATGGGGGAGCAGGTGGAGCCAATATTGGCGAGTAAGTCTGCCTCTTCATTGCTTTCGGGTCCCACATGTCGCAGCTCGCAGCCATCGAAGTCTCCTTCTAGTGTATCGTAGAGGTCGCGATAGGCAATCATATTGTCGCTTAGTGCGTCGCACTCGTGCATCGTTTGATTGACCACCAGTTTGGAGTCATCGTAGATGATGAGCCGTTTGGCGCCGCAGGCTTCCGCCATCCGCAACCCATGGATGAGGTCTTCGTACTCAGCTTCGTTATTGGAGATGGTGAACTGCATTCGCAGAATGTATTTCATCTTGTCTCCCTGGGGTGATGTCAGTATGACACCTATGCCAGCTCCATCCTTTTGCTTGGACCTGTCGAAGTGCATTGTCCAGAGGTAGGACATATCTGGCTTGTTAGGGAGCTGGTTCTCCATCCAGTGCACGAGAAAATCCGGGAGCACTGGCGACTTGATCGCGTCGCGCTTTTCGTATGTGACGTCTCGTGGAGACAATTCGATTCTCCAGAGTGTGACTCGTCCAGTGGCATCGGGATTATTGAGTATATGCCCGAGCGGGGCGTCGTTTACCACCACGATTGGGTGCTCCAAAAAGAAGTGGCGCAGTCGCCTGGCTGTTAGGAAGACACCGTAGGCCAGCTTCTGGTAATGCGGGTACCGCTGCTTTGTTGGCGTGAGCACATCGCTGAGGTAGTATACTGGGCGTTGTACACCGTGGACTTTATTTTCTTCGGCTCGCTCCACCACGAGCATAGTGTTGACCACCTGGTTGGCGGCGGAGATGTAGAGCAGCAGTGGCTCCTTTTCGCAAGGCGTCACCAGTACTAGCGAAGTGGATAGGAGACGCTTGAGGTCTTCGAATGCTTCTTGTGCTTTGTCTGTCCACTCGAACTTGTCAGCCTTGCAGAGGAGTTGGTAGAAGGGCAGTGCCTTTTCGCCCATTCGACTGATGAATCGACTGAGCGTCATGATTCGTCAATCTAGCAGCTAGATGCCTTTTATGTTCTTCGGCTTCTCCATGGCCAATATGGCCTTTATTTTCTTCGGGTTTGCTTTGATCCCTCTCGCGGATATGAGATACCCGAGTAACTGCCCAGATGGCATGCCGAAGGCGCATTTGTCCGGATTGAGCTTGATCCGGCAGTGGTCGAGGTTAGCGAAGGTCTCACGGAGATCGTCGATTAATGAAGCTTCCTCCTTGGTTTTGATGACGATGTCATCAACATAGACTTGGATATTGCGACTGATACATTGCAAATGTATCTATAATTTTTGATGTTCCATGCTTGGTTTTATCCACTTTCTTGTGTTTTGTTCCAACTTTGGAGTACTTTTCATATGATTTCTTGGACTAACCTATTAACAAGAGCCATAGTGCCAGCTGCCTGTTTTCTGCTGTTTTTGGTTCCAGGAAAGTTAAAAAATGTATATTCTCGGAATTGGACGGGACAAAAGCCAAAGTGCCTATTTTTCCGGAAGTCATCAAATGCCAGCATACGAGACGGAGAGGGGCCAGAGGCCGGCCACACTACCTGGCCGCGTGGCCAAGCTTGGCCCGCGCCAGGGGGTGGTGTGGTGGCCCCTGGCACCCCCTCGGCCTCCCCTTCCGACTATAAGATGCCCTCGGGACGAAAACCCTAAGGGCCCGATCAAAAATCCATGAAAGAGTATGTATCCACTGTTATCGCCATCCCTAGATCGGGAGGGATCTGAAGCTCTTCCTGGCACCCTGCCGTAGAGGGGAATTCACCCTAGAGGCCTTCTTCATCACCATGCAAGCCTCCGGTGTGATGCGTGAGTAGTTCATCCTTGGACTACGGATCCATGTAGCAGCTAGATGGTTGGTTCTCCTCCTTTGTGCTTTCATGTCTAGATCTTGTGAGCTCTGTTCATGATCAAGATCATCTATTTGTAATTTTGCATGTTGTGTTTGCGGGGATCCGATGGATATTGAGATGCTATTTCAGATTGATTATTGATTCTATCATGTCTTTGTTATTTGTGATCTTGCATGCTTTCCGTTGTTAGTAGCTATCTTGGCCAAGTAGATGCTAGCAACTCCAAGAGTTAGTATTTATGCTCGATAGTGGGTTCATGCCTCTGGTAATCTGGGAAGTGACAGAAATCTCTAAGGTACTAGATGTGTTGTTGCTACTAGGGAGAAAACAACAATCCTTTGTTCATAGAACAATCGTATTGTTTACTTTACACACAGTTTGTAAAGCAATAATTTGTTGCTTGCAACTTAATACTGGAGGGGGTTCCGATGATATCCTGAAGGTGGATTATTAGTCATAGATGCAGTTGGATAACGGTCTATGTATAATGTTGTAATGCCCAATCAAGTCTCAAAGGAGTCAAGATGATTATTAAATGCATGTATTGCTTTCTCGATGTTTGTCAATTGCCCCGTTGTAATTTGTTCATCCAGCATGTTATCTATCTTAAGGAGAGCCACCTCTAGTGAACTATGGATCTCGGTCCTTTTCTTTACATACAATCTACAATATTTTACTGCTTTGTGTTTACTTTCTGCAGACTTTTACTTCTTTCCATTCGATATGTTTAATCCTTTGTTTTCCGCAAAACACAGTGAGATTGACAACCTTATCGCAAGTTGCGGACAAAGTTCTGTGGTTGTGTTGTGCAGGTCTCCAAGTTGCTACTAGCACCGGTAGTGCGCCCTGCCGAGGCTCAGCTAGCAACACCTTTGGGGTGTTTCCTTGCTCCTTCTAGTTCGATTAAACCTTGGTTTCATAACTGAGGGAAACTTGCTGCTGTGCTCATCATACCTGCCTCTTGGTGTTCCCAACGAGCTCTACATCAACACCGCACCAGCATTTTCCTGGCGCCATTATAGAGCCATCAAGCATTTTTCTGGCGTCGTTGCCAGGGAGACAAGGACATCTTCACAAAGGGACTCCCTCATAACCAATCTCTTTACTTTGTTATTTTTGTTTTTCTTAGTTTCTTTTTGCTTTGTTTGCTTGTTTTGTTATCAAAACACACAAAAATTAGTTTTACTAGTTTGCTTTCTTTATCAAAAACACACAAAAATTAAGTCTCCTTTAGTTGTCACCCCTTCCTTAGCTCACCATGTTGATCCCTACATTCACCCTAAAAGACCTTTCAATTGGTAGTGGTTCTATAATTGGGAACGATAATATTGAAGAATTCTTTAATCATGTTAGTAAGCATGAAGATACTGAGGATAGATCCCTTGCAGAACTTGCTCCAAACTGATGAGGACATCCCTACAATTACACCTACCCCAATGACTACTAAAGATGCTACAACTGTTGCAAGAAAGGATCAGTCCAATGAGATTAGAATTGGACCTATTACAAGAGCTCGTGCTAAGCTACTAGAACAACAGGTGAATTTACTCCTAAACGAATATGGTACTTTGATTGATGAGAACTTTATACTTCCTAAGTCTATGCATTTATGTATGATCAGGTTCGTTGGAGAAACAAGCATGGCGCGAGGAGGAGAAGGGCTACAAGAGAAGCCCAACATGATGATCGCCCAAGGATGCGCGAGGGAGGACCGGGAGGAAGGCGCAAGAGAAGATCATCAAGACGGAGGCAAAAAGATCTGCCATGACCGGAGTGTCCGGCCAGATCCACCCGGACTGTCCGGCCTGGTCGAGAGGCAAACTGGCGTGGACATTCAGTATGTCAGTTCGGACACTACACGGACTCCAGCCGGAAACTTCAAAGTTTCTGGCCAGACCGGACTTTCCGGCACACTTCACCCGGAGTGTCCGGCCTGACCGGACTGTCCGGTCGATTTCGGCCAGAGTGTCCGCCCGCCGACCGAATCTGGTCCGAGTCAGTTTGCATCAGTTGGGGTCGTTTGCGTTTAGTTTCAGCTTCTGGCCGCCCCAGCCGCCCTTATAAGCTATGGGACGACCCCTAGTTAGGTTTTAGACCACGTTAAAATATTTTGGAGTTGTTTCTTTCATAGAACCTCTAGAATTACCCTGTGTTCGAATCTACCAACTATAATTGAGTGTGATCTATTGTTCCATTGGGAATTAGTAGATTGCATACTACCGTTCGTGGTCACGGCTGCGTGCGCAAGAGTGTGGTGTTGTGAATATCCTACAAGGTTCGAGAGTTGTTGCATTGGCATCAGGGATCGAGCGGGAGAGTTCATAGCTATAGGCTAGTTATCTATCATCCACCATCATCACCGCCATCCGCTTACTGAGAAGATCGGGCCACCCCATATCATCTTGGTATCAGATTTCCAGTGTTGCCTCGGTAAGCATCCACAAATCCATCCATAGATTAGAGAGTGTTTTTCGTCCTATACAGAAAAAGCCTTACAAAAAGATTTGCCATAGACTAGATTGCATCGTTTTCGAGTTTTAGTTGCTGATTGTATCTTCTCGTAGATCCGATCTGCAGGTTTTCCTCGTAGGAGTCTAGTCTAGGTTTAGGGTTTGATCTTGTTTTCCGTTGTTCCCACCGTTACCGTTTCCGCAAGTCTTTATCATTTTCTGAGTCTACATAGCGTACTTTTGTTTGCTTACCATAGACACAGCCTATCTACAACATCTGTGCCTAGGAACGTACCCACGAGACTAGTTGCTTTGCTCCGACAGGCTGCTCATTAGGTTTTTGAAGTGCAGAAATTTTCGACAGACGAAACCGGACTATCCGGTCGAATCACACCGGACTATCCGGCTCAACCGGAGTCTCCGACGCATATCAACTGGACTATCCGGCCCAATTCTGTTATACATTGCTGTACTCGTTTGCATTGAGTAATATAGTTGAAAAAAAAGAGAATCAGTATTAAAAAAAGAGATATCGAAGTGTGCAATTTTTGGAGGCCTTGTTGTGTATAGCACTAGTAGATTGAGCAATCTTGTGCCTGTTCTATATGAGCTATTACTAGCGTCTCCCTTGTGCATTGCAATATTCCTTTTCATAAGTTGCTTTGCCACGTTTATCTCCACTGTGTGTGTTTCTTGGGTATTTGTACGATCAGCACTAGGACTTGTTTGCGGTGTAGATAGGATACAATACCTATAGCTCCACCTTAAATAACCTGTGTGCCCTGCGATCGTTCTCTATACCTTTGATATTCACTTCATCACATCAAGTGCATCAGTCTTTGATTTCGTTTGGTAGAGCATCTCTATTCACTTTGGAACGGTAAGATCTCCTTTCTTATTAGTTGTGAGTGAGTTGTGAGAGTTTCCACCATACAAATTTTGATTTTTGCACTAACCTACTAATCATGTCTACTAGTGATGATGATGTTGTGTTGCAGAAAAAGAAGGATGAGGAGCTCGTCAATTGGCGTGAATATGAGGCTTTGAAATCCCACTTGACACGTGTGTTTACTAACACGACAGATGCCATTGACAAGAATCTCCAAGATATGAATATGAGATTGGATCAGCATGTTGGGATGGTTGGTACTATCCAAACGCAAGTGGCTACGCTCAATGTCAATGTCACCGCTTTGCAGCAGTCCATTGAGGGTTTGACAGCCGCCTTACATAGAAGGGAAGATCCTCAACATGATGATGCCTTTGATGATTTCGATGAGGGTAGCGCTATTGATGTTGCTCCACATGTTGGCAGGGGACGTGCTATTTCCCCTGTCCATGCACCTGCTCATGGTCGTGGGTTTGCCCATCTTGGGCGTGGTCCACGTGTGCCCAACCAAGCTGCTGATGACGGTTTGGGCAAGCCAAAATTTTCAATTCCTAAGTTTGATGGTTCCATTGATCCTGAAGACTACCTTACATGGGAGTTGAAGATTGAGAAACTCTGGCGCTTATTTGACTATCCAGAAGATAAGAAGGTCAAACTTGCAGCATCGGAATTTGATGGTTATGCTTTACGTTGGTGGGATGCACTTGTGCAACATAGAAGGGAGGACAATGAACTTCATGTGATGGATTGGCGCGAGATGAAGCAAATCATGAAAGCTCGTTTCATACCAACCAACTACTTGCGATCAGTTTTCGATAAATTGACGCAACTAAAGCAAGGCACCATGATAGTTGATGAGTACTACATGGAGATGGAGATGCTTATGCAGCGTGCTAGAATTCATGAGTCCATTGAGATGACCATGCAGCGATTCCTAAAGAATTTGAAGTTACCAATCAAGAGCATTGTTCGTCATCACAAGTATGAGACCATAAATGAGTTGTTGCATCATGCTAGAGAGGCCGAATCCCAGTTGGCAGAAGAGGCGAAGTCACGTGCTCGTTTTCCATCCTCCAGCAGATTTTCGGCCAGACCTACTCCTAATACAGCTGCATCACTAGCTGCTGTTCCGTTTACATCATCGGTCAAACCAGCAAGTACACCTTCGTTTGGTTCTAATGCTCGGAAACCCGCTGCTCCTGCTGCTAGCTCAGGTTCCAACATGTCTACTACACGTACTCATGATGTGGTGTGCCATACTTGTGGAGGAAGAGGTCACTACAAGAAAGACTGTCCAAACAGCAAGGTTATGTTTGTTAATGAACAAGGTGAAGTAGAAAGTGGAGATGAAGCTTCTGATGATGATATTGATGACGGCGAGGTTGGTGCTGATGCATATGCTGAGCGTGCACCCACTATTGTCGTATCTTCACGTGTACTTAGTGTGCAACCGGTTGAGGAATCCCAGCGTTGCAACTTATTCCAAACAAAAGATCTAGTTGGACCAAACAAAGCTTGCAAGGTAATTATTGATGGAGGTAGCTACAGAAATCTTGCAAGTAAGGAACTATGTGCCAAACTGAATTTGACATACTTACCTCATCCCAAGCCATACTACATACAATGGTTGAGCAACAATGGTGAGATGAAGGTAAATCATATGGTACGTGTGAATTTTCAAATAGGGCCATACAAAGATTCTATTGATTTTGATGTGGTTCCTATGACTGTGTGTCACCTACTGTTGGGTCGGCCTTGGCTCTATGATCGCCATGTGCAACACAATGGCCGAGCCAATACATATCACTTGGAATTCAAAGGAAAGAAGATTACTATGCAGCCAATGACACCACAAGAAATTGTGAATGATTCTCGCCAGAAGATAGAGGTGAACTTGAAGGAAGATACTACCACTCGGTGAGATTGCGTGACAGCTGTTCCTGATGTAATTGATCCTAAATTGAGTGATATAACGAAAAGTGAGAGAGTGCCTGGTTTATTGATATTAGCCACTAAGGAAGATATGAGAGAGTTTCGTGAGGATCCTACAGCCATGCCACTTGTGCTCATGTATAGGGGCGAGGTATTGGTTTCTAACGACATGACCCCTATTTCTCTTGGTGTCTCTTCTGTTTTGCAGGACTTTGGGGATGTGTTTCCAGAAGACGTACCCGCAGGTTTGCCTCCATTGCGTGGTATAGAACATCAAGTGGACCTGATTCCTGGCGCCACACCTCCCAACCGTGCACCTTACAGGACTAATCCCGAAGAAACTAAGGAAATTCAGAAGCAAGTACAAGCGTTGTTGGATAAAGGGTATATCCGTGTCTCTCTTAGTCCTTGTGTTGTTCCTGTTATTTTAGTTCCTAAGAAAGATGGTACTTGGCGTATGTGTGTTGATTGTAGAGCAATTAATAACATCACTATTCGATATCGTCATCCTATTCCATGCTTAGAGGATATGCTAGAAGAATTGAGTGGTGCTACTGTTTTCTCTAAAATTGACTTGCGTAGTGGTTATCATCAAATTAGGATGAAAGAAGGGGATGAATGGAAAACTGCTTTCAAAACTAAATTCGGTTTGTATGAGTGGTTAGTCATGCCATTTGGTCTTACTAATGCACCTAGTACTTTCATGCATTTGATGAATCATGTTTTGAGAGAGTTTATTGGTCGTTTTGTGGTTGTTTACTTTGATGATATACTTATATACAGCCACACCGAATCTGAACATTGCACTCATATTAGACAAGTTTTGCAAGTGTTACGTGATAATAAACTGTATGCTAATCTTGAGAAGTGTACATTTGCAAAAGATAAGGTCATATTCCTAGGCTTTGTTGTTTCTAAGCATGGAGTAGATGTAGATCAATCTAAAATTGAATCAATTCAGAATTGGCTTACTCCAATGAATGTTAGTCAAGTGCGTAGTTTCCACGGTCTCGCTGGTTTATATAGGCGCTTTGTGAAAGATTTTAGCACCATTGCTGCACCTTTAAATGATTTGACAAAGAAAGGTGTTCCTTTTGTTTGGGGCGCGGCCCAAGACAATGCTTTTGATACGTTAAAACGTTTGCTTACTTCTGCACCATTACTTTCATTACCTGATTTTTCAAAGCAATTTGAAGTTGAATGTGATGCTAGTGGTATAGGCATAGGTGGCGTTTTGATGCAAGAGGGTCGGCCTATAGCTTATTTTTCTGAGAAATTGACTGGTGCTCGTTTGAATTATTCTATCTATGATAAAGAATTGTATGCACTTGTTAGAGTACTTGAGGTTTGGCAACATTATTTGTGGCCAAAGGAATTCATCATACATTCTGATCATGAAGCATTGAAATACTTGAAAGCTCAATCAAACTTGCATAGAAGATTAGCTAAATGGGTTGAGTTCATTGAGTCTTTTCCTTACATCATTAACTATAAGAAAGGAAGAGAGAACGTTATTGCTGATGCTCTATCTAGGAAGAACATGCTATTAACCAATCTTGATGTTAAAATTCCTAGATTAGAATCTATTTGTGCACTTTATGCAACTGACCATGATTTTGCTGAACCATATCGTTTGTGTGCTCTTAGAAACGCATGGGATAAGTATCATATACATGATGGATATTTGTTTCAAGCTAACAAACTATGTATTCCAGAATCATCGTTGCGTTTGTTCTTAGTGCAGGAATCACATGTTGGTGGTTTGATGGGTCACTTTAGGCGTGAGAAGACGTTGCTCATGCTTGCTGATCATTTTTATTGACCCAAGATGAGGCGTGATGTGTACAGATTTGTGAGCCGATGTATTACATGCCACAAGTCGAAATCTAAGCTGAAGCCTCACGGTTTGTATACACCTCTCTCTGCACCTACTACTCCATGGGAAGACATTAGTATGGATTTTTTTGCTAGTTCTACCTAAAACACACAGAGGTCATGATTCTATATTTGTGGTAGTGGATAGGTTCTCTAAGATGGCTCATTTTATTGCCTGCCACAAAAGCGACAATGCGTCGCATGTTGCTAACCTGTTTTTCAGGGACATCGTGAGATTACATGGAGTACCAAAGACGATTGTTTCTAACCGTGACATGAAGTTCATGAGCTACTTTTGGAAGACCTTATGGGGGAACCTAGGAACGAAGCTGCTGTTTAGTACTACATGTCATCCCCAAACAGATGGTCAAACGGAGGTGGTGAACCGAACATTGTCACAGCTGCTAAGGACCATGATTAAAAAGAATCTGCGGGAGTGGGAAGAGTGTTTGCCACATGTTGAGTTTGCTTACAACAGGGTTGTGCATTCAACTACTCAGCTTTGTCCTTTTGAGGTGGTGTATGGTTTCAAGCCATTGACGCCACTTGATATGTTGCCTCTGCCATTACATGAGAGAATTGATATGGAGGCATCAAAACGTGCTGATTATGTGAAGAAAATACATGAGAAGACTCGAGAGCCTATTGAGAAGAAAGGCAAGCACATTGCTGCTGTAAGGAATCAAGCAAGGAAAGAAGTGCTGTTCGAGCCTGGAGATATGGTTTGGGTGCATCTATGCAAGGATAGGTTTCCACTACTTCGAAAGTCCAAATTGAAGCCACGTGGTGCTGGTCCTTACAAAGTGTTAGCCAAGATTAATGATAACGCCTACTCGGTTGATATACCTATTGAGGAGTTTGGTGGAGTTAGCAACAGCTTCAACGTTGCTGATTTGTCACCATATGCTGGATAAGACCTTGGAGCGTCGAGGACGACGCCTTTTCAAGGGGGAGATGATGAGGACATGCCTACAATTACACCTACCCCAATGACTACTGAAGATGCTACAACTGTTGCAAGAAAGGATCAGTCCAATGAGATTAGAATTGGACCTATCAAAAGAGCTCGTGCTAAGCTACTAGAACAACAGGTGAATTTACTCCTAAACGAATCTGGTACTTTGATTGATGAGAACTTTATACTGCCTAAGTCTATGCATTTATGTATGATCAGGTTCGTTGGAGAAACAAGCATGGCGCGAGGAGGAGAAGGGCTACAAGAGAAGCCCAACATGATGATCGCCCAAGGATGCGCGAGGGAGGAGCGGGAGGAAGGCGCAAGAGAAGATCATCAACACGGAGGCAAAAAGATCTGCCACGATCGGAGTGTCCGGCCAGATCCACCCGGACTGTCCGGCCTGGTCGAGAGGCAAACTGGCGTGGACATTCAGTATGTCAGTTCGGACACTACACGGACTCCACCCGGAAACTTCAAAGTTTCCGGCCAGACCGGACTGTCCGGCACACTTCACCCGGAGTGTCCGGCCTGACCGGACTGTCCGGCCGATTTCGACCGGAGTGTCCGCCCGCCGACCGAATCTGGTCCGAGTCGGTTTGTATCAGTTGGGGTCGTTTGCGTTTAGTTTCGGCTTCTGGCCGCCCCAGCGGCCCTTATAAGCTATGGGACGACCCCTAGTTAGGTTTTAGACCATGCTAAAATATTTTGGAGTTGTTTCTTTCATAGAACCTCTAGAATTACCCTGTGTTCGAATCTACCAACTATAATTGAGTGTGATCTGTTGTTCCATTGGGAATTAGTAGATTGCATACTACCGTTCGGCTGCGTGCGCAAGAGCGTGGTGTTGTGAATATCCTACAAGGTTCGAGAGCTGTTGCATTGGCATCAGGATCGAGCGGGAGAGTTCATAGCTACAGGCTAGTTATCTATCATCCACCATCATCACCGCCATCCGCTTACTGAGAAGATCGGGCCACCCCATATCACAAACTATGAGATTGTTGCAGCTTCTTTAATTCACATGTTAGAAGCTAGGTTTGTTAACCTCAACCCCTTAATGCAAGTAATGTTTCTTAAGCTTAAAGAAATAGAGGACCCTGAAGATAGGGATTTTATTCTAGAAACTTTGTTTAAGCAGTTCTATGATGTTGCCAAGGAAGCTAGGAAAGTCTTTGAACGTTTCAATATGCTAGGCTCATGTGTGGATGTTGTTGGTACACGAGAAAAGATGAACAAAACCAAACCTAATGGGGAGGAACCTAAGATACCAATACCCTTTAAACTAGTAGCAATACATGATGCCATAGAAAACAATCTTGATTGGATGGTTCCTGCAAACCCTTTTGATGAGAATAGTGAACCTAAGAGCATTGAGAGAGGATCCTCTATATATAGTTTTATCACTAGATAAATCACTCCAGTAGGTCTGTAACTCCAAAAAGGTTGATTCCAATTTCTACAGAAAGGTATTAGAAGTACCTACCAGGTGGACTTGGTTTCATATCAATAGCTTCTGTAGATTTAATCTGGTGAAAAAGACAAATTTCCTACAAAGCTGTCCTTGGGAATTCCCTGAGGGCATTATGGTAATTATTTTGGAGTGATTCCAACTCTTAGTGAACAATCACATCAAGACCTACCTAACCATCCAAGGAAATAATGTTTGGAGCTCCAGAACTTTTCTGGTGAATTATTTCCTAAAACTAGAGCCTTTAGCACTAGAATATTCATAAGTATTTCAATAAAATTGATAAAATAGTGAAACCACTTTGGTTGGTTTCATTTTATCAACATCTATCTATAGGTATCATTTTTATACAATGGTATCATACAGAATATGTCCTGGTCCAAAATCCATCTCTTAGGTAATTTCTAGACTATAAATCCTAAGGGATTTTCTTCCATAATTCCCAAGACAAGGCCAATCTCGTTAATCCCTTCTCCCTAAGCCCTACTGATTGGTAATCTTGTATTATCCCATTTGCTTGTTGTATTGTATTGGTGCTTGTATGCCTTGTATTGATTGTGGCTTGGTTTGTTTGCATGTGTTGTATTGACAACGATAGTTGCGATGAAATCGGAGAGCAGAAGAAGTGGTATTTATTATTGGTATGGGTATTCTTGGTTATCTAAAGAAGAAGTACAGGGACAATTATGCCATATTTCTGATCTCAAGCAAGCCACCTTCTTGCTCATAAGCCTTGTCCTACTATTTTACTTATGCATGTCTTTGTCTACTATTTGTGAAATTGCATTGTTTTACTATATGCTGATGTATATATATACGGTAGTGGTTTGGCTCCTCTGAACTATTACTTTTGGTACTATTAAGTACAACCCCCTTGGTGATACTTATTTTCCCGTAGTAGAATAGATGGTGTATTACACCATACCCCTTGGGAGACCCCTCATTTAGCCGAAGCAAAACTAGAGGATGGGAAGACCCCGGACAAAGTTTTACTAAATGATTTCTGATAAAACCTTGGTGAGGTGGGACCTCCCAAGAGATGTTGAGAAAGAAAAAGGTTTTGTTTTACCAAATGCTGGAGGAAAACTGGAGGAAAAAGGTTTACAAAAACGCACCCGGTTCTTTGCAGTTTTGCTAGAACAATTAACCCGTGCAACCACATTACTCTGGTATGGGACAGGGCTGGATTTGAAGTTTGTCTATTCTGGTATAAGCTGCCTCGCAACAACTACAGGGGATCGGGGATCCCTGGAGGGTGGGCCTTCTCCGATATAGGTCCATGTGGGACATTGACCTAGAGAAGGAATGAAGGGTCGGCAAGTCTCCACGCGTTACTATGAGCCCCTCCTTGAAAGCGCTCACGTGGGACGTGCAATAAGCGCTCTGGTTGGTCCTCGCCCGACGTCCCGGTTTCGAGGGGATTAACACCCATAGGGTAGACACTTATATTGGAGTGGACATCCGGAGAGTCTTGATCGGTTACTCGACCCACGATCGGTGAAGATCAGGGTAGTGTACCCGGATGGTGTGGGTAAAGTGTACAACCTCTGCAGAGTGTAAATCTATTCGAATAGCCGCGTCCGCGGTCATGGACGGTTGGGAAGGTTGCTGTAGAGCGGTGCTGGTTTTGTTTTCAAAAAGGATTTCAGAAAAATAAATGGTTTTGGAAATGTTTTGACCATGGGATGGTCGGAAAGGATACCTGCTTTCACCATGGGATGGTCAGAAAGGTATGGAAGGAGTTTGGTCGTGGGACAACCGGAAGAAAGGAACAAATGGGTGACCCAGTCCTAAGGTTTTCCAAAAACTTTTCAAAATGGTTTACAAAAGTTTTCAACAAAGATATGTAGATGCTATATCTACAAGAGAAACTAATTTAGAAAAGAACCCCTCTTGGAGCCCTCCTACTACCACAGCCATATTGCATACCTTCCTGTTATTTTATTATCTTAAGGTGGTTTGCGAGTACATTCAAAGTACTCATTGGCATGGTCCCTGGCTATTAACTTGGCCAGATCTCAAGAAGAATATGGCGTTGGCGACTATGCGAGCTAGGGCGTTCTCCCAGTCAGTTGCATGTAGGTTAAGGCATGGCTCGGGCTCTACGCATGATGAAGATCCGCTGATAATTATTGATGTAGCCATAACGGCAGTTATGTAAGTCTTGTAATTTGGTATATTCTCGGATGTTGTAATGATACTTGCCGGTTATGTGCCATGACTAACTGATCATGGGATCGTGGTTGTATGCATAACAGGGATTCTCGGAGGATTAATTTGAGGGCCCCAACAGGTCTCCACATTGCTACTAGCACCGGTAGTGCGCCCTGCGAAGGCTCAGCTAGCAACACCTTTGGGGTGTTTCCTTGCTCCTTCTGGTTCAATTAAACCTTGGTTTCATAACTGAGGGAAACTTCCTGCTGTACTCATCATACCTTCCTCTTGGGGTTCCCAACGAGCTCTACATCAACACCGCACCAGCATTTTCCCGGCGCCATTACAGAGCCATCAGCGACCAAGTTGGTTCTTGAGGCAGGCCTGCATGCACCGTTGATAGGCATGCATGCACCATCAGCGACCAAGTAGCTCCTGCATTTTTTAGCCCGAAGGGCATGGTGTTGTAGCAGAACACACCAAAGGGTGTTGTAAACGCCGTCTTCTCTTGGTCTTCCTCCTTCAATCGAATCTAATTATAGCTTGAGTAGGTGTTGAGGAAGCAGAGGCATTCACATCCCGCGGTGGAGTCGATTATTTGGTCGATTCGCGGCAACGGGAAGTGATCCTTTGGGCAGTGCTTATTCAGGGAGGTAAAGTCCATTCACATCCACAGGATATCCATGTCTTTTTTAGGCACGAGCACTGTGTTAGCGAGCCAGCTGCTTTCCTTGATCTCGCGTATGAAATTCGCATCGAGGAGTCAGTTGATCTCCATTCTAACTGCTTTTGCTCTTGGGTCAGACAGTCACCGTATTGTCTGCTTGACTGGCCTTGCGTCTGGGTTCATGTTGAGTGAGTGCTCGGCGAATTCCCTGGGAACCCTAGGCATGTCTGCTGGACACCAGGCGAAGATTTCCCAGTGCTCACGGAGGAATTCGACGAGCGCGAGTTCCTATGCGGAACTCAAGTTGTTGGCGATGAGGGTCGTCTTGGTCGGGTCCGTTGGGTGGACCTATACTTTCTTCGTGTGCACCGACGAATCGAATGACAGGTCGGGTGAACTTGGCCTGCTCAAGGGATGCAGACTATTGTCTGTCGACCCCTTCAATCTTGCGAGTTCCTCCTTCATGCCGAAGGACTGGGTGATTCTGATGAATTCCCTATTGCAGCTGTCAGACCTCTTGAAGCTTCTGTTGATTGTGATGACGCCATTTGGACCTGGCATTTTCATCTGCAGGTAGGCATAGTGCGGCACTGCCATGAACCTAGCGAACGTGACACGTCCGAGGATGCAGTGGTATTGCGAAGGCCAGTCGACGACTTCAAAGTCCATGCGCTCTCGCCGAAAGTTTTTCGGCGTGCCGAAGATGAAGTCGAGGTTGATTTTGCCCAGGGGATATATGCCCTTGCCTGGAATGATGCCGTGGAATGTCGTGTCTGAGACCTCCAGACAGGTCAGAGGGTCCTCATTGCACGCAAGGTACTCGCGAACATGAGGTTGATGCCGCTCCTGCCGTCCATGAAGACGCGACTCATATCGAAGCCTCTAAACTGTGCCTCGAGTACGAGGGGACAGTGGCATGGACGAGGGACTTGACGCGGATGGTCGCGCTTGTCGAAGGTGATGCAGGAGTCACTTCCATTGAGGTACTCGGTGGTGGAAGGTGGGGAGTTTATTGCCAAGTTGACTTGGCGAGTGATGGCCTTCTACACTCGATTTGAGGGATGCCCTTTTTGGATCATCATGTTGCCTACGGCTCGCGGATATGGTTCGCCTCCATGGTGCTCGACCGACGCGGCCACGGGTGGTGGTGGTCCGGGTGGTGGTGGAGCAGCTCCATGGGCCATAGCGACTAGGGAGGCTCCATAGCTCATGTTGACCACGTCGCGATTCATCCGAGACAGGCCCTCATGGAGTTTGAGGAACTCGTGGTAGTCCTTGAGAAGGTGGTTGTACTTCTTCTTGCCGCCGTGCTTGTCGATGTAGAAGTGCACGTTGCATGGCTTGGACAGTTTGTCCTCGATAGATGTTGCGGGTGCCTCTTCGCGAGTGCGACGCTGCCACACTTGCGTGGTTTTCCCGGAGTCGCGGTATCCACCGCTGCGATAACCGTTGCTGCGGTTGTCATCGCGTTTGTCGGCACAGCCGGCTGCGACCATATTGACGTCGTCGCGGTCATTGTAGATGCGCATTCGACGCTTGCTTCGGTGGTCGCGTCTGTGTCCAAGGTCGTCGTCATCGTCGGAGTGGGCGTGGTTTTTCACCGAATCTTCTCCGTCCGCCCACCAATTCGCGATTTCCATCAGGTGGTCGATTGTTTTGGGCTTCGAGCGGCCCAGCTCCTCCCTGAACTCTATGCGGAGGACACCGATGTTGAACGCGTCGATTGCACGGACTTCCAAGATGTTTTCTACAGAGTTCTTGATGATGGACCACCTCTGGATGTACGAGCGCAGCGACTCACCAGATCTTTGTTGGCAACCTCTTAGTTCTTCAATTGATGCGGGCCTTTTGTAAGTGCCCTTGAAGTTGCGCACGAAGCTATAGACCAGCTCTTCCCAGTTGCGAATGGATCCACGCGAAAGGTTGTTGAGCCATGCGCGAGCGACGCCCTGCAGTTGCAGCTGTAGGCATTGCATGGTCGTGCTTCGACTCTTGCCATGGAGCCTGACGGAGGAGATATGATCCTCTAGCCAGATCTTCGGGTCCTGCAGGCCGTCGAATTTTGGGTTCTCCGATGGGAGTTTAAACCCTTTAGGCATTCTCTTTTGCCTGACGGCTCTCTTGAAGCATCTGGCGCCGTAGAGTTCCACGTCTTCGTCTTTCGAGTCAGTCGAACGAGCATGTCTTGCGCGCATTTTATCGACTTTGCGCTATGTGATGTCATCACGCGTGTCGTTGTCATGATCGTGCCATCGTGAGCAGCGACGCCGAGATAGGTCGTGGCTATCGTCGCTGGACGAGGGCGAGGAGTAGCGTTTTGCCAGAGCCTTGCTTTTCTTTGTCTCTGGTGTTGGCTCCTTGTCGAGGGCAGCCTCGATTAGGCCCAAACCCGCGATCATAGATTAGTGCATGGCAGCTCGCGGGTCTCCAGCTAGCGGCTGGTTGTTGAGGAGGTACATGGTGGCCGTTGTTACCACAGCTTGTGGTGTCTTCGGGAGCACGTTGCCTCGCGTATCCACCGTCATGGAGCCAAAGTCGAGGACTTTCGCGGCTTCCACGCGCTCTTTCTCGGTGAGGTGGGTCAGTCGAGATTGCCTCTTGTTGGCCACATACTCGTTACCTTTGGAGGATGATGACCCACAAGTATAGGGGGTGTATCGCAGTATTTTCGATAAGTAAGAGTGTCGAACCCAACGAGGAGCAGAAGGTGCTGGCTAGTGGTATGGATCAGGAATTCTCTGCAAATACTTAGCAAACGGATTTTTAGGGGTTTTTGATAAAGCAAGTAAACAAAGTGCGAGTAAATAAAAGACAGTAGGAATAAATGTAGCAAGTGGCCCAATCCTTTATGCAGCAAAGGACAAGCCGGTTGTATTACTTAAGATGACCAAACATTCTCGAGGACACATGGGAAGACTGTCAAGTGTTTTCGCTTCATATAGTTGATTAATCTTCTCTAGCTTGCTTAGTGTTGTGTGGGTGAACCTGTGCTAATGTACCGCCCCATCCAAGACTAATACATACTTGTGATTATACCCCTTGCAAACATCCGTAAGTACAAGAAAGTAATTAAGGTAGAAACCTAACCACAGCTTTAAACTCTAAGACCCTTACGTCCCTTGTGCAATGGTTTCCTAACGGGGGTTCAGGTTTTTGTCACTCCGGCAACCCCTACGATTAGTAGCCAAATACACAATGCATTCCCCTAGGCCCATATAGGTGAAGTGTCATGTAGTCGACGTTCACATGACACCACTAGAAGAAGTACACCACAACTTAAATAACAATCTATTGAATCTTTCTCAACGCAACTCCACTACTAACAACAAGACTTCTCCCATGTCCTCAAGAACAAAACGAACTACTCACAAGACATCATATGGATCATGATCAGAGATGGAATAATGATGTATAACAATCTGAACATAAACAATAATTCAACGGTTCACTCAATAGCATCAACTACAAAGAGTAATCAACACCAGGAAAGTTTCCCCTATGAACTAATGCAAGATTCAACCGATTGTTACAGCAATATGGAGATGGTGATGAGGGTGCTGATCGTGATGATGGTGATGATGATCCCGATGAAGTCCATCTTGATGGTGGTGTTGATGGTGACGATCTCCCCTCTCCGGGAAGGAATTCCCCCGGCAGAAATCTGTCTGCCGGAGAGATCTTTCTCTCTCGGTGTTTTCCGCCCCGCAGAGGCGGCGGAATCTTTCTGTGGTCGCTCCCCGAGTCTTAGGGTTTCGGGAGGATGATATACGCTAGAGGGGAGAGGCTGGAGTGGGCCAGGGTGGCCACACCACCTCCTGGCGTGGCCTAGGGCTGCCCGCGTCATCGGGAGATTTTCCATCAGAATCCTGACTGCAGCGGTCCATGCTCCAAAAGTCATCAACCATGCAAAAATAGATGAAATAACATAAGTATCACCTCTCAATATGAAATATATCAATGAATAATAGTGAATTAAGACATAGAATAGTGATGCAAAATGGACGTATCAACTCCCCCCCCCCCCAATCTTAGACTTCGCTTGTCCCCAAGCGAAACTGAGCTCAATAAACATGGCCTCGGGTTTATGGAGTGAAGAGTCGATAAAAGAATACAGACAAGAAGCATAGATCATAATAGAAGATAACTCACTATTATGCAACTCAACTTGTAATAAGTAAAGGAAACACAATAAAGATACATAAAGTGAATCATAATTGGTAATGGCAAACTTAGCACTTGGTCGAAGAATAGTTGATAATTTTCTGGAGTTCACAAATAGCTGGTTTTTCAATGATAGCTTTCAAAGTAGTAAACATCAAGATAAGAGCAATGTGCAAAACAAGGAACATAAGAAACATGAATGAATAAATCATCATATGAATGAATGAAACACAACCACTCACAATACTTGCTGAGATAGAAGGGAGTAGGTTTACTGACTCAACTACAAAGTAAAAGAAAGGCCCTTCAAAGAGGGAAGCAGGGATTCCAAGTCTCATAAAGAGCTCCCAAAAATTATGATACTTACTAGCTTTCAGCTCTTATTGCCCCTATCATAGGCATCTTTTGGTGGTTAAGGTTAAAGTGGCACAACTAAGAGGATATGCTTGACAAGTTATAAATTGGAGTCCCATGCTCCTTACTTATGAGTACCGAACCTCATGCTACTCAACTTTAGTCACGAGCAAGCTCTTGTCATTGTAAATACATGTGTATCATTAAGAACCGCCAATAGGGTACCCCTTGCACATGACACAAGAGCTATCCCATAATCAAAATGACAAGGCAAGCAGATAGTGAGCATCTCAACGATCTTTTTATTTGCTATTTGCATAGGTTTTTATTGAGGATGCTTCATAGAATGCTCACTATAGTTATGTGCAAGTTTCCACCATGATTAGGCATGGCTTAGGCTAGCGGCCCAGGCGTTTCTCCAACACACATATAAACTCCATGATCTTACAAGTTCCACTTTTATTTCACACCGCCGGGATCCATAAGCAAAAGAACATCATATCAACTAGGTACAAGTACCAATGAAGTGTTGAAAGCGGTCCCCATGATACATGGTTTGGCTAACTTCAACTCATAAAGCGCAAGCATATACGCAACAAAGAAGGACCCAATGGTTCAAGTTTATTAAATGCAAGAAAGTAAAGTGTGCCATCAAGTTCGTGAGAGCTTTAATCACTAATTTTCACATAACAAGTTTAATTTGGGAGGTAGATAAAACAAGAATTTACTTGGAATAGCAATAATGCTACTAGGTAGGTATGGTGGACACAAATGGCAAAGGTTTTGGTTTAAAGGAGGTGGATGCACGAGAAGAATACCCTCTCAGTACAGGTTTTTGGCTAGCAAGGCTGGGTAGCAAGTACAAGAGTTGAAGGAAACAAACAAACATACAAGTGATAAAGACAAACATGCAATCTTCCTTGGAAGCACAAAAGATCTTAACTAGAGAATACTAAACTTATGAGCAAATCAAGAAAGAAAGATGATGAAATAATTTTTATTTAAAGGTACTTTAATATTTTTAATTCAACTCTCAAAAATAGTGTTGCTACTGACCGAGCCAGGTTTGCCAAAACCAACTAAATTAACTCAATGATCCCAAAGTGATACCAATACTAACAACCAGATCAATCATATAACCACGAATTGAAAACTAATAAAAGCTATGCAAAAGAGTGGATGATAGAACTTCTCATTAATATTCCATAACGGAAACTCACACCAAGGGATACATATCTAACAAGAGAGGGGACACTTCCATAATGCAAACCATCCTACATAATAATTCCTCTATTTATGATATGACTCTACTAATAAGGTAAAAAGATAGGAGATAGTGATGTGATACCGCGGCACTCCCTCAAGCTTGGAACAAACCAAGGGGATGCCAAACCTGATGACGAATTACTCCTTAGGTGGTGGTGGTATCTTCTCATCTTCGTCCGTCTTCCAAGGTAAAGGATTCCCATCAACAAAGGACATCGTCGTTTCCAACATCTTGAAACTTGCAGCAGCACTTATGAGTTTAAATCTAGCCTCATACTCATAGTTTTGATTTTGAACGTCATAGAACTGTGCTTGCAGTTCGTTGGTTGTTTGGCGGAGTGAGAGGACTTCGTCTTTGAGTTCAGCAATCTCCTTTTGGTGCTCGATGATGAGTTCGGAACAAATCTTATGGATGATATCCACTTCGCGCTCCGCCATCTTCTTGTACCTGAAGACTTCTTGTTCCAATGCGTCCATCCTGTCCTCCAGACTTCCTTCACCTTTAGGGCCTTGAACCTCTTTAATCCGAACCTCCCCACTTTCGAGCAATAACTCCTTGGGATGAATCTTCAATTCTCTCATGTATGGGTTGATGATATCTTCCAAGGAATCTCCCTCGGCTGATCCAGTGGAAGACATTGTGGCTCCAAATCTGGGATTCTACTTGGCAAAAACAGATCGAAACAAAAACACGATGAAAACACGATATACGAACCTCGGAAGATCCGGGGGGGGTTATATATTACGAAGTTTCATAACAAGAGGAAGGTACTGGGTGAAAACGGGTCGGAGGCAGAGTCTGGGGTGGCCTCACCACCTGGTGGCGTGGCCAGGGGTGGGCCCGCGCCACAGGGTGGTGTGGGACACCCAGGCTCCATTTCTGTCCCTTTTTCGCTTCGTAACTTTTCATATTGACTACAAACTGCAAAAATATAGTTGTATTGTATTTTCACGGAACTTTTCTTACCAGAACTGTTACCTATTTGAAAACAGACCCTGGAGGTCTCTGAATTTGGTCCTTGATGAATTTCTCCGGAGTTATAACTTGAAAGGCATCAACATCTTCATTGTAAGAATCTCCAGCAATATAGTGCTTGAGTCGTTGCCCATTCACTACTTGTGTAGTATTATCTTTTAAGGAAGAAATTTTTATTGCTCCTGAACGGTATACTTCTTCAATAATGAAAGGTCCTTCCCATTTTGACAGTAGCTTTCCTGCAAAAAATCTGAGACGAGACCTATACAATAGAACTTTCTCACCAACATGGAATTCTCTCTTAAGTATTCGCTTGTCATGCCATCTTTTAACTTTTTCCTTAAAGAGCCTAGCATTTTCATAGGCTTCACTCCTCCATTCATCTAAAGAACTTAAGTCAAATAATCTTTTCTCACCACGAGCTTACAATCTCTATTTAGTTCTTTAACTGCCCAGTAAGCTTTGTGTTCTAATTCCAAGGGTAGGTGACAAGCTTTCCCATAAACCATTTTATAAGGAGACATCCCCATAGGATTTTGGTAAGCAGTTCTATAAGCCCACAAAGCATCATTCAACTTTTTAGCCCAGTTTTTTCTAGATCTATTAACAGTCTTTTGCAAGATGGATTTAATCTCTCTATTTGATAACTCTACTTGCCCGCTAGTTTGGGGGTGATAAGCTGAAGCAATTCTATGATTAACATCATATTTAGCAAGGGTCTTTCTAAAACCACCATGAATGAAATGAGAACCCCATCAGTCATGAGATACCTAGGCACTCCAAACCTAGGAAACATAACATCCTTAAGCATTTTTAGAGAAGTCTCCCCGTCAGCACTCTTTGTAGGAATGGCTTCTACCCACTTAGTAACATAATCAACAGCAACAAGAATATGAGTGTAGCCTTTCGAAGGAGGGAAAGGACCCATAAAGTCAAATCCCCAACAGTCAAAAGGTTCAATAACTAGGGCGTAGTTCATAGGCATTTCATTGCCTCTAGAAATATTACCAACATGCTGACATTCATCACAAGATAAAACAAATTTTCTTGCATCTTTCAAAAGGGTAGGCTAGTAGAAACCTGATTATAGTACCTTTTGTGCAGTTCTATCTCCTTCATGATGTCCTCCATAGGCACTACCATGACATTTATGCAATATCTCCTTTTGTTCATATTCTGGAACACATCTTCGCATAATACCATCCACTCCTTCTTTGTATAAGTGTGGGTCATCCCAAAAATAATGCCTCAAATCAAAGAAGAACTTTCTTCTTTGTTGAGCTGTAAAAGTTGGAGGCAAATACTTGGAGACAATAAAGTTAGCATAATCAGCATACCAAGGGCTTCCTCGCGAGCTCACCCCTACTGCAGCTAACTATTCATTTGGGAAACTATCATTAACAGGCATAGAGTCAAAAGAGATGTTTCCCAAACGAGATAAATTATCAGCTACAGGGTTTTCAGCACCCTTCCTATCTACTATATGTAGATCAAACTCTTGTAAAAGGAGTACCCATCTAATAAGCCTAGGCTTAGCGTCCTTCTTAGTCATAAGATATTTAATAGCAGCATGATCAGTATCAATGGTTACTTTTGAGTCCACAATATAGGGCCTAAACTTATCACAGGCAAAAACAACAGCTAGAAATTCCTTTTCAGTAGTGGCATAATTCCTTTGAGCAGCGTCTAGAGTCTTACTAGCATAATGGATAACGTTTAACTTTTTATCAATACGTTGCCCAAGGACAGCCCCTACAGCAAAATCACTAGAATCACACATTGTTTCAAAGGGTAAACTCCAATCAGGTGGTTGAACAATAGGGGCTGTAGTTAAAGCCTTCTTAAGAGTCTCAAAAGCTTCCCTACAATCATCATCAAAAACGAAGGGTACATCTTTTTGAAGAAGATTAGTGAGAGGTTTTGATATCCTAGAGAAGTCTTTAATAAACCTCCTATAGAAACCAGCATGATCAAGGATACTACGAATACCTTTGATGTCTCTTGGACATGGCATCTTCTCAATTGCCTCAACCTTAGCTCTATCAACTTCTATGCCTCTTTCAGAAACTTTATGCCCAAGAACAATCCCTTCATTAACCATGAAGTGGCATTTCTCCCAATTAAGAACAAGATTAGTTTCTTCACATCTCTGCAAAACTTTATCAAGGTTGTGCAGACAATTATCAAAAGAAGTTCCATAGACAAAAAAGTCATCCATGAACACTTCTACAATTTCCTCACAAAAACTATGAAAGATAGCAGACATGCACCTTTGGAAAGTAGCAGGAGAATTACATAAACCAAACGGATACGTCTATAGGCATAAGTTCCATAAGGGCAAGTAAAAGTAGTTTTTTCTTGATCTTGTTGTTTAACAGCAATTTGAGAGAAACCAGAATAACCATCAAGAAAACAAAAATGGGTCTTTTTAGACAACCTTTCCAGCATTTGATCAATAAAAGGAAGCGGGTAGTGATCTTTCTTAGTAACTTTATTGAATTTCCTAAAATCGATGCACATCCTATAGCCTACCACTATTCTTTGAGGAATAAGCTCATCATTATCATTAGGGACAACGGTAATACCTCCCTTTTTAGGAAGACAATGAACAGGACTAACCCATTCACTATCAGCAATAGGGTAAATAATACCAGCATCAAGGAGTTTCAATATCCCATTCCTTACCACTTCCTTCATCCTAGGATTTAAACGTCGTTGGTGCTCCACTACTAGCTTCGCATTTGGTTCTATGCTGATAGAATGCTGACATATAGTAGGTGAAATCCCTTTTAAATCATCCAGAGTATAGCCCATAGCTCCTCGATGTTTCCTCAAAACTTCCAATAACCTTTCTTCTTCCTTCCCTGAAAGTTTAGCACTAACAATAACAGGATATATCTTTTTATCATCAATATAAGCATATTTAAGATCATCAGGGAGAGGTTTTAGATCGAAAACCGGATCCTTTTTAGGTGGCATCGTGGTACCCAAGTCTTCTACAGGCAAGTCGTGCTTAAGCATCATAGGTTGATCACGGAGAATCCTGTCAATCTCATTCCTTTCTTCCATGAAGATTTCACTTTCATTATCTTCCATAAATTGCTGCAAAGCATTGTTAGGAGCAAGAGAAATAGAAGCAAGTTGTTCAACCCTAAAATCCTCATTATGGGTTTCCTCTTCGCAAGGTTCTTTGGAAAATTTCGAAAAATTAAACTCATAAGATTACCCATCAAACTTAGTCAAGATTTTCTCCCTCTTGAAATAAATAATAGCTCCACAAGTACTCAAGAAAGGTCTACCAAAAATGATAGGGTAGGTTTTACTAGCAGCCGAACCAAGTACTAGAAAATCAGCAGGGTACTTAATCTTACCACAAAGAACTTCCACGTCTCGTACAATACCAATTGGAGAGATGGTCTCTCTATTAGCAAGGTGAATAACCACATCAATCTCTTCTAACTCGCAAGGACTGATTTCATGCATAATTTCTCTGTAAAGCTCATAAGGAATAGCACTGGACTTGCACCAATATCACATAAACCATAGTAGCAATGATCACCAATTCTAACAGAAAGCACAGGAACACTAGCCTTTTTAGTTCTATTGGGATGTGAAACAATATTAGAAGCATCCTCACAAAAGACTATGTGCCCATCTTCTACGCTTTTAGTGACAAGTTCTTCCACAATTGCTACCACAGGTTCAATGCTTATTTGTTCATCAGGTTTTATAGTTCTTTTTTCACTTTTGGTGATTACATTAGTTATCATAGGATGGTCCTTTACCTTTTCGGGAAAGGGAATCTTCTCGATATAAGGTTCGGGTAAGATGGGGTCAATAATGCAATACTCAGCACTTCCAATAGGAGCATAGTCAATAATATCTTTGTAAGGTGCATGGTATTTGTTCCATCCTCTTTTTGGAATTTCGATATAGGAAGAAAAATTTCTAAAGCAATTCGTAATAACTTGCAAATCAAGTCCATAAATATTGCTAATATTTTGAAAGTCATCAGTTCTCATAAAAGATTCAATGCATTCATAATCATAATTTATACCTGACTTTCTACCTTTGTCATTCTCCCAAGCTTCAGCATTGTCTTGAATACGTTCTAGAAGGTCCCATTTAGCTTCTTCTTCCATGCGAGTGAATGATCCAGCACAAGAAGCATCCAATAAATCTTTGTCATGTAGAGGGAGCCTTGCATAAAAGTTGTTGATAATAGTATTGTTGGGGAGCTCATGAATGGGACATTTGAGCATTAGTAACTTCAATCTCCCCCAACCTTGAGCTGTACTCTCTCCATCAAGAGGCCAAAAGTTGTATATTTGATTCCGATCTTTATGAATCTCACTAGGAGGATAAAACTTTGAATAAAAGAGAGGCACTATTTCCTCCCATTCTAGAGCTTGACCATTCTTCAGCAGCTTATACCATTCCTCAGCTCTTCCTTTCAGTGATAATGAGAATAACTTCTTCTTCACTTGATCTGTAGTAATACCTGCACACTTGAACAACCCGAATAATTTGTGTATAAAGAGTAAAGATCACCGGGATGGACAGTTCCATCCCCAACATAGTAGTTATCCATAACACGATCAATAATTCTTGTAGGTATTTTAAAAACATCATTCTCAGCAGGTGGTGGCTTATCTACTACCTTAGCATTGGTAGTAGCATTACCAAATAAGAAACACAGCAAATTATCCATAACGAAAATAAAGCAACTAACAGAAGTAAACAATACTCACAGTAGAAGTTTCCTTTACCAGTTCCACTCTCCAATAGCGCTTCACTCCCCGGCAACGGCGCCAGAAAATAGTCTTGATACCCACAAGTATAGGGGGTGCATCGCAGTATTTTCGATAAGTAAGAGTGTCGAACCCAACGAGGAGCTGAAGGTGCTGGCTAGTGGTATGGATCAGGAATTCTCTACAAATACTTAGCAGACGGATTTTTAGGGGTTTTTGATAAAGCAAGTAAACAAAGTGCGAGTAAATAAAAGACAGTAGGAATAAATGTAGCAAGTGGCCCAATCCTTTATGCAGCAAAGGACAAGCCGGTTGTATTACTTAAGATGACCAAACGTTCTCGAGGACACATGGGAAGACTGCCAAGTGCTTTAGCTTCATATAGTTGATTAATCTTCTCTAGCTTGCTAAGTGTTGTGTGGGTGAACCTGTGCTAATGTACCGCCCCATCCAAGACTAATACATACTTCTGATTATACCACTTGCAAACATCCATAAGTACAAGAAAGTAATTAAGGTAGAAACCTAACCACAGCTTTAAACTCTAAGACCCTTACGTCCCTTGTGCAATGGTTTCCTAACGGGGGTTCAGGTTTCTGTCACTCCGACAACCCTACGATTAGTAGCCAAATACACAATGCATTCCCCTAGGCCCATATAGGTGAAGTGTCATGTAGTCGATGTTCACATGACACCACTAGAAGAAGTACACCACAACTTAAATAACAATCTATTGAATCTTTCTCAACGCAACTCCACTACTAACAACAAGACTTCTCCCATGTCCTCAAGAACAAAACGAACTACTCACAAGACATCATATGGATCATGATCAGAGATGGAATAATGATGTATAACAATCTGAACATAAACAATAATTCAACGTTCACTCAATAGCATCAACTACAAAGAGTAATCAACACTGGGAAAGTTTCCCCTATGAACTAATGCAAGATTCAACCAATTGTTACAGCAATATGGAGATGGTGATGAGGGTGTTGATGGTGATGATGGTGATGATGATGGTGATGATGATCCCGATGAAGTCCAGCTTGATGGTGGTGTTGATGGCGACGATCTCCCCTCTCCGGGAAGGAATTCCCGCGGCAGAAATCTGTCTACCGGAGAGATCTTTCTCTCTCGGTGTTTTCCATCCCGCAGAGGCGGAGGAATCTTTCTGTGGTCGCTTCCCGAGTCTTAGGGTTTCGGGAGGATGATATACGCCAGAGGGGAGAGGCTGGAGTGGGCTAGGGTGGCCACACTACCTCTTGGCGCGGCCTAGGGCTGCCCGCGCCATGGGGTGGTGTGGGCCCCCTGTGGCCCATCTCCACTCCGTCTTTTGGCATCCTTAGTCTTCTGGAAAAATAGGATTTCCGTATATTTTCCCGGATTTTCTGATCTTCGCAAATTTTGCCTCCAAACAGCACATTTTCTATCAGAATCCGGACTGCAGTGGTCCATGCTCCAAAAGTCATCAACCATGCAAAAATAGATGAAATAGCATAAGTATCACCTCTCAATATGAAATATATCAATGAATAATAGTGAATTAAGACATAGAATAGTGATGCAAAATGGACGTATCAAAGGAGGATCCTTCGTGGGAGGAGAGCCCAGCTCGCCGAAGGCTTGATTCATTCGCCGCCTTTTTACGTGCCTCGAGTTGCGCGATTGCATGTAGTTGGCGTCTGTACTCCTCTTTCAGCAGCCAATGGTAGCCCATCAGCATGTCCTGCAGGGAGTTGAGGGGCAGAGGATTGCCCCACAGAGCTTCTCGACAGCGGGCTCACTCGTTCTCGTTGAGCCTGATCACTATTCGTTCTCCGGTGTTTTCGTTCACTATGATCGGCGGTTCTCCTCCCATTCCATTGTTGACGGGCGCGCCGTTGCCACCGTTGGTGGGATCACCGTTTGCGACTGGTATGCCGCCGTTGGGTGGTCCGGTGCCAGATCTGGTGCCAGCGTTTTCGCGATTGACGGTGGTATCGCCCGTGTTGATGACGGCGCACATGAAGTGGTTGGGGAAGTTGTTGCTCCCACAACTTTCAGATCCGGAGCCATAAGCTCCATCTTCTATGGCTAGGTCACCTAGATCGGACCCACGACTGTTGTCGATGTCTGTACTCCTAGTTGTTGTCGGGGCGTTGAGCTCGCTGAGCGTGCCGATTGGTGGAGGGAACCACGATGCTGGAGCAATCACAGGTGTCATCAGCTAGTCAGGCATGCGAAAGCTCCCGATCGCCAGGCTGATCCCGTCGCCCACGGACTCGAAATCCGGGAGAGTGGCCGGCGTGTGGATGGTGAAGTCGAAAGTGCCGAAGAGCTGGCGAATCTCCGCTGTTGTAGAGTTGTAGATTGTGGTTGATGGGGCCGAAGAAGTCGCTACATCAACACTCCCAATTCCCACAGACGGTGCCAATTGACGAGGGTTTAACTCGTCAATGCCCATTGTTATGGACTTGGGTTTTGGAGAAGGAGGGAGCGCTGGAGGCATCAGTCTTCTAGCAAACAAGCACACAGGGATGCAAGGATTACCCAGGTTCAGGCCTCATAGAGGTCCCTACTCCTGCTTGTCTGCTCTTGGAATTAACGAAGGAATCGAAGATTACAGGGGCAGGCAGATGCGATCTGGCGAGAGTTGTGGAAACTAGGGTTGTGATGATCCTCCTCGCCACCCCCTCCCAACCTTTATATGGATAGGATAGGTCTCGGGTAGTAGGTCGAGTCGGTTACAGATTAGGGTTCGCCCCTTTAAACTTTCTATCTTAAGCTTCATTTTGCGCTGCAAGCAATCGAAGAGTCCCTAAGTCACCTGAATCTTATATTGGGCCTTGGAAACGCGATGGGCTTCTGCCGTATCTGGACCGTATATACCAAGTTCGAGTACCTGTAAGGTATACCCATGTCAGCCTCGCTAGGGAGATCCACTCCAGATTCGACTTGCACTGCAAGATCTACTTTAGGTTCATCTTTCTCTAATATCTTCGCAATGGGTGCGGGATGGGTGGGATTAGGGTTTTCTGAGATCCAGAACTCTGCCGCCTCCACGGACAAAGGGGACGCAGAAATTTCTTTTGCCTCTATCATCACCGTTGAGGTGGGTGGGACAGGTTCAGCGAAGCCGATGTAAACATCGATCTCCCCAAAAGACATAATGGTGTACAAAGTCACAGCCTCCCTAGTCAGAATCCAGGTCTCGTCGAGAACGATGAGAGGGACGTCGCTGTCGTAGAGGATGCGACCGACGGCGACGGTCTCACTAATTCTGAATCTTGCAGATTCCGCTCGGAACGCAGATTTGAAGCTCACTTGCCCCACGGTGGGCGCCAACTATCATCGGATTGATGACTGGTATGCCATGAGGGGGTCCTCAAGGCATGTGGAAGAGAGGGGTATGAGACGTATAGTATTCCAGGACAGTGAGCACACAAGTTTACCCAGGTTCAAATCCGCCGGCTTTGGACGAATCCTACTCCTGCTAGCAATCCAGTAATACGACAGAGTCGGAATATGGGTTACAAGGGTTTCGCCTATGCGAGTTGAGATTGTACACTATTGTGAGGGTGCCCTAAAGGCTCTCCCTAGGATGGCTTATATAGATATTCAGCCTAGGGTTTACAAGAGAGACCTATTCGGCTACGACTAAGAGTCGGTTACGGAGTACATATTAAACTACAAGTAACACTATGGTCCTTGATACATTGCAAATGTATCTATAATTTTTGATGTTCCATGCTTAGTTTTATCCACTTTCTTGTGTTTTGTTCCAACTTTGGAGTACTTTTATTATGATTTCTTGGACTAACCTATTAACAAGAGCCACAGTGCCAGCTGCCTGTTTTCTGCTGTTTTTGGTTCCAGGAAATTTAGAAAATGAATATTCTCGGAATTGGACGGGACAAAAGCCAAAGTGCCTATTTTTCCGGAAGGGATCAAGTGCCAGAATACGAGACGGAGAGGGGCCAGGGGCCGGCCACACCACCTGGCCACGCGGCTAGGCTTGGCCCGCGCCAGGGGGTGGTCTGGCCGACCCCAACACCCCCTCGGCCTCTCCTTCCACCTATAAGTTGCCTTCGGGACGAAAACCCTAAGTACCCGATCAAAAATCCATGAAAGTGTTTGTAGCCGCCATCGTCTCTGTCCCTAGATCGGGGGATCTAAAGCTCTTCCCGGCACCCTGCCGGAGAGGGGAATTCACCCTAGAGGCCTTCTTCATCACCATGCAAGCCTCCGGTGTGATGCGTGAGTAGTTCATCCTTGGACTACGGATCCATGTAGTAGCTAGATGGCTGGTCTCTCCTCCTTTGTGCTTTCATGTTTAGATCTTGTGAGCTCCGTTCATGATCAAGATCATCTATTTGTAATTCATACATGTTGTGTTTGCGGGGATCCGATGGATATTGAGATGCTATTTCAGATTGATTATTGATTCTATCATCTCTTTGTTATTTGAGATCTTGCATGCTTTCCCTTGTTAGTAGCTATCTTGGCCAAGTAGATGCTAGCAACTCCAAGAGTTAGTATTTATGCTCGATAGTGGGTTTATGCCTCTGGTAATCTGGGGAAGTGTCAAAAATCTCTAAGGTACTAGATGTGCTGTTGCTACTAGGGACAAAACAACGATCCTTTGTTCATAGAACAATTGTATTGTTTACTTTACACGCAGTTCGTAAAGCAATAATCTGTTGCTTGCAACTTAATACTGGAGGGGGTTCAGATGATAACCTGAAGGTGGATTATTAGTCATAGATGCAGTTGGATGGCGGTCTATGTATTATGTTGTAATGCCCAATCAAGTCTCAAAGGAGTCAAGATGATTAGTATATGCATGTATTGCTTTCTCGGTGTTTGTTAATTGCCCCGCTGTAATTTGTTCACCCAGCATGTTATCTATCTTAAGGAGAACCACCTCTAGTGAACTATGGATCCCGGTCCTTTTACTTTACATACAATCTACAACTGTTTACTGCTTTGCGTTTACTTTCTGCAAACTTTTACTTCTTTCCATTCGATACGTTTAATCCTTTGTTTTCCGCAAAACACGGTGAGATTGACAACCTCATCGCAAGTTGGGGACAAAGTTCTATGGTTGTGTTGTGCAGGTCTCCACGTTGCTACTAGCACCGGTAGTGCGCCCTGCCAAAGCTCAGCTAGTAACACCTTTGGGGTGTTTCCTTGCTCCTACTGGTTCGATTAAACCATGGTTTCATAACTGAGGGAAACTTGCTGCTGTGCTCATCATACCTTCCTCTTGGGGTTCCCAACGAGCTCTACATCAACACCGCCATCAAGCATTTTTCTGGGCGCCGTGCATTGAGCCATCAAGCATTTTTCTCGCGCCGTTGCCGGGGAGTCAAGGACATCTTCACAAGGGGAGTCCCTCATAACCAATCTCTTTACTTTGTTGTTTTTGTTTTTCTTAGTTTCTTTTTGCTTTGTTTGCTTATTTTGTTCTTCAAAAACACAAAAAAATTAGTTTTGCAAGTTTGCTTTCTTATTTGAAAACCCAAAAAAAATGACTACTCTCGAAAACACTAAGTTGTGTGACTTCACTAGCACCAATAACAATGATTTTATGAGCACACCTATTGCTCCACCTGTGGATGAAAATACTTTCTTTGAGATAAAACCTGCTTTGCTCAATCTTGTTATGATAGAACAATTTTCTGGTATTGGTAATGAAGATGCTGCTTCCCATCTGAATAACTTTGTTGAACTTTGTGAGATGCAAAAGCATAGGGATATAGATGGTGATATTATTAAACTGAAATTATTTCCTTTCTCTTTGAGAGGAAAAGCTAAAGAGTGGTTGAATTCCTTAACTAGGAATAGTATTGATTCTTGGACTAAGTGCAAAGATGCTTTTATTGGAAAATACTATCCTCCTGCTAAGATTATATCCATGAGAAGTGAAATAATGAAGTTTAAACAACTTGATAATGAGCATGTTGCTCAAGCTTGGGAAAGAATGAAATCTTTGGTAAAGAATTGTCCCACTCATGGACTGACTGCTTGGATGATCATCCAAACTTTTTATGCAGGATTGAACTATTCTTCAAGGAACCTATTGGATTCAGCTGCTGGAGGTACCTTTATGACCATCACTTTGGGTGCTGCAACAAAACTATTGGACAATATGATGGTTAATTATTCTGAATGGCATACTGAGAGAGTTCCACAAGGTAAGAAGGTAAATTCTGTTGAGGAAACCTCCTCCTTTAGTGATAAGATTGATATTATTATGTCTATGCTTGTTAATGGGAAAGCCCATATTGATTCAAATAATGTTCCTTTAGCCTCTTTGGTTACTCAAGAAGAGTAAATTGATGTGAACTTCATAAGAAATAACAATTTTGGCAAAAATTCTTATGGTAATAATGCTTATAGGAACAATTTAGGTAACAACAATTATAAGCCATATCCTCCCAACAATGGAGTTAAGGATTTGTAGTTCTTTTTCGAAATCGATTTCGAAAAAGAATGGATCTTGAAAACGGGACTGAACTGAATCCGACTTCTTGGTAGCCCAGTGGCTTTTGGTCCCCATCGGAAAGTGTTGTTATGGAAATTCTTACAATAGTAATAAGAGTGCTCCCTCGGAACTTTAAGTTATGCTTAAAGAGTTTATTAGTAAACAAACTGCTTTCAATAAAACTATTGAGGAAAAACTCTCTAATGTTGAAAGAAATATAGCATCTTTGGCTGAAGCTCAATCTACTTTGAATAAAATGGCTGCTAAACCTGAAACTAATGATAATCCCTTTGCAGCTACTAATGCTATACAAGTAAGAATTGATGAAAATATTAGACTATTAGCTGAATTACATGCTAAGTGGGAAAGAGAAGATGAAATTGCTAGAAACATAAGTGTTTCTACTATCACTACCACTAGTGTTGAGGCTACTAATAGTTCTACTACTTTAGATGATAAAGTTGATTTTGATCTTGATGGTTGCAACATCTCCGAAGTTATTAAGTTCCTACAAAAGCTTGCTAAAAGTCCTAATGCTAGTGCTATGAACATGGCTTTTACAAAACACATTACTGATGCTCTCATAAAGATTAAAGAAGAAAAGCTGAAACATAAAGCTTCTATTCCTATAAAACAAGAAGATGGTTGTGAACCCATTATTAATATGAAAGTGAATGACTTTGATTTCAAAGCTTTGTGTGATCTTGATAGTAGTGTTTCTATTATGCCTAGAAGGATTTATGATATGCTTGATTTGCCTCCTCTTGAAGATTGTTATTTGAATGTCCCACTTGATGATACTGCTAAAAAGAAACTCATGGGGAGTCTCAATGATGTTCTTATTATGGTTAATGATTCCTATGTCCCCGTTGATTTCTATGTTTTGGATGTTGAATACAATGCTTCTTGTCCTATTACTTTGGGAAGACCTTTTCTTAGAACTGTTGGTGCCATCATTGATATGAAAGAAGGCACCATTAAATATCAACTCCCACTTAAGAAAGGTATAGAACACTTCCCAAAAAAGAGAGAAAATATTTCTTTTGCTTCTCCTATGAAAACAAAATTTGGTCTTAATGCTTCTTCATTTGAGAACACTTGATTCTTTCTTTGGTTCTTATGCCAAACTTAAAGGCGTTAAAAAAGTACTTGTTGGGAGATAACCCAAGAGTTTTAGTTGAGTCTTGGAAGTTATTACCTCTGTAATAACCTCTCCTTATCCTTTTTATTTGCTTTTTGTGCCAAGAGTAACCTCTAATGAGAGTGAAGTAATGATTGGGAAAGTTGCTGTCACGAAACAGATTTCTGTGCTTCACCGTACAAATTCCTGAGAGAGCTATGTACGTCAGATTGAGAAGTAATTTTTTGTGCTTCTGCCCCAGGTTGTTATCTAACTTTCGTTAGTTAAACACTTTTTGATTTGATCAACAGAAGGTCTTCGAAAAAATTCGTCTTTACCTGCTGGTCTGTTTTGACAGATTTCTGCCATTTTCTGCATTTGCTTCATATTAGTTCCTTCTTGAGTTTCTTTGGGGAATTGAGCTTTTTGAGGGAAGTTCTACAGTATCTAGTTTTCTAATGGAAGTTTATTTGGTGTTAGAACTGAACCTTGAGACTTATTTATCTTAAGTGCACTAATGTTGCTAATGAGATTGTGTGAAGTTTTGTATGAAGGAAAAATTTCAGGTGTATGGAAGGAATGAGTAATGAGATGAAGGATACTAAAGCTCAAGCTTGGTGATGCCACGCGTGTCACCCCGAGAAATATCCAAGAAGTACAAGCATCAAAGCTTGGGGATGCCCAAGGCATCCCCTTCTTCATCAATAAAAATCCAGGTTTCTTCCAAACGCTTCATTTTTATTGTTTCATGCATAGTTGTGTTTTTCTTGGAGCGTCTTATTTTTCGTTTTCGTCTTGGTTTTTGTTTGCTTTTGTTTGCTTAGTTTTCTGAATAAATTGGTTGGACCCCCTCTTTCACACTTTGGTTTGCAAATAGTTTGGTTTGGTTTAGAAAAGAGTAGGAAAGTTCATGCTTATGTGGTAAAAAGAGCTCGTTTTTTACTGTGGCCATGCTTTGTCATGCCATGCTTGATATTGTTTTGGATTTATGCTTAGTATTCTTTGCTGTAGCATGACTTGATATAAACAATTGAGACTGCTTAATGTGCCTTGGATGAATCATGTGTTGTTTTAGCATATTAAAGCATAGTATAGTGGTATTCTCCTTTGATGCTTTATTTGGGTTGACTTGGCGCATGCTCACACCATGTTATGACTATCCAAAGTCACCATAGCCTTTATGATCCTTTAGTTTTCAACTTGTAGTATCACTTTATGCTTTGATCAATGATGTTTTGTCGCTCTGCATGATTATGGCCATTATTGCTCTCTTAGTTTGTCGCTCCCAGTCTTTTGCTAGCCTCCACAACAAAGTATGAGTTCCACTCATGCATCAAACTACCTAAACCAAGTTATTCCAAAGAGTCCACCATACCTACCTACTAGCTTATGCTATTCCAAGTATATTCATGTTTTTGTTTACCTTCCACTTGTTATGAGAAAACTAGTGATTGAAGCTCTCGCGAACTTGATGGCGCACTTACTTTATTGCCTCTAATAAACTTGAACCATTGGGTCCTTCTTTGTTGCGTATATGCTTGCACTTTATAAGTTGAAATTAGCAGAACCATGTTTCATGGGGAACGCTTTCAACATTGCACTTGTACTTTGTACCCCGTTGATATCATGTTCTTTTGCTTACAGATCCCGGCGGTGTGAAATAAAAGTGGAACTTGTAAGATCATGGAGTTTGTATGTGTGTTAGAGAAACGCCTGGGCCGCTAGCCTAAGCCATGCCTAATCATGGTGGAAACTTGCAGCATCACCATAATGAGCACTCTATGAAGCATCCTCAATAAAAACCTATGCAAATAGCAAATAAAAAGATCGCTGAGATGCTCATTGTCTGCTTGCCTTGTCATTTTGATTATGGGAAAGCTCCCGTATCATGTGCAAGGGGTACCCCGTTGGTGGTTCTTAATGATACACACATACTTACAATGACAAGAGCTTACTCGGGACTGAAGTTGAGTAGCATGAGGATCGGTCTTCACAAGTAAGGGGCATGAGATTTCGGTTTATAACTTGTCAAGCATATCCTCTTAGTTGTGTCACTTTAACCTTAATCCCCTTCAAGATGCTTATGATAGGGGCAATGAGAGCTGAAAACTACAAGTACCATAATTTTTGGAAGCTCTTTATGAGACTTGAATCCCTACTTCCTTTTACAAAAGGCTTTTCTTCCACCATTATATTGAGTCTCCACCTTCTAACTTTATGCACCTACTTTGAGAGCATAGTGGCCATTCTTAGTTCTATGTGCATTGTCCCAAGACTAGTTGATTGATGCATAACTTGTTATTGCTTGTTTGAAACTATTGTATCTAGTCACTCTTATGAACTTTGAAGGATCCTATGCATTTATATTTGCTACTCTATTGAGGGACAAGCTGAATACTTTTATGCTATGTTTTCTTTATGTGAAACAAACAAACGTCTTACAAAGCATTGTTATTCATGAATCTTTTGTTTGTGCCTTTTCATGTTGCATCTTAGTTTCTTTGCTTATTGCTAGAACTTTGTCTTTCATTTTATGATTGAAGTACTACGATCCCAGCTTTGAATGTTTTGCAAATATTTTGATCAAGTCTTTGATGGTGCATGTCACCTCAAAAATTCTTTCTTTTTATCACTTACCTACTCGAGGATGAGCAGGAGTTAAGCTTGGGGATGTTGATACATTGCAAATGTATCTATAATTTTTGATGTTCCATGCTTAGTTTTATCCACTTTCTTGTGTTTTGTTCCAACTTTGGAGTACTTTTATTATGATTTCTTGGACTAACCTATTAATAAGAGCCACAGTGCTAGCTGCCTGTTTTCTGCTGTTTTTGGTTCCAGGAAAGTCAGAAAATGAATATTCTCGGAATTGGACGGGACAAAAGCCAAAGTGCCTATTTTTCCGGAAGGGATCAAGTGCCAGAATACGAGACGGAGAGGGGCCAGGGGCCGGCCCCACCACCTGGCCGCGCGGCCAGGCTTGGCCCACGCCAGGGGGTGGTCTGGCCGACCCCAGCACCCGCTCGGCCTCTCCTTCCGCCTATAAGTTGCCTTCGGGACGAAAACCCTAAGTACCCGATCAAAAATCCATGAAAGAGTTTGTAGTCGCCGTCGTCTCTATCCCTAGATCGGGGGGATCTGAAGCTCTTCCCGGCACCCTGCCGGAGGGGAGAGATCATCCTAGAGGCCTTCTTCATCACCATGCCTTCCTCCAGTGTGATGCGTGAGTAGTTCATCCCTGGACTACGGGTCCATGTAGTAGCTATATGGTTGGTTCTTCTCCTTTGTGCTACCATGGTTAGATCTTGTCAGCTTCGTTTATGATCAAGATCATCTATTTGTAATCTTACATGTTGTGTTTGCAAGGATCCGATGGATATTGAGATGCTATTTCAGATTGATTATTGATTCTATCATGCCTTTGTTATTTGTGATCTTGCATGTTTTCCGTTGTTATTAGCTATCTTGGCCGAGTAGATGCTAGTAACTCCAAGAGGGAGTATTTATGCTCGATAGTGGGTTCATGCCTCTAGTAATCTTGGGAAGTGACAGAAATCTCTAAGGTACTAGATGTGCTGTTGCTACTAGGGAGAAAACAACAATCCTTTGTTCATAGAACAATCGTATTGTTTACTTGACACACTTTGCTTAATGCAATTATCTATTGCTTGCAACTTAATACTGGAGGGGGTTTGGATGATAACCTGAAGGAGGATTATTAGTCATAGATGTAGTTGGATTACGGTCTATGTATAATGTTATAATGCCCAATCAAATCTCATAGGAGTCAAGATGATTAGTATATGCATGTATGCTTTCTCGATGTTTGGTAATTGCCCCGCCGTAATTTGTTCACCCAACATGTCATCTATCTGAAGGAGAACCACCACTAGTGAACTATGGACCCCCGGTCCATTCTTTTACCATCAATCTACAACTATTTATTGTTTTCTATTTACTTTTTGAAAGTAATTACTATCTTCCACACAATACGTTTAATCCTTTGTTTTTAGCAAAACCCGTGAGATTGACACCTCACTATAAGTTGGGGGAAAGTTTTGTGGTTGTGTTGTGCAGGATTCCAAGTTGGAAACAACACCTTGGAGGTGTTTCCTTGCTCCTACTGGTTTGATAATCTTGGTTTCATAACTGAGGGGAAACTTGTTGTTGTGCTCATCATACCTTCCTCTTGAGGTTCCCCAACGAGCTCTGCATATTGAGCAAGTAGAGACACGCTAAGTGGGTCGAGTTTATGGAGTCTTTTCCTTACATTGTCAAGTATAAGAAGGGTAAAGATAATGTAGTCATAGACGCTTTGTCTCGCAAGCACACAAACCTTCTTACTCGACTTAAAATCAACGTGTTGGGTCTTGATGAAATCAAAACTTTGTATTCCTCCGACCCATTCTTTGAACCAATTTTCGCAAAGTGCTCCATTGACAAAGGAGTTGATGATTTCTATTTGCATAAGGGCTTTCTATTTAAACAAAACAAACTTTGCATTCCGAAGTCGTCCCTCCAACTTTTGCTTCTCCAAGAATCTCATGGTGGAGGCCTCATGGGTCACTTTGGCCATGACAAGACATTGGACATGCTCTCCACTCACTACTTTTGGCCCAAGATGAAGCATGACATGGAGCGCTACGTACAACGATGCACAACATGTGTTCAAGCTAAGTCGCAAGCTAACCCTTATGGTCTTTATATGCCATTGCCTATTCCTTATGCACCTTGGTCTGACATTAGCATGGATTTTGTGTTAGGATTGCCTAGGTCTAAGCATGGGCATGATTCTATATTTGTTGTCGTGGACCGCTTTTCCAAAATGGCACACTTCATACCATGCCATAAGACCGACGATGCTTCACATGTTGCAAATTTGTTTTTCAGCTCGTCCGTCTTCATGGTGTGCCAAGAACAATTGTCTCTGACCGCGACATCAAATTCATGAGCTACTTATGGAAGACCCTCATGGCCAAGCTCGGTGTCAAGCTACTCTTCTCCTCTGCATCGCATCCTCAAACCGATGGCCAAACCGAAGTTGTCAACCGAAGCCTCGGGACTCTCCTTCATGTGTCGATCAAGAAAAACCTCAAGTATTGGGAGGAATGCATTCCACACGCCGAGTTCTCCTACAACCGTGCCAAGCACTCAACAACCAAGATGATTCCCTTCATGATCGTCTATGGTTTCGAGCCTCTTACCACACTCGACATCCTACCGCTACCTCTTCATCAGCGCACCAACATGGATGTCGACAAGCATGCCCAAGCTATGAAGAAGCTTCACGAAGAAACAAGGGCTATAATTGAGCAACAAGTCCTTCGCCAAGCTTCAAGGTCAAACAAGGATAAGAAGGAGATGATGTTTGAAGAAGGTGACCTTGTGTGGATACACCTAAGTAAGGACCGCTTTCCCAAAGATCACTACTCCAAGCTCAAACCTCGAGGAGATGGTCCCTTCAAGGTCCTAAAGAGAATCAACAACAATGCCTACATCATCGACATTCTAACCTCCAAGTACCTTGCAAGCAATACATTCAATGTCAAGGACCTTTCACCCTACAATGGAGATGTTCAAGATGATAACCATGAAGAGTCGAGGACGACTCTTTCCCAAGGGGGGAGCTGATGTAGCCCGTCCGACGGACGTCCCTACATCTACACCACCAAGTCCCCCAAGTGGACCAATGACTCGTGCCTGAGCCAAGCTCCTTCAAGCTAAGGTGAATTCGCTCTTTGTCTCGTGTTATTTCGATACATCTTTGGATGGCTTGCTACTTCATTCCAATACTCTATGCATCATCAGGTATGAACCCTATGAAAGAATGCCAAGAGGAGGAGCCAAGACATCGCAAGACAAAGGCCCTGACAAAACCGGCGCTAGGATCGGTGGACCGGAGCACATGCCGGAAATCCCGGTGCACCATCCGGTGGATCGGACCATTGACCGGAAATTCCGGCGCACGCCGAAACGGACCGGCGCACGCTGAAACGCTTCTCTGTGAGCCATTCCAGTTTCGACCGGAATTTCCGACGGCGACCAGAAATTCTGGCGACGATTCCGGTGCCGCCAGACTTATTGTCGGAATCGCCTCCCCGAATGCCTACATGGGTTTGGTGCCCGAGAATATTCCTATTTCGTCTAGTTTTTACCTTTTTATGCCTAAAGTACCCTTGAACTAGTGGTTGGCCTATATATAGTCCCCCACCTCCATTGTAAACCCTAGGCATGATATTTGGAATTAGTGGAAACCCCTTGTGGATCTATCTAGTTCTTGCCTCATGCTCCTTGACAAAGGAGCACCAAATATCACAAACCTCGTTGGAGTTTGCATCGTGCCTCCGTGTTGTACAAGGCCTAGGCATCAGAGTCCCTTTGCCTAGACATCAAGATCTCATCGAGTCTCCCTACTCGTAGTGCCGGTTCGAGAGAGAGTCCTCTGCCCGATGCTGATCCTAGGGATTGCGCCAGACCGGTCACCGCCGGCGTGAGCTATTGGTGTGTATTGTGTCTTCGCGTGTGCGTGTGTTCATCGTGTTCTTCGTGTGTGAGTCCGTGGATTTTGTCCTCCCGTCTTACCCTCCTCGATTTCAAGGGATTCGTGAAAGATCGGGCCACCCTATAGGTTTGCCCTCAACAAGGAGGCTGGTCACTGGAAGCGGAACTTCCCAAAGTACTTGGCAAATTAGAAGGCCAGGAAAGTGAACAAAGGTATATACGATATACTTGTTATTGATGTGTACCTTATTAGTAGTCAAAGTAGTCCCTGGGTATTTGATACCAGTTTAGTTGCTAATATATGTAACTCGAAACAAGGACTAAGGAATAGTCGACCACTAGCTAAGGATGAAGTGACGACGAGCGTAGGAAATGGATCGAAGGTTGATGTGATCGTCGTCGGGACGCTGCCACTTCATCTACCGTCGGGATTAATAATAAACCTTAATTATTGTTATTATGTGCCTGCGTTGAGCATGAACATCATGTCTGGATCATGTTTAATGCAAGACGGTTATTCATTTGTATCGGAGAACAATGGTGTTCCTTTTATATGAAAAACATCTTTTATGGTCACGCACCATTGTTGAATGGTTTATTTGTCTTGAATCTTGATATTAGTAGTACACAAATTCATAATGTGAATGCCGAAAGAATTAAGTTGAATGATGATATTGATGCATATTTGTGGCATTACCGTTTGGGTCATATTGATGTAAAGCACATGAAGAAGCTCCATTCTAATGGACTGCTTGAATCAGTTGATTATGAATCATTTGAAACATGTGAATCATACCTTATGGGCAAGATGGCCAGAACTTCGTTCTCCGGAACAATGGAGCATGCGACCGACTTGTTGGAAATAATACATACCAATGTATGTAGTACAATGAGTGTGTAGGCACGTGGCGGATATTGTTATTTTGTAACCTTCACGGATGATTTAAGTATATATGGGTATATTTACTTAATGAAACACAAGTATGAAACTTTTGAAAAGTTCAAAGAATTTCAGAGTGAAGTAGAAAATCATCGTAACCAAAAGATCAGGTTTCTACGATCCATTCATGGAGGAGAATATCTTAGTTACGAGTTTGGCACACACATGAGACAATGTGGAATTGTTTCACAACTCACTCCCGCCGAAACATCACATCATAATGGTGTATCCGACCGTCGTAATCGAACCTTATTGGATATGGTACGATCTATGATATCCCTTATAGATTTTCCATTGTCATTTTGGGGTCATGCATTAGAGACTGCTGCATTCACTTTAAATAGGGCACCATCAAAATCCGTTGAAACCACGCCGTATGAATTAGGTTTGGTAACAAACCTAAGTTGTCATTTCTAAAAGTTTGGGGATGTGATGCTTATGTGGAGAAACTTAAACCTGATAAGCTCGAACCCAAAGTGGAAAATGCATCTTCATAGTATACCCAAGATAAACAATTGGGTACACCTTCTATCACCGATTCGAAGGCAAAGTGATTATTGCCAAGAATGGATCCTTTCTAGAAAAAAGAGTTTCTCTTGAAATGTGTGAGTAGTAGGAAGGTAGAACTCGACGAGGTTATTGAACCTTCTCTTCCAGAAGTGGCGAGTAGCACATCACCGGAATCAGTTCCAGTGTTGACTCCACCCATGGAAGAAGGAAATGATGATGAGGTACCAAACCCTCCTCATGAAACTCCAAGAGAGAGTACTATCGAACCTCGCAGGTCGAGCATGATACGTATAGCTCCAAAACTATACGGTGATCCAGTCTTCAATTTCATGATAGATGGAAGTAATGACCATACGACGTATGATGAAGCAATGATGAGCCCGGATTCCAACAAATGGCTAGAAGCCATGCAATATGAGATGGAATCCATGTATGATAACCAAGTTTGGACTTTGGTAGACTTACGTCACGACTGAAGTCCATTGAGAATAAATGGATTTTAAAAAAGAAAACGGACGCTGACGGTAATGTGAACATCTATAAAGCTCGACTTGTCACGAAAGGGTTCCGACAAATTCAAGGAGTTGACTACGATGAGACTTTCTCACCGGTAGCGATGCTAACAAGGTATGCAAACTTCAGCAATCCATGTATGGACTAAAGCAAGCATCCCGAAGTTGGAATCTCCGATTTGATGAAGTAGTCAAAGTTTTTGGATTTTTCCAAACCATCGGAGAAGCTTGTATTTACAAGAAAGTGAGTGGGTGCTCTATTGTATTGCTAATCTTGTATGTGGATGACATATTGTTGATTCAAAATGACATAGAACTTATGAAAAGCGTAAAGGGTTACTTAAAAATAGTAAGTTTTTGATGAAAGATCTTGGTGAGCTGCATACATATTAGGCATCAAGATCTATAGAGATAGATCAATATGCTTAATAGGATTGTCACAGAGTACATACCTTGACAAGATTTTGAAGAAGTTCAAAATGGACGGGAGTAAGAAGTGGTTCTTACCGATGTTGCAAGGAACGGTTTTGAGTAAGACACAAAGTCCAGCAACAGCAACAGATAGAGAAATAGTGGACCGTGTCCCCTATGCCTCGGCCATGGGTTCTCCTATGTATGCTATGTTATGTACAAGGCTAGATGTGGCACATGCTATTATTTTGACTAGAAGGTACCAATCTGATCCAAGTTCAGAACACTCGAAGGCAGTCAAGGATGTATTTAAGTACTTAAGAAGAACTAAAGACATGTTTATCGTATATGGAGGTGAAGAAGAGATTGTCGCAAAGTTCTACGTTGATGCTAGCTTAGACACCAATCCAGATGACTCTAAGTCACAATCTAGATATGTATTTTTGATGAATGGTGCAATAGTGAGTTGGAGGAGCTCCAACGAACTAGTTATTGCGAGATCTACAATGGAGGCGGAATATATCTCTACTTCGGAAGTAGTGGTGGAAGCAGTTTGGATGAAGGAGTTCATTTCCAAACTAGGGGTGTGGTTCCAAGTGCTTTGGATCCTATGGTGATCTTTTGTGACAACAATGGTGCCATAGACAATGCTAAGGAACCAAGGTCTCACAAGAACTCTAATCATATAAAGCGTCGTTTCACTCCATCCGGGAACATGTTATGGATGGCGATGTAGAGATTTGCAAAGTAGATACGATCTGAATGTTGCAGATCCGTTGACTAAAGCTCTCCCAAGGGAAAAACATGATCAGCACCAGAACTCTATGGTTGATAGATTCATGACTATGTAAACTAGATTATTGACTCTAGTGCAAGCGGAGACTGAAAGGAATATGCCCGAGAGGCAATAATAAAGTGGTTATTATGCAATTCTAGGTTTATAACAGATGTTTATTTTTCATGATAGAATTTTATTAATAAGGAAACGTTAATACATGTGTGAATTTTAAATAGATAAAGTTCCTACTAAAGCCTCTCTTTATACTAGCTTACTAATTAACAGATAATCAAAGGTTTCCTGGTCATGAACATTTGATGTTGTTAATAATAGGGTCATATCATTAGAGAATGATATGATGAATAGTCACCCGCAGTAGATGTAGCAATACGATCATGTCATCAAGATTAAATTTTTATCGCATTCTTAGTAACTCAATGTCCTTAGACCATGTAATCACGTCCATCACATTCACCGGAAGAGTACTTTGATTACATCAAACGTCACACCGTAACAGGGTGATTATAAAGGTGTCGTGTGGGGCCCCCGGATTAATCCTCCAAGAATCCCTGTTATGCATACAACCACGATCCCATGATCAGTTAGTCGTGGCACATAACAGACAAGTATCAAAGTAAACATCCAATACATAACGCATACTTGTCATACCTTAGTTGCCATTATGGCTACATCGATCAACATCAGCGGAACTTCATTTAAGCGTAGAGCCCGAGCCATGCCTTAACCTACAGGCAACTGACTGGGAGAAACGTCCTAGCTCGCATAATTTCCGACGTCATATTCTTCTTGATATCTGACCAAGTTAATAGCCAGGGACAATGCCAGTGAGTACTTTGAATGTACTCGCAAACCACCTCAAGAAAATAATAATAACAGGAGGATATGCAATATGGTTGTGGTAGTAGGAGGGCTTCAAGAGAGGTTCTTTTCTTAAATAGTTTCTCTTGTACATATAGCATCTACATATCTTTGTTCAAAACTTTTGTAAACCATTTTGGAAACCTTTTTGAAAAGTTTTGGAAAACATTAGGTCTGGGTCACCCATTTGTTCCTCCTTCCAGTCATCCCATGACCAAACTCCTCTCATTCCTTTCTGACCATCCCATTGTCAAAACAGGTATCCTTCCTGACCATCCCATGGTCAAAACATTTCCAAAGCCATTGCTTTTCAGAAATCCTTATTGAAAACAAAACCAACACCGCTCTACAGCAGCCTTCCCAACCGTCCATGACCACGGACACGGCTATTCGAATAGATTTACACTCTGCAGAGGTTGTAAACTTTACCCATACCATCCGGGTACACTACCCTGATCTACACCGATTGTGGGTCGAGTAACCGATCAAGACTCTCCGGATGCCCACTCCAGTATAAGTGCCTACCCTATGAGTGTTATTCCCCTCAAAACCGAGACGTCGGGTACCGAGGACCAACCAGAGCGCTTTTTCCACTTCTCGAGTGTGCGCTTTCAATGAGGGGCTCATAGTAACGCGTGGAGGCTCGCAGACCCTTCGTTCCTTCTCTAGGTCGATGTCTCACATGGACCCTTACGTGAGAAGGCCCACCCTCCAAGGATCACGATCCCCTGTAGTAGTTGCGAGGCAGCTTATACCAGAATAGACAAGCATCAAATCTAGCCCTATCCCATTCCAGAGTAGTGTGGTTGCGCAGGGTTAATTGTTCTAGCAAAACTACAAAGAACCGGGTGCGTTTTTGTAAACCTTTTTCCTCCATCTTTCCTTCAGCATTTTGTAAAACAAAACCTTTTTCTTTCTCAACATCTCTTGGGAGGTCCCAAATCACCAAGGTTTTATCATAAAACATTTGGTAAAACTTTTCCAGGGTCTTCCCATCCTCTAGCTTTGCTTCGGCTAAAACGGGGACTCCAAAGGAGTATGGTGCGTTACACCATTTACCATACTAGGGACAAGTAGGTATCGTCAAGGGGGTTGTACTTAGTAGTACCAAAGTGTAATAGTCCGGAGGAGCCAAACCACTACCATATATACATCAACATATAGTAACAATGCAGTTTTGATAAACAGTAGATAAAACATGCATAAGTAAAACAGTAGGACAAGGCTTATGAGCAAGAAGGTGGCTTGCCTGCGATCAGCAATATGGCATAAATGTCCCTGGACTTCTTCTTTAGATAACCCAGAATACCAATAATAATAAGACCCCTTTTTTTCAGCGTCAATACAAGCGCAATTATCGTCGTCACCGAGTATACATGCAAGCAAGCAAGACCACAATCAAACAAGGCAGTCAACCATCAAAACCATACAGCAAGCAAATGACAATACAAGTTTACAAATCAGTAGTGGTGTTGAGAAAATGGATTAGAAGGATTGGGAGCATGTCTTGTAACATTTGAAGGAAACCATAGGATTTTCATAGTCTAGAAACTAGGGATGAGAGGGTTTTGGACCAAAGACTTATTCTATAAGATACCATTGTAAAAACATGATACCAACAGATAGGTATTGATAAAATGAAACCAACAAAAGTGGTTTCACTATTTTATCAATTACCAAAGATTTATAGTGATTATAGTGAATAAGACTCTAGTTTTAGGAAATAATCCACTAGAGAAGTTCTAAAGCTCCAAAAATTATTTCCTTGGGTGGTTAGGTAGGGATTGATGTACTTGTTCACTGAGAGTTGGAATCATGTCAAAATATTTACCAGAATGCCCTCAGGAAATTCCTAAAGGCAGTTTTGGATCTGCTTTGTCTTTTCACCAAATTAAATATACAGAAGCTTTTGATTTGAGACCAATGCCCTAAGGTAGTTACTTTGAATACCTTTCCGTAGGAATTGGATTCACTCTTTTTGGAGTTGTGGAACTACTGTGAGGATTTATCTAGTGATAAAACCATATACAGAAGTGTTTAATTCATTTAAAAACCTCAGAGGCTCAATAATTCTTGAGCTCCTGGATTTTGATAGTATGGAGTGTACCACATCCCAGGGAGTTGGAATGAGGTCAAAACAACTCATGGTTTGGTCTAGGGAAATTTCTAAAGTCAGGTTGGTCTGGTTTTTGTTATTTTCGTAAAAGATACTCCATAGCTCCAACCGGCAAGGGACCATTGTTCAAAAATAAGTATGGTGGAAACCTACCAGGGAAGGTTTGTTTCACTACATTTAGATAAGGATGGTTCTCTGGAGAATTTATTTACTAGAATAGATACCTGTTTGTATATTTATTTCTAAAAATTATTGACACACCTTTTTGTACTAGGGTTGGTTTTGCATGTTAGAGAAAACATACAGGAACATGTCAAAATTTGAATCTAGGCAAAATGAGGTATTTTTAATTAAACCTATTGGTAATACTATGGATAGAAGGATTTGAATAAAAGAAAAAGAAAAAGGGGCACGACCGGGCCGATTTCTTCACTGCAATGGGTCGTGTAGAGAGAATTCGGCCCACCCAGGGGCGAGCCACGCGCGGGAAGGAGATTTCGAGCCCGACAGGCGGGACCCAGCGGTCAGTGGGAGAGGGCGGCCGAGGCGGTATGGGCAGATCCAGGCCGTTGGGCTAAAAATGATCCGACGGTGCTAGTGCATCGTCTACCTCTACGGCGGAGAGGGCTCGCCGGAACCCTAGGTGGCTCTGGGCGGTGGCAGGGAAGCTTACCTACCGTCGGAGGGGTGACGAGGAGGCCACGGGGTGAGGCGGCTGACAGAGATGACCTCAGGGATGGGCGGCACGACGTGGTCCATCGCCAGAAGGGGCCCCGTGCATCAACGCCATCGGAGGAGTTCAAAAACTCGCCGGAGCACACTCAGGGGCACCTGCATGTTGGAGCAAATGGTTGGTTTAGCTTGAGCTTGACGAGGGGATCTTGTTAGAGAGAGAATGGGAGGAAACGGAGTAGTGTAGCCCTGCTACGGCCTTCTCCTTCCTCATAGCTCCATGGGTCGAAGCTTCGGGTTCCTGGGCAGGGGAAGCCAGGGAAAGGGAGAGGGGGGTCTAGGTGGCTCATAGAAGGTTTGGGGGTGGAATGAGGGGATGGGGAAGGTTGGAGTCGACCAAGCACTCCACTACTCGAAGGAGACCGAGAGGGGAGCTTATTCTCCTCCATGGCGATGGGGAGCTCGGGATCTGGATCTAGGGCTCGAGAGGGGTGAGGGGATAGGGTAGGAGTGGTCCGAGAGCAGAGGGGATAGTTGTGCTAGCCTCTAGTCCTTTAAACCGAATGGAGAGGTCCATGGTGAGCTTGGTGCATGGAGGGGTTTGAAGGGGAGGTGGTGGCTAGGGATAGGGCAGGAGGGGTGGTGGGGAGGTGATGTGGGGCTAGGGACACGACCATTGGGAGAGGTGGGGCGTGCTACAGCTGCTGTGACTTTAAGACCAAGATTTAATTTCTCTAGGCCTAGTCTCTCTCTCTCTTTTACTTCCAAAAGCAAGGGACAAGTGAGAGGTGAGTGCTACAGTAGAGAGTCGACCAGAGATGATGTAGTGGTGCTGTGGTGCTGCCTTGGACAAGTTTGAGGAAGGTTTGATCTTGGTTTAGCTCAAACTTAGCTAAGTTTGCCAAATTGAGTGAATAGGTGGTTGTGGAGGAAGTTTAGAAGCTTGTCTTTGGCAAGAGGAGGAAATGTTACGAGTGGGTAGATAGGGTCAATGCATAATCCTAGGAATTATTTGGGATTTTTCACAGGACTTTAAGTCCACTTAAAACCATTTATTCAAAAAGTACAGAAGTAGTTTCTAGAAGTTTATTTGATAATTTTACATTGGACAAGGTTGGTTTTTGGTTTGAGATGGTCCCAAATGTGAATGCACACTTAGGGGAATTTTCCCAAGATTTATTGGAAGATAAAAGTATTTAAAACAATTATTATTCCACTTCAACCATTTAAGAAAATGGGCAAAAGGAAATAGTAAAGCTCTTCAAAAATATTTATAAGTGAGAATATGGGTATGATATATGGACCTCAATTGAGCCAAAAGTTGGGGAAGGGTTTTGGCAAAAACCAAACTTTCCATTACGGATGAAGTTTTGGAGATTTTGCCTATTAAAGGAGATTTATTAGATTTGGAGCCATAATAATTATGGATGATATTTGATAAATCTTAATGGTCAAGGTATATGATGTAGACAAGGTGTATCAAACATTTTCAACCTTGGGAAATTATTGGATCTTGGGTGATGTTATTTTTATACCACCAAATCCTTGTTGGATCTTGGAGCTCAGAGCTCACCTTGATGCAAGGGATAGATGGATAGCTAGACCAAGTCATATAGATGATCATGTCAGAAGGAGTTTGGATTGGTTACATTTGAGGTGGTCTAGAAGTGATGGCAAACTTTCTTGAAAATAAGGTTGCCATATCGGATGAGTCATGATGCCTTATAAATCATGTGGGTTTGAGAAGCACAAAGATCCACTTGGAACAAGTGAAGTAGATGTTGATAGACCTATATGAGTAGAACACAACCATCCAAAGAGTTGGTCCACAGAAGGTGGGATGATGGTGTGAGCTTCTATCAAAGTAGGCATGATGACTAGATTTGAAGGAATAGTTATTTTCTTGCCTGCAAAACCATCAAGAACAAGTGGGTTGGAGGATGATCTAACCAAGAGAAAGAGTGGGCCTTGGTAGTCCTTAGGATGTTTAACAAGATGGTTCAAGTGCATTACCATAAATGCACAAGGGTTGAGAAAGGGAGACATTCAAAAAGGTGATGTTGGAAATAGTTTTCCAAACAGCCAAATTTGGCAGATTTTGGGTTTTTGACTAGATTATGAGAGGGAAGGCTTTTGATGGATAGCAGGATACCAAAGCATCATCAAGTGGATGAGGTTGAAGAGTAGATTGAGTAGAAGGGATCCATGCTTGATATTGATCTTCATTGACTAGAAAGCTTCTAGAGTGGATCACTGCAGAATTGATCTGGTTAAGGGTTTTAGATGATCACCTGGTGGCTAGAGATTAGATCCAGATTGTACTCTTGCTTAGGGTTTGGGGGATTTTAAAGTATCTTGATCCTAGTGGATTAGCTCTTAGAGTAGATCATACTACTTCTAAGGAATCAAGTCAAACAGTAGATCAAGGCAGCTCATCTTACAAACAAATCAACTACTACTAGGGTTACCATCAAGCTTAGCTTGAGGTAAGGATGGGTATTTTGAATAGGTTGGAGTCTGAACAAGGTAAGGTCCTTGGTACATCTACCAAGAGGAGAGTTCAAAAGATGGTAAAAGGTTTTGGAAATCTTAGAGGTAAGAGTAGTTGAAGGTTCTATCTTGGAAACATAAGGAGATTGTAGATCTCCATAGTTTTGTCAATAGCGGCTATTAAGATAGTTTTGGTTACATAAGCATTTTGGCTCATGTTTTGAAATGCCATAACATTTGAGAACATGTAAAATGACCCAGGATAGTTTTGTCAAATAGCTTTTTGACAACTGATGTTGAGGTAAGGAGTATATCATAAACTGTACAATCAGAAGCATTAGCACAGACAACAACAAGCAAGCACTTCACCAATGAACAAGAAAAAGTTTTTGTTCCCCTTGATTTTTGCATTCTGGACAACTAATCAGGGTTGCTGAAATTGGGATGTCACATGTCGTCTGGTATTTGAAAAGTATCAGTTGAGGCTCGTGGATCAAGATTGGGATTTGTCCATCCGGATGATAGAGAGATATACTCAGGGCCCTCTCGGTGATATCACATTGACATAGCCTTGCAAGCAAGTGATTTGATCACTAGAATGACATATCACAGGAACGAGAAAAAGAGTAGTTGTTGGGAACAAGATTAAACAAGGTATAGATGATACCGAGTGATCGAATCTCAGACAAGTAATATATCGCGAGACAAAAGGAATTTGATTGCAGCGAAAGAGTTTGAGACGATCATCTAATTTTCGTGGAACTATTGGGAGTCGTTATGGATCACCAGGTCCCGCTAATGATTATTGATCGGATAAAGTCTCGATCATGTCTACATATTTCTCGAACCCGTAGGGAGACACACTTAAGGTTAACCGACGCGATTGAGCGGATAGGGAACACAGGGGAAGTCAATGGACATCGCAGAAAATTGTTCTGTTGTAGAAAATTGTTTTGCCGATTTTGCCGAAATAGTTTCGGGGTATCGAAACAAAGCAAGGGATCAAAATGTTAATGTGTTCATTAAATGAATTGTTCATTAAATTGAGTTGCATTAAAATGGAATTAAAGTGCTTTAATGGAAAGACCTTTAAGGGAATTAAAGTGCTTTAACGGAAAGACCTTTAGGGTAATTAAAGTGCTTTAATGGATAGACCTAAGGGAATTAAAGTGCTTTAATGGAGATTTTATGAGAGGAGAGGAGGCGGAAGCCCCATAGTGCCTATAAAAGGAGGTGGCCTCCTCCTCCTTTCCACACACAGTCTCTCACAAGCTCTCTCATATGCCCCAAGGTTGTCATCTTCTCCCCCTTGCTTGCCTTGCCCATTGCCACTAGAAAAGGTGCTCGGCGAAGCCCTACACTAAACCTTCCCCTCCACCACCACTACGATGGCATAGCACTGTTGGAGTTCCTGGGGATATGATACTTCCGCTGCCCGGCTGGAGCAAGAGATAGGGAGTCGTCGGCACACCGAACGTGTGATCGATTATGAAGGCGCTGCCCTTCTGTGGCGCTTATCGTCTTCATGTCCTTGAGGACGATCATGTACCAACTACATAAACCACATTTGTTTGTGGGAATGTTATCCCGCATATAGTCTCCGAGGGTGATTCCATCTTCAACAGTTAAGAAGTATCGCCTAGATTCGATCTTGGCAGTTGCAATGTGTAGGAATTTTTTTTGTTTTCTATGCAAAAAAACCCATCAAATGACACCAGTGGGATCCATGTGGTTTAGGAAAATAACACATGCAATGACACCAGTCGACCCATGTGTTAAACCATGGTCACAGAGACCAAAAGCACATAGGAAAGCAGCTTCAACATTGCATGTTGCACTAGTGTGGCAGAGGCTGCACCACAGAATCCACTAGAGAGTGTATGGTCATGTAGGATCAATGTGGTTTATGAAAATAAAACATGCAATGTTCTCATGTGGGTCAATGACACTAGTGGGATCCATGTGGTTTAGGAAAAGAACACATGCAATGCTACCAGTGGACCCATGTGTCAAACCATGGTCACAGAGACCAAAAGCACATAGGAAAGCAACTTCCACATTCCATGTTGCACCAGTATGGCAAAGGATGCACCATAGAATCCACTAGAGTGTGTGTGGTCACGTAGGATCAATGTGCTTCATGGAAAGAACACATGCAATGTTGTCATGTGGGTCAATGACACTAGTGGGATCCATGTGGTTTAGGAAGAGAACCCATGCAATGACACCAGTATGGTCATAGAGACCAAAAGCACATAGGAAAGCAGATTTTACATTGCATGATTCACCAATGTGGCAGATGTTGCACCACAGAATCCACTGGAGTGCGTGTGGTCATGTGGGATCAATGAGTTGTATGAAAATAACACATGCAATGTGGTCATGTAGGTCAATGACACTAGTGTGATCCATGTGTTTTAGGAATAGAACACATGCAATGACACCAGTGGATCCATGTGTCGAACAATGGTCACATACACCAAAAGCACATATGAAAGTAGGTTCCACATTGCATGCTTCACCAGTGTGGCAGAGGTTGCACCAAAGAATCCACTTAAGTCTGTGTGGTCATGTGGGATCAATGTGGTTTATGAAAAGAACACATGCAATGTGGTCATGTGGGTCAATAACACTAGCGGGATCCATGTGGTTTAAGAAAATAACCCATGCAATGACACTACTGGATCCATGTGTCAAACCATGGTCACAAAGACAAAAAGCACATAGGAAAGTAGATTCCACACTACATGTTGCACCAGTGTGGCAGAGGCTGCAGCATAGAATCCATTGGAGTTATTGTGGTCATGTGGGATCAATGTGGTTTATGAAAAACACATGCAATGTGGTCATGTGGGTCAATGACACTAGAGGGATCCATGTGGTTTAGGAAAAGAACACATCCAATGACACTAGTAGACCCATGTGTCAAACCATGGTCACATAGACCAAAATCACATAGGAAAGTAGCTTCCACATTGCATGTTGCACCAGTGTGGCAGAGGGCCGCACCACAGAATCCACTAGAGTGTGTGTGGTCATGTGGGATCAATCTGGTTTATGAAAAGAACACATGCAATGTGGTCATGTGGGTCAATGACACTAGTGGGATCCATGTGGTTTAGGAAAGGAACACATGCAATGACACCAGTATGGTCACAGAGACCAAAATCAAATAGGAAAGGAGCTTCCACATTGAATTTTTCACCAGTGTGGCTGAGGCTGCAGCACGGAATCCACTTGAGTGTGTGTGGTCATGTGGGATCAATGTTGTTTATGAAAAGAACACATGCAATATGGGCATGTAGGTCAATGACACTAGTAGGATCCATGTGGTTTAGGAAAAGAACACATGCAATGACACTAGTGGATCCATGTGTCAAACCATGGTCATAGAGACCAAAAGCACATTGGAAAGCACCTTCCACATTGCATGTTGAACTAGTGTGATACAGGCTGCACCACACAATCAATTGGAGTGTGTGTGGTCATGTGAAATCAATGTGGTCTATGAAAAGAACACATGCAATGTGGTCATGTGGGTCAGTGACACTAGTGGGATCTATGTGGTTTGGGAAAAGAACACATGCAATGAGACCAGTATGGTCACGGAGACCAAAAGCACATAGGAAAGCAGCTTCCACGTGGCATGCTGCACTAGTGTGGCAGAGGTTGCACCACAAAATCTACTGGAGTGTGTGTGGTCAGGTGGGATCAATGTGGTTTATGAAAAGAACACATGCAATGTGGTCATGTGGGTGAATAACACTAGTGGGATCCACGTGGTTTAGGAAAAGAACACATGTAATGATACAAGTGGACCCATGTGTCAAACCATGGTCACAGAGACCAAAAGCACATAGGAAAGTAGCTTCCACATTGCATGATGCACTAGTGTTGCAGAGGCTGGACCACAGAATCCACTTGAGTGTGTGTGGTCATGTAGGACCAATTTGGTATATGAAAAGAACACATGCAATGTTGTCAAGTGGTTTAATGACACTAGTTGGATCCATGTGGTTTAGGAAAACAACACATGCAATGATACCAGTCGACCCATGTGTCAAACCATGGTCACGGAGACCACAAGCACATAGGAAAGTAGCTTCCACATTGCATGTTGCGCTGGTGTGACAGAGGCTGCACAACAGAATCCACTAGAGTGTGTGTGGTCATGTAGGATCAATGTGGTTTATCAAAAGAACACATGCAATGTTGTCATGTGGGTCAATGACACTAGTGGGAACCATGTGGTTTAGGAAAAGAACACATGCAATGACACGAGTGGACCCATGTGACAAACCATGGTCATAGAGACCAAAGCACATAGGAAATTAGCTTCCACATTGCATGTTGCACAAGTGTGGAAGAGGTTGCAGCACAGAATCCACTGAAGTGTGTGTGGTCATGTGGTATCAGTGTGGGTTTATGAAAATAACACATGCAATGTGGTCATGTGGGTCAATGACAATAGTGGGATCCATGTGGTTTAGGAAAAGAGAACATGAAATGACACCAGTATGGTAACAAAGACAAAAATCATACAGGAAAGAAACTTCCACATTGCATGCTTCACCAGTGTGGTAGAGGCTGCACCATAGAATCCACTAGAGCGTGTGTGGTCAGGTGGGATCAATGTGGTTTGTGAAAAGAACAGATGCAATGTGTTCATGTGGGTCAATGACACTAGTAGGATCAATGTGGTTTAGCAAAAGAACACATGCAATGACACCAGTGGATCCATGTGTCAAACCATGGTCACAGAGACCAAAAGCACATAGGAAAGTTGCTTCCACATTGCATGTTGCACTAGTGTGGCAGAGGTTGCACCACACAATCAACTGGAATGTGTGTGGTCATGTGGGATCAATGTGGTTTATGAAAAGAACACATGCAATGTGGTCAGGTGGGTCAATGACACTTGTGGGATCCATGTGGTTTTGGAAAAAACACATGCAATGATACCAATGGACCCATGTGTCAGACCATGGTCACATAGACAAAAAGCACATAGGAAAGCAGCTTTCACATTGCATGTTGCACCAGTGTGGCAGAGGCTGCACCACAGAATCCCCTATAGTATGTGTCGTCATGTAGGATCCATATGGGTTATGTAAAGAACACATGCAATGTTGTTAAGTTGGTCCATGACACTGTGGGATCCATGTGTTTTAGGAAAAGAACACATGTAATGATACTAGTGGACCCATGTGTAAAACTATGGTCACAGAGACCAAAAGCACATATGAAAGCAGCTTCCACATTGCATGTTGCAGTAGTGTGGCAGAGGCTACACCACAGAATCCACTGGAGTATGTGTGGTCACGTAGAATCAATGTGGTTTATGAAAAGAACACATGCAACGTTGTCATGTGGGTCAATGACACTAGTGGGATCCATGTGGTTTAGGAAAAGAACACATGCAGTGACACCAATATGGTCACAGAGACCAAAAGCACATAGGAAAGCACTTTCCAATGCTTTACTAGTGTGGCAGATGCTGCACCACAGAATCCACTAGAGTGTGTGTGGTCATCTGGGATCAATGTGGTTTATGACAAGAACACATACAATATAGTCATGTGGGTCAATGACACTAGTAGGATCCACGTGGTTTAGAAATTGAACACATGCAATGACACTTATGGATCCATGTGTCAAACCATTGTCACAGAGACCAAAAGCACATAGGAAAGCAACTTCCACGTTGCATGCTTCACTAGTGTGGCAGAGGCTGCACCACAGTATCCACTGGAGTGTGTGTGGTCATGTGAGATCAATGTGGTTTATGAAAAGAACACATGCAACGAAGTTATGTGGGTCAATGACACTAGTGGGATCCATGTGGTTTAGAAAAAGAACACATGCAATGACAACACTGACCCATGTGTCAAACCATGGTCTCAGAGACCTAAAGCACATAGGAAAGCAACTTCCAGATTGCATGTTACACTAGTGTGGCAGAGGCTGCACCACAAAATCCACTTTAGTCTGTGTGGTCATGTGGGATCAATGTGGTTTATTAAAAGAACACATGCAATGTTGTCATGTGGGTCAATGACACTAGTGGGATCCATGTGGTTTGGGAAAATAACACATGCAATGACACCAGTATGGTCACAGAGACCAAAAGCACATAGGAAAGTATCTTGCACATTGCATGTTGCACTAGTGTAGCAGAGGCTATACCACATAATCCACCGAAGTGTGTGTGGTCATGTGGGATCAATGTGGTTTATGAAAACAACACGTTCAATGTGGTCATGTCGGTCAATGCCACTAGTGGGATCCATGTGGTTTAGGAAAAGAACACATGCAATGACACTTATCTGGTCAGAGAGACCAAAAGTACATAGGAAAGTAGCTTCCACATTGCATGTTGCACCAGTGTGGCAGAGGCTGCACCATAGAATCCACTGGAGTGTGTGTGGTCATGTGGGATCAATGTGGTTTATGAAAATAACACATGCAATGTTGTCATGTGGCTCAATGACACTAGTGGGATCCATGTGGATTAGGAAAAGAACACATGCAATGAAACTTGTGGACCCATATGTCAAACCATGGTCACAAAGACCAAAAGCACATAGGAAAGCAGCTTCCACATTGCATGTTGTACCAGTGTGGCAGAGGCTACACCATAGAATCCACTTGAATGTGTGTGGTCGTGTGGGATCAATGTGGTTTATGAAAAGAACCCATGTAATATGGTCATGTGGGTTAATAACACTAGTGGGATTCATGTGGTTTATGGAAAGAACACATGCAATGACACCAGTCTGGTCACAAAGACCAAAAGCACATATGAAAGCAGCTTCCACATTGCATGCTTCACTAGTCTGGCAGAGGCTGCACCACAGAATCTACTTGAGTGTGTGTGGTCCTATGGGATCAATGTGGTTTATGAAAAGAACACATGCAATGTGGTCATGTGGGTCAATGACACTAGTGGGATCCATGTGGTTTAGGAAAATAACACATGCAATGATACCAGTGGACACATGTGTCAAACCAAGGTCACAAAGACCAAAAGCACATAGGAAAGCAGCTTCCACATTGCATGCTACACCAGTGGGGCAGAGGCTGCACCACAGAATCCACTTGAGTGTGTGTGGTAATGTAGGATCAATGTGGGATATGAAAAGAACACATGTAGTGTTGTCAAGTGGGTCAATGACACTACTGGGATCCATGTGTTTTAGGAAAAGAACACATGCAATGGTACCAGTGGACCCATGTGTCAAACCATGGTCATAGAGACCAAAATTACATAGGAAAGCAGCTTCCACATTGCATGCTACACTAGTGTGGCAGAGGCAACACCACAGAATCCACTAAAGTGTGTGTGGTCATGTAGGATCAATGCGGTTTATGAAAAGAACACATGCAATGTGGTCATGTGGGTCAATTAAACTAGTGGGATCCATGTGGTTTAGGAAAAGAACACTTGCAATGTCACCAGTATGGTCACAGAGACCAAAAGCACATAGGAAATAAGCTTCCACGTTTCATGCTTCACCAGTGTGGAAAATGTTGCACCACAGAATCCACTAGAGTGTGTGTGGTCATGTGGGATCAATGTTGTTTATGAAAAGAACACATGCAATGTGGTCATGTGGGTCAATGATACTAGTGGGATCCATCTGGTTTAGGAAAAGATAACATGCAATGACACCAGTTTATCCATGTGTCAAACCATGGTCACAAAGACCGAAAGCACATAGGAAAGCAGCTTCCACATTGTATGTTGCACCAGTGTGGCAGAGGCTGCACAATAGAATCCACTAGATTGTGTGTGGCCATGTGGGATCAATGTGGTTTATGAAAAGAACACATGCAATGTTGTCATGTGGGTCAATGACACTAGTGGGATCCATGTAGTTTAGGAAAAGAACACATGCAACGATACCAGTAAACCCATGTGTCAAACCATGGTCATAGAGACCAAAAGCACATAGGAAAGCAGCTTCCACATTTCATGCTACACCAGTGTGGCAGAGACTGCACCACAGAATCTACTGGAGTGTGTCTGGTAATGTAGGATCAATGTGGCTTATGAAAATAACACATGCAATGTTGTCAAGTGGGTCAATGACACCAGTGGGATCCATGTGTTTTAGGAAAAGAACACATGCAATGCTATCAGTGGACCCATGTGTCAAACCATGGTCATAGAGATCAAAAGTACATAGGAAAGTAGCTTCCACATTGCATGCTACACTAGTGTGGTAGAGGCTGCACCACAGAATCCACTGAAGTGTGTGTGGTCATATAGGATCAATGTGGTTTATGAAAATAACACATGCAATGTGGTCATGTGGGTCAATGAGACTAGTGGGATCCATGTGGTTTAGGAAAAGAATACTTGCAATGACACCAGTATGGTCACAGAGACCAAAAGCACATAGGAAATAAGCTTCCACATTGCATGCTTCACTCGTATGGAAAATGCTGCACCACAGAATCCACTTGAGTGTGTGTGGTCATGTGGGATCAATGTGGTTTATTAAAAGAACACATGCAATGTGGTCATGTGGGTCAATGACACTAGTGCGATCCATGTGGTTTAGGAAAAGACCACATGCAATGACACTAGTGGACCCATGTGTCAAACCATGGTATCGGAGACCAAATGCACATAGGAAAGCAGCTTACACATTGCATGTTGCACCAGTGTGGCAGAGGCTGCACCATAGAATCCACTAGAGTGTGTGTGGTCTTGTGGGATCAATGTGGTGTATGAAAAGAACACATGCAATGTTGTCATGTGGGTCAATGACACTAGTGCGATCCATGTGGTTCAGGAAAAGAATACATGCAATGATACCAGTGGACCCATGTGTCAAACCATGGTCACGGAGACCAAAAGCACATAGGAAAGCAGCTTCCACATTGCATGTTGTACTAGTGTGGCAGTGGTTGTACTAGAGAATCCACTAGAGTGTGTGTGGTCATGTGGGATCAATCTGGTTTATGAAAAAAACACATTCAATGTGGTCATGTGGGTCAATGGCACTAGTGGGATCCATGTGGTTTAGGAAAAGAACACATGCAATGACACCAGTATGGTCACAGAGACCAAAAGCACATAGGACGGCAGCTTCCACTTTGCATGCTGCACCAGTGTGGTAGAGGCTGCACCATAGAATCCACTGGAGTGTGTGTGGTCATGTGGGATCAATGTGGTTTATGGAAATAACACATGCAATGTTGTCATGTGGGTCAATGACACTAGTGGGATCCATGTGTTTAGGAAAAGAAAACATGCAATGACACAAGTGGACCCATATGTCAAACCATGGTCACAAAGACCAAAACCACATTGGAAAGAAGCTTCCACATTTCATGTTGTACCAGTGTGGCAGAGGCTACACCACAGAATCCACTGGAGTGTGTGTGGTCATGTGGGATCAATGTGGTTTATGAGAAGAACACATGGAATGTGGTCATGTGGGTTAATTAAACTAGTGGGATCCATGTGGTTCTTTTTAAATCTATTATATTTTCTATCTAGCCCCTTATTGTGTTTTGCTCTCTCACAAGAGCACAAACTTGCGCTCACTCTGGCTGCTATGCCTTGATTGGTCGACACAGATGTCACGTGGATCGTGCCCACCAACCGTTGATCCAACAGGCAGGATAACCCCTCTCTATTTGTGCCACCTCTATATCCATGCCATCAATACTTTACCTACATAAACAAATGAGAACCATCTAAAAAACAAAAATAAATGTAAACGCTATGTCTCCGTCTGGTGCTGGTGATGCCTAGTCATTGTCTTCTTCGTCGTCATCTTCTTTGTCACTGTCACTGTCCTTGTTGGGTTCGCAGCATAGAAAACAAAAAATTCCTATGATGGAAACTATAGACCAAGATCTCTCTAGTAGATACAAGCAATAGGTGGATATACATCCATGGAGAACTTACCCTCGAAGACAACGAAAGCTTTGTTAACGAGTTGGAACTCGTGGATGATGTAGTCAAACGCTTGCCGATCTCAAGATCGTGTGGAAGTCCTAGCGCTGCAAATTAGTAGCACATCCGTCCTCGCACACACATTCAAGCCACCGAACAACCTCCACCTCCTTGCTCCAGCGAATCAGCGGAAGCATCAACTCCTTCCATATGAAATTCCACAGGGAACATGTATCTCGCTAATCTGAGACCATGGGGAATATATCTAGAGGAGGAGAGAGATCCTTCACGAGGAGGTGTGCTTTGTGAGGGAGGAGAGGGGGGCTCCTCCCCTCCCATGGCCGACGCCCATGGGGGGTGCCCCCACCTCTTCCTCATTCATGTGGTGGAAGCTCCACTCGCATCAATTTAGCCTCCACTCAAAGTTCCACTCACATGCATTAAATTTCCACCAAATTTAATGCAACTCTCGTTTAATAAAACTCTTTTATTTATTTTATTCAGAATTTTGTTAATTACTTTAATTAACAAACATTCACATAAAACCCCTTGCAACATTTCAATATCACATGAAGAACCAGTTTCTGCAATTTAACGCCAATATGACCTAGAAGGCATGGCTCAGTTGGTAAAGTTGCTACCATTTGCCGCAAGTTTCTCTTTCTCCATGAACACATTGAAATTAAAAGCAGGTGGTGCCATCTACAACAGAATTTGTAAAGTTTATTTAGACTAAGTTTATGATAGATTAAGTTCAACTAATCCAAATTACGAATGAACTCCCACTCAAAAAATACATCCCTCGTGTCCTTTTGGTGATTACATGATGCAATTCCACTACACCAAATCCGATCATCACGTGAGTCGGTGTTGCTTCAAAGGCGAGCATCTATATAGGCATCATATCAACTATATGACTCATGCTTAACTTTTCGGTCCATGTTCCGAGGCCATGTCTACACATGCTAGGCTCGCAAAGTAAGAACCTTAGTACTCGCGTGTGCAAAACTGTCTTACACCCATTGTATGAAAGCGTAGAGTCGAATACACCCGATCATCAAGTGATGTCTCGAAACACGATCCATAGAATGGTGCATACTTAAGGAAGAACACATTTTTATCTTGATATTTAAATGAGGGATCATCTTATAATGCTACTAAAATCCCCAAACTAGCAATATAAGATGCGAACATCATATGTGTAAAGTGGGATGATATGGTCCGTGCATTTGATCACTATCATATGCATCGTGGTATGATCTCTATCATTCCTTTGTGTGTAAGGCCAAGGTCTATGGAACTTACATGTTAAGTGTGTTGTAAGGGTATCTACCATACATCAACTTACAACATTACCATATCATGACACTAGCCCACCAACAATCTAAACTAGACGCCTCTAATTTATCCATTGCAAGTTTTACGTGGCTTAGGGCTTTCGGAGACAGAACCGGTCTTACCTACGAACATGGAACCACAACTATGATAACTAAGTTATTAGCAACTCGTTGTAAATCAGATATTGACTATAGTAGGAGAGACAGACACCTGCTAGCCACTTATGCAAAACTAGTTGCATGTCAGTCGTGGAACCGGTCTCATGTGCGATGACATGTAAAGTTGGTATGGGCCGCTTCATCCCACTATGCCACCAATATCCAAAATACATGAAAGAAGCAATAGCATGATCATCATCGCCCACATATAAACATATGTGTACTACCCGTGCAAAGCACCTACGGATAGATCAGGCTCTGATACCACTGTTGGGTTCGCAGCATAGAAAACAAAAAAAATCCTACGATGGGAACTATACGCCAAGATCTATCTACTAGATACAAGCAACAGGTGGATATACATACATGGAGAAATTACCCTCGAAGACAACGAAAGCTTTGTTAACGAGTTGGAACTCGTGGATGATGTAGTCAAACGCTTGCCGATCTCAAGATCGTGTGGAAGTCCTAGCGCCACAAATCAGCAGCGCATCCGTCCTCGCACACACGTTCAAGCCACCGAACAACCTCCACCTCCTCGCTCTAGCGAAATAGCGGAAGCAGCAACTCCTTCCAGACGAAATGCCATAGGGAACATGTATCTTGCTAATCCGAGACCATGGGAAATATATCTAGAGGGGGAGAGAGATCCTTCACGAGGAGGTGTGCTTTGTGAGGGAGGAGAGGGGGACTTTTATAGGAGAGGGGGGCTCCTCCCCTCCCATGGCCGACGCCCATGGGGGGTGCCCCCACCTCTTCCTCATTCATGTGGTGGAAGCTCCACTCGCATCAATTTAGCCTCCACTCAAAGTTCCACTCACATGCATTAAATTTCCACCAAATTTAATGCAACTCTCGTTTAATAAAACTCTTTTATTTATTTTATTCAGAATTTTGTTAATTACTTTAATTAACAAACATTCACATAAAACCCCTTGCAACATTTCAATATCACATGAAGAACCAGTTTCTGCAATTTAACGCCAATATGACCTAGAAGGCATGGCTCAGTTGGTAAAGTTGCTACCATTTGCCGCAAGTTTCTCTTTCTCCATGAACACATTGAAATTAAAAGCAGGTGGTGCCATCTACAACAGAATTTGTAAAGTTTATTTAGACTAAGTTTATGATAGATTAAGTTCAACTAATCCAAATTACGAATGAACTCCCACTCAAAAAATACATCCCTCGTGTCCTTTTGGTGATTACATGATGCAATTCCACTACACCAAATCCGATCATCACGTGAGTCGGTGTTGCTTCAAAGGCGAGCATCTATATAGGCATCATATCAACTATATGACTCATGCTTAACTTTTCGGTCCATGTTCCGAGGCCATGTCTACACATGCTAGGCTCGCAAAGTAAGAACCTTAGTACTCGCGTGTGCAAAACTGTCTTACACCCATTGTATGAAAGCGTAGAGTCGAATACACCCGATCATCAAGTGATGTCTCGAAACACGATCCATAGAATGGTGCATACTTAAGGAAGAACACATTTTTATCTTGATATTTAAATGAGGGATCATCTTATAATGCTACTAAAATCCCCAAACTAGCAATATAAGATGCGAACATCATATGTGTAAAGTGGGATGATATGGTCCGTGCATTTGATCACTATCATATGCATCGTGGTATGATCTCTATCATTCCTTTGTGTGTAAGGCCAAGGTCTATGGAACTTACACGTTAAGTGTGTTGTAAGGGTATCTACCATACATCAACTTACAACATTACCATATCATGACACTAGCCCACCAACAATCTAAACTAGACGCCTCTAATTTATCCATTGCAAGTTTTACGTGGCTTAGGGCTTTCGGAGACAGAACCGGTCTTACCTACGAACATGGAACCACAACTATGATAACTAAGTTATTAGCAACTCGTTGTAAATCAGATATTGACTATAGTAGGAGAGACAGACACCTGCTAGCCACTTATGCAAAACTAGTTGCATGTCAGTCGTGGAACCGGTCTCATGTGCGATGACATGTAAAGTTGGTATGGGCCGCTTCATCCCACTATGCCACCAATATCCAAAATACATGAAAGAAGCAATAGCATGATCATCATCGCCCACATATAAACATATGTGTACTACCCGTGCAAAGCACCTACGGATAGATCAGGCTCTGATACCACTGTTGGGTTCGCAGCATAGAAAACAAAAAAAATCCTACGATGGGAACTATACGCCAAGATCTATCTACTAGATACAAGCAACAGGTGGATATACATACATGGAGAAATTACCCTCGAAGACAACGAAAGCTTTGTTAACGAGTTGGAACTCGTGGATGATGTAGTCAAACGCTTGCCGATCTCAAGATCGTGTGGAAGTCCTAGCGCCACAAATCAGCAGCGCATCCGTCCTCGCACACACGTTCAAGCCACCGAACAACCTCCACCTCCTCGCTCTAGCGAAATAGCGGAAGCAGCAACTCCTTCCAGACGAAATGCCATAGGGAACATGTATCTTGCTAATCCGAGACCATGGGAAATATATCTAGAGGGGGAGAGAGATCCTTCACGAGGAGGTGTGCTTTGTGAGGGAGGAGAGGGGGACTTTTATAGGAGAGGGGGATCCTCCCCTCCCATGGCCGACGCCCATGGGGGGTGCCCCCACCTCTTCCTCATTCATGTGGTGGAAGCTCCACTCACATCAATTTAGCCTCCACTCAAAGTTCCACTCACATGCATTAAATTTCCACCAAATTTAATGCAACTCTCATTTAATAAAACTCTTTTATTTATTTTATTCAGAATTTTGTTAATTACTTTAATTAACAAAGATTCACAAAAAGCCCTTGCAACATTTCAATATCACATGCAGAACCAGTTTCTGCAATTTCACCCGAAACAATTCTGGTTTCCATCGAAAATGATTCCAGCACTTTGCAATTCTTTCATCTGAAACATATGTGCTCCAAATGGTGTTTGGCAACCCTTAAGTGTGTCACCCTATGGTTCGCAAATAATGCAGACATGATTGAGACTCCTCTCAAATCAATAATCAGAAGCGGCACCTGGAGATCCATTCTGACTCATGCACATTCAACGATGACTTCTGTGATCGTGATAACCTTTAACGCTAGTAACTTAATCCCTTTGTCTCACGATATATTACATGTTCGAGACGATCATCGGTATCTCAATACCTAGTTTGATCTCGTTACCGACATGTACTCTTTTCTCGTTCCTGTGATATAACATTCTAGTGATCACATCACTTGCTTGCAAGCTATCTTAATGTGATATCACCAAGAGGGCCCAGAGTATATCTATTCGTCATCAGGATTGACAAATTCCACTCTTGATCCATGAGACTCAACATAACACCTTCGGAGTGTCTGAACCCACCTTTATAGTCACCCTTTTACGGTGTGACGTTTGATGTTATCAAGTCACTCTTCCGATGTTAGCAATTAACATGATCTCATGGTCTAAGGACTAAGATTACTTCGTATGATGTTATAAAAATATAAACATAATGATTTTGATCGTAATGCTATACTTCAGATGAATGATCATCGCATCATTTCACAAATGTTGTGACCTCGTTATTAACAACATCCAATGTCCATGATCAGGAAACCTTGATCATCTTGTTAATCAACGAGCTAGTCTATAAGAGAAGCATAACTAGTAACCTTTTATTTGTTTATTAAACACACATGTATTGATGTTTCCAATCAATACAATTATAGCATGCAAAATAAACATCTATCATATATAAGGAATATATAATAACAACTTTATTATTGCCTCTCAGGACATACTTCCTTCAGTCCTTGCCATCGCCATCATCTGTGTCCTCCTCTAATGACTCGTCATCACACCATTTTTCGTATATGTGTGCTCTCTCCTCGTCGGAGTCCTTCTCCTCCTCCTCCTAATCCCACGGGTCCACGTCACTCTCCTCCGCTTCTACCTCCAACTGATCTATGAACGCCTCCTCGTTGGCCGAGTCAGAGTCGTCCACGTAGCTATCTCCTCTCTTCTTCCTGGTCTTCTTCATGGTGGTTTTGTAGGTCTTCCCCTCGTTCCTCTTTGTGTCCATACTCGTTGGTGAAACACGCGCCCCATCTTGGCGGCTATTTTGCACTCGACCGTCGATGCATGTGCACCATGCTCCTCCTGCCCGGCTGGTATGAACTTCGATGTCGCGGTGTCCTCGAGTGACAATGTCAATGGATCCTAGCACGGTTGAACACGACGTGGTGCCTCAGTTGGAGACTCATGGGCACGAATGATGCCTCAACTAGCAAGGGACTCAAGACGGTCAGTGGCCAGCTTGGATCTGCCATTGCCATGGCGAGGAGCCATGGTAGATCGAGGAAGTTGTTCGGAATGAGCAATGTCGGGTACACAAAGTTGGGTGCCGATCTGATCAAGGGGCGAGCAGCGGTTTTACGCATCAGTTCATGTGTCGTGTATGCGCATGCATTTGTCGATTATTAAAAAAATGTATTATCTTGTGTACTAGACATAATTTGATCACAACAAAAGTGGCACAACGTATTCTAGACTCATAAATATCCCGTGCGCACCTTTCGACGTGGAGTTCAATGTGTGTGCCTATCGACGTGGAGTTCGACATTCCAATGTGATCGTGCAGCAGTTGCGTGTGTCATTGCCCTGTCAACACGTGACGCACGTACGCGGGACGTGTACGTGTTGCCCGTGATTACCACCTAGCCTCACACATTTTTTAAGGGGAATGTCCCACTCCTTTTATTATATACTAGATTTAGGCGGTGCCAAAGACCATTGAATTGTCCATCACAATAAAGACAAGTCCAATCGAGTCTCGTCGATTCCCTATCTGTGGCTTCTTTTTTGAAGGTAAACGGTGGTCTTGTATAATACTAATGGACCACGGCTTGTACTCTTTGACTCTTCTCCCACACTAAGGCCACCACTCTCTTCTTCCTCATGCCACCACCTCTCTCCCCCTGCAAGCCATGGCTCCCTTGAGGAGACGCCAGTGGACCATCCTCGCGGAGAAAAGGAGAGAGCTTGCCGCCTAGCAGTTCTTTCTCTACCAGCCCCTCAAGCCCTCTCTCACTGAGGCCCAATCTCTCCCAACAATGGCACCGAATGTTCCAGTAGGCGAGGGCTCCTCTCGGTACGGTCTTCTTGTTCTACTTATTCTCCATCATGATCTTATTCTACTTCTTCTTGTTTTTCTTCTTCTTCTTGCTCTTCCTGATCTATATATTACAAGCTAGCCGTGGACCCAGAATCCACCACGACAGCGGTGTTGCAGGACCCGTTCGGCCCCATTCCACGTATTAGCGAGGTAGCAAATCTCCACAATTTTATTTATTTGAGTATTAATGTGGATTTCTTAGACCGTGTCTGCGCTGCATTGGGGTTTTTGCGAGTTGTATTAGTATTCATGATTATGACTGGATCTCTTGGTCTTTATTTAATACCGTTGTTCATAGATTCAATGGGGATTTTGTGATTAGGATTAGTTTTCATGATTATGATTGGATCTCTTGGTCTTTATTTAATACTGTTGTTCAGAGATTCAATGGGGATTTTGTGATTTTTATTAGTATTCACCTGGAACCTGGAGTGTAATTATAGAATTTCTATTTCAAATAACATGAATGATGCAGCGATCGAAGGCTGGGTACCGTGACAAGGTGGCCGTGATCAGTACCAAGATTAACAACCAACATGAGATTGCACGCTCCCTCACCCAAGCTAATGAGAGCCTACGCAAGAGTTTATCTGTGCAGAAGGATATCTCGCTAGATTTTAAACGTGACATCATGAGGCTGCAGAACATGCTCGACCGTAACTTGAACAGGCAAGAACAGGCCATCAAGATAATCAACGAGCTCATGGAGGATAAGAAGAATCTCCAAATAAGATGCTCCCTCCTGCAGGATGAAATCACCGAGGCACTCAGAGGACGCGTCAATGAAACCAAGGCTACCATCTAAGCCTACCATGACAGGAACCGTTATCTGGATGTAGTGAAAGAGATGAAGGAGGACATGAGACGAGGGATCACCGTACTCGAGGCTGTTCGGAAAGAGAACAAGGAGCTAAGGGCTTGTCTAGAGGCGTATCAGGGCAATGCCCAAGTCTGATTCCCATTAGAGGGGGTTTGAATATCAGTTCTTGATCCACTCTTTTTGTAATGTATATATATTGTGCATTTAAGGAATCCTAGAGAAACTCCTTATCTATCTGGACATGTGTTGGTGTTCAAGTTCATGAACTGACACCATGATCTCTTTCCATTCTGTATCTGGACATGGGTTTCTACATTATGAGTTTGCCACTACTATTTAGTGACATGGTGAAACCTACAGCACACTAAACTACAGAAAAACCTTATTTTCTTTGAAATTGAAATTATGATAGTGCCACTAGTGGATTCATAAAATGTTTATTAGTCCTAGATTGCTTCTTCTTTGAAATTATGACTGTGCCACAAGTTGATTCAGTTAATTATGGAAACTAACCACCTTGGCCCGGTGAAATGAACAAACCATACTATATATTTTTGTTGCAGGGAAAGAGGCAAAAGCTCAACCTGGACCTGGCAACCTGGCTAAATGACAAGATAGCCATCCAAAGGGAGAAGCAGAATTCTCAGAAGCTGGCCTTTCACCACCTACGCGCTGAAGTCATGGTCCTTTTGGCAAGTGTGATATGTCCATTTTGCATCACTATTCTATATCATAATTTACTATTATTCATTGATATATTTCATATTAAGATATGATACTTATGTAATTTCATCTGTTTTGCATGGTTGATGACTTTTGGAGCATGGACCGCTGTAGTCAGGATTCTGATGGAAAAGGTGCTGTTTGGAGGCGAAATTCATGAAGATCAGAAAATCCAGGAAAATACATGGAAAATCCTATTTTACCAGAAGACGAAGATTGCCAGAAGGGGGAGTGGAGATGGGCCACAGGGGACCCACACCACCCCCTGGTGCGGTCCACCCCAGGCCATGCCACCAGGTGGTGTGGCCGCCCTGGCCCACCCCTGGCTCTCCCCTCTGGCGTATATTATCCTCCCGAAACCCTAAGACTCAGGGAGCGACCACAGAAAGATTCCGCCACCTCTACGGGGCGGAAAACACAGAGAGAGAAAGATCTCGCCGGTAGACAGAATTTTGCCGGGGGAATTCCTTCCCGAAGAGGGGAGATCGTCTCCATCAACACCACCATCAAGCTGGACTTCATCGGGATCATCATCATCATCACCACCATCATCTTTACCAGCACCATCATCACCACCATCATACCGCTGGAACAATTGGGTTGAATCTTGCATAGTTCTTAGGGGAAACTTTCCCGGTGTTGATTACTCTTTGTAGTTGATGCTATTGAGTGAAACCATTGAATTATTGTTATGTTCAGATTGTTGCACATCATTATTTCATCTCTGATCATGATCCATATGATGTCTTGTGAGTAGTTCGTTTAGTTCTTGAGGACATGGGAGAAGTCATGTTGTTAGTAGTGGAATTGTGTTGAGAAAGATTCAATGGTTTGATATTTAAGTTGTGGTGTACTTCTTCTAGTGGTGTCATGTGAACGTTGACTACATGACACTTCACCTATATGGGCCTAGGAGAATGCATTGTGTATTTGGCTACTAATCGTAGGGGTTGCCGGAGTGACAGAAACCTGAACCCCCGTTAGGAAACCTTTATACAAGGGACGTCAGGGTCTTAGAGTTTAAAGTTGTGGTTAGGTTTCTACCTTAATTACTTTCTTGTACTTGCGGATGCTTGCAAGGGGTATAATCACAAGTATGTATTAGTCCTAGGAAGGTCGGTACATTAGCATAGGTTCACCCACACAACACTTAGCAAACTAAAGAAGATTAATCAACTATATGAAGCGAAAGCACTTGACCATATTCCCATGTGTCCTTGAGAACGTTTGGTCATCTTAAGTAATACAACCGTCTTGTCCTTTGCTAAAGAAAGGATTGGGCCACTTGCTGCATTTATTCTTACTGTCTTTTATTTACTCGTACTTTATTTACTTGCATTATCAAAAAACCCTAAAACTCCGTTTGCTAAGTATTTATAGAGAATTCCTGCTCCAAGCCACTAGCCAGCACCTTCTGCTCCTCATTGGGTTCGACACTCTTACTTATCGAAAATACTGCGATGCCCCCCATATATTTGTGGGTCATCAAGACTATTTTCTGGCGCCGTTGTCGGGGAGTGAAGCGCTATTGGAGAGTGGAACTGGTAAAGGATACTTCTACTGTGAGTATTGTTTATTTCTGTTAGTTGCCTTATTTTCATTATGGATAATTCGCTGAGTTTCTTATTTCATAATGCTACTACCATTGCTAAGGTAGTAGATGAACCACCACCTATTGAGAATGATACTTTTAAAATACCTACAAGAATTATTGATCGTGTTATGGATAACTATTATGTTGGAGATGGAACTGTCCATCCCGGTGATCATTTGCTCTTTATACACGAATTATGCGGGTTGTTCAAGTGTGTAGGTATTACAATAGATCAAGTCAAGAAGAAGTTATTCTCATTATCATTGAAAGGAAGAGCTGAGGAATGGTATAAGCTGCTGAAGAATGGTCAAACTCTTGAATGGGAGGAAGTAGTACCTCTCTTTTATTCAAAATTTTATCCTCCTAGTGAGATTCATAAATATCGAAATCAAATATACAACTTTTGGCCTCTTGATGGAGAGAGTACAACTCAAGCTTGGGGGAGATTGAAGTTACTAATGCTCAAATGTCCCATTCATGAGCTCCCGAACAATGTTATTATCAATAACTTTTATGCAAGGCTTTCTCTTCATGATAAGGATTTATTGGATGCTTCTTATGCTGGATCATTCACATGCATGGAAGAAGAAGCTAAATGGGATCTTCTAGACCATATTCAAGATAATGCTGAAGCATGGGAGAATGACAAAGGAAGAAAGTCAAGTATAAATTATGATTATGAATGCATTGGATCTTTTATGGGAACTGATGACTTTCAAAATATTAGTAATGCTTATGGTCTTGATCCTCAAGTTATTACAAATTGTTTTAAGGCTTTTGCTTCCTATATTGAAATTCCGAAAAAGGGTTGGAACAAGTATCATGCATCATATAAAGATATAGTTGATTGTGTTCCTGTTAGGAGTACTGAATTTTGCACTATTGATCATATCCTACCTGAACCTTATATCGAGAAAATACCCTTCCCGGATAAGTTAAAGGAACATCCTATGATAACTAGTGTAATCAATAAAAGTGCAAAGAGAACTGCAAAACCTGGTGAACAAATAAACATTGAACCTGCTATAGCAATTGTGAAAGACCTTGTTACTAAAAGTGTGGAAGATGGACACATAGTCTTCTGTGACGATGCATCTAATATTGTTTCACATCCTAATAGAACTAAAGAGGCTAGTGTCCCTATGCTTTCTGTTAGAATTGGTGATCATTGCTATTATGGTTTATGTGATATTGGTGCATGAAATTATGTGTGATTCCTTATGAGCTTTACAAAGAAATTATGCATGAAATTAGTCCCTGCGAACTAGAAGAAATTGATGTGGTTATTCACCTTGCTAATAGAGAGACCATCTCTCCAATTGGTATTGTGCGGGATGTAGAAGTTCTTTATGGTAAGATTAAATATCCTGCTGATTTTCTAGTACTTGGTTCAGCTGCTAGTAAAACCTATCCTATCATTTTTGGTAGACCTTTGTTGAGCACTTGCGGAGCCATTATTGACTGCAAAAGGGAGAAAAATTTAACTAAATTTGATGGGGAATCTTATGAGTTTAATTTTTTGAAATTTACTAAAGAACCTGGTGAAAATGAAACCCATAATGAGGATTTTAGAGTTGAACAACTTTCTTCTATTTCTCTTGCTCCTAACATTGCTTTGCAACAATTTATGGAAGACCACGAAAGTGAAATCTTCATGGAAGAAAGAAACGAGATTGACGAGATTCTCCGTCGTCAACCTAAGATGCTCAAGCATAACTTGCTTGTGGAAGATTTGGGCACCACGTTGCCACCTAAAAAGGATCCGGTCTTCGATCTAAAACCTTTACCTGATAATCTTAAGTATGCTTACATTGATGATAATAAAATATATCTTGTTATTATTAGTTCTAAACTTTCAAGGAAGTAAGAGGAAAGATTATTGGAGGTATTGAAGAAGCACCGAGGGGCTATGGGCTATACTCTGGACGATTTAAAGGGTATTTCTCCAACTATATGTCAGCATGCTATCAATATAGAACCAGATGCAAAACCAGTGGTAGAACACCAACGTCGTTTGAATCCTAAGATGAAGGAGGTGGTAAGAAACGAGGTATTAAAACTCCTTGATGCTAGTATTATTTACCCTATTGCCGATAGTGAATGGGTTAGTCATGTTCATTGTGTCCCAAAAAAGGGGGAATTACCGTTGTGCCTAATGATAATGATGAGCTTATTCCCCAAAGAATAGTAGTAGGTTATAGCATGTGCATTGATTTCAGAAAAGTTAACAAAGTTACTAAGAAATATCATTACCCGCTTCCTTTTATTGATCAAATGTTAGAAAGGTTGTCTAAAAAGACTCATTTTTGTTTTCTTGGTCGATACTCTGGGTTTTCTCAAATTGCTATTAAACAACAAGATCAAGAAAAAACTACTTTTACATGCCCTTATGGAACCTATGCTTATAGATGTATGCCTTTTGGTTTGTGTAATGCTCCTACTACTTTTCAAAGATACATGTCTGGTATCTTTCATGGTTTTTGTGAGGAAATTGTGAAAGTTTTCATGGATGACTTCTCCGTCTATGGAACTTCTTTTGATAATTGTCTACACAACCTTGATAAAGTTTTGTAGAGATGTGAAGAAACTAATCTTGTTCTTAATTGGGAGAAATGCCACTTCATGGTCAATGAAGGGATTGTCCTTGGACATAAAATTTTCGAGAGAGGCATTGAAGTTGACAGGGCTAAGGTTGAAGCAATTGAGAAAATGCCCTGTCCAAGAGACGTCAAAGGTATTCGTATTATCCTTGGTCATGCTGGTTTCTATAGAAGATTTATTAAAGATTTCTCTAAGATATCGAAACCCCTCACTAATCTTCTTCAAAAGTATGTACCCTTTGTTTTTTAGATGATTGTAAGGAAGCTTTTGAAACTCTAAAGAAGACTTTAACTACTGCTCGTATTGTTCAACCACCTGATTGGAGTTTACCCTTTGAAGTTATGTGTGATGCTAGTGATTTTGCTGTAGGTACTGTCCTTGGGCAACGAATAGATAAAAAGTTAAATGTTATACATTATGCTAGTAAAACACTTGACACTGCTCAAAAGAATTATGCTACTACTGAAAAAGAATTCTTAGCTGTTGTCTTTGCTTGTAATAAGTTTAGACCTTATATTGTGGACTCAAAAGTTACCATTCATATTGATCATGCTGCTATTAAGTACCTTCTGACGAAAAAAGATGCTAAGCCTAGGCTTATTAGATGGGTGCTGCTCTTACAAGAGTTTGATCTACATATTGTAGATAGGAAAGGTGCTGAAAATCTTGTTGCTGATAATTTATCTCGGTTGGAAAATATCTCTTTTGATCCTATGCCTATTAATGATAGTTTCTCAAATGAGCAGTTGGCCGTAGTAGGGGTAAGCTCGCAAGGGAGCCCTTGGTATGATGATTATGCTAACTTTATTGTCTCCAAGTATTTGCCTCCAACTTTTACAACTCAGCAAAGAAGAAAGTTCTTTTATGATTTGAGGCATTATTTTTGGGTTGATCCACACTTATATAAAGGAGTGGATGGTATTATGCGAAGATGTGTTACAGAATATGAACAAAAATAGATATTGCGGAAATGTCATGGTAGTGCCTATGGAGGACATCATGCGGGAGATAGAACTGCGCAAAAGGTGCTACAATCAGGTTTTTACTGGCCTACTCTTTTTAAAGATGCAAGAAAATTTGTCTTATCCTGTGATGAGTGTCAGCGTGTTGGTAATATTTCTAGACGCAATGAAATGCCTATGAATTACTATCTAGTTATTGAACCCTTTGACTGTTGGGGATTTGACTTTATGGGTCATTTTCCTCCCTCAAAAGGTTATACTCATATCCTTGTTGTCGTTGATTATGTTACTAAGTGGGTAGAATCCATACCTACGAAGAGTGCTAATGGGGTGACCTCTCTAAAGATGCTTAAGGATGTTATCTTTCCTAGGTTTGGAGTGCCTAGGTATCTTATGACTGATGGAGGTTCTCATTTCATTCATGGTGGTTTTAGAAAGACCCTTGCTAAATATGATGTTAATCATAGAATTGCTTCAGCCTATCATCCCCAAACTAGTGGACAAGTAGAGCTTTCAAATAGAGAAATTAAATCCATCTTGCAAAAGACTGTTAATAGATCTAGAAAAAATTGGGCTAAAAAGTTGAACGATGCTTTACGGACTTATAGGACTGCCTATAAAAATCCTATGGGTATGTCTCCTTACAAAATGGTTTATGGGAAGGCTTGCCACCTACCTTTAGAATTAGAACATAAAACTTATTGGGAAGTGAAGGAACTTAATAGAGACTGCAAACTTGCTGGTGAAAAAATATTATTTGACTTAAGTTCGTTGGATGAATGGAGGAGTGAAGCATATGAGAATGCTAAACTCTTTAAGGAAAAAGTGAAAAGATGGCATGACAGGAGAATTCTTAAAAGAGAGTTCCATGTTGGTGAAAAAGTTCTATTGTATAGGTCTCGTCTCAGATTTTTTGCAGGGAAGCTACTTTCAAAGTGGGAAGGACCTTTTGTCATTGAGGAAGTGTATCGTTTAGGTGCAATAAAAATCTCCTCTTTAAAAGATAACACTACACATGTGGTGAATGGTCAGCGACTCAAACACTATATTGCTGGAGATTCTTACAATGAAGATATTGATGCTATTCAAGTAGTAACTCCGGAAAAATTTATCAAAGACCAAGTTCATAGACCAAGTTCAGAGACCTACATAGTTAACAGTTCTAGTAAGAAAAGTTCCACGAGAAATCTGTCCAGATATATTTTTGCAGTTTTTATCCAACAAGGAAAGTAATGAAGCGAAAGAGGGACGGAAACGGAGCCTGGGTGGCTCACACCACCCTATGGCGCGGACCCACCCCTGGTCGCGCCACTAGGTGGTGTGGCCACCCTGGACTCCGTCTCCGACCCGTTTTCTCCCAGTACCTTCCTTTTGTTGTAAAACTTCGTAATATATAATCCCCCAGACCCCCCGAGGTTCGTATATCGTGTTCTCGTTGTGTTTTCATTTTGATCTGTTTCTGACAGGTAAAGTCCCAGTTTTGGAGCCACAATGTCTTCTCCTGGATCAGCCAAGGAAGATTCCTCAACGGACATCATCAACCCATACTTGCGTGAGTTGAAGATTCATCCCAAGGAGTTGTTGCTTGAAGATGGGGAGGTACGGATAAAGAGGTTCAAGGCCCTAAAGGTGAAGGAAGTCTGGAGGACAGGATGGAAGCACTAGAGCAAGAAGTCTTTAGGTACAAGAAGATGGCGGAACGCGAAGTGGATATCATCCATAAGATTTGTTCCGAACTCATCGCCGAGCACCAAAAGGAGACTGCTGAGCTCAAGGATGAAACTCTCTCACTCCACCAAACAACCAACCAACTGCAAGCACAGCTCTACCATGTTCAAAATCAAAACTGTGAGTATGAGGTTAGGTTTAAACGCATAAGTGCTGCTGCTAGTTTTAGGATGATGGAGACCAGGATGTCTTTTGTTGATGGGGAGCATTTACCTTGGAAGTCTGACAACGATGAGAGAACACCACCACCACCAAAGGAGTAATTCTTCATCAGGTTTTGGCATCCCCTTGGTTTGTTCCAAGCTTGGGGGAGTGTCGCGGTATCACATCACTAACTTCTATCTTTTTTACCTTTTTAGTAGAGTCATATCATGAATAGAGAAGTTATCGTATAGGATGGTTTGCATTGTGGAAGTGTCCCCTCTATCGTTAGATATGTATCCCTTGGTGTGATTTGTCGTTATGGAATATTAATGAGAAGTTCTATCATTACTCTTTTGCATATCTTATATTAGTTTTCAATTGCTACTATATGATTGATCTTGTTGTTAGTATTGGTATCACTTTGGGATCATTGAGTTGATTTAGCTAGTTTTGGCAAACCTGGCTCGGTTAGTAGCAACACTATTTTGAGAATTGAATGAAAAAGATAAAAGTACTCTTAAAGAAATATAATTTCATCATCTTTCTTTCTTGATTTGCTCATAAGCTTAGTATTCTCTAGTAAAGATCTTTTGTGCTTCCAAGGAAGATTGCATGTTTATTTTTATCGCTTGTATGTTTGTTTGTTTCCATCAACTCTTATACTTGCTACCCAGCCTTGCTAGCCAAAAACCTGTACCGAGAGGGAATTCTTCTCGTGCATCCAAACCTTAAACCGAAACCTGTGCCATTTGTGTCCACCATACCTACCTATTAGCATTATTTCTATTCCAAGTAAATTCATGTTTTTATCTACCTTCCAAATTAAACTTGTTATGTGAAAATTAGTGATTAAAGCTCTCACAAACTTGATGGCACACTTTACGTTCTTGCATTTAATAATCTTGAACAATTGTGTCCATCTTTGTTGCGTATATGCTTGCGCTTTATAAGTTGAAGTTAGCAGAACCATGCTGTCATGGGGAACGCTTTCAACATTGCATTGGTACTTTGTACCTATTTGATATCATGTTCTTTTGCTTATGGATCCCGACGGTGTGAAATAAAAGGGGAAATTGTAAGATCATGGAGTTTGTATGTGTGTTAGAGAAACGTCTAGGCCACTAGCCTAAGCCATGCCTAATCATGGTGGAAACTTGCAGCATAACCATAATGAGCATTCTATGAAGCATCCTCAATAAAAACCTATGCAAATAGCAAATAAAAAGATCGTTGAGATGCTCATTGTTTGCTTGCCTTGTCATTTTGATTATGGCATAGCTCCTGTATCATGTGCAAGGGGTACCCCGTTGGCGGTTCTCTATGATACATATGTACTTACAATGACAAGAGCTTACTTGAGACTGAAGTTGAGTAGCACGAGGTTCGGTACTCGTAAGTAAGGGGCATGAGATTTCAACTTATAACTTGTCAAGCATATCCTCTTAGTTGTGTCACTTTAACCTTAATCACCTAAAGATGCCTATGATAGGGGCAATGAGAGCTGAAAGCTAATAAGTATCATAATTTTTGGAAGCTCTTGATGAAACTTGAAATCCCTGCTTCCCTCTGCGAAGGGCCTATCTTTTACCTTTTTAGTTGAGTCAATAAACCTATTCCCTTCTATCTCAGTAAGTATTTTGAGTTGTTGTGTTTCATTCATTCATATGATGATTTATTCAATCATGTTTCTTATGTTCCTTGTTTTGCACTTTGCTCTTATCTTAGTGAGTATTATTTTGAAAGCTATCTTTGAAAACTAGTTATTTGTGAACTCCTGTAAATTGTCAACTATTCTTCGACCAAGAGCTAAGTTTGCCATTACCAATTATGATTTACTTTTTGTGTCTTTATTGTGTTTCCCTTACCTATCGCAAATTAAGTTATATAATAGTGAGTTGTCTTCTATTATGATTTATATATTGATGAATGTGATGCTTCTTGTCCGTATTCTTTTATCGACTCTTCACTCCATAAACCTGAGATCATGTTTACTAAGCTCCGTTTCGCTTGGGGACAAGCGGAGTCTAAGCTTGGGAGAGTTGATACGTCCATTTTGCATCACTATTCTATATCATAATTTACTGTTATTCATTAATATATTTCATATTAAGAGATGATACTTATGTAATTTCATCTGTTTTTGCATGGTTGATGACTTTTGGAGCATGGACCGCTGCAGTCAGGATTCTGATGGAAAAGGTGTTGTTTGGAGGCAAAATACGCAAAGATCATAAAATACGGGAAAATACATGGAAAATCCTATTTTTCCAGAAGACGGAGATTGCCAGAAGGGGGAGTGGAGATGGGCCACATGGGGCCCACACCATCCCCTGGCGCAGGCCACCCCAAGCCGCGCCACCAGGTGGTGTGGTCGCCCTGGTCCACCCCTGGCTCTCCCCTCTGGCGTATATTATCCTCCCGAAACCCTAAGACTTGGGGAGCGACCACGGAAAGATTCCTTCACCTCTACGGGGCGGAAAACATGGAGAGAGAAAGATCTCTCCGGCAGACAGAATTCTGCCGGGGGAATTCCTTCCCGGAGAGGGGAGATCATCGCCATCAACACCACCATCAAGCTAGACTTCATCGAGATCATCATCATCATCACCACCAGCACCATCATCACCACCATCATACCGCTGTAACAATTGGGTTGAATCTTGCATAGTTCTTAGGGGAAACTTTCTTGGTGTTGATTACTCTTTGTAGTTGATGCTATTGAGTGAAACCATTGAATTATTGTTATGTTCAGATTGTTGCACATCATTATTTCATCTCTTATCATGATCCATATGATGTCTTGTTAGTAGTTCGTTTAGTTCTTGAGGACATGGGGGAAGTCATGTTGTTAGTAGTGGAATGTGTTGAGAAAGATTCAATGGTTTGGTATTTAAGTTGTGGTGTACTTCTTCTAGTGGTGTCATGTGAACGTCGACTACATGACACTTCACCTATATGGTCCTAGGGGAATGCATTGTGTATTTGGCTATTAATCGTAGGGCTTGCCGGAGTGACAGAAACCTGAACCCCCGTTAGGAAACCTTTGCACAAGGGACGTCAGGGTCTTAGAGTTTAAAGTTGTGGTTAGATTTCTACCTTAATTACTTTCTTGTACTTGCGGATGCTTGCAAGGGGTATAATCACAAGTATGTATTAGTCCTAGGAAGGTCGGTACATTAGCACAGGTTCACCCACACAACACTTAACAAACTAAAGAAGATTAATCAACTATATGAAGGGAAAGCACTTGACGATATTCCCATGAGTCCTTGAGAACGTTTGGTCATCTTAAGTAATACAATCAGCTTGGCCTTTGCTAAAGAAAGGATTGGGACACTTGCTGCATTTATTCTTACTGTCTTTTATTTACTCGTACTTTATTTACTTGCATTATCAAAAAACCCTAAAACTCCGTTTTCTAAGTATTTACAGAGAATTCCTGCTCTAAGCCACTCGCCAGCACCTTATGCTCCTCGTTGGGTTCGACACTCTTACTTATCAAAAATACTGCGATACACCCCCTATACTTGTGGGTCATCAAAGTGCTAGAAACTGAAGGAGGTAAACGCCGGCTAGGCGAAACTTCACAAGGAAGGTCGCACCTCAGCTAGTATGTAGACGAGGATCATGAAGGGGCTGATGGTGTAAAATCGTAAGGTTACGGACCAACTTCTTGAATCCCTAACGGAGCGCTGGAACCTACAGGAGGCGCACGTCCAAGTACTGAAGGAGCAGGCAAAGACCAAAGCGGACCTGACCGATCTTAGGAAGGAAAACGAGAAGCTCCAAGCCTGGCTCGCTTGAACCCAACATATGTCTACTTAGTACTGAACTGCCTATTTTATCCTCTATAGTGGTGACTTTGTAAACGTGACCTTAACTCTATGCATAATATGTGTTCGTCTGAAATTAATTTGCTCGAAGATTGAGTTTGGCTTAGTTAAGAAAGCGCAACTTCAAGTCTTATAGTTAACTAGTTTCAGGAATTGACACGGCATAAATTATTCATCTAAAATTTCCTTTATCCTCTGTAGTCTTTCCTTGTTCACCTCGCGCGCCTTCTTCAGTTCCTTCAATAGATCTGCAATGTAGTACTCTACCTTCTTGTCTTTCCTGAGCCAATCCCTCTCCTTTTCTGCATTCTGAATCATCAACATGTGACTATCGTTAAGCTTCTGTGCAGTTCCCACAACCAGGCTCCCATTGATTGTGTCACTTAGTTCTGACTGCAAATTCTTGGTTTCTTGTTCCAGCTCCTTATTTTATATCGACAACTTGACATTTTTTTAACTGCATCACAAGCATCAGTAAATCTCCCTGACCTTTCCAACTCATACATCTCCCATAACTGGGACAAACATTTCTTAAGTGCATCTGGCCACTCAAGATCCACCCACTCTACAACTTTACACACCGGGCCAACCTAAAAAACACACACTATTGCGTTATGAACATAACACGATACATTTTTCTTCATGTCACCATGGAACATAATGTAAACACACCTGATTTGTACAACCCAAAAACCTTCTCCCAGTGTTACTACTTTCGAATGCAACATATCTCCTCAATTTTAGCCCATGGTCACATGGTACTTCTCCATCGAGATCTAGGCCCTCCCATTCAGGGTCATAGATCGCTAAAAGGAAATGTAAAGATGGAATTGAACATGATTGCATGCACAAATGGAGCTCAGATAAAGGGAATTACCAATGCCTAACCCTAGCCGAGAAAACATAGGAACTCACATCAGGGAAGGAAGACTCAATGTCGGAGAGAAGGTTGTCTCCGCTCGACTGGTCGCCGCTCAATTGGTCGTCCTCGTCGCTAGCCAAGTATCTCACCTCAAGCCTTTATCGATCTCGGGGATCTTGGATACCTACAAGTCCAAAGATCGAGGCAAGAGACAAAGAAACAAAAGATACAAATCCCTCTTTCAAACAATTACACAATGCTCCCATGGATTAGATGCACGTAATTGTTGCAAGGTTTCTCCCCAACCCGCAACCCGTGAGGACTACTCACTCATAACAATAAGATCAAGGATAGAAAAAATTGTGCAATATACTTAGACTAAAATCAAATATTCTTATAATAGTCACCGATTCACAAGGAGATCTCAAGTACAAAGTAATGTCTGTGGCTAATGGAGGGGATGGAAGATGGAAGGGATAAACTATGGCGTTGATCTCCTTTGGTGGTGTTGTGATGCAATTTGAGAATGGCGGCTTCCTGCGCGGTGGCTGAGGCCTCAAAATATATAGGCGTCTTCACAAAAGTTGTAGGGTTTGACGAGACGAAGCCGCCGCCACATGGTACGGGCGGACGATATGGGCGGGCCCTGCCCATACCAGTGGTCATTACGGTTGTAGACGCCTGACATTTGCTCAAGAATTACTTGGTCGCGTGGACTTCCTCAAAACCTTCATTATGACTCCTGATTTTGCATTAAAAAGCGTGATTTCCTGCACAACACAAATCAAAGCAATGGTTTGCATATCTTTGCAATTATTAGTCATTAGTGGCAAGGCTAGAGAGTTTTTTGTCAATTGCTTGACTAAAAACAATGTTTAAACGTGGGAAAAGATGGCTATTTTTGGAGCCATCAGACACCGATGCAGTAAACCGCAGAAACGAAGGAGATCCTCCCAACAATCACATCACACAAGGGAGAGAGGGAACGAACGACGGCGAGCGGTTAACTCTTTGGCTATCAGCGAAAACATCGCAAAAAGCAAAGGACACAGTTTCGGGTGTGGTCCCAATGACGGAAGCTGCCATGCGCAAAGATCTGATGGCCTATCAATACCTACTCCACCACAAAAAGAGGGACCTAATCAAGATGCAGAGGCAACTCGAGGAAAGGAGAAGGCTGGCCGATGAACCCAGCATCCAGTGGGCGCAGCTAAGCTCCACCGACAGATCTGGCAGCATAACTGGAGGTGCACCACCAAGAAGAGGAACTTCACGGCTGCAACATATTCCGAAAGCCGAAAGAAATGAGCATAATCGAGATTTGGACTTGTCCTTCATGTTAGTGGATCAGGCAGGACACATAAAAGCAAAAACAACACAAGCCACCAGCATTGCTGCCCAAACATACCTACTCACAACTCAACCTGCACCCGACGATCCTCGGGCGGCTCTCCATCGCTCATCTCACATGAACCTTGGCATGGTAGGAGCATCACTTGCACAAGGAGAACAAGGAACCACCCAGCAACCCAACAAATCACCATGTCATCGCAACAGCCCTCAGCACGTGGGACACACCCGACGATCATGGTCACCACAACGGGTGCACTTTTCGAACTCTGAGCCACAAAATGATGCCAGAAACGACATTACATGGCGCATGGTCAACAGGTCTAGGGAGAAGCGCAACAGCCGAAGATACTACAACGGTGAAAGTGAGGATGAGTATGAATTGTGCACGGCCAGTTGCTTTACCCAACGGGTTCGCAAGACCCTAGTACCCAATGACTTCAAACTTCCTCACAACCTCCAAAAATATGACGGCCTCTAGGAACCGAAGCTTGGCTGGCCGATTACCTACAAACCGTCAGACTCTAGGGTGGATCCAAAGCTACCGCGATGTAGAGCCTACAGCTGCACCTAAGCGACGCTGCTCGATCATGGCTCAGACAGCTATCCGAAGAATCCATCAGCAGTTGGAACAACCTCGAAGATAAGTTCATCAGAAACTTCACATCCATGTTCAAGCGTCCCGCATCCTTAGAGTAGTTGCGGGCGTGCAAGCAGAAATCTCGAGAGCCAATACGAGCATTTATCCAAAGGTGAAACATCATTAAAAACTCAACCAAAGCTATATCAGATGAAAGTACGATTGATGCTTTCAACGACGGCCTCCGCCGAAGAGAGTTCATTGAGGAGATGGGACGGGTCAAACCCAAAACAATTTCCCAGTTGATGGATATGGCCAATCACTGGGCAGACGACGAAGACGCAGTAAACAACAAATGGGGGCGCTCACCCAAGGAAGATCAGGATAGGCGCAGTAATGACATGAGAAGACGAGGCAATGACGGATACAGTGAGCCAAGCTACTTTGTGGCTGGCTTCTCAGGAGATGACAACCAAAGAAACGATGACCATGACAGAGGATACCGCAACAGTAGAGATGACGTTGGCGGAAGCCAACCAACACAACAGTACCAACCTAGGGCTCGAGAACCTCCAATATCTCCGATGCAGATGCTCGAAGGACCCTGCGATATGCACTTCTACAACGAGATCACGGGGGCTACTGACATGGGCTTTCCTATAAAACTATCTTTGAGACTCAACTCGAATCTACGATTCAGATGGAGTCTCGGGGGCTACTGACATGAGTATCACCAATCGGGTCCCCGTGATTGATTGCCCTAGGCATACAAAGGCATGCGACCCATGAAGCCCGTAAAGAGTAACAGAAAGTCCACCGAGCATCCAACAGATAGAAGCTGGCTTGGCGATCAAGAAAGAAGTAGAAATCGACATGTACTAGTGTTGTAATTATAAATTATAACCTATCTGTATACGGCTCTGGGACCCATCCTATTATATAAAGACTGGGAGGAGCGACGGATAGGCACCGAAGCTTTTGAGCAATATGTAATCATATTTTTATAGCAATTAGACGACTTCGACTCCCTTGTTTATCTGATCAACCGACGAAATCCCCAACATTCTTTTTCCACGAAACCCTAAATCCATAACCGTGGGCATTGTCGAGGTTACCTCTTGTCAGTATATATGGAGGAAACCGACTTAGGAAGGAATTTTGTCCGCCTCTCCCAAGGTTGGCCGCATCCCTAGTCATCCCTTCATATAAATCCCCATTAGGTCATCGTTTAGAATTGGATTTTGTTTAGACTAAAAGTTAGCTATCGTTGCAACTACGCCAAGGCCTGAGTGTCGTAGAGGTCTCTTGTACTTCGCACCTATACATGCTCTTACCTTTTCAATAAAGTTTTCATCTTTACTCGCAATAGCTTGATTGCAATATTAGTTCTTACTTGTTCTCGATTTCAAGTAAAAATTAAGACCCTCGCTGCTCAGGCTGATCGTGCTTCTGCAAGATTGGTAACCTCCAGGAGATTGGCCTAGCGATTGTATAGATGCTCGTGCTTGCACATGTAGTCGAATCGTCAAGCCCGACTCAAATCGACATATGACTATCTCATCGAAAGATCAGACACCATTGCCCTATCACCTTTCGTGCAGCGATGGCGGCCGTGTGCCAACAGGAGGCGGCGGCAGCCGCGTGCCAACGAGAGGCGGCGGCGCCGCGGCCAAACAAGAGGCGAGGGTGACGCGCAACCGCGCCGATGTATCGACTAGGAGGATGATGGAGATGGAGACCCTGACGCGCCACCGCAAGAGGCAGGCAACAAAAGCGAAGGAGGCGGAACGGACGAGGGCGGCCTTGGGCAAGGACGGGCCGATGTTGTTTAGAAAGGGTACCCTAGAAGTAGTTGTATTGATATTTGGGGGCTCTTGGAGTTGCCCTAACCCAGGAGACACGAAAGAGCATAATATCTGAATCTGGATCTTAAACTGGACTATCCCCAACCCGCGGCATCGACCGGTTCGCCGCCGCCGCCTCCGCCTCGCCCGGGATAAAATGGCGACGGCCTCTTCCTTTGCCGCCGTCTTCATCAGCAGCGCCATCGCCTCCTGCTTCGCTGAGGTATGCCGCAACATTTCAATCTCTCTTGCTTGCCGGTGCTGCTGCGTAGCACATCACCGATTTGGGAATTGGGAAAATGCCTGCTTGATCCTACTAATTCATACCGAGGTACACGAAAAAAGAAATGGATAGCAGCTTCCAGCTTCGATCCTATACTATATTACTCTGCATCTTGTGCTAACATGAACAATCAACAAAATCAGAGTAGGAGAGATTGGAGAATCATTCCATTTTCATCAGCTGAGCTGCTGCACTGCACTAGCACTAGCCACTAGCTAGGTTTACGGTTTTTTGTTGTCTAACCTACCTCTCCTCACCTGGATATGATATGCCGAATACTCAAAACTCGGTGTATATTAATTGATATCATGAGATTGTTGTTGTGGTTGATTCGATCAGGTGTGCACCATTCCTCTGGACACAGCCAAGGTGCGGCTACAGCTGCAAAAGAAAACGGCTGCTGGGCCTGCAGCTACAGTGGGGATGCTGGGCACAATGATGTCGATCGCAAGGGAGGAAGGTGTCACTGCACTTTGGAAGGGCATCATCCCTGGCCTTCACCGCCAGTGCATCTATGGTGGCCTCCGCGTCGGCTTGTATGACCCCGTCTGTGCGACTTGTTCCTTTTCACATTGCAGTTGCAGTCATTTCCCTCCCTCCTTTGGTTCAGAGTGACTAACTTCCTGACAAGATTGCTCATTCCACGACTGCAGGTCAAAGCCTTATTTGTATTTGTAGGTGAAGCCACTTTACTGAACAAGATTCTCGCTGCTCTTACCACTGGTAAGCTTTTGCATCCTCTCTTCATTTGAGAAAGCTCCACTTCTCTCCCAACTTGACCAAACCCTATCTACCCTGGCCCATTATAAAGGGCCATGGTAGGTCAATGTGGATAAAAAAATACACGCTGAATGAATTAACTTCATGTGCGCAGGTGTTGTAGCGATTTCTGTTGCAAATCCAACTGATCTTGTCAAAGTGAGATTGCAAGCTGATGGAAAATCTACTGCTGGCAAGAGACACTATTCTGGAGCCCTTAATGCGTATGCCACCATAATCAAACAGGTTACTGCTACGATTCATCTTGACAATGGGCAGTAAAAGGTTACAAGATTATTTCTCTCTCCCATGGCTATAAGCTTGTTAGTTTTTTAGGAAGGTATTGGAGCTTTGTGGACTGGCCTTGGTCCAAATATGGCACGCAATGCTTTAATTAACACTGCTGAGTTGGCCAGCTACGATCAATTTAAACAGGTGCTCTTCATTCTCTCACGTCTTTTGATCTTGTCATTAATTATCACTGTTCATCACACTGTTCTGTTTGTGCAGATGTTTCTGAGTCTTCTTGGGTTTACCGATAATGTTTATACCCATCTTTTAGCTGGACTTGGTGCTGGAATTTTTGCTGTTTGCATTGGATCTCCAGTGGACCTGGTATGCTGTACAAATGCTTTATATCTCACCATCTCCCTTATCCTCTATATTGATGAATGCATTTTAACCACATGAGTCCTGTATAGGTGAAATCAAGAATGATGGGTGACTCAACATACAGAAACACAATTGATTGTTTCGCCAAGACATTGAAGAATGATGTAAGCCGAAAAAATTACCTTCCTTTCAGTATACCTCCAAATATCCAGGAATTTCATAAGAGATGACATTTGCTGTTGTACCACAAAATATTCAAACACTTCTAGCAAACAACAAAATATATCCCCCCTTGGGAACTTGGTTTCTTGCTTGTCAAGCTCATATCTGTATGTATCTAAATATATCTTCAACCGTGCTCAAATTACCTAAAGAGGTTGTTGCGCGGCTAGTATTTTCCCACAGTTTTTTTCATGCTTGTAATGGTGTTGTAAACATGCCTATATATTGCAGTTTGGGCTTAGCCTAGACTTCACTAAGAGAACTACAGAATTTTAGAACCACAAAGCAGAGGGAAGGGAGGGTCTGCCTTCCATGGGGACAACCAATGAGGAAAAGAAATGTTCCCATTTGGCCATTCCAAAGCTTTGCTTTCCTAGGTAATTCTAACTGCTTGCTGTTCAATCATACGATAGGACATCAAGCAGTAGCAGGATATGAGGAAAATTTCGTTGGTTTGTGTGACATCCTGGTCCAGGGCTTAGTATAGGATACTTATACTAACAAGTTGCATCTTCTTTTCCGGAAGCTCATCTCCAAAGAACCTCCAGGTCAAGTGTGCTTAGCCTGGGGTAATTTGAGGATGAGTGACCGACCGAGAAGTTCAACCTAGGTTCGCATGAGTGAGGATAAAGTGCGCATGTTGGTCTGTGGGGCCAGTCCTGCCCCGAGGTGGCCGTGGTGTTCAAACTTCTATTTCAAATCCAATTACTAGAGTTTCATGCCGTGGCATGCAACATTTAGCAAAAATCGTATGCATGCCAGTGAAACACTTTTTATTAGCAGACATACCTAATGCACAAACATATGCCGCAAATTGTGATTCTACTAACATACCTCTTTTAGTCGTTACCCTGGTATTGGATACTGGAGACACTTGTGCTGGAGTAATTGGATGTTATTCCGCAATACTATACAACTGCAGTGTCACAGAGGTGCTTTGCAGCAAGTCGTCACTCATCACCTCAAATGCATCCATACTATCAGTAATCATTCTTTTCGGCAGGGACTTGCTGCTTTCTATAAGGGGTTTATAGCAAACTTTTGTCGTGTTGGGTCATGGAATGTGATAATGTTCTTCACTATGGAACAGGTAACTTGTTTTCTACTCCAACGTAATTATGATTAAAATATCGGCACGGAAAAGTAACTAATCTTTTTTTTCTTTTGGTTGAATATAAAAAGGTTAGAAGATTCTTTTCGTAAGGATTATCTGTGCACCCTACACTGCAATGTTCCGTCGAACAAAGCTGGCTACAGTTTATAAAGCTGGCTACAGTTTATAGAGCAACAGACACATGCTCATGGGATTCAATTTCATTGTACAAGCGAATGCATTCTCATGTTGTAATTTGTTCTATTTGACGATCACGACCTTATCAGTCACGATCATGTTGTGAATTATTACGCAGTGGTATTATTCAGGCCTGCTTTACTGGGTTGATAAATATCATGAGTAATATTTCAGTTCTTTACTGTATGGGTTACTGTTTAGACTAGTAATTGGATTTTTTTTGGAAATAACATGTGCCTATTCATCGAATATCAAAGATACATACATGATAACATCCTTTAGAACCTCTAATGCTCCCTCTGTCCCAAAATAAGTGACGTGGGTTTATCTAGATTCGGATGTATCTAGACATGTTTTAGTACATAGGTACATGCGAATCTAGACAAACTCAAGTCACTTGTTTTGGGACGGAGGGAGTACATCCTTTAGAACCTCCTGAGACAAGATACCAGCATTCTGCGCCTGCTCATACTACAAGCATGTTCTCCTTCCAACCTCTGGTTCAAACAGGTTTTCCTGCTAATGTTTTTTCTACTTAAAAAATAAAACTATGGTTTTCTTAACTTGCTTGTGTGTATTGCTTCCTTGGCCAAGAACTATTCAAGGGAAAAGAAGGACCTCACCTATACAGCGCTACGACTGGGCTAAACCTCCCGAGGGTATTGTGAAATTAAACTTGACAGTGGTGCAGGTGCTACTGGAGCTATTCTGCGACATTCCAGAGGTTTGTTCCCGGCTTGCTCAAACTCGACTTTGGCCTTTGTTGAAGATGTGGCGTCAGCTGAGGCGTTGGCCCTCTGTAATGGCATTGCTCTTGTTTCTGCTGTTGGGTGCAACCGTGTATTGGTGGAGTCAGACTTTTTGGAGGATTAATGTGATGCAGAATGGAGGGAACTCTATAGGACCGGCGGCATCTATCTACGAAGATATCTCGTTCCCATGCGGGCAGCTATCTATGAAGACATCTCGTTCCAATGCCGTAGCTATACTCATGTTCTTTTTAATCATTGTCCAATTTCAGGACGGAGGAGTATGTGTATGTGGCAAGACAACCTCCTGATTTTGTTTTTGATGCAATCATGGAGATGTAAAAATCTAACACGGTTGTTCCCCCACCACCAAAAAAAAGCCCTGCTTTTGTGTGTATGGTACCCCGGCATGGATACTGCAACCGTATGATCTCTTGCACTTCTCAAATGAACACGATGATTGTAATCTTTCCATTTTATAATCCCGTTGAATAGAAGTAACTACTTGATGCTTCTTTGATCATTATACTATAGCTTAAGCGTGAGCAAAAACGAATTATCTAAGACCATCTGTCCACGCGCGCGTTTGTGATCGTCTGATCTTCACTTTCAGTCATCTCAATCATACAGTTTTAGGTGTTGACCGAAGTCTTATGAGCTGGTCCCTCCCGTCCTCGCCCCACCCTCACCCCATCTCGATCACGTCCCCCTCCACCCAAGCTCCCGTCCATCCCAACCCCTCCTCCATCTCCCTCAGCAATATGTGCCGCTCCTGAGCTCCCCCTCTCAGCTCCGCTCCCTCCCCCCTCCACTCACGATAACCTCTTCTCTCGGACCCAGCGCGGCCCCTTGCGTGAAACCCTGTATAGCATGGGTGAAGTAGCAGCTACACGGGGTTGAGATGGTGCCTCCGCGTCTGCTCCTCCTCGCCTCCGGCATTCCATCGACGGCCAGGACTTTGCCCCGGTGCCCCTCCTCCCCCATCGGACCCTCTTTCCCGGGCAGCTCCTCCCCCACGATCAAGCTCCGCCGCTAGGTACCTCCATCACCCGCAGGTGAACTCCAAAATTTTGCTCCCTATGTGCTGGCTGGAAGAGGAACACGAGGGCGCCCGGTGCCCGGTCTCCCTGGCGTTCGATCTTCAGGACATCGTGTTCGTCTATGAGGTGAGGATGTATGTTGTCGCGTTATGTTGCGCTATCTCTCTCTGTCCTATTCAATTCCTTGTTGAGTATGAAGGAGACATGGCTCTGAGCAGGTAGGTAGGAGGAGCTACAGCGGTGGCGTTTGGTTGGGACGGGCATGCCATACTTCGATTTGGAAGGGATCAACGAGCAATCTCATCAGGTTAGCCGATTTAACGCCCCCCTACTTCTTTTTGCAACTCTTTTGAGTTAATCAACTCCTACTGACTTGTAAAGAACTATACGTAGGTTCATATGGATATATGTTTTAGCTTTCTGTAATAATGACACATTTAAATTGTCTCTTTGTGCAGATAGATTGATATGCCTTCCCACCATTTCAAGTTGACTTGCATTTACTGGGACAAGGATATCACAAGGTATTTGTTCCATAATTGAATTTTGTCTAATTTGTTGTGGAATCGTGGTGTGCATTAACTTCTAATTTTCTGTGGTACCATGTTGTGTTGAATATGTGTTGAAGAACCTATGCTTTTATGGACCAGATATATGCTTTTTCATTGTTTTACATTTTTCTCTGGCAGGTAAAATGTGGCATTGAGAAATTTTTATCAATAGCAGGAAAAAAATGAGCGAGATCAGTTGAGCAGTTTGATGCTCATTATAGTCTGATTACACTTTGCTCTATTGTAGGTTCTCCTCCTCAACTCTAGCGACGAGCTGCATCACCGCCTTCTCTTCTCTTGCACGACGAGGGTGATGAGCTCCACCGCTGACTATCGTCTAAAGATGCCCATCGGCCGCTTCGCCTGAGGAGATTAGGCGCTTTATCCCAATCGTCCTATTGTTCTTAGACCGAGAAATCTTAATTTGTAGATGTTCTTTGCATATCAATAACCGACTAATTTATTTTCCTTTGCTTCTCTCTACCAAGTGAAGTATTCAAAACGATGTGCACTTAAACAAGCATTGGTACAGAATATTCCTGCAGACCATGATTCAGATATTGTTTTTTTGTACAGGAGCTGAATGCTAAAGAATTATGGAAGGTTGGTCATAGGAACTTCTAGAGTAACGGAAGAATGTCTAGAAATATTAGGGACTTAGGCTGAGTTGAACCTCGGTTCTGAAAATAAGGTTTGCTAGGTTGCATGTATACAACACCTCTACAACTGTGATGCCAACAGAGCCACCCATGTATGACATTGACTGATCTATTGTTTGGCTCTAGATGTGTATGATGCAAACGGAACCTGATAGTATCTCTCTCATGTGATATTCTATATCAAGGTGCACCACGATTTTCATCGGAGTAATTTGTATTCCCACTCCCAACATAGTCTGCATGAACCTTGGCTTTATTGTGACAATATATGTCTAGCAGACACATAATGTGTTCTTATGATGTATACTGCTCTTCAACCTTACACCTCTGAGCTATTTTAGGCTGGAGTGTGTGCGGTTTTAGGGGATGAATTGTCTCCTCTCACTCATGGCCGATCAAAGTGGTATGTTGGTGCATAAGGTTCCAGTTGTTTAGTATTACTCCATTTTCCATAATATAATAACTTTATAGGTTGTGATTGTAATTGTATAAACGACTACTAACTTTTGCAAATATTGATGGTCTAATATATCAAGGCCAAGACCCGCTGCTTTCTTTAGAATATCATTATGACCTGCTCAGTATAACTAATCCAAATAACCGCAGGCATCAACACAGAACAAACCTCCACCAAATGCATCGCTCTAGACACGCTATGTGACAATGTTGTGTAGGCAGCGAGGAGAAGCTCACATGTCTGTCTAATGCGACAATGTTGTGCAAGTGGCGAGGCAAAGCTCACATGTTTGTCTAGTTCAATAATATGTGACATAGCCCAACATATGGCAATCACCATTAGTCCATATCATGCCACACTAACCACCCCTCCAAAGGTGATTTCCTTCCATCACTTACCGTCCTTTCATTATCATGTGAATGGAATCCTACTTGAGACAAATGACCATGATATGACTAGGTCCATGATCATGATGCCAAGCGGATGCGACAAGGATGAACCTAGAGCCAAGACACCCAAGAAAGAAGCCTAGAAGAGAAGATGCAAAAAGCTGCTGGAGCAAGACTGGAGTCTCCGCCCCAGCATACCGGAGTCTCCGGCCGAACTCCAGACAAGCCTCCGGACCAGTACCACGAACAGTCTGAACACCACTCCGGAGACGACATCGGAGACTGACCGAAATCTCCGAACCACACCGGAGTCTTCGGAACCCATACACCAGAGTCTCTGGTCTGAGTGGCATGGGCATGCGTGCCTCAAGATGGGCTTGGCCCATGTAACGCCCAAAACTTAATGTTTATGCCCATTTTACCCTTAGCTTGTGGCTAGCCTATTTTTTTTTGAAGTAAGGCTGACCTATATATATGACCCACTCCCTCCTTGAAACCCTAGAGATGATGATGAATTAAGGCATGTGCCGAAACCTAGATGGGAACCCCCTCTCAATAGATTATCTATGAGTTGTACAAGGCCTTGGAGTAGGTGCCCTTCTCCAAGTCGTCAAGACCCTCCTCAAGTGTTTGGTCTCTCCTTGTCAAGGATTCTAGTAGTTCTTGGTCTATCCCCTTTGGGATTCTACTTGGTTGCTACTCTCTCCTTGATTTGGATTCTATCATCCGCTTGCTGATCTCTCCTTTGGTGGGTTGTTCGAACCAACGGGAGCAAATCGAATCGGGTGTGATTTGGCATGTGTTTGTATCTTTACCTTTCATTAGAGTTGTGTTCATTGTGTTCATCGCGTGTTCCCTCACTCCCCGCCTCAAATCCGTGAAGATCGGGCCATACCAAGGGTAAATCCAGAAGGAGACCCATATCAACTAGTATCAACAGCTTTTGGTTGCCATGGATTTGACTTCGTTCTTCCATTTCCACCATAAATTGAAAAATACCAAAAACATAGCCCCAAATTGCTTTTGGATCAATCTCTCATTTTGGTGAGTTGATTGTGGTTTTGGTCCAATAAAAACTTGTCTTTGGAGTTGGTCTACCTTTGCCCTACGTTTCCCTGCCTAATTTGGTCGAAATTTTCTAGATTTGAGGGTTGAAGGGCCGAATTTCCGCTCAAGAACACGAGCTGGTCGTGGTGCTGCCCCCACACTGGAGTTTCTGGCCTGCGACACCGGAGTCTCCGAACCACACTGGAGTTTCTGGCCACCAAACACTGGAGTCTCCGGACCACACCAGAGTTTCCGGCTTGCGACACCGGAGTCTCCGGCCACCAAACGCTGGAGTCCCCGACCCTAACAAAAAATTCCCCTCTTTTCCTTTTCGACTGATTTCCTTTTGAAGTTTGTGTTTCATGTGCGTGTCTGTCAACTAAAAAAGCTTCCGCAAGATCAACAACGACTCGCGCTCAACATTGACACCAAGGATCTCAAACCACCCCTCTACCAATGGTTGCAAGTATGACATTACCACAAGGTATAACTTGCACCAACCTTGTTAACCCCTTTCTTCCTTTGTGTGTTACCTAACCTATCGAGAGTAGCCCATCTTGCGTTTCCCGAAGCATTGTGCGCTTGCTCTTGCATAGTCATAGTGTAGAGGCAATAACAAAACTTGACTCCATAGCATAGAAAGAAAGATGTACATAAAAAAAGCTTTTAAGCAAAAGAAAAAGAGAAACATACCAATAGAAAAAGAGAGTCCAAAGCTTCTAAGCAAGAGTGCGAGCAAGAGCAAGGCAAGCATGCAAATCTGTTGCTTCTCAATCTTTTGGCAAACGGGTTATGGTCTCTCCTAGCGTTGGTGCGACATCGAGCATTAGCCTTCGTTAGGACCAATTTTTTTCGTTGCTCATTTTCATAGTCGTGTTAGCCACATTAATCTCCACCATGTGTGTATAGTCGTAGGTTCTAGTCACCCTTTTTGACCTTTTCCTTTGAATTTGTTTTTGTTGGTTCTTACCCACTTTTGACAATAACCTTTGCGTTTGGTTGTTACATTTTCTATCCACCTTCCTAACCTTCCAACATAGGCCTTTGTGTGTGTTTGTATTGTGTATTCGCTTTGATCTCGGAAAGAACAACCATTCCATTTTTTGACTCGGTGAGGCAAGGTAGCACATACCATACCACCAATATGACCCTTCCTTTCACTAGTGGTCATACAACATGTCTAGGGGAAGAAGAGAAAGCGGAGATGGTAACTTCAACAACTAAGATGGTTTTGCCATGCGCCACAACTTATGGGCGCAACGCCAAGAATTCCATGCCCAATTTGAGAGGCTTGAGAACCAGCTTGATGAAACTTTTCGAGAGTTCAACTACCGTGATCGGCAAGGCCAAGTGGAGCACAATGCTCAATTCCAAGGTCTTCACCAAGCTATTGCCAACCTTGGCAACCATCATGAACATCATTCAAGCTCATCAAGTTTGTCTCGTATGCGCTTGTCAAGTCGTCATGGAGATGCTTCACACTCACACTCTCATCATGGAGATCCCCGCCACCACAATGGGGAACACCAAGAATGTCCTCGACAAGAACAAGCGGTTGATCCACAAGATCAACAACCGCACCATGCAAGACATCACCAGCACCATGACCATCATGCTCATCCACAACATCAAGAAGGACATGGTCGCCCTCCGCAACAAGCAATGGTACAAGCGCAGCCTTCACAAGAACAAGAACATAATGGTGATGACCACCGCGATGATAGGCGCCAACACCCACACAATGACCATCGCCAACCACCACAAGTCAATCGAGAACCGCAATGGGATATGAGTGATGATGATGAAAATGCATGCCGCACGAGACGCAACAACCGCTATGCTCAATCCAACCATCGTCATCAACAACCAATGAATGCAAATGATCCCGAGCAAAGGTGTATAAGAGACTTTCAAGATTCTCCTCCACCACCTCCTCGAGACAATCAAGCTCCCCATTCTCTACCATGCGCACCAAGTGAAGCGAGCATAAGGCAAGAAGGCTGCAACTACCACCGTGAACATGAAGAAGGCAAGTTTGGGAAGCTCAAGTTCATTATTCCCAACTTCAAGGGAGAAGAATACGCCGATGCATACATTGATTGGGAGCTCAAAGTTGACAAAATCTTCCGAGTCCACAACTACTCCGAAGAGAAGAAAGTTGCAATGCATCCCTTGAGTTTGAGGACTATGCAAATGTTTGGTGGAAGACTACCAAAAGAATCGCGAGAAGCAAGATGAACCTCCAATTGAAACTTGGACGGAGATGAAGGAAGTACTTTACAACAGATTCGTCCCTGAGCATTATAGACAAGATATCTTCGACAAGCTACAAAACTTGAAACAAGGCACCAAGTCAATTGAAGAGTTCTACAAGGACATGGAGAAAACTATGATGCGAGCAGATGTGAGAGAACTCGAAGAGCAAACCATAGAAAGGTTCCTCAACAGTTTGAGCCGCCCAATAAGGAAAATTGTTGACTTCCAACCGTACAAGAACCTCACCGAGCTCCTCCATCAAGCTACCAAAGCCGAGCATCGCTTGCAAAAAGAGAATTCTTATGAGAAGTCCAAGGCATACTTTGCGTCCTGCAATGCAAATGCCTCCACCAAGCTAACAAACCAAGCACCAAGCTCATCCAAGCAAGCAAAGACAACAATAGGATCCTCCCCAACACGACAGCAGATAGTAAAGTCACTTGCTTCAAGTGTGGAGTGAAGGGTCACAAGTCATATGAGTGCACCAACACAAGGGTAATGCTTACAGATGATAATGGCGCAACCTACTCTGTAAATGTAGAGGAATATGAAGCGTTGACTCAACAAGCGATTGCAAGGGAAGCCGCAATGGAAGTGGATGACACCCTCATATGCGAGCATGATCCAAGCCCTTCCATAGTCATTGCTCAAGTCTTGACAGCAAACTCCATACCAAGAGAAGACCAACGCCTCAATATCTTCCAAACTCCTGCTAGAATTGATGGCAAGTACATAAAGGAGATCATTGATGGAGGTAGTTGCCACAACCTCGCAAGTACGGAGTTTTGTGAAAAACTCAAGTTGAAATGCATAGAGCACCCTCACCCTATCACGTCAAATGGCTTGATGACAATGGAGCACTCAAGATAACATCAAAGATTAACATCTGCTTCAAGATTGACCCATATGAAGACACCGTCGAGTGTGATATCATGCCAATGTCCGTGTGCCACATGCTACTTGGGAGACCATGTCAATACGATAGAAGAGCCATACATCATGGTAGCACTAACCAATACTCCTTCAAGTGGAATGACAAGACATTCGTGCTCCAACCCATGATGCCAAGCCAAGTTATCGCATCCAACATGACATCCGTGCACAAGATAAAGAAAGCTAAGAACCTTTCTGACATGAGTGGTGAGAGAGCAATCCACCATCACGAGAGTGAGTGCCACAAGCCCCAAATAAGTGGGAAAAATCATGAGTTCCATGATGCAAGCCACCAAATGTGAGAAGAGAGATTTGAGTGTGACCCATACTAACAATCCATCATACAATTCTCTCTTTTTGTTGTCGGTTTTGCAAGGTACCCAAGATAGACCAACACCTATAGGGATCATGCTACAAGATCTCCAACCACAACATGATGGCAAGAAGTACTACAAGCTCTTCAACATGTTTGAGAATGGCCTCAACACCGGTGATACATCCGTGTCCAAGAACAAGGCCAAGAGCGCACATCCTTCTTTGCACATCCTTCAAGCAGGGGGAGATGATGCAGCCCAACATATGGCAATCACCATTGGTCCACATCATGCCACACCAACCACCCCTCCAAAGGTGAATTCCTTCCATCTCTTACCGTCCTTTGGTTATCATGTGAATGGGATCCTACTTGAAACAAATGCCCATGATATGACTAGGTTCATGATCATGATGCCAATAAGATGCAACAAGGATGAACCTGGAGCCAAGACACCCAAACAATAAGATTGGAACAAAAGACGCAAGAAGCTCCTGGAGCAAGAACGGAGTCTCCACCCCAACACACCAGAGTCTCTGGTCTGTGACCACGAAGTCTCCGGCCGAACTTCGGACAAGCCTCCGTGTCGTTGTATTGGGAACGACAATACTTGAGAAGGTTAGATAGAGGTGTGGGGACTAGCAGGGAAGCTATCGACGGCGTCCGCAAGCGGGATTGGATACAAGCAAGCGTAGCTGGACGCAGGAAGTACCCAGGTTCGGAGCCCTCGCGATGAGGTAAAACTCCTACTCCAGCCGGATCTGACTATGAGGGATATACGAACTGCAAGTGATCCTCGAGCTGTGCTCTCTAGCTACTGCCTTAAATGCAGGCCAACCCGTCTATTTGTCTATGCCTGAGTGTATGTGTGCTCTGTGTGAGAGAGCTAGCTTCCTAGAGTCAGCTAACTATCGATCAAAGGAGCACAACTCCAAGTGAACGTGAGAGCCAAGTGAGCCTCCCTGGTGCATTATATTGGCTGCCTAGGGAACACAAAGGGCCCACCTAGCCTAACTACACTATGCATGTGTCATCTGATTGAGGTACACTGTGTCATGTATAGTGCACAGGGTACAAGCATAGTAGCAGACTATTTGCTACATTAGCAGTATGGCTCGCATCTTGTCGGTGTCTTTCTTCTGGTCTTGTCGCTGTACGTCTGCTAGCTGTGTGTCCTCTCGTACGTGAGTCCTAGAGGATCCAATGCCGCTGGCCGGTGATTAATAGAGGGACAACAGCTGGGCTGCTACCGACTAGAGGAGGAGGGAGCTAGCCAGCGCTTCACCGATTCTTCCTGGGGAGCCACAGCTGCTGGCGATTGATGCTGCTCCCGCGAGCCAGGGCGAGGCGGTGGTTGAGCAGGCCAACCGGCCCATCCGGATGGGGACCTGGTGGCCCAGCCGCGCGAGACAAGGCAGGGGCCCATCCGGGCAGCAGGAGCCCAGCTGGGGCGAGGCAGGGACCGGCCTAGCCGGGGCAGCGAGCCCACCCGAGCTGGGGCGTGAGTCAGAGATGGAGATGGGCCGCGAGGCGGGGCAAGGGCCCAGCCCGGGGGCAACCCAGCCTGAAGCACGCAGCGCGGCGTGGGAAGGGACGGCCGGATGGGCCAGCTGGCCCATGCAGCGCGGAAGGAGCTGGCAGGCCGGCTGGGGCCTCCCAGCCGGCCCGGATTTCGTCTGCAACCTCTTTCTCCTTATTTCCTGCCTGTTTTTGTCCTTTTTAACTGTCTTGGAGCGCTTCTTTGGGGTACCCAGGGGTAGTCCCCCCGACACTAGCCCCCGAGCGCGCGCTGATTTCACCCGGATGGAGAAATTCGCACGAGCTCCCCAAAAACTTGACGTTGTCGCTGTAGATGAAGTTCTTGAATGGCGCCTGGATGGACACCTCTAGCCCGGGAAGCAACACAACTACTGCGGGGGCGCGCGAGCGCACCCGCGGGGTGTAGCCCCCGAGATTCGAAGTAGCTGGCGAAGACAAGTGCTTTGAATCTTTATCTATACTTGAAATCCGACTCGGTGTAGTCGTGCAAAACAAACACACAGAAATGAACTTATTGTCAGTACATCAACACATAGTACACATGCTATCAACCGAATAATGGTTTTATTTTTCAAAAACTAGCTCGTGCTTCTCTGAACACTTAGTCACTTTCTCGTGCGCTCTGCTGTTTACGCTGTGTCCTTGCCGGCCAGCCGGGTTGCGGTCTGGAGCCAGAACCAAAAGGGGAGCTGACAGTACATTGCGCACGGTACTGGGGGCTGAGCAGCCGGAAAATACCAACTAGGCACAAGGCCGGAATGTCCGATCTGTCGCACCCTTCACCGTTTTTCATGTGGGATGCCTCGGGCTTTTGCTCTTGCTAGCTGGACAGCCATGTTGCGGTCTGTAGCTGAGACGAAGAGTGGCCTCTGACACCGTCGCACACTACTCAGTCGGTTTACGGGTTTAGCAGGCCGGGCCAACCGGCGAGCCCCCGGGTAGGGGTTGCCAGCACCGGAACACTGAAAGCAGGAAGGAAAACAACATCTGGCGAGACCTCGAGGGTTGCTCAAGGTCGGAAAAACACTCACATTGTAGGAGTTGGCGCGGTAGGGTCGAAGACGCGATTCTGTAGTCGTTGCGGGTGCTGGAACGGTCCAACTGACGTTCCAGCCGGATAACCTGGCTCCAGCCAGACAGGCAACCAAACGCAGCGTAGCCGGATTCAGTCCCCAGCTAGCCAGACAACCAAACGTGCCAGGATGCGCCGAGCCGGCCCAGCCTAGCCGGAACGGGCCCAGCCGGAACGGGCCCAGCCGGTCCAACCGGCAGCCAAATGGGGTGAAGTCGCGCGGAGTCGGTCCGACTCAGTCGGAACGGGTCCGAACCGAGCGAGTCGGACAGACAAACGGAGTCAGCCAGACTGAAACGGTACAGGCTAACATAGCCGGATTTTCTTGCCTTTTTTCTCTCGGCCAAATTTCTTCTTCTTTTTCTAACCGGCCGAACTCACCCAGCCAGATCCTCTTTTTTCTTTCTTACTTTTTCACTTCTTTTTATTCTCTGTTATTTTTTTCTCAGCCGGTCGTAAGTAGCCGGTCCACCCCTCAATTCTTTTTTCTCTCACCCGGCCGTGCACCATCTTCTCACTCAGCCGGATTTCTCTCCTTCTCTATTTTCTTTCTTTTTACGTTTTCTAACCGGCAGTTTTTTTAACCGGGCACCTTCTCAGCCGGATTTTCCTTTCTTTTATTTTCTCCCTCACGCTCTTTTTTCTATCCTTTCATTTTTCTAGCCAGGAGGCCCACGTCTCCTATATCCCAACCGGCTCCACCACTCCCTCCTTTCCCCCGTTTTTTCTCTTTTCTTTCCTTAGCCGGTCGTGGCTTCTTTTTCCTCCTAGAACCAGGGACACACGCGCGCGGCCGAGCAGGCGGCGACCGGACGGGTGGCGAGCCGGATGCGGGGAAGGTGCAGCCGGGGCGGGTGCTCGGTGGGAGGAGGCCGGATGGCGCGGCGGCGAGCACGCGCGGTGGCGCAGAGGAGCGGCGTCACACGGCCGGTGACGTATGCCGGCGGCGGGCGAAGCGCGGCAGCGGAGCCCGCTACGGGGGCGCGCGCGGCAGAGGTGGAGGAGACGCGGAAGGAGGTGCTAGAGCCGGCAGTCGAGCTTGCTCGAGCGTGGTGACGAGGCGGCGGCTCGGCAACGCTACTCGAGGTTGACGGGCGACGGCGAAGACGCGGCGCACGAGGACGGGGAGCTTGCTGGGCAATGGCAAACAAGGGGAGGCGTGCGCGCTTGCTGCTGTATGTGCGGGCCGCTCGTCGCCTTGCCTGCAGGCGTATGTGCGCGCCAGCTTGCTCTGCTGTTTGGCTGCTGCTCGCTCGCGCGGGCGAGCGCTGCCGCAGGCTGCACCCGAGGAGGCGCCGCGAGGGAGGCTGCTATCGGCGCGGCAGCACACAGGTGTGCGGAGGGGCGACGGCGAGGCGCGGAAGGCGACGCGGCTGCAGGACTGCCGCAGGCGACGGACGTGCAGCGGCAGACGGTGCTAGCGCACACGGGCGTGCGGACGCGAGCTCGCGAAGGAGTTGACGCGGGAGCACGACGGAGAGGCGGCCTGCGGCGCACGGAACGGTCGCGCGGATGGTGAGGTGGACGAATGCCGGCGACGCCGAGTCCCTGGGCTTCTCGACGAGGCGAAGGGTTGCTGTAGAGGTGCCGCAGTCTTGCCGGCGGGGTCGGCGGAGCTTCTGCAAAGCGCGGACACGACAACGCCGGAGAAGACGACATGGCCGGGCGGCACGGACGGCGACGGCCGGCATGGATGAAGACGGCGAGGATGACGACGTCGTGGCTGCCGCGGCGAGCCCCCGAGAAACTTGACGAAGCGGAGTCAAAGACGACGGCGTGGAGGCGGCGAGCCCCCGAGCAACTCGAGACGGCGTCGGTGCCGATGAAGACGAAGTGGTCCCGTGCGGAACGGAACTCTGGTCGAAGCTATATTTTGCCCCACGGTGGGCGCCAACTGTCGTTGTATTGGGAACGACAATACCTGAGAAGGTTAGATAGAGGTGTGGGGACTAGCAGGGAAGCTATCGACGGCGTCCGCAGGCGGGATTGGATACAAGAAAGCGTAGCTGGACGCAGGAAGTACCCAGGTTCGGAGTCCTCGCGATGAGGTAAAACTCCTACTCTAGCCGAATCTGACTATAAGGGATATACGAAGTACAAGTGCTTCTCGAGCTATGCTCTCTAGCTACTGCCTTAAATGCAGGCTAACCCGTCTATTTGTCTATGCCTGAGTGTATGTGTGCTCTTTGTGAGAGAGCTAGCTTCCTGGATTCAGCTAACTATCGATCAAAGGAGCACAACTCCAAGTGAATGTGAGAGCCAAGTGAGCCTCCCTGGTGCATTATATTGGTTGCCTAGGGAACACAAGGGGCCCACCTAGCCTAACTACACTATGCATGTGTCATCTGATTGAGGTACACTGTGTCATGTATAGTGCACAGGGTACAAGCATAGTGACAGAGTATTTGCTACATCAGCAGTATGGCTCGCGTCTTGTCGGTGTCTTTCTTCTGGTCTTGTCGATGTACGTATGCTAGCTGCGTGTCCTCTCGTACGTGAGTCCTAGAGGATCCAATGCCGCTGGCCGGTGATTAATAGAGGGACAACAGCTGGGCTGCTACCGACTAGAGGAGGAGGGAGTCGGCTAGCGCTTCACCGATTCTTCCTGGGGAGCCGCAGCTGCTGGCGATTGATGCTGCTCCCGCGAGCCAGGGCGAGGCGGCGGTCGAGCAGGCCAACTGGCCCATCCAGATGGGCACCTGGTGGCCCAGCTAGGCGAGACGAGGCAGGGCCCATCCGGGCAGCAGGAGCCCAGCCGGGGCGAGGTAGGGACCGGCCTAGCTGGGGCAGCGAGCCCACCCGAGCCGGATGGTGAAGGCCCAGCCAGGGCGGGAGTCAGAGATGGAGATGGGCCGCGAGGCGGGGCAAGGGCCCAGCCGGGGGGCAACCCAGCCTGAAGCACGCAACGCGGCGCGGGAAGGGACGGCCGGATGGGCCAGCCGGCCCATGCAGCACGGAAGGAGCTGGCAGGCCGGCTGGGGCCTCCCAGCCGACCCGGATTTCGTCTGCAGCCTCTTTCTCCTTATTTCCTGCCCGTTTTTGTCTTTTTAACTATCTTGGAGCGCTTCTTTGGGGTACCCAGGGGTAGTCCCCTCGACACTCCGGACCAGCGCTAGGGACAGTATAAACACCACTCCGGAGACGACACCAGAGACTAACCGGAATCTCCATACCACACCAGAGTCTTCGGACCCCATACACTAGAGTCTCCAGTCTGATTGACATAGGCCTGCGTGCCTCAAGTTGGGCTTGGCCCATGTAACCCCCAAAACTTCATGTTTATGCCCATTTTACCCTTAGCTCACGGCTGGCCTATATATGCCCCTACTTCCTCCTTGAGACCCTAGATATGATGATGAATTAAGGCATGTGCCTAACCCTAGATGGGAACCCCCTCTTAATAGATTATCTATGAGTTATACAAGGCCTTGGAGTCAGTGCCCTTCTCCAAGTCGTCAACACCCTCCTCAAGTGTTTGGTCTCTCCTTGTCAAGGATTCTAGTAGTGCTTGGTCTCTCCCCTTTGGGATTCTACTTGGTTGCTACTCTCCTTTATTTGGATTCTATCACACGCTTGCTGATCTCTCCTTTGGTGATTCTAGCACAAGGTCTCTCTCCGACGATTCTATTGGATTGGTTGTTCGAACCAACGAGAGCAAATCGAATCGGGTGTGATTTTGTGTGTGTTTATATCTTTACCTTGCATTAGAGTTGTGTTCATTGTGTTCATCGCATGTTCCCTCACTCCTCGCCTCAAATCCGTGAAGATCGGGCCATCCCAAGGGTAAATCCACAAGGAGACCCACATCAGTATGTTTGATAGCTTTGAACCGACGCGTGATTGTTTATCTAGTTATTTGGATCCTAATTTAGTTATCCTCACAAATTTTCATCGAGTTTTGGCTATAGGGTCCAGATGGTTATGATATGTGGATCAACTAATCTTGCACCCTAATATGTGCCGAAATTTTCATATATAGATATGGTTTTGCATGTAAAGCTAGTAAAGAATCATTATATTCCGCATTGATGGACTTATGGGCCCACTCAAGTCTAGAGTAGAAGCCTTCCGTGACGACGCTCTCACGATAAGAGACAGATCCTCGTCGAGCGTCCACCATAGGTTGTCGCGTAAACTACTAGTCCTTCGAGCTTGACAGCGTCCACACTCTAACGGAGCTCACAAGGCCCTCGCCTCGACATTGTCACTGCTAATGAGCTTATGAGCCAGAAGTGCACATAGGAGAGCTAAAGAATGTATCTAGTACTATAGCATACTTGTGTGCTACAATATTCTAGTGGAATCTAGACGATTTATTATAAACCAAGGTATATGATCAACCATAACTCCATGACTTGCCCCCATCATGGCACATATATAGATATGACCATGTTTCTCATCATGTTGTGGTACAAGATCCTACTATACTCTCTCACACACGATTCGATTCAGCCCCAAACTGAAGATAGGGCTAGTGGAGCTTGGCTTAACCATAGCTTAACCGCCTCCGCCAAGCACGGTGCTATGATATCATCCTACGGTGTAGTGCCCCACATAGGTGTAATAGCTCGGCAGCTCCATGTCACAACCTGAATTCTAAAGTGTAGAAATGGAATAGAGGAGAGGTCATCTCAACCAAAGGATGGCTGGGATGCAATGGTACCATTTTGTTAAAGGCGATCGAGAGGCCCACATTGAAGGAGAAAGTGGCCGTCATTTTGGCGCCAAGAACCGTCATCATCACCACTCTGTCTATCACGTCGTTCTCACCCTCTACTTTATGAATTTTTTGTTTGATCACCGCTTATGGCTAGACTATTTAAGATATGGAATTGTAACCCTAATGTATCAATAGAATAGTCCATGAAATAAGAACTTGACAATGGCACCGCTGTATTTCGGCTTAGCTCTCATCCCCTGTGCTGAATCTCTCATCCCAATTTTCTCTGTTTTCTCATCCAACTTCTGAATTTATCTTGTGATTTCGGGAATTTACCAAGTTGGGTTGTGACAAACTGGTATTAGAGCTCATGTTCTTGGCCTTAGCTTCGAGATTTTGAGTAGATATGGCAAGCATTCCTTTACTATTCCTTGGTAAAATTCCATAGTCGATCGACCAAACTGAGAGTTAAGGGCACTGTCAAGGAGAATATAAGTAGTGACTATAGATTTGGTTGGTTTGACATCTTGTCCCATTGGTTAAGTTCTAGATTGCAAGTCACTGCTCTTGGTATGGCGGCAGGCAAAGCAAAGTCAACAAGGACAGTCAGAGGCGAGACTACTGGTGAACAAGATCATATCACCAAGGAGGATTTCGATGGTTTTATGAGGGAGATGCAGAAGAAATTAGATGCCTTTGAGCATTTTCCGATGGAGATGGACGACATATAGGCTGACACAAGATAAAACCTCAACCGTCTGCAAGATGAGATGATTGACAAGTTCGATAAAATCAAAGAAATGATCTCAAGCATGTTGTCAAGGCAATCAACACCACCCGATTTTAGGAGGCATCTAGACATGGATAGAAGTTCTAATATGCGTGGAAAATTCATATGAGGAGGCACAACCGGTCAGCCAGATGTTGATGAAGCTACTAGGTCAGTCCTGACTAATAACCAAACACTTCCTATGGTTCTGTCATTGGGGGTATGCACCCTATGTTCACGTCAGCTACTAGAACCAATGTTCCTAGGTTATCAAATTTCGTACCACCAATCTTTAGTGATACACATAACATTTGACATACAAAGATGGGAACTATCACTATTAGCAGTACGCCACACATTCAGCAACATCAGCATGTTTGTCAACCTACAATTTATAGACAATTGCAACAAGGACAACTATAGTATGCAGAGTTCTATTAAAGTGGAAATGGACCAGGGTATCAAAACATGCAAGATATTTGTGAGCATGAACATAACTATTGCAATATAGGAACAAAAAAATGAAAGAAGAAATAGACAATGCAATGAGGAGGGCTGCACTCAACAACACATGCATTTTTCTAAGGGCCCAAATATGGATTTTATAGAATTTGAAGGAGAACAAGTAGAATGTTGGATTAAGAAGGCCGAGAAGTATCTCAGATTGGCACAAACACATGAAGTACAAAAGGCAGAAACATCAACCTTGTACTATTAGGTTCACAGCATAGAAAACAAAAAAAAAATCCTACGATGGGAACTACTAAGCACCCAGATCTATCTACTAGATATAATTAATGGGTGGATATACATCTATAGAGATCATACCCTTGAAGACCGATAAAGTGTAACGAGATTGGACTCGTGGATGATGTAGTCGATACCTTGCCGATCTTAAGATCGAGAGGCAGTCCTAGCGCCGCAAATCAGGAGCACATCCGTGCTCGCACACACGCCCGATCCACCGAACAATCTCCGCCTCCTCGCTCTAGCGATGCAGTGGAAGCAGCAACTCCTTCCAGATAAAAAGCCACCGGTAACATGTATCTCGCTAATCCGAGACCATGGTGAAATAATTCTAGAGGAGGAGAGAGATCCTTTATGAGGAGGTGTGACTGACCAACAAAACCTTGTGCTCATATACTGACGATGACGAACCACGAGAAGGGTCGATCTTTCGGGGCTGATATCTACTAGCTTGCTTAATAGAAACTAGCATATGAGTACTAGAATTAAAGAGGACAACGAGCTCTACATCGTGATGGGAGCGGTTCATGCTGGGGTGGACTATGCTGAGAGCAGTTTTGTGAAGAACACAAACAACAGGAACACGCAGATCTGTTCGGACAACGATCTTGCAATCATGATTCCCAGAGATGTGATGGATCGTTTTGATCATGTGATGTCTTGTTTGAAAGAGGTTACAAGCTCTACAACTTTGCTTCTGGTTACTCGAAGGCGAGCAAAATAGCAATGGCTAGGACTCGAAGTACAAGAGACAAATGAATGGCGGCGCTGAACGGATCTAGCGACAGAGCATCATCGACGGCGCCCACAGTGGGCTCGACGAAAAGATTGGTGATGCTAGGGGTTTAGATGGCGGAGAACCTTGTCAAGTAGATCGGTATGCTCACTAGGTGCTTGTCAGTGTGGCCTCTGGCGCTAGAGGTGGAGGAGATACGACGGTGAGGCTCACGCTCTAGCCGTGAGGAGGAAGCTTTGGTTGTCGTCGGGCACAGCTTCTCCGGCGAGCTCCGGCAGTGGCTGCATGTACTAGGTGACGAAGAGGAAGCAGGGGAGGCGCCTGGTGCTCCTGGTACTGCTCGACACACTCCAGATCATCGTCTAGAAGATAAGGCCGAAGCTAGGGTTTGGAGAAGGGTTTGACATGGCCATGGTCATGAAGGATAGCTTGGGAAGGAAGGAGGAGGAAGGAGGTGCCTGGGCTTCCAGATCTCGATCCTGAGCTCTCCTGGGGTGGTTCAGGACATAAGGGAGGGATGGAGAGAGAACATGGGTTGTCTCACCTTTTGCAAAAGAGAGAGAGGGGGTATCTAGGGTTTTCTCTTCTCTCCCTTTTATTTTTCCCTTGGCTCAAAAGAGGAAGGCGAGGGGGACCAGGAAGGTGGCGTGCTGGTGTTGGGTTCTGGTTCTGATCCAAGCAAAGCAAGGGATGGGGTGGTGGTGGTGATAGAGAGGGGAGGAAGGCACATGGGGTTTGTTTCGATGGTCACTTGGGCAAGAGAGAGAAGGTGGTGCTCACGGTTTGATTATAGAGAGAGAGGAGAGACGTGGTACATGCACATGCATCCATAGTTTAGTGTGCATGTGTGAGTAGAAGTGTAGACACATGCACATGGGTAGATAACATTTAGAGAATAGGTAGATTAGAGATGATGGTAAGCTTGTAATTAAAGGTGTAGGTAAAGTAGGTTTTTTTTTCAATCCTTGTTTGATTCCAAAAACTATTCAAATCTTCAAGCAAGAAACCAAATAGGGATAAAGAAGAGAATGAAGGTTTGCAATCTTGCATGACCATGCATAGGCAATAATGCCTTCTCCAGAAGACTTACCGACTTAGGCCCATAATGTTACTTGTAGCTCAAGATGTACTCTGTAACCAACTCTTAGTCGTAGCCGGATTGATCTCTCCTGTAAACCCTAGGCCGGATATCTATATAAGCCGTCCTAGGGAGAGCCTTTAGGGCACTAGATAACACCCAATACTTTAGACCCTCAACTCGCACAGGCGAAACCTTTGTAACCCATATTCCGGCTCTGCCGTATTACTGGATTGCTAGCAGGAGTAGGGTCCGTCCAAAGCCAGCGGATTCGAACCTGGGTAAACTTGTGTGCTCACCGTCTCGGAACACCGTACGTCTCACACCCCTCTCTCCCGCACGCCTCGAGGACCCCCTCATGGCGTACTTGTCCTCAATCCGACGATAGTTGGCACCCACCGTGGGGCAAGTGAGCTTCGGATCTGCGTTTCGAGCGGAATCTGCAAGAATCGGAATCGGCAAGACCATCGCCGTCGGTCGCATCCTCTACGCCAGCGACGTCCCTCTCATCGTTCTCGATGAGACTTGGATTCCGGCAAGGAAGGCCGTGACTGCCTATACAATCATATCTTTCGGCGAGATCGATGTTTACATCGGTTTCGCTAAACCTTCCCAACCCACCCCAGCGATGATGATAGAGGCAGAAGAATCTTCTGGGTCCCCTTTGTCCGCGGAGGCGGCAGAGTTCCAGATCTCATAAAACACTAATCCCACCTAGCCCGCACCAGTTGCGGAGATAGTGGAGAAATCTGAGCCTGAAGAAGACCTCACGGTTCAAGTCGAATCTGGAGTGGAACTCCCTGGAGAAGCCGGATCCCAGATCGACCCACCCGTGGAAGTCGAAATCCAGGAGGAACACATCAACGACACTGATTCCGACTCTGACGATGTCGGGACAGACAAGCCTTTCCTCAGGTACACACTAAGATGTATGATACTGCAAGGCGCTAGCGCAGATGCAATCCTCGAAACTATTAAAAGTTTCGATATGGCTGATCGCGAAAGCCGCAGGTACCTCAGGAAGCACGCATCGCACTTCGTCGGATATGTTGGATCCAGATCCGGCTCCGCCGATGCTGGAGAAAACACCGACTTGGTGCTGGAGGAAATTGGAACAAACGCCGACGTTCCCGCATCCTCGGATGAATCCATGACGTCGGCAGATTTCCGAAAGTTCTCCGCGGAATACGAAGAGGAGTACAACTCCAAAGCTGCAGAAGATGGAGAAGCCATGGACGAAGGATCCGGGGAACACTCTCCCAAAACGCAGGATGATATGGAAGTCGGAGACAATCCCGAAGTCCAGATGTCCGAAAGTACCGATCAGAGCTTGACTCCGGGAAACGGACCCAAAGCCGTCTTTGCTACCGGCGCTGCCAAGAAGGCAAAGAAGAAGAACAAGAAGAACAAGACCCCGACAAAAGACCCTCTGATAGAGGAGGTGATTGCTGAGGAATACGAGGAAGACTCGGATGGAGCACTTACCCTAGACGAGCCAAAAAAAGAAGCATCGGTGGATGGACACGTGATCACTGAAGGTGCACGTAAACTCATCGATGCCGCATTAACCACACCTATCCCTACAGCTGCAGAACTTACTGCAGATGAGCTGGACGAAAGGGCCCAAGCCCTAGAAGCGCGTCGTCAACAACTCCTTGATGAAGCCAAAAACATCGAGGTGGAGAAGAAGCGCATGTCAAACAAGGAGTATATGTCCCGTCTACATCAGAAGACACGGAAGCGTCACATAGATGACAACCAATTCCCACGTGTCCGTGCCGTCCTTTTTGGAGATGAGATGGGAAAGCCACGGAAGGACATCAATGGAGATTGGGTTTACCCAACATCAGTGCAAAATACCGTGGCAGCTCGCGAAATTCTATCGGCTAATCCAGGACCAGAGGAGATACGTTTGGGCATCAAACTACTCAATAAGGGACTGGAGCAGCAAAAGGTCGCCCTGTCTGGAAGTCAAAAGCTGGTCTCGGATTCCTACCAATGTCGCACCGATCTAGCATGGGCTAACGTAAGATCCCACTACGATCGGGCGCAACATCGTCACCCCGAACGCAGGGAAGACAATTATTCAAGAACCGGATCGTCAGGACAGCACCGCAGAACTACACATAACTGGAGCAACGTCGCTCCAGCAGCCAAGAAAGACGCGATCGCTTCACTGATTCTGAGGATTCCTCCCCGAAAAGGAGAAGATAAAGAGAAACGTCGGGAGGAGGATCGTCAGAAAATGCCACCTCCTAGACATGAAAACCGTCCGGCTGAGCCTCACCATGGTGGGAACGACGGACGAAGGAACGACGGAAACCACGCTGGCACAAACCGGCAGGGGGCTCGTCATAGTCAAGAACCTCCCCGGAACCGGAATAATGATGCTCCGGACGAAGGCCGGCGATCAGCCGGAAACAACCCAGCTGCACCACCCTCTCCACAACACAGTTATCACAACGGCCCACAAGGAGGTCAAGGAGGACGACATGGCGGATGAGGTGGTGGGAGAAGCCGAAGTCCGGCTCCAAGGCACCGCAGCCACAGCCGATATTCGGGATGATCCCTATCCCCGAACGACACAAGGCATAGGATGAACTCCAACATAGAGGCTCGGCGCTACGAAAACGATGACGTGTACGTGGGCCCAAAGTGCTTCGGACCATGCATCAGAGCTACAAAATTCCTGAAAGGATTTGCTATCTCAAGACATATTCAAGCCTACGACGACATTGCTCGGCCAGACACCTGGTTACAGGACTTCTTCCAAGCTTGCTACATCGCTAAAGGCGGAAACAGCCTGGTCGCAACCCGATATCTCCCACTTATGCTGGGGAAGACGACACGATCATGGCTCAATGAACTTCCGGCAAACACCATCCATAACTGGTATGACTTACAAAGTGCGTTCTTTCGGAATTTCAAAGGCACATATCGGATGCCCTGTTCAGTCGGAGACCTACAGCGTTGCACCCAGAAAGCCGGAGAAACTTGCCGAGATTACCTCGGACGATGGATCGACACGAAGAACTCCTGTGAGGGAGTAAACGATCAAACTGCGATTGAAGCTTTCATCGCAGGACTCCCAGTTGGTCTACTGCGTCACCGCCTAAAATGTGACAAGGTCACTGATTTGGGAGAGATGATAGAAACAACGAGCAAGTATGCAGATGCTGACGATGATGCAGAGGGATTACTCAACATCCTGGCTGTACCTCAGTCAGCAAAGACAAAGCAACAAGCTCAGAAGCGCAAAGACACCTCGGAAGAAAAACCCAACGCGGAGACGGCAGTAGTCACTACTGTTTCCGGGTCTGGAGGACGAGGAGGGCGCGGCGGAGGCTGCGGGCGTGGCCGTGGGACATCAAGGGTCCAAGGTAGAGGAGAGCAACAACCAGGCAAAACCTACACTTGGGCCGACATCGCCAATAACCCATGTGTGCATCACTTGGACGCCAATGGGGGCTCATCCCACACCAACGCTGAATGTCGTTTTAACGACGACATCAAGAGAGATGATACCGCGGGCTACAAAGCTAAGCGGAAGAAGGGAAAGAAAAATCCCGAAAAAGACAAAGAGACCAAGGAAGATTCCGACATGGAGGAAGCCGATGGTTCAAATCCCAAGTCGGAAGGGAAGAAAACTTTTCCTACCAAGAAGGACACTTACGTCACCTTCCTCGGATCTCAACCAGCAAAGGTCAAGAAAGCAGTTCTCCACGAGCTCAACGCAATAGTTCCGACTGTCCCTCAGTATCTGGACTGGTCGGAAGTGGCAATAACGTTTGACCGCGCTGATCATCCGCCTAAGCTACACAGGCGAGGAAAATACGCCTTATTCGTCAATCCACTTATTGACGGTTATGGTTTCTCCAAGACCCTCATGGACGGTGGTAGTAGCATCAATATTCTCTATGTAGAAACGCTATGCCGGATGAAGATCTCGGAAACACAACTTAACCATAGCTCTGTGATTTTTCTCGGAGTTGTCCCAGGAAGACAAGCTAATTCCCTAGGAGAGATCACTTTGGATGTTACTTTTGGAACACCAAAAAATTATCGAATGGAGGCACTTTCCTTCGAAGTGGTCCCGTTCAAGAGCGCATACCACGCTATATTCGGACATCCGGCTTACTGGGCTTTTATGGCTTATCTGTGTTACATTTACAATATGATGAAAATTTCAGGTCCCAACGGCGTGATCACCATCAGGGGAGACTCGAAGAAAGCGTGAGAGTGCGAGGATGGAAATGCCGCCTTTGCCGAAGCCGTGCTGCACGCCCAGGAGTACCAGGAGATCAAGAAGAGCATAGATCCGTCCGAGATGCCCGCAACAAAGAAAGAGGTGACAAAGCCAAATCCGGAGTTCAAGGCATCAGAAGAGACGAAGACGACGCCGTTGAAGGATGATGACCCCTCTAAGGTGACCCAGATAGGCGTAGGCCTAAGTACCGCATAGGAAAGCGCGCTCATCAAGTTCCTTCGAGCAAATCAAGATATCTTCCCATGACAGCCATCTGACATGACCGGAGTACCTAGGGAACTTGCCGAGCACTCTCTAAATGTAAACCCGAACGCTAAACCCGTCAAACAGTCCTTACGACGGTTTGGTGATGAAAAGCGTAAGGCAATAGCTAAGGAACTAGCGCGGCTTGAGTTAGCCGGATTCATAGAAGAGGTCATCCATACTGATTGGTCGGCCAACCCTGTAATGGTCCCTAAAAAGGACACCACTGATTTAAGGATGTGTGTTGATTATACTGCCTAGAACAAGGCTTGTCCAAAAGATCCGTTCGCTCTGCCTAGAATTGATCAGGTTATCGATTCTACAGCAGGCTCGGAACTCCTCTGTTTTCTCGACGCATATTCTGGTTATCACCAAATCCGGATGAAGGAATCTGACAAAATCAAAACTTCATTCATAACCCCTTTCGGAACCTTCTGTTATGTTACGATGCCCTTTGGGCTGAAGAACGCAGGAGCTACGTACCAGCGCATGATGCAGCGTTGCCTCCATGATCAACTCGGACGCATTGTACATGCATACGTGGATGATATCGCGGTCATGTCCAAAAAGAAGGAAACATTGATTTCCGACTTAGAGGAGACGTTCGCCAATTTACGAAAATACAACATCATGCTTAACCCGAAGAAATGCTTCTTTGGAATACCAGCCGAAAAATTGTTAGGTTTTATCGTGTCTCAACGAGGCATAGAGGTGAACCGTGACAAGATCAAGGCTATTCTCAATATTTCCAGGACAACTCGCCTGAAGGCCGTACAAAGATTAACTGGTTGCATTGCTGCGATCAGTCGATTTGTAAGCCGGCTTGGTGAAAGAGCCGCACCATTATACAAACTCCTGAAGAAGACTAAGGATTTTGTCTGGACTGACGAAGCTGAAGCTGCATTACAAGACCTGAAGAAAGTACTCTCATCTGCTCCTATCCTGGCAGCACCGGAACCTCAAGAACCGATGTTGCTTTACATTGCTGCGACAAATAGGGTTGTCAGTATAGTTATGGTGGTGGAGAGACCAGAAGAAAATCAGGAGCACCTGGTGCAGTGTCCGACATACTTTGTTAGCGAGGTCCCGACAGAATCAAAACAGCGATATCCGCACTATCAAAAGTTGGCTTACGGTGTTTTTCTAGCATCTCGTAAGTTACGACACTATTTTCAGGAGCATCCAATTACCGTGGTGAGCAAAGCTCCCATGAGAGATATAATCAACAATAGCGATGCCACAGGACGCGTCGCCAAATGGGGTATAGAGCTTGCAGCTTTCGATATTGAGTACAAACCCCGGACAGCAATCAAATCCCAGATCCTTGCCGACTTTGTCGCTGATTGGACAGAGACCAAGGAGAACATGGTCCTCCCTGAGTCGGAATATTGGACCCTCTTTTTCGACGGGTCCAAGGCTCGAGGGGGCTCGGGGGCTGGCGTGGTGCTCAAATCACCCCAAGGAGATAAACTTTTATACGTGTTGCAGATCCACTTCACAGCGACAAACAACATTGCCGAGTATGAAGCACTGCTACATGGAATCCGGATTGCTAAGGATATTGGCATCCGACGTTTGATGTGTTACGGAGATTCAGATCTTGTTGCTCAGCAAGTCTCAGATATTTGTAATGCAAATAAGCACATGTCAGCATATAAAGCTGTCGTGGATGATCTATCTAAATCGTTCGAGGGGTTTGAAGTTCAACACATCCCTCGAGCAAAAAATGAGGAAGCAGATGCACTATCTCGAATAGGCTCTACGCGGAAAGAGGTTCCGGATGGAGCATTTTTAGAGCACCTCAAAGTTCCCTCGATAAAGGGAGTAGATGAGGGATATCTGACCAAATCCGACTCACCCTTAATAGCAGTTCTGGCTGTAATTCCCAGCTGGACTCAACCCTACCTTGATTACTTGGTAGATGGCAAATTACCCGAAGACGAGGTGCTAAGCCGGCAGATTATCCGACGAGCAAAAGCCTATACTATTGTTAAATGTGAGCTCCATAAACGGAGTGTTTCTGGGGTTTTTCAGCGCCGTGTATCTCCGGAAGAAGGAGTGGAAATCTTAAGAGAAATCCACGAAGGCGAGTATGGTCACCACGCTGCAGCCAAATCTTTAGTGGCAAAGGCTTTTCGACATGGTTTTTTCTGGCTTACAGCTCAGGCAGATGCCGAACGATTAGTCAAGACATGCAAAGGCTGCCAAAAGTACGCCAAGCAAGCTCATGTTCCGGCTGATCAGCTGTGAACAATACCTATAACATGGCCTTTTGCGGTCTGGGGGCTTGATATGGTAGGACCTTTTAAACGAGCTCCAAGTGGATTTACTCACCTCTTAGTGATGGTGGATAAATTCACGAAATGGATCGAGGCTAAACCTGTCACTAGTTGTGATGGAGCAACAGCCAAAAGATTTGTCGAGGATGTTATAATCCGGTATGGTTATCCGCATATCATTATCACGGACAACGGGAGTAATTTTTCCATGGGAGAGTTGGCTGAATTCTGCGACGAGCAAAATATCCGGCTTGACATTGCGTCAGTCGCACATCCACAGGCTAACGGACAAGTCGAAAGAGCAAATGGTTTAATTCTACAAGGCTTGAAACCAAAACTCGAAGCACCACTGAGACGTGCTGCGGGGGCTTGGGCAGAGGAACTACCCTCTGTAATTTGGAGTTTGCGAACAACTCCGAACAGGTCAACAAGATATACACCTTTCTTCTTGGTCTATGGCGTAGAAGCAGTTCTTCCTAGTGATTTAATTCATACTTCTCCTAGAGTGGCCGCGTATATCGCAGAGGATGCCGAGATTTTTTGACAAAATGATCTCGAATTAGTCGAAGAAGTTCGCGTCGTTGCTGAAATGAGATCTATAGCCTATTAGCAGAAGTTACGCAAGTATCATAGCCAGAGAGTCCGAACTAGATCTTTCAATAAAGGTGATTTGGTTCTCCGGCTTGTGCAACAAAGAAAGCACAAACTTTCCCCAATATGGGAAGGGCCCTTTTTAGTTAGTCGAGTATTGCACAATGGGTCGTACTACTTAACTGACATGAGGCCAGTCCAAGAAAGACCTGCTACTAAGAAGAGAAAGAGAGCTGGAGGCAGTACAAATCCGGATGAATTAGACAGATCATGGAATATTGCTCAGCTACATCCCTTTTATTCTTAGTTTATCCTTCTTTGTAATCATACATATGTACATGTTCTGTGAGAAATAAAAGTTTTGGTTTCCTCAAAGTTTTTCTGAGAAGTTTTTTACCATCTTATTTCCTAATGATCATGTCATAGTCGAAAATCCCAAAATGCTTGAAAGTACTTTATGCTCATATTCGTTCTGGTTTAGATTTCCGATTCTAAAACTGCTACCTTCGGGTATAACTCTAAAAAATTCTAGTCTTTACTTGGGTTATTTGTCTGATTGCTGGATGCGGGTATCTTCCGAGTAGTGAATTGTTGGTACTAGAAGACGGCTTTGTTTTCGAGTTTAAACTGGTTTAGCAATTGAGCTCCGTTGCTCGGCAAAGTTTCCGGCTGAAGGTTTAGCCGGCTCACGAAAGGGACGAGGCGGAAAGCCAGATAAACGATAAGTAGAGACAAAAAATTCTAAGTGCTTATGAAAACATTTCAGGCACACAAAAAATTTAAGACAAAAGTGCTGAATAGATAAAAAACTTAGCACTATCAAAAGTCATAGTACTTAATATTTACAAAAACGCATCATGTCTTTCCAGAATAATACATAGTTTTTTGATCTATGATGCAGGAGGAGATGAAGGAGCTGACGGCTCGCTGGTTACTCCGCCTTGATATCGTGCTGAGTTGTTCGGATCCGAGGTGGTCCGTTCATCGTCGGAAACTTCTTCGGCGTCTTCTAGAGGAGGTGGAGGAGTATCCACGCGGGTGAAGAATGGCACCTCGTAGCTGGTCAGGTCAGCTACGTGGCACCCATATCCAGCGCAGGGGTGCATGATGGCTTGAAGGTCCTGCTCCTGGCCATCTTCGTCTACTTTACAGTACCCTCTGGTCACTTGCCATATCTCCATGTTTCCATGGTGGCTCATGACCATGGTGAGAGCGTTCTGCGCAGCAGTCCGCGCGTAGGACATATTCTAGTCCCGAACGAGCTGTGGCATCTCCTTGGCCTTCTCCCGCACCTAGAAGTCCGACATGCTTGGCATGTCCGGAATCCTGAGAGACTCACCAATGTCCTCAAGGGATTGGCGGTAGTCATGAAGAAGATCACCGACTTGGGTAAGCCGGTGAGTGCGGGGCTCGGATGAGGAGTCCGTCAAGTTCAGAGGACCTATACACAAAACAAAGATAAGAAAAAACCGACAGTGATGAAAGTCGAAGAAATGATAAGTCAGATAGATGGAACATACCAAGAATGACGTCGTCAATCTTGGCTTTCTCCTCCCAGAGACTCTGGAGTTTAGCCCGGAGCGCCTAGGAGATATCCTTCTCTCTGCCAACCTCATTCTTGAGGTCCGAGATAATTTTATCTTGAGCGGCAATCTTGCGATCGCGCTCTTCAGTGGCCATGGAGGAGGATTCCAGGACTTGAGCTATGCTCGTTTCATGATCCACCTTGAGCTTTTCCAGCTCTTGGCGAAGTCCTTTGTTCTCCACCACCAGGGTCTTGAGGTTCTCGGCCTCTTCAATCATATCCTGCTTCATGCTTGGGGGCTAGAGGATATGATATAACATAATGTAAAAACAAGAGTTGGAATTCCGACTTACATATTGCTCGCGGGTGAGTTTGTCTAACCCCGCGTTCACCTCAGCTGCCACCTTCTCGGCGAGAGTAAGAGGAATTACTGGGGCTGTTGGAAGCTCACCAGTCCTGATCCTCTCGTCACGAAGGCGAACTTGAGCGAGAAGGTCAGAGAACTTGACGTCCTCTGCTTATTGCGCTTCCTCTTTGGGGGATAGATGGCTTTTGTCCAGGACTTGCCTGGCCAGCCGCTGGATCTCCTCTCCAGATTTCCGGGATAAGCCAAATTTGGCAAGTCCGGGGTTGCTGAGGAGGTTGTCGGCGAAGACTTCAGCCGAGGGATCATTACCCGAAGAGGGTTCACCCTTATCTTGAGCTGACGCACCCACGGTGACGTTAGTATGCGATCCAAGGATCACAGGCGCCGTTGAAGGAGCCGGATCTTCTGCAACAACCGGAGAAGGAGTAATCGCCGGTGTTGTAGAAGGTTGAGGGGCAGGAGTCGGAGGAGCCGTGGCAGGGGAAGCTATGGTAAGCTTCGCCTGTCGCAGGGGCTTCGCAGGAATCCCTTTCCCCTTACCGTTGATGAGAGGCTTTGCTTTGAGAATGTAGTAAAGTCGGAAACATTACATCTCAAAAAGAAATTCGAGAAAAGTACAAAGGCGAAAATTGTGAATGAAAGTTACCTCTTCACAACATGCACCTCCTTTGTGCCAACTGCCACTGTCGGAGCTTTACGCTTCTTGAGCGCAGGATCTGGCAATGGGACCACTTCAGTCTCCTGAGAAAACTCAGGAGGATATCCTTCGAGAGGACCAAGCTCCGACTCGGGGAGATCAGCAAGCTAAAGACAAGAAAACATATCAGCATTCCAGTATATAACTTAAAGATTGAAACACGTAAAAGGTGTGCTGATGGAAGCTTACCACTACCACGGGGTTTTCCGCCGTGTGCATATCCAGAGAAATCTCCAGAATCCTCCTCTCGATTCGCTCCTTGATCAGCCACTTGATCTGGCTGATGTAGCCTTGAGTGGAGTAGGCTTTGGGGCCGATGCGGAGAGAGTCTTTTTTGGAAGACGTGATGGAGTGCATCAGTTTATCCCCATGGTACTGAAGTGGCTGGATCCGACGTGAGACCCAGCACTAGACTAAGTCAGATCCTTTCAGACCCTCGTGCTTGATAAGATATTCGATCCGCCTCTTAGCGAGGATCAGATCGTCGGTGAGAGCCGGAGCAGCCTCGTCCCAGGAAGGCTGGGCCGTGGCAGCTCCGTCGACAAAAGCCGACAAAGCAGTAGCTTTGCCGGGAGCCGGAATATCCCTATGGTAGAAAAAAGTGGCTGGCCATTGTTTGACCGAGTCACTGGCAGAAATTTTGGGATATACCCGGTCTCGTCTAACAGAAAAACTAATGGTACCGGTGATGTAAGGAACACCGGCAGTAATGGAATTTCTCCGGACATGGAAATAGTACCGGAAGAGAAGCAAACTCGGCCTAATGCCGAGAAAGCCCTCGCAAAGCGCAGCATATGCGCTCATATCTAGAAGAGAATTGGGAGGAAGATTATGGAGTTGAACTCCATAGTGGTCAATCACCTCGGAGAAGAACTCCGAGGGAGGAAAGGACAAACCTCGGTCCAGATGGGTGCCGAAGTGGACACGCTCGCCCTCGCGCAGATTGGGGACGGTTTCGCCGGAACCGCTCCGCCAGTTGCCGGCGGCGAGAAGCCCCTCCTTCTCCACGTTTTTGAGGCCGTCCTCGTCGAGGGCGCAGGGGATCTAGATTCCCCGGAAGCTCTCTTTCTCCGTAGCTGCTTCCGTTGCCGCCGCCGCCGCCAGAGAGGAAGAAGAGGATGAAGCCATTTTCTCTCCGGTGGAAAAGGGTGACCTTAAAGTGGCGGCGCTAGGAGCTCTGTGGGAGGAGGACGAAAAGGCCCTGGGCGCGCTGGAGGATTGGGAAGAAAGGAACGACGAAGGATTGGTGGAGAGGAGAAGAAGGAATCTAAACCCCTTATATCCACCTACCTGCACCAAGATTCGTGCAAACGCTACAGTGTAATTGCCACGCGTCGTGGAAAGAACTGGGAAGGGCCCGCGCGATGATTGCGTCGCCTCGATCTCCACGCACGCATTGAAACGGCGCCTCGGTTCCGCAAACCGCGGACCCACCAACGGTCGTGCTGACGGAACGTCTGTCAGATGATGTGACTTGACCATGCTTGTGTCAGGTGGCGTTAGAGACCAAGTTCCGGCTTAGTTTAAAAGCGAGCTGGAAAATCCGAGTAACTAATTGAAAGGTCCAACTTACTTTTAAGACCCGGATCGTATTTTTTGTTGTGAAGTTTCAGGAACCCTTCAAGATTCTGCAAGCCGAAGATCAAGCTGGACGATGATAAAATCTGACTTTGGATCTTGGAGGCCTCCGGGGGCTACTGTTGGGGATATACTTTCCAGGTATCCTCACAGCTCCTCATTGACCAGGGTGGCCCACTTCGGGTTAGAGCTTTGCTTCACGGGCGGCCCAGTTAGGGAGAGTAGACGGAGTCCAATCCGACTACGGGAAGGCCCAGAAGACTTACCGACTTAGGCCAATAATATTACTTGTAGTTCAAGATGTACTCTGTAACCAACTCTTAGTCGTAGCCGGATTGATCTCTCCTGTAAACCCTAGGCCGGATATCTATATAAGACGTCCTAGGGAGAGCCTTTAGGGCACCAGATAACACCCAATACTTTAGACCCTCAACTCGCACAGGCGTAACCTTTGTAACCCATATTTCGGCTCTACCGTATTACTGGATTGCTAGCAGGAGTAGGGTCCGTCCAAAGCCGGCGGATTCGAACCTGGGTAAACTTGTGTGCTCACCGTCCCAGAACACCATACGTCTCACACCCCTCTCTCCCGCACGCCTCGAGGACCCCCTCATGGCGTACTTGTCCTCAATCCGACGACAGTGAAAACAAACTAGATTTTCATATTTGACCATACCCTCAAGCAAGCTTCCATAGATTGCTTTAAACCATCAAAACATGATTGAATTTATCCAAGATATGTCATATTCAAATGATAATCATGCATGAATGAAGGAGGACATTGTTAGTGCGTATATATCCCTAATATCCACATATATTCCCCATAATTCAAATATGACTATAATTCAAATATCACCTCATGGAAGGGAAAGAAGGGATTTCTCTATTCTCATGGCATGCAAAGGTGGCCATGTAGCTCTCATACTAAATATTGTGAAAACAATATTAGACCATGTATGAGAGCATGTAGATCAAAAGAAAGGAATCATACCAATAGTCATGAAGTTAAATACCAAAAGAGAATACAAATGCTCATATTTAATTAGCATGGTGGAGGTGGAGGAAGGAAACAAGTGGAGGTGATAAAGTGGATGGTGGAATAAAGAGATATGCCCCCAACTCAACTTGGGCATCAAGCATTATATTAAGAATCAACTACAATATATGAAGAGACAAATACAATTAATAAGGCAAATGCAATATGAGATAAAAACTAAATTAAAATGGTTTTATATGATGCTCAAATACAAGGTGGCATGGTGATATGAGCATGATATAATAATGATACAACAAAAGACATATAGGAAATAGCAATATATATACTAGGAAAGTAGTATTCCAATTGTTAGACAATTAGGATGCTAAAGTGGGTGCCTCACCTCCCCCTGCAACCCTAGCCTCGCCTCCGTCTAGGCTCGCTGCAGCTCGTGATACCCGCGTGCCTGTGCGTGCATCCGACAGTCCCCACGTGCGCGAAGCAACAACAGCCGCAGACCTAGTTTCTGTGCATGCTCCTGTCCCCCACAATCCACCTCTAGCGCCGAACTTTAAGCTCCCACAAAGAGGGAGCCTCAAGCTATCATAAGAATCGAACGGTCCTGCAAACGGAGCACTAGATCTCGTCATCTGAAGTTGCGCGGAAATCATCCGTCAGGCGAGTCGAGTTTCAGTGTGCATCTGTTAGCTTCGTCCGAGAAGATTACTGTGTTTCCCTCATTTTTCCTGGTGATACAGTCCACCTCATCCATCGTCACTTCGAAGTAATATCTTCTCGGTCTTGCGCTCTTTCTAGCGCCCTATACCTTGATCACAACGGAGTCCTGTGCTGCTCGCAAATCTCTTCCGAAGATCGAAGGATTTTTGCGACGTGAACTCAGTTTAGTTTCGACACTCTGTGCGCGCGTGTCGCCTTATTTTTAACCTCTATTCCTCTCAAGATCATGCCACACATACATCATCTCCGATGCTAATTCCTGCGTGAATCTCTTCTCGACAATACCAACTTCGCACATCTTCAAACGGTGTCCAAAATGGAGTTTTCAGTTTGTCAGACATACTCCCGACTTGTTCTTGCACAATCACAAGCACCCCCTGGTCTTTCTTTCTTATCAACCTGTAGTACAGCATCCCAGAGTGATTCACCTGGCCCGCACGTCAGTCAGTGTAGCTGGGATCACCATCAGTAACAAAAGTATTTTCCACACTTTTGCATTTAACAAAAATTCAATTAATAGTCTTATTATGATAAAACCATATCTTTTAAATTCTTAATCCAAATAACATGTTTTATATATGTTTTGAGATCAAAAAAATGCCAGGAATTCAAAGATGCCATTCAAAATAATTTTGAGCAATTTAAAATTTCGAAATTATTTAAATGCCAATAAATGCCTTTTCTTAATAAATTCATAACTTTAAAACCCTAACTCCGAGTTCGACAAATAATATGTCTAAATCGATCAGTGTGATGAGCCCGTTCTAAATATGCATTCCATGATATGAATTGACGCATGAATCATATAAACATTATAAAATCAGTAAGGTTTTTAGGGGCAAAATATGAAAAAACAACTAATAAAAATGCTTATTTGTTGTTGCCACACCTCACCCATGTCATGCTATGTTGTACCATATAAGCGTGCATAATTCCATCATGACATACCTTGTTTGCATATTGCATATATTCATATGATTACGCACTTTATTTATTATGGTCCTTTGTGTGTTTGGTTTTTATTCGGATAGACACCGAGCAAGGGAACTATCAGGAGAACCAAGAGTACTACACGGATCCTTGTTACCCTACTGCTGATCCAACAGGCAAGCAATTACCCATACTTGCATACATATAGCACCTATGCTTCTATCTTCTTCTTGCATCATTGAGTCACGATTGCATTAAATTGGAATCCCAAGTATTGCATAGCCTTTACTTTTAAACCCCACCGAAGCTTGTATCCTCAATCCCATGAGCCATTACTAAGAGAGTTGTTTGAGCCATGTGAGTCATAGAATTGCATGTAGGGTTTGTGCGAGTTGTTGGATATTGAGATACCTAAACAACTTAAACTATGTAGTAATAGGATAAGTAAAGAAAGAGACACCGGTGAGCAATAGCTTTGTTTGGTTCTTCCACGCTCACTTGTGTCCAGTAGGACCCCGAGAACTTGATTCCTGTTCCTTTACTATTCGCACTATCCACGTGCAGGAGACTCTATGGATCCCCCTTCGCCTGATCTTGATTAACACTTTATTTCTTAGGGCCATAAACTAGTTTGGGGCATTATTACTATCATGTACTTATTTTCTATTGCACGTGGAGCGCCTGTATAGTTTAGGATAGTGGCACAATTTCGTGGTATCGACAAGCCCAGTCACACTTTTGGGTTCCCAGTCTTTACAGCCGTTCTCGCAAACCCTAGGTCCGTCTCAGAGCTGGCGAACTTTGTTGCGGGTAGCTTATTGGGATGGCCCCTTGAAATAATTTATGAATCCTGTGAATGTATTGTCGTGAGGCCTCGTTGCATTTTATTTGGTTTTTCCCGAGGTTGATTGTGCGTGTGTTGCTATTTGTGCACCCCTGTAGGGTAAATGTTTCTAAAAGCTGTGTCTGTGGTTATGGATGACTTGGAGCACAGTTTCTCGATCATAGACAAGCATAACTAAAGTACCATGTTTAATATGACTAAAACATGACTAGTAAATAGTGCAATACTCATGAAATGGTTAATCAAATTGCCAATGGATGGGGTGTTCTTCCGCCTTCTCGTTCAGTACGAGAGAAGGAGGGCGAGCGATGTTTATTTATGTTGCTTATATAACTGTTGTTTCTAATTGCCGAGCGTCTGTCCATCTCTAGTTAGGAGGATGTTGTAGCATGTTTCTATAGAAATGTTTAGATATTATCTTTCGCTGTAATTGCATCACCCTAGGTTGTTCCCTTTAGATGCATAAAGACTTGCTGAGTACCCCACTAGCAGGAAATGGGCTATTAGTGGCGCACCAAAAATGAAGTCAGTGGCGCATGGGGTGTGTGCCACTGATAGCAGAGTGGTCAGTGGGGCACGTCCTGTTGCGCCACGGATAGTAGGGTAGTCAGTGGCGCACGCCCATACTGTGCACCACGGATATTACCAGCAGCGCACGCCCCAGCACACCACGGTTAGTAGGGTAGTTAGTGGCACACCACCATGCCATGTGCCACGGATATTATCAGCAGCGCACATGTACACGGTGCGCCACTGACATGGTGCGCCACTGACCTCAAAAACAGTGCGCCACTAACTAGTCGAGTGTATTTTTTTATTTATACAACAGTTATATACAACAATACACCGAATCTAAAATGATAGTGATCCAAAGTGCTGAAATACATCAAATATGAATTCAAGTGTTATTAGATTATTACACAAAGTGTGGTAGTACAAATTCGGTCGATCACATTATAAATTCGATCATCACATTACACATTCATAGAGCTATCATCCTAGACTATGATCGAATAGAGCATATCAGCGATGATGAGGACATATTATTCCACATAGTTTCTCACATAGTTGACATGGCTATTTGTGATAAGTCAGGGACATATTATTCCATTCTGCGGCTCATAAGTCCAGATTGGTGCATTTCATACATTTGAACAGTACTGCTACTACATCAACCAGAAGTGAAGATTTCATAGAGAAACAAATACGGTTCTGGTTATGAGAGGAAGTAGGCATCACAGAGTACACCTATGGAAGGAAAGAATATGCACATAGAAATGTAGTGACTTCCTAAACAAGAAACTGTTATCTTTAACACACCGATAGAGTAGACCTTTTCCTTTCAAAGATCTATTTCGTATAGCTTTCCCCCCATTACGGAAGGTATCTCCAGTCCCATATGATAGCCCCATAACAACTCGTAATCGAACTGTCGAAGTATGAATAACACCAAAACCAAATGGCACAAATCTGAGTCAAGTAAAATACCACCATTGGAGGATTTTTTCTATTTGTGCTTTGAATCAAGTAAGCAATTGTAGATTGATAATTTAATGTCTAGATTTTAAAAGAGAAATCATCATTGTTCAGGTTAGAAATGGGAGGAGGCATCAAAGAGTACACCTACTGAAGCAAAGTATATGCACATATAAAAGCAGTGATTTCTTAAACAAGAAACTGCCATCTCCGAACACCAAGAGTGACCCTTTTTAAATTCCAAGATCTAATTTGGTACAACTGATATTTAATTTGCTATACTGCTGTGCAGGTAATGAGTTATTTAAGCAGCAAAAATACCTAGAAGCAGTGAAGCGTTACACTAAAGCGCTCAGGAGAAACCTAAAGGATCCAAAGGTAATTCCTTGATATTTAATCTTACTCAACAACTTAGAAATTCATGTGAAGCCGTCTCGCTGTTATATCTGCGCCTTTGTCAGTACATGTTTTGCCTTGGTACATCTGATAGTAACCTAACCGATAATGTAAATAGCATTTCAAATTTGCATATGTCATCTGAATTATTAGCCTATGGATGATGGTTGGATATATTAGGTGTATTAGACACTTCCACATTATAGGTGTGTGCTTGTTGGGTTTGGTAGTGTTGCTCACTTCTAAGCAATTGGTTACTGATTTATATCTCAGGTATACAACAACAGAGCTGCATGTTACACCAAGCTGGGTGCCATGCCCGAAGGTCTCAAGGATGCTGAGAAGTGCATCGAGCTAGATCCTACATTCTCCAAGGGATACATGAGGAAAGGTGCAATCTAGTTTTTCATGAAAGAATACGACAAAGCAATGGAAACCCTAACCCTAACTGGCCTAGGAGAGATCGATCAACCCTAACCCTAGCAAGAGAGGGGAGGGGAGGGGAGGGGAAGGGAGAGGGAGAGGGAGGCTCATACCTGGAGAGGTGGCAGATGGAGGGAGGTGGTGGCATACGGAGGCAGGTTGTGGTGGCGCGCGGCAGGTGAGGGGCGCCGGCGAGGAAGCAGAGTGGCACCGACGACTTCTTCGCTGGTGAGGAACTGGAGAAAGCAGAGGAAGGGGGAGGGGCACCGACGTCTTCTCCGCGCGCGTCTTCTTTGTCTTCTCTGGTGGCGGTGGGGAGCAGAGGGGGCATGGTGGCGGTGAGGAGAAGAGGGGGGCGCGGTGGCGGTGGGGAACGAAATCAACTAAGTGTCAATCGATGAGGAAGAAGAAGCAAACCGTTTTGAGTTATGTGTAGAAACTCACTGGTTCATCCAGAATCGGTGCGCCATGGATCCGTGGCGCACCGATTCGGGACGCGCCACTGAGTTTCTACACATAACTCAAAACAGCACACGGTGCAATGTTGACAACAACACTAGCATGTCCTACTGGTTAGCAAGGTTTGGTTAGTTAGAACACCTTAGGTGCCAAGTTCGAATCGTGCACCCCCACTTTTTTCCTTTAATTTAAAAATATATTTAACAAAGTAATTTGGAATTACTATTTGACCTAGTAATATTTACTCATTCAGAAAACAATTGTTGTGCAACATGCAATATGGAAGCTGCTTTCCTTTGTGTTTTTGGTCTCTGTGACAATGGTTTGACACATGGAATCCCTAAGGTCATTTCATGTATTCTTTTCCTAAACCACATTGATCCACATGACCACACACACTCCAGTGGATTCTGGGATGCAACTTCCGCCACACTAGTGCAACATGCAAGGTGGAATCTGGTTTCCTAAGTGTTATTGGTCTGTGTGACCATGGTTTGACACATGGAGTCCCTAGAGTCATTGCATGTGTTCATTTTCCTAAACCACATTGATCCACATGACCACATTACATGTGTTCTTTTCCTAAACCACATTAATCTACATGACCACACACACTCCAGTGGATTATGTGATGCAGCTTCTGCCACACTGGTGCAACATGCAAAGTGGAAGCTACTTTCCTAAGTGTTTTTGGTCTATGAGACCATGGTTTGACAAATGAAGTCCCTAGAGTAATTGCATTTGTTCTTTTCCTAAACCACATTGATCCACATGACCATATTGCATGTGTTCTTTTCCTAAACCATATAGATCCACATGACTACACACACTCTAGTGGATTCTGTGATGCAACTTCTGTCACACTGGTGCAACATGCAATGTGGAAGCCGCTTTCCTATGTGGTTTTGGTCTCTGTGACCATGGTTTGACACATGGTGTCCCTAGTGTCACTGCATGTGTTATTTTCCTAAACCACATTGATCCACTAGAGTCATTGCATGTGTTCTTTTCCTAAACCACATCGATCCACATGACCACAAACACTCCAGTGGATTCTGTGATGCAACTTCTACCACGCTGGTGCAACAGGCAATGTGGAAGCTGCTTTCCTAAGTGTTTTTGGTCTATGTGATCATGGTCTGACCAATGGAGTCCCTAGAGTAATTGCATGTGGTCTTTTCCTAAACCACATTGATCCAAATGACCACATTGCATGCGCTATTTTCCTAAACCACATTGATCCACGTGAGCTCACACACTCCAGTGGATTCTGTGATGCAACTTCTGCCACACTGGTGCAACGTGCAATGTGGAAGCTCCTTTCCTAAGTGTTTTTGGTCTATGTGACCATGGTTTGACACATGGAGTCCCTAGAGTCATTGCATGTGTTCTTTTCCTAAACCACATTGATCCACATGACCACATTGCATGTGTTCTTTTCCTAAACCACATTGATCCATTACCACATGCACTCCAGTGGATTGTTTGATGCAACTTCTGCCACACTAGTGCAACATGCAATATGTAAGCTGCTTTCCAAAGTGTTTTTGGTCTATGTGACCATGGATTGACACATGGAGTCCCTAGAGTCATTGCATGTGTTCGTTTCCTAAACCACCTTGATCCACTAGAATCATTGCATGTGTTCTTTTCTTAAACCACATTGATCCACATGACTACACACACTAGTGGATTCTGTGATGCAACTTCTGCCATACAGGTGTAACATGCAATGTGGAAGCTGCTTTCCTAAGTGTTTTTGGTCTATGTGACCATGGTTTGACACATGGAGTCCCTAGAGTAATTGCATGTGTTCTTTTCCTAAACCACATTGATCCACATGACCACATTGCATGTGTTATTTTCCTAAACCACATTGATCCACATGACCATACACACTCCAATGGATTCTATGATGCAACTTCTGCCACACCAGTCCAACATATTCCCAGGTTGATCAAATTTATAGGTGTTTGAAGATTTGGGGGGTAAGGATTAAATAGGTTTGATAGATTTAGATTTAATAACCAAACCCGGGAATCTGAATCCAAAGAAAAAGACAAAATGGAATAAAATAAGTAGAACCAAGAGGAAGATGGGATTTGCTTATTATTGCATGTGACATGGAATATAGTCAAACTATTAAACAAAGGTGGCATATGATCAAGGGAATGTGTAGAAGTGCAAAAAGACAAGGAGTTGTTAAATGTCCTTTAGAAACTTGGATCCCTACATAATACACATGGGCAAGAATTAGAACAAAAATCAAATAAGAGCCCACATATATATATATAAACCCATATATATATGCATGGTGGATTAATATGGCAAGATGGAATATGTCATGTTAGTGGATAGAAGGATTTAAAAGATATGCCCCAAGTCAATTTGGGCATGTAACATTATATCAAAAAAAATACAATATATCAAGAAGCAAATACAATTAATAATACAAATGCAATACGAGGAGAAGAACCAAATAGAAGGGTTTAATATGATGCTCAAATGCACTGTGGCATGGTGGCATGAGCATGATATTATAATGATGCATTAATGACAAGTATATAGTAGCCTTAATCTTAATTTATTATGTAGCATTCCAATGTTAGACAATGGGATGCTACAACTCTCCCCCACTAAACAAGAATCTCGCCCCGAGATTCCTAGGAAAATAAGAAGACACAAAGTGATGAGGACATCCCTACAATTACACCTACCCCAATGACTACTGAAGATGCTACAACTGTTGCAAGAAAGGATCAGTCCAATGAGATTAGAATTGGACCTATTACAAGAGCTCGTGCTAAGCTACTAGAACAACAGGTAAATTTACTCCTAAACGAATCTAGTACTTTGATTGATGAGAACTTTATACTGCCTAAGTCTATGCATTTATGTATGATCAGGTTCGTTGGAGAAACAAGCATGGCGCGAGGAGGACAAGGGCTACAAGAGAAGCCCAACATGATGATCGCCCAAGGATGCGCGAGGGAGGAGCGGGAGGAAGGCGCAAGAGAAGATCATCAAGACGGAGGCAAAAAGATCTGCCACGACCGGAGTGTCCGGCCAGATCCACCCGGACTGTCTGGCCTGGTCGAGAGGCAAACTGGCGTGGACATTCAGTATGTTAGTTCGGACACTACACGGACTCCACCCGGAAACTTCCAAGTTTCCGGCCAGACCGGACTGTCCGACACACTTCAACCGGAGTGTCCGGCCTGACCGGACTGTCCGGCCGAATTCGACCGGAGTGTCCGCCTGCCGACCGAATCTGGTCCGAGTCGGTTTGTATCAGTTCGAGTTGTTCGCTTTTAGTTTCGGTTTTTGGTCGCCCAGCCGCCCTTATAAGCTAGGGGACGACCCCTAGTTAGGTTTTAGACCACGTTAAAATATTTTGGAGTTGTTTCTTTCATAGAACCTCTAGAATTACCCTGTGTTCGAATCTATCAACTATAATTGAGTGTGATCTGTTGTTCCATTGGGAATTAGTAGATTGCATACTACCGTTCGTGGTCACGGCTGCGTGCGCAAGAGCGTGGTGTTGTGAATATCCTACAAGATTCGAGACCTGTTGCATTGGCATCAGGGATCGAGCGGGAGAGTTCATAGCTACAGGCTAGTTATCTATCATCCACCATCATCACCGCCATCCGCTTACTGAGAAGATCAGGCCACCCCATATCATCTTGGTATCAGATTTCCAGTGTTGCCTCGGTAAGCATCCACAAATCCATCCATAGATTAGAGAGTGTTTTTTCGTCCTATACAGAAAAAGCCTTACAAAAAATTTGCCATAGACTAGATTGCATCGTTTTCGAGTTTTAGTTGCTGATTGTATCTTCTCGTAGATCCGATCTGCAGGTTTTCCTCGTAGGAGTCTAGTTTCTGTTTGTGTCTAGGTTTAGGGTTTGATCTTGTTTTCCGCTATTCCCACCGTTACCGTTTCCGCAAGTCTTTATCGTGTTTTCCGAGTCCACATAGCGTACTTTTGTTTGCATACCATAGACACAGCCTATCTACAACATCTGTGCCTAGGAACATACCCACGAGACTAGTTGCTTTGCTCCGATAGGCTGCTCATTAGGTTTTTGAAGTGCAGAAATTTTGGACAGGCGAAACCAGACTATCCGGCCGAATCACACCAGACTATCTGGCTCCACCGGAGTCTCTGGCGCATATCAACCGGACTATCCGGCCCAGTTCTGTTATAAGTTGCTGTACTCGTTTGCATTTGAGTAATATAGTTGAAAAAAAAGAGAATCAGTATAAAAAAAGAGAAGAGAAAGAGCTACAAGCCTGACAAAAAGAGAGATATAGAAGTGTGCAATTTGGGAGGCCTTGTTGTGTATAGCACTGGTAGATTGAGGAATCTTGTGCCTGTTCTATTTGAGCTATTACTAGCGTCTCTCTTGTGCATTGCAATATTCCTTTTCATAAATTGCTTTGCCATGTTTATCTGCACTGTGTGTGTTTCTTAGGTATTTGTACGATCAGCACTAGGACTTGTTTGCGGTGTAGATAGGATACCATACCTATAGCTCCACCTTAAATAACCTGTGTGCCCTCTGATCTTTCTCTATACCTTTGATATTCACTTCATCACATCAGTGCATCAGTTTTTGATTTCGTTTGGTAGAGCATCTCTATTCACTTTGGAACGGTAAGATCTCCTTTCTTATTAGTTGTGAGTGAGCTGTGAGAGTTCCACCATACAGATTTTGATTTTTGCACTAACCTACTAATCATGTCTTCTAGTGATGATGATGTTGTGATGCAGAAAAAGAAGGATGAGGAGCTTGTTAATTGGCGTGAATATGAGGCTTTGAAATCCCACTTGACACGTGTGTTTACTAACACGACAGATGCCATTGACAAGAATCTCCAAGATATGAATATGAGATTGGATCAGCATGTTGGGACGGTTGATACTATCCAAACGCAAGTGGCTACGCTCAATGTCAATGTCACCACTTTGTAGCAGTCCATTGAGGGTTTGACAGCCGCCTTACATAGAAGGGAAGATCCTCAACATGATGATGCCTTTGATGATTTTGATGAGGGTAGCGCTGTTGATGCTGCTCCACATGTTGGCAGGGGACGTGCTATTCCCCCTGTCCATGCACCTGCTCATGGTCGTGGGTTTGCCCATCTTGGGCGTGGTCCACATGTGCCCAACCAAGCTGCTGATGACGGTTTGGGCAAGCCAAAATTCTCAATTCCTAAGTTTGATGGTTCCATTGATCCTGAAGACTACCTCACATGGGAGTTGAAGATTGAGAAACTCTGGCGCTTATTTGACTATCCAGAAGATAAGAAGGTCAAACTTGCAGCATCAGAATTTTATGGTTATGCTTTACGTTGGTGGGATGCACTTGTGCAACATAGAAGGGAGGACAATGAACTTCCTCTGATGGATTGGCGTGAGATGAAGCAAATCATGAAAGCTTGTTTCGTACCAACCAACTACTTGCGATCAGTTTTTGATAAATTGACGCAACTGAAGCAAAGCACCATGACAGTTGATGAGTACTACATGGAGATGTAGATGCTTATGCAGCGTGCTAGAATTGTGAGTCCATTGAGATGACCATGCAACGATTCCTAAACAATTTGAAGTTACCGATCAAGAGCATTGTTCGTCATCACAAGTATGAGACCATGAATGAGTTGTTACATCATGCTAGAGAGGCCGAATCCCAGTTGGCAGAAGAGGCGAAGTCACGTGCTCGTTTTCCATCCTCCAATAGATTTTCGGCCAGACCTACTCCTCCTACAGCTGCGTCACCAGCTGCTGTTCCGTTTACATCATCGGTCAAACCAGCAAGTACACCTTCGTTTGGTTCTAATGCTCGGAAACCCGATGCTCCTGCTGCTAGCTCGGGTTCCAACATGTCTATTGCACGTACTCGTGATGTGGTGTGCCATACTTGTGGAGGAAGAGGTCACTACAAGAAAGACTGTCCAAACAGCAAGGTTATGTTTGTTAATGAACAAGGTGAAGTAGAAAGTGGAGATGAAGCTTCTGAGGATGATATTGATGACGACGAGGTTGGTGCTGATGCATATGCTGAGCGTGCACCCACTATTGTTGTATCTTCACGTGTACTTAGTGTGCAACCGGTTGAGGAATCCCAGCATTGCAACTTGTTCCAAACAAAAGCTCTAGTTGGACCAAACAAAGCTTGCAAGGTAATTATTGATGGAGGTAGCTGCAGAAATCTTGCAAGTAAGGAACTATGTGCCAAACTGAATTTGACATACTTACCTCATCCCAAGCCATACTACATACAATGGTTGAGCAACAATGGTGAGATGAAGGTAAATCATATGGTACGTGTGAATTTTCAAATAGGGCCATACAAAGATTCTATTGATTTTGATGTGGTTCCTATGACTATTTGTCACCTACTATTGGGTCGGCCTTGGCTCTATGATCGCCATGTGCAACACAATGGCCGAGCCAATACATATCACTTGGAATTCAAAGGAAAGAAGATTACTATGCAGCCAATGACACCACAAGAAATTGTGAATGATTCTCGCTAGAAGATAGAGGTGAACTTGAAGGAAGATACTACCACTCGGCGAGACTGTGTCACATCTGTTCCTGATGTAATTGAGCCTAAATTGAGTGATATAATGAAAAGTGAGAGAGTGCCTAGGTTATTGATATTAGCCACCAAGGAGGATATGAGAGAGTTTCGTGAGGATCCTACAACCATGCCACTTGTCCTCATGTATAAGGGCGAGGTATTGGTTTCTAACGACATGACCCCTATTTCTCTTGGTGTCTCTTCTGTTTTGCAGGACTTTGGGGATGTGTTTCCAGAAGACGTACCCGCAGGTTTGCCTCCATTGCGTGGTATAGAACATCAAGTGGACCTGATTCCTGGCGCCACACTTCCCAACCGTGCACCTTACAGGACTAATCTTGAAGAAACTAAGGAATTTCAGAAGCAAGTACAAGCGTTGCTAGATAAAGGGTACATTCGTGTTTCTCTTAGCCCTTGTGTTGTTCCTGTTATTTTAGTTCCTAAGAAAGATGGTACTTGGCGCATGTGTGTTGATTGTAGAGCGATTAATAACATCACTATTCGATATCGTCATCCTATTCCACGCTTAGAGGATATGCTAGATGAATTGAGTGGTGTTGTTGTTTTCTCTAAAATTGACTTGCATAGTGGTTATCATCAAATTAGGATGAAAGAAGGGGATGAATGGAAAACTACTTTCAAAACAAAATTCGGTTTGTATGAGTGGTTAGTTATGCCGTTTGGTCTTACTAATGCACCTAGTACTTTCATGTGTTTCATGAATCATGTTTTGAGAGAGTTTATTGGTTGTTTCGTGGTTGTTTACTTTGATGATATATTCATATACAGCCATACCGAATCTGAACATTGCACTCATATTAGACAAGTTTTGCAAGTGTTACGTGATAATAAACTGTATGCTAATCTTGAGAAGTGTACATTTGCAAAAGATAAGGTCATATTCCTAGGCTTTGTTGTTTCTAAGCATGGAGTAGATGTAGATCAATCTAAAATTGAATCAATTCAGAATTGGCTTACTCCAATGAATGTAAGTCAAGTGCGTAGTTTCCACGGTCTCGCTGGTTTATATAGGCGCTTTGTGAAAGATTTTAGCACCATTGCTGCACCTTTAAATGATTTGACAAAGAAAGGTGTTCCTTTTGTTTGGGGCGCGGCCCAAGACAATGCTTTTGATACGTTAAAACGTTTGCTTACTTATGCACCATTACTTTCATTACCTGATTTTTTGAAGCAATTTGAAGTTGAATGTGATGCTAGTGGTATAGGCATAGGTGGCGTTTTGATGCAAGAGGGTCGGCCTATAGCTTATTTTTCTGAGAAATTGACTGGTGCTCGTTTGAATTATTCTATCTATGATAAAGAATTGTATGCACTTGTTAGAGTACTTGAGGTTTGGGAACATTATTTGTGGCCAAAGGAATTCATCATACATTCTGATCATGAAGCATTGAAATACTTGAAAGCTCAATCAAACTTGCATAGAAGATTAGCTAAATGGGTTGAGTTCATTGAGTCTTTTCCTTACATCATTAACTATAAGAAGGGAAAAGAGAACGTTGTTGCTGATGCTCTATCTAGGAAGAACATGCTATTAACCAATCTTGATGTTAAAATTCCTGGATTAGAAGCTATTTGTGCACTTTATGCAACTGACCATGATTTTGCTGAACCATATCGTTTGTGTGCTCTTAGAAACGCATGGGATAAGTATCATATACATGATGGATATTTGTTTCGAGCTAACAAACTATGTATTCCAGAATCGTCGTTGCATTTGTTCTTAGTGCAGGAATCACATGCTGGTGGTTTGATGGGTCACTTTGGGCGTGAGAAGACGTTGCTCATGCTTGCTGATCATTTTTATTGGCCCAAGATGAGGCGTGATGTGTACAGATTTGTGAGCCGATGTATTACATGCCACAAGCCAAAATCTAAGCTGAAGCCTCACAGTTTGTATACACCTCTCTCTGCACCGACTACTCCATGGGAAGACATTAGTATGGATTTTGTGCAAGGTCTACCTAAAACACAGAGAGGTCATGATTCTATATTTGTGGTAGTGGATAGGTTCTCTAAAATGGCTCATTTTATTGCCTGCCACAAAAGCGACGATGCATCGCATATTGCTAACCTGTTTTTCAGGGACATCGTGAGATTACATGGAGTACCAAAGACGATTGTTTCTGACCGTGACGTGAAGTTCATGAGCTACTTTTGGAAGACCTTATGGGGGAAGCTAGGAACGAAGCTGCTGTTCAGTATTACATGTCATCCCTAAACAGATGGTCAAACGGAGGTGGTGAACCAAACATTGTCACAGCTGCTAAGGACCATGATTAAAAAGAATCTGCGGTAGTGGGAAGAGTGTTTGCCACATGTTTAGTTTGCTTACAATAGGGCTGTGCATTCAACTACTCAGCTTTGTCCTTTTGAGGTGGTGTATGGTTTCAAGCCATTGACGCCACTTGATATGTTGCCTCTGCCATTACATGAGAGAGTTGATATGGAGGCATCAAAACGTGCTGATTATGTGAAGAAAATACATGAGAAGACTCGAGAGGCTATTGAGAAGAAAGGCAAGAACATTTCCGCTGCAAGGAATCAAGCAAGGAAAGAAGTGTTGTTCGAGCCTGGAGATATGGTTTGGGTGCATCTACGCAAGGATAGGTTCCCGCTACTTCGAAAGTCAAAGTTGAAGCCACGTGGTGTTGGTCCTTACAAGGTGTTAGCCAAGATTAATGATAACGCCTACTCGGTTGATATACCTATTGATGAGTTTGGTGGAGTTAGCAACAGCTTCAACGTTGCGGATTTGTCACCATATGCTGGAGAAGACCTTGGAGCGTCGAGGACGACGCCTTTTCAAGGGGGGGGGAGATGATGAGGACATCCCTACAATTACACCTACCCCAATGACTACTGAAGATGCTACAACTGTTGCAAGAAAGGATCAGTCCAATGAGATTAGAATTGGACCTATTACAAGAGCTCGTGCTAAGCTACTAGAACAATAGGTGAATTTACTCCTAAACGAATCTGGTACTTTGATTGATGAGAACTTTATACTGCCTAAGTCTATGCATTTATGTATGATCAGGTTCGTTGGAGAAACAAGCATGGCCTGAGGAGGAGAAGGCCTACAAGAGAAGCCCAACATGATGATCGCCCAAGGATGCGCGAGGGAGGAGCGGGAGGAAGGCGCAAGAGAAGATCATCAAGACGGAGGCAAAAAGATCTGCCATGACCGGAGTGTCCGACCAGATCCACCCGGACTGTCCAGCCTGGTCGAGAGGCAAACTGGCGTGGACATTCAGTATGTCAGTTCAGACACTACACGGACTCCACCCGGAAACTTCAAAGTTTCCGGCCAGACCGGACTATCCGGCACACTTCACCCGGAGTGTCCGGCCGGTTTCGACCGGAGTGTCCGCCCGTCGACCGAATCTGGTCCTAGTCGGTTTGTATCAGTTGGAGTCGTTTGCGTTTAGTTTCGGTTTCTGGCCACCCCAGCCGCCCTTATAAGCTATGGGACGACCCCTAGTTAGGTTTTAGACCACGTTAAAATATTTTGGAGTTGTTTCTTTCATAGAACCTCTGGAATTACCCTGTGTTCGAATCTACTAACTATAATTGAGTGTGATCTGTTGTTCCATTGGGAATTAGTAGATTGCATACTACCGTTCGTGGTCACGGCTGCTTGCGCAAGAGCGTGGTGTTGTGAATATCCTACAAGGTTCGAGAGCTGTTGCATTGGCATCAGGGATCGAGCGGGAGAGTTCATAGCTACAGGCTAGTTATCTATCATCCACCATCATCACCGCCATCCGCTTACTGAGAAGATCGGGCCACCCCATATCAGCATTAACCCACCAATTCAGTGTATAGGAGCGAATGATAAGAGTAGTCGGATGGGGATCAGTCCATCGCACACCTAAAGCATTACTCTATACAAGAATAAGCAAATAGTGCAACCCAACTCTCAGAAATTTCAGTACAAGAAAATTTGGCTTTTACAACGGACGATTTTCGTGGTTGAAGGCCCATTTTTTGTGGCCAAAGAGTCTTGCGCGACGAATGGCCTTCGTGGTAAAAGCCTCGTCACAAATGAAGTAACCACAGTTTTTTTTCGACCGTGGCGGATCGCACCCTTTAGCCACGAAAACTTGTTCCGTCGTAGATCTATTCGCCAGGCACATTAACGGCTGACGTCATGCAAACTGCCACGTGGCAGCCACCATGTCCAAATTCCCAAAAATGCAGCGAACAGCGGCCCGCGAACTTTCAGGACCGATTCTGTTTCGGCCTACAGAAGGCCCATGTTGGTCCAACACTGTGCTGCCACTTGAGGCCTGCACAAATCTGACCCAGCATTGTTCAGGCTTGTTACCAATCTAGCCTTTTACTGTTCAGTCCTGTTACTGTTCCAACATTTTAGGAATTTCGACCCATTACTGGTTAGGCCCTTTAGTGTTTGGGCTTTTGCCTATTCAGGCCAGCACTGTTTGGCCTGTTACTGTACTGGCCTGCTGATATGTCGTAATTTTTGATGTTCCATGCTTGTTTTATATCTACTTTCTTATGTTTTGTCCATACTTTGGAGTATTTTTACACATTTTTTGGAACTAACCTATTAACAAGATGCCACAGTGCTAGTTGCCTATTTTCTGTTGTTTTTGGTTTCAGAAAAGCTAGTAAGGAAATATTCTCAGAATTATATCGGACCAAAGCCAAAGTCAATATTTTACCCGAAGCAACACGGAGTCCGGATGGGAGACGAAGTGGCGCACCAGGGCGGCCACACCTGGTGGCGGTGTGACTTGGGGGAGGGGGGACTAGGGGGCGTGGGCCCCCTGGTGCTCCACCAACCTAGCCCTTCCGCCTATAAAAGCCTCTCGGGACGAAAACCATAAGTACCTGATCAAAATTCCACACAAGAGTCTGTAGCCACCATCATCTCCATCCCTAGATCAGGAGGAATCTGAAGCTCTTCTCGGCACCCTGCTGGAGGGGAGAGATCTCCCTGGAGGCCTTCTTCATCACCATGCTTGCCTCCGGTGTGATGCGTGAGTAGTTCATCCCTGGACTACTGGTCCATGTAGTAGCTAGATGATTGGTTCTCCTCCTTTGTGCTACCATGTTTAGATCTTGTGAGCTCCGTTCATGATCAAGCTCCTCTATTTGTAATCCTACATGTTGTGTTTGCGAGGATCCGATGGATATTGAGATGCCATTTCAGATTGATTATTGATTCTATCATGTTTATGTTATTTGTGATCTTGCATGCTTTCCGTTGTTAGTAGCTATCTTAGCCAAGTAGATGCTAGCAACTCCAAGAGGGAGTATTTATGCTCGATAGTGGGTTCATGCCTATAGTAATCTGGGGAAGTGACAGGAATCTCTAAGGTACTAGATGTGCTGTTGCTACTAGGGACAAAACAACAATCCTTTTTCACATGGGACAATTGTATTGTTTACTTTACACACTTTGCTTAATGCAATTATCTGTTGCTTGCAACTTAATACTGGAGGGGGTTTGGATGATAACTTGAAGGTGGATTATTAGTCATAGATGCAGTTAGATTACGGTCTATGTATAATATTGTAATGCCCAATCAAATCTCATAGGAGTCAAGATGATTAGTATATGCATGACGCTTTCTCGGTGTTTGTCAATTGCCCTGCTATAATTTTTTCACCCAACATGTCATCTATCTTAAGGACAATCACCTCTAGTGAACTATGGACCCTGATCCATTCTTTTACCATCAATCTACCAACTACTATTTACTGTTTACTGTCCACAAGAAATTACTATCTTCCACACAATACATTTAATCCTTTGTTTTCAGCAAAACCGGTGAGATTGACAACCTCACTGTAAGATGGGGCAAAGTTCTATGGTTGTGTTGTGCAGGATTCCAAGTTGGAGACAACACCTTGGGGTTGTTTCCTTGCTCCTACTGGTTCGATAACCTTGGTTTCATAACTGAGGGAAAACTTGCTGTTGTGCTCATCATACCTTCCTCTTGGGGTTCCCAACGAGCTCGATATATTTTGAGCCATCAAGCCTTTTTTCTAGCGCCGTTGCCAGGGAGTCAAGGATAGCTTCAGAAGGGGAGTCCTTCATAACCAATCTCTTTACTTTGTTTTTTGTTTTTCTTAGTTTATTTCTGCTTTGTTTGCTTGTTTCTTTTATCAAAAATACAAAAAAAATAGTTGTTTTGGTTTGCTTCCTTTATTAAAAACACAAAAAATGAATACTCCTGAAAATACTAAGTTGTGTGAATTCACCAACACCAACAACAATGATTTCATGTGCACATCTATTGCTCCACTTGTTCCTGAAGCTACTTTCTTTGAAATTAAACCTGCTTTGCTCAATCTTGTTATGAAAGAACAATTTTCTGGTGTTGGTACTGAAGATGTTGCTGCTCACCTTAATAACTTTGTTGAACTTTGTGAGATGCAAAAACATAGGGATATAGATGGAGATATTATTAAGCATAAATTGTTTCCTCTCTCTTTGCGAGGAAAAGCTAAAGAATGGTTGCTATCCCTAACTAGAAATAGTATTGATTCTTGGACTAAATGCAAAGATGCTTTCATTGGGAAATACTATCCTCCTGCTAAGATTATATCTATGAGAAGTGAAATAATGAAATTTAAACAATATGATAATGAACATGTTGCTCAAGCTTGGGAAAGAATGAAATCTTTGGTAAAGAATTGTCCCACTCATGGACTGACTGCTTGGATGATTATCCAAACCTTTTATGCAGGACTGAATTATTCTTCAAGAAATCTGCTGGATTCTGCTATTGGAGGTACCTTTATGACCATTACTTTGGGTGCTGATGCTCCTTGATAATATGATGGTTAACTATTCTAATTGGCACACTAAGAGAGCTCCACAAGGTAAGAAGGTAAATTCTGTTGAAAAAACCTCCTCCTTGAGTGATAAAATTGATGTTATTATGTCTACGCTTGTTAATGGGAAAGCTCATATTGATCCAAACATGTTCCTTTAGCCTCTTTGGTTGCTCAAGAAGAGCAAGTTGATGTGAACTTTATTAGAAATAATAATTTTAGCAACAATGCCTACAGGAATAATTTTGGTAATAATAATTATAGACCATATCCTCCCAATAATTGTAGTGCTTATGGAAATTCCTACAACAACAATAGGAGTGCACCCTCTGAACTTGAAGTCATGCTTAAAGATTTTATTAGTAAACAAACCGCTTTCAATAAAACTATTGAGGAAAAACTTTCGAATGCTGAAAGAAATATAGCATCGTTTTCTGAAGCACAATCCTCTTAATTAATAAAATGGCTGCTAAACCTGAAACTAAAATCCCATTGCTGCTACTAATGCCATAGAAGTTAGAATTGATGAAAATGTTAGACTGTTAGCTGAATTGCATGCTAAGTGGGAAAGAGAAGATGAAATTGCTAGAAATAGTAGTATTTGCACTATCACCACCACTAATGTTGATGCTAGCAACCCACATGAAGTCCCCATTCCTTTTGCAACAATGCCTAAAACCAATGGAACCTTTTCTAATAAAAATGCTGAAATTCTTCGAAATATGGGGAACAATAGATCTACTAACTTGTATGGTAATTATGATTTTGATATTGATGGTTGCAATATCTCTGAAGTAATTATGTTCCTACAAAATCTTGCTAAAAGTCCTAATGCTAGTGCTATGAATATGGCCTTTACAAAACACATTACTGATGCTCTCATAAAAATTAAAGAAGAAAAGATGAAACATAAAGCTTCTATCCCTATGAAATTAGAAGATGGTTGGTAACCCATCATTAATATGAAAGTGAATGATTTTGATCTCAAAGCTTTATGTGATCTTGATAGTAGTGTTTCTATTATGCCTAGAATAATTTATGAAATGCTTCATTTACCACCATTGGAAGATTGTTATTTAGATCTCCAACTTGATGATAATGCTTAAAAGAAACTCATGGGGAGTGTTAATGATGTTCTTATTATGGTTAACAATACCTATGTCCCTGTTGATTTCTATGTTTTGGATGTTGAATGCAATGCTTCTTGTCCTATTATTTTGGGAAGCCTTTTCTTAGAACTCTTGGTGCCATTATTGATATGAAAGAAGGCACCATTAAATATCAATTCCCACTCAAGAAAGGTATAGAAAACTTCCCTAAGAAGAGAGAATATTCCTTTTGCCTCTCCTATTAAAACAAAATTTGATCTTAATGCTTCTTCATTTGAGAATACTTGAATCTTGCTTCTTATGCCTAGCTCAAAGGCTTTAAAGAAACGAACTTATTGGGAGATAACCCAAATGTTTAGTCAATAATTTTTTATTTTGTTGAGTCTGGAAGTTATCGCCCTGTAATAACCTCTCCTTATCCTTTTTGTGTGGTTTTTGTGCCAAGAGTAACCTCTAACGAGAGAGAAGTAAGACATGGGAAAGTTGATGTCCTGAAATAGATTTTTGTGCTTCGCTGTAAAAATTCGTGAAACATCTCTGTACGTTGGATTGAGTTGTAATGTTTTTTGCTTCTGCCCCAGGTTTTTATCCAACTTTCGTTAGTTTAACACTTTTTGATTTGAGCAATAGAAGGTTTTTGAAAAAAATTGTTTTTACCTGCTGGTATGTTTTGAGAGATTTTTGCCATTATTTGCATTTGCCTCTTTAATATCTTTCTTTTTGAGTTCTCTTTGATCACTTGAACTTTTTAAAAGCAATTTCTACAATAGCTTGTGTTTTAATGGAAGTTTTACCTGTGTTGAAATTGAACCAAAAGACTTATTATCTTGAGTACACTAATGTTGCTAATGAAGATTGTGTGAAGTTTTGTATGAAGGAAATTTTAAAGTGTAGGGAAGAACAATGTGATAAGATGAAGTATGGACAAAAGCTCAAGCTTGGGGATGCCACTCGTGTCACCCCAAGAAATATTCAAGAAGTACAAGCGTCAAAGCTTGGGGATGCCCAATGCATCCCCTTCTTCATCAATAAAAATCTCAGGTTTTCTTCCAAACACTTCATTTTTATTGTTTCATGCACAACTGTTTTGTTCTTGGAGATATTCGTTTTTGTTTTTAGTTTTCCTTTGCTTGGTTTGCTGAAATAAATTGGTTGGACCCCCGCATTCATACATAGTTTCAAATAAGTTGATTTGGATTGGAAAGAGTAGGAAAGTTCATGCTTATAAGTGGTATAAAAAGAGCTTGTTTTTGACCATCACTTAGACTTCATGATGTCATGCTTGATATTGCTTTGACTTTATGCTTAGTGATTATTGCTATAGCATGACTTGTTACAAACAATTGAGATTGCTTAATGTGCCTTGAAAGAATCATGCGTTGTATTAGCATATAAAAGCATAATATTGTGGTATTCTCCTTTGATGCTTTATTTGGGTTGACTTGGCGCATGCTCACACCATGTTAAGACTATACCAAGTCACCATAGCCTCTATGATCATTTAGTTTTCGACTTGTAATATCACTTTATGCTTTAATTAATAATGTTTTGTCGCTTTGCATGATTATGGCCATTATTGCTCTCTTAGTTGGTTGCTCCCAGTCTTTTGCTAGCCTCCACATGTACCAAGTATGAGTTCCACTCATGCATCCAACTCCAAATAAAACCAAGTTATTCCAAAGAGTCCACCATACCTACCTATTAGCATTATTTCTATTCCAAGTATATTCATGTTTTTATCTACCTTTCGAATTAAACTTGTTATGTGAAAATTAGTGATTAATGATCTCACGAACTTGATGGCACACCTTACTTTCTTGCACTTAATAAACTTGAACCATTGTGCCCATCTATGTTGCGTATATGCTTGCACTTTGTAAGTTGTGAATTAGCAGAACCATGTATCATGGGGAACACTTTCAACATTGCACTTTATTTAGTTGATATCATGTTCTATTGCTTATGGATCCCGACGGTGTGAAATGAAAGGGGAGCTTGTAAGGCTCATGGAGTTTGTATATGTGTTAGATAAACGCTTGGGCGGCTGGTCTAAGCCATGCCTAATCATGGTGGAAACCTGCAACATAACCATAGTGAGCAATCTGTGAAGCATTCAAAAAAAAGGAAACAATAAAAATAAAAAAGGGAAAACCCTATGCAAATAGCGCACAAAAAGATTGCTAAGATGCTCATTGTCTGCTTGCCTTGTGATTTCGATATGGGGAATCTTCCGTATGATCGGGCAAGGGGTACCCCGTTGGCGGTTCTCTATGATACACATGTACTTACAATGACAAGAACTTACCTATGACTAAAGGTGAGTAGCATGAGATTCGGTACTCGTAAGCAAGGGGCATGAGATTTTCAGCTTATAACTTGTCAAGCATATCCTCATATTTGTTCACTTTAACCTTAATCACCTAAAGATGCTTATGATAGGGGGCAATGAGAGCTGAAAGCTAATAAGTACCATACTTTTTGGAAGCTCTTTATGAGACTTGAATCCTTGCTTCCTTCTATGAAGGGCCTTTCTTTTACTTCTATGTTGAGTCTCCATCTTCTATCTTTATGCAACTATTGAGAGAGCATAGTGGTCATTCTTAGTTTAATGTGCATTGTCCCAAAACTTGTTGATTGATTCATAACTTTGATATTGCTTGTTCTTAAACTATTTGTATCTATTCACCCTTATGAACTTTGAAGGTGTCCTATGCATTTATGTTTTGCTACACTATGAGGGACAAGCTGAATACCATTCTCATTATGTTTTCTATATGTGAAACAAACAAACGTCTTTCAAAGAATTGTTATTCAAGAATCTTTTGTTTCTACCTCTTCATGTTATAACATAGTTGCTATGTCTTATTGTTAGAACTATATCTTTCATGCTATGTTAAAGTACTATGATCCTAGCTATCAATGTTTTACAAATACCTTGATCAGAATTGTGATGGTGCATGCCACCTCAAAAATTATTCTTTTCTTTATCACCTACCTACTCAAGGACGAGCAGGACTTAAGCTTGGGGATGTTGATACGTCGTAAATGTATCTATAATTTTTGATGTTCCATGCTTGTTTTCTATCTATTTTCTTATGTTTTGTCCACACTTTGGAGTATTTTTACACATTTTCTGGAACTAACCTATTAACAAGATGCCATAGTGCCAGTTGCCTATTTTCTACTGTTTTTGGTTTCAGAAAATCTAGTATGGAAATATTCTTGGAATTGGACCAAACAAAAGCCAAAGTTAATATTTTACCTGAAGCAACACAGAGTCCAGAGGGGAGACGAAGTGGCGCACCAGGGCAGCCACACCTGGTGGCGGCGTGGCCTGGGGGGGGCACCAGGGGGCGTGGCCCCTGGTGCTCCACCAACCTAGCCCTTCCGCCTAGAAAAGCCTCCCGGGACGAAAACCATAAGTACCTGATCAAAATTCCACGAAATAGTCTGTAGCCGCCATCATCTCCATCCCTAGATCGGGAGGGATCTGAAGCTCTTCCCGGCACCCTGCCGGAGGGGAGAGATGACCATGGATGCCTTCTTCATCACCATGCTTGCCTCTAGTGTGATGCGTGAGTAGTTCATCCCTGGACTACAGGTCCATGTAGTATCTAGATGGTTGGTTCTACTCCTTTGTGCTACCATGTTTAGATCTTGTGAGCTCCGTTCATGATCAAGATCATCTATTTGTAATCCAACATGTTGTGTTTGCGGGGATCCGATGGATATTGAGATGCTATTTCAGATTGATTATTGATTCTACCATGTCTATGTTATTTGTGATCTTGCGTGCTTTCTGTTGTGAGTAGCTATCTTGGCCAAGTAGATGCTAGCAACTCCAAGAGGGAGTATTTATGCTCGAGAGTGGGTTCATGCCTCTAGTAATCTAGGGAAGTGATAGGAATCTGTAAGGTACTAGATGTGTTGTTGCTACTAGGGAGAAAACAACAATCCTTTTTCCATGGGACAATCGTATTGTTTACTTTACACACTTTGCTTAATGCAATTATCTGTTGCTTGCAACTTAATACTGGAGGGGGTTCGGATGATAACTTGAAGGTGGATTATTAGTCATAGATGCAGTTGGATTACTGTCTATGTATAATGTTGTAATGCCCAATCAAATCTCGTAGGAGTCAAGATGATTAGTATATGCATGATGCTTTCTCGGTGTCTATCAATTGCCCTGCTATAATTTGTTTACCCAACATGTCATCTATCTTAAGGACAATCACCTCTAGTGAACTATGGATCCGGTCCATTCTTTTACCATCAATCTACCATCTACTATTTACTGTTTACTTTCCACAAGCAATTACTATCTTCCACAGAATACTTTAATCCTTTGTTTTCAGCAAAACCGGTGAGATTGACAACCTCACTGTAAGTTGGAGGAAGTTATGTGCTTGTGTTGTGTAGGATTCCAAGTTGGAGACAACCCCTTGGGGTTGTTTCCTTGCTCCTACTGGTTCGATAACCTTAGTTTCATAACTGAGGGAAAACTTGCTGCTGTGCTCATCATACCTTCCTCTTGGGGTTCCCAATGAGCTCGATATATTTTGAGCCATCACCTGCCACCATACTGGCCTTTTGCTGTTGATACCTTTTACGGTTCCGGCCTTTCACTATTCTTGCCTTTTCTCTACTCTGGCCTTCTACTGTTCTGGCCATTTACTATTCTAGCCTTTTACTGTTCTGTCCTTTTACTATTCTAGCCTCTTACTATTATGGCTTTTTACTGTTCTGGCCTCTTACTGCTACGTCCTTTTACTATTCTGTCCTTTTACTATATTGGCCTTTTATTATACTAGCCTTATACTGATCTAGCCTTTTCCTGTTTTGGCCTTTTACTATTCTGGCCTTTTACTGTTCTGGTCATTTTGGGCCATCCATGCGCATGTTGTTTCAACATTCGGCATGCTACTGCTCCGTCCTGTTACTGTTTTGAACTTTTTTGCTAACGCCTAGTTTTCACAGAACAGGTGAATGTCAAGACATCAATTAATAAACACATAGAAATTAACATTACTTATTACACAACAATAAAAGTTTGTTACAACAGGTTATACAACAAGATCGTAATTACGACAGATTACAACATGTCAGTACCATCAATAAGAGATCGGTACATGTCGATTCACTTCAATGTATCATCTGTCCTCTTCTTTAACATTTCGGCTACATATCTAAGAGTTGCTACACCCTTTCGTTCTGCATGCAATACAACATTTATATATTTATCACCTGCAGGAGTTGTTCTAGGTGGACTGTTAAGTAAGTTGTTTGCTTCGGAAATGCAATTGGAGGATGAATGGGACGAGGGATCACAACTTTCAATCCTGCCTTCCAAGGACTCTTGCTGGGTTTTAACTACAGTCTGCTAAAATATGGTGAAACATGTTAAAACAAACAACAAGGGAAACACATAGTATTATATAAAGTAGAGATCATTTAAAATAAGTATGAACTTATAGTAGCACGTTCAGGCTGACAGTAGCTCCTTCTCGAGCGGGTGCGACTCCTGGTCAATTTGCTAGAAGAATCTTAGCAGAGCAGTTGGAACTCTGGTCCTTGTACTCTATTGTCATTTCTCTACATGACATTTGAAGCCAAGTTGGTTGGTTTGGAAGGATGAAAAATCTTGAAAACACCAAAAACATAGCATTAAAAATTACCAGATGTATGTTTCAAACTAGATAGCTGGTTTGGATGGATGAAAGCAGGTGAAAACACCAACATATAGCATTAAAAATGACCAGATATATCATCCAAACTAGATGGACATTTTCCGAATTAAGCATTTGCACATATATTCACAATTGAACATAAATGCAAATGTCATGCCAAGTTCTTAGGTAGAATGACTTATTAACTTATTAGGCATGGAGGTTATACAACTAATTAACATGACAAGAAACTGGCCTAAGTAACACAAGGAAACCTCACGATTCAGCCTTGCTGGGCGTCAGATTGTCACTGTTGGATCCTCTATGAGCTGTTTGCATGACCTGTGAAAGCGCTCGGAAAGAATATAATCTATGAGTTCATGTTGGAGGATTAAACCGATAGCGTGAGAATAAAAAAATGGAATAAAAGCAAGAAGCTAATGATGTGGATAGGACCTACAAGATGAAGGGTGCAAAGGACATGGTAATAGCATCCAGGATATTGAGCAACATACTAACGATTTTGTAGCTTACGAGTACCAAAAATATAGCAAACGGGCAAGAGAAATTACCGCTGCGCGGCGAGGACGGGTGGGACAGGCAAGTGGGCAGCGGGGGCGATGGCTCGGCATTTTGGGGTCAGCAACGAATGATTGAGTGAAGCGGACCTGGTAGGGTAGACGACAACATTGGCGAAGCAGATCCGGTGCTACGAGGGAGTCGGTGAAATAGTTCCGGTGAAGAGCGCCTGTAGTGGAAGAGCTCTGGTATGGAAGAGAGGGCCGGTGGTGAAGCAGCTAGAGGAAGGTCGAGGTTGGAGGGGTGTGGGCGGGGAAGATACGATGGGGTGATATAGGTGGGATGACGCACATTTACAACCTATACCCCTCTATTATTGCGATACTCCCACGGTCCTTGTTTCCGGAGCAGGGATAGAAGAGGAATTTTGCATTTGCAAAAAGGGGGGCAGGATATTTGAATAGATGCGTGGGATATTTGAATAGATGTGCGCGGGATGTTTCGGAGCCATGCGGACATTTTGAGGTTGAAGCTTCCGACGTACGCTACACCGACACGGCCGCTCTCACGTGTTGGCCCCGTCTAGACCCACACGCTAGCGACAGTATGCTTACCAACATATAAATGAGTTTCCACACATTTGCCGAAATTGATAAACAGTATATTTTGAAGGCTTTCATACAAGATGACCAAGGTCACGATTATATCTCTGTTATAGTTTATAATAGCGTGTCCATATCTGGTAGATAGCTGCATCTTTGCATTTCAAAAAGAAGATTCTAGATTTGATGGACAATGCCTAACTTTCATGAATTTCCAAACTTTCTAGCTAAATCTATGCAATAAAATGACTTTTTGACAATCTAAAGTAAATATGTCTAATTTTGAACTAGAAAGTGTGTGATATACCTTGCTCTTGACTTTTTAAAATAATTCAAAGATATCAAGTAGTCAAATATTGGAGAACCACCAAGAGTTTCACAAAATTCAACTTTTTGATATGAATGGTAATGACACCTAATTTCGGACATTTAAAAAAACACAAAGAAACAAAATATAAAAAGTAATGCATCCATTATTTTCTCTCTACGTGTCTCACTATGTGCACTAGCTAGTTTCCATGGAAAAATATAATCTTGAAATTTGATAACTTCTGAGAAAAAATTGTATCACAATATATGGAGTACGATGTAAGAATATGCATGGCTTTCAAACCATATGATCAAGGTCATGGCCATATCTTTTCTATAGCTTATAATAACCTATCCATATTTGTTATGATGTGTATTTGCATTGAAAATAATATTTACAAAGGAAGCTTCCGAATTGGAAGTTATTTCAATTTTCTAAGGCACAACAATGGCTTTAGTCATGGAGCTACTACAAAACATGGCTTAAAATCCCACAGCCCCGATTTTCACTCAAAGTATATATATAACCTAGGGTTAAGTTTAGGGTTTGGGGTTTTATTTTGGGTTGAGGGTTTAAGGGTTCATGGTTTATGGTTTAGGATTTAAGGGTTTATGCTTTTAGGGTTTAGTGGTTTAGGGTTCATGATTTAGGGTTTAGGGTTGTTCAGGGTTTATGATTGTTTAGGGGTTAGTTTTAGGGAATTTTCAATAATAATGTTCAAGCTTTATATATATGGTTATATTCATGGAATAGAATGGCGTTATCGCAATTTAATAAAAGTATTTCAAAATTTGATCTATAAGTGCATTATACCTCCTTGGTAAGGGTTTAGGGTTCTAGGGTTAGGAAGTTAGGGTTCTAGGGTTAGGAGGTTATTAGGGTTTATGGTTAAGGGTTTTTGATTTTCAATAATGTTCAAGCTTTATGCTTATATTCATGCAATAGAATGGCGTTACCACAATTTAACGAAAGTATCTAAAATTTTGGAGAACCACCGAGAGTTTTGCAAGATTTCAATTTTTTGATATGAATAGTAATGACACCAAATTTGGACAAGTTATTTTTTTTAAAATAAAGGAACAAAATATAAAACGAAATAGAACCATTCGTTTCTCCGTTGGTGTCTCACTATGCATTGGCTAATTTCCGAAAATATATAAAATTTGATAACTCTTGAGAAACTCGTTTCACAATATGGCATACCATGTTTGAACATTCATGGCTTTCAAAAACTAGATGACCAATGTCAAGGCCATATATGTTACCATACTTTATGATAATGTAACCATGTTTGGTAGATTGGTGCATATTGGTATTTCAACATTGTTTAGAACAAAGAGCTTCCATATTTGGAGTTATTTTAAAAGCTCCAATCGAAATAATGGCTTTAATTTTGTCATATGATATATGGCGTACCATGTATGAATTTGCATGGCCTTCAAACCAGGTGACCAAGGTCATGGCCATACCTTTGCTATAGTTTATAACAACTTGTTTGTATTTGGTAGATTGGTCCGTATTATTGGCATTTAAAATATTATTTACAAAGGAAGCTTCTGAAATTGAAGGTGAAGTTCGCAGTTTCTGCAAAAATCTAGGAAATCAACTTTATATAAATGTTCTGCTATTAAATGTTCTATAAATGTCACTTTATATAATTTCACTTTATATACTGTCACTTTATATGATGCCACTTTATATAATGTCACTTTCTATAAATGTCACTTTATATAAATGCTCTTCTTGTTTATCTTCTGTTATAATGTGCACTTTATATCTTGCACTTTATAATGGTGCTATGAATGAAATGGTGCTGTGAACCACCATATGCTTCTGATATTTAAGTTCTTCCATATGCTTCTGCATATGCTTGTATGAATCAGTGGTGGTGGTGGACATTTTGTGTATATGCTTGTATGAATCAGTGGTGGTGGTGGACATTTTGTGTATTGCGTCGATGCCTTTTTTGTCAGTTGTTGTAGGGATTCCAAACTAAGTGCCCGTTACTCCCGAAATGTTGATTCATTCTAGTTTTGGTGAGAAATGAGCACTCCTAGGTAGCCTTTTTTAGGGTAGGTGATGTTGAATTTCCCGATCGATTTCTTGTACTAATTAGTTGCATATACTTGTTTAGTGCAAACATGTCGACCGGACAAGTCAATGATAGGGCTGGCCCTTCGAAGCAAATGACCGTCGAAGAATAAGCCCGGGAGGCCAACATGCCATTCTGGCTATTTTCCTAGAGGGCGGAGGAGGAGTGATGACCCACAAGTATAGGGGGTGTATCGCAGTATTTTCGATAAGTAAGAGTGTCGAACTCAACAAGGAGAAGAAGGTGTTGACAAGTGGTATGGATCAGGAATTCTCTGTAAATACTTAGCAACATATTTTTAGGGGTTTTTGATAATGCAGATAAATAAAGTGCGACTAAATAAAAGACAATAATAATAATTGCAGCAAGTGACCCAATCCTTTCTTTAGCAAAGGACAAGCCAGTTGTATTACTTAAGACAACCAAACATTCTCAAGGACACATGGGAATATCGTCAAGTGCTTTCGCTTCATATAGTCAATTAATCTTCTTTGGCTGGACAAGTGTTGTGTGGGTGAACCTATGCTAATGCACTAACCTTCCTAGGACTAATACATACTAGTGATTATACCCCTTGCAAGAATACGCAACTACAAGAAAGTAATTAAGATAAAAACCTAACCACGGCCTTAAACTTTGAGATCCTACACTCCCTTATGCAAAGGTTTCCTAACGGGGGTTCGGGTTTCTGTCACTCCGGCAACCCCATGATTAGTAGCCAAATACACAATGCATTCCCCTAGGCCCATAAAGGTGAAGTATCATGTAGTCGACGTTCACATGACACCACTAGAAGAATAACACCACAACTTAATTATAAAACCATTGAATATTTCTCAACACAATTCCACTACTAACAACATGACTTCTCCCATGTCCTAAAGAACTAAACGAACTACTCACGAGAGATCATATGGATTAAGATCAGAGATGAAATAATGATAAGTAACAATCTAAACATAAACAATAATTCGATGGTTCCACTCAATAGCATCAACTACAACAAGTAATCAACGATGGGAAAGTTTCCCCTAAGAACTATGCAAGATTCAACCCAATTGTTACAACGGTACGGAGTGGTGATGATGGTGCTGGTGGAGATGATGGTGGAGATGATGATGATGATCCCGATGAAGTCTAGCTTGATGGTGGTTTTGATGGCGATGATCTCCCCTCTCTGTGAAGGAATTTCCCCGGTAGATTTCTACCTAGCGGAGAGATCTCTCTCTGTAGTTTCCGCCCCGCAGAGGCGGCGGAATTTTTCTGTGGTCCACTCCCCGAACTTTAGGGTTTCGAGCGGATTATATACACCAAAGGATGAGGCCAGAGGTGGGCCAGGGTGGCCACACCACCTGGTGGAGCGGCTAGGGATGGCCCGCGCCAGGGGTGGTGTGGCCCCCTATGGCACATCTCCACTCCTCCTTCTGGATTCCTTCATCTTCTGGAAAAATAGGAGTTTCCATATATTTTCTAGGATTTTCTGATCTTCGCCAATTTTGCACCTGGGCAATGCCTTTTCCATCAGAATCCTGACTTCAGTGGTACATCCTCCAAAAGTCATCAACCATGCAAAAATAGATGAAATAACATAAGTATCATCTCTTAATATGAAATATATCAATGAATAACAGTAAATTATGATATAGAATAGTGATGCAAAATGTACATATCAACCCCCCAAGCTTAGACCTCGCTTGTCCCCAAGCAAAAACTGAGCTCAATAAACTTGACCACAGGTTTATGGAGTTAAGTGTCAATAAAAGAATACAGACAAGAAGCATCACATTCCTCACTACACAAACCATAATAGAAAACAACTCACTATTATATAACTTAACTTGCAATGAGAAAAGGAAACACAATAAAGATACACAAAGTAAATCATAATTGGTAATGGCAAACTTTGTTCTTGGTCAAAGAACGGTTAACAATTTGCAAGGATTCAAACATATTGGGGTTTCACTGATAGGTTTCAAAGTAATATTCACTAAGATAAGAGTAGTGTGCAGAACAAGGAACATAAGAAACATGATTGAATAAACCATCATATGGATGATTGAATCACAACAACTCAAATACTTGCTTAAGATAGAAATGAATAGGTTTACTAACTCAACTAAAAAGTAAAAGATATGCCCTTCGCAGAGGGAAGAAGGGATTTCAAGTTTCATAAAGAGCTTCCAAAAATTATGGTACTTATTAGCTTTCAACTCTCATTTCCCCTATCATAAGCATCTTGAGGTGATTAAGGTTAAAGTGACACTAATATGAGGATATGCTTGACAAGTTATAAGTTGAAAATCTCATGCCCCTTGCTTACAAGTACCGAACCTCATGCTACTCAACTTTAGTCACAAGTAAGTTCTTGTCATTGTAAGTACATGTGTATCATAGAGAACTGCCAGCGGGGTACCCCTTGCCCCATGATACAGGAGCTATCCCATATCAAAATGACAAGGCAAGAGACAATGAGCATCTTAGCGATCTTTTTATTTGCTATTTGCATAGGTTTTATTGAGGATGCTTCATAGAATGCTCACTATGGTTATGCTGCAAGTTTCCACCATGATTAGGCATGGCTTAGGCTCCGCCTAGGCGTTTCTCTAACACATATACAAACTCCATGAGCTTAGAAACTCCCCTTTTATTTCACACCGCCGGGATCCATAGACAAAAGAACATGATATCAACTAAATAATAAGTGCAATGTTGAAAGCGTTCCCCATGGTAACATGGTTCTGCTAATTCACAACTTATAAAGCGCAAGCATATACGCAACATAGATGGACACAATGGTTCAAGTTTATTAAGTGCAATAAAATAAAGTGTGCCATCAAGTTTGTGAGAGCTTTAATCAGTAATTTTCACATAACAAGTTCAATTTGGAAGATAGATAAAAACATGGATATACTTGGAATAGCAATAATGCTAATAGATATGTATGGTGGACACAAATGGCATATGTTTTGGTTTGAAGGATTAGATGCACGAGAAGCATTCCCTCTCAGTACAGGTTTTTGGCTAGCAAGGCTGGGTAGCAAGCAATAATAGTTGAAGGAAACAAATAAACATACAAGTGATAGAAACAAACATGCAATCTTCGTTGGAAGCACAAAAGATCTAAACTAGAGAATACTAAGCTTATGAGCCAAACAAGAAAGATAGATGATGAAATTATATTTAAAAGTATTTTTCTCTTTTTCATTCAATCTTTAAATAGTATTGCTACTAACCAGAGCTAGATTTGCCAAAACCAATTAAATTTACTCAATGATCCCAAAGTGATACCAATACTAACAACAAGATTAATCATATAACAGAAATTGCAAACTAGAATAAGATGTCCAAAAAGTAAATGATAGAACTTCTCATTAATATTCCATAACAGCAACTCTTACCAAGGGATACATAGATAACTAGCTAAAGGAGAGATACTTCCACAATGCAAACCATCCTATATGATAACTTCTTTATTCATGATATGACTCTACTAAAAAGGTAAAAAGATGAAAGATAATGATGTGATACCGCGACACTCACCCAAGCTTGGAACAAACCAAGGGGATGCCAAAACCTGATGACGAATTACTCCTTCGGTGATGGCGGTATTCTCTTGATGAGCTTTTCAATCAATTCCCTCAAATCCTCAATCTCGAAGGTAAGAGTATGAACCAACTCCGAATTGTGCTCAGTGCGGTTCATGATCATGTCGAGCTATGAATCCCAGCTCTTGCGATTCTTTCCCCACTCTTCCTCCTTGAAGTATTCTTTTCCTGCATGGTTAGAACGAGGCATATCCCAATTGGAGGGTAGTTTTTCCTTGGGCATATTTTGGAATTGCTGCTCATGAATAAGGGTATGGAATGGATTCTTGGTGCGTGGAGGAGGTGACCGTGAAACCAAGCAAGGACGCGAAACCTTCCCTCCAGTGGACATCTCCTTTTGAACTTGGCAAGATTTTCCACCACTCCAATGCTTGCAATGGTGGTGCTGGTGTGCAGTTACTGGTCTTCCTTTGCCTCCTCTTCAACTTCACTCTCAATCTCCTCCTCTTGCCCAAGGTCTTGGAGATCATCTTCCGCAGGCTCCTTGCCTTTATCGTTGGCAGAGACCATTGTGCTTCTAAACTTTGAGAATAGTTCCTGACAGAAACAGATCGAAACGAAAACAAGGCGAGAACACGATATACGAACCTCTGGGGATCCGGGGGATTATATATTATGAAGTTTAACAACAAAAGGAAAGTACTGTGAGAAAACGGGTCGAAGACAGGCTCTAGGGTGGCCACACCCCTAGTAGCGCGGCTAGGTGGGCCCACGCCACGGGGTGGTGTGAGCCACCCGGGCTCTGTTTCCGTCCCTCTATCAACTCATTGCTTTCCATATTAGATAAAAACCGCAAAAATATAAATTGGAAAGTTTTTCGCGGACCTTTTCTTACCAGAACTGTTACCTATTCGAAAAAGAACCCTGCTGGTCTCTGAATTGAGTCTTTAATGAATTTTTCTGGAGTCACCATTTGAATAACATCAATGTCTTCATTGTAAGAATCTCTAGCAATATAGTGCTTGAGTCTCTAACCATTCACCACTTGTGTAGTGTTATCTTTTAAGGAAGAAATTTTTATTGCACCTAAACGATACACCTCTTCAATAACAAAAGGTCCTTCCCATTTTGAGAGTAGTTTTCCTGCAAGAAATCTGAGACGAGACCTATATAATAGAACCTTCTCACCAACATGGAACTCTCTTAAGAATTCTCCTATCATGCCATCTTTTAACTTTTTCTTTAAAGAGTCTAGCATTTTCATATGCTTCACTCCTCCACTCGTCTAAAGAACTTAAGTCAAACAATCTTTTCTCACTAGCTAGTTTGGAGTCTCTATTAAGTTCTTTCACTGCCTAATAAGCTTTGTTCTAATTCTAAAGGCAGGTGACAAGCTTTTCCATATACCATTTTGTAAGGTGACATTCCCATAGGATTTTTATAAGCAGTTCTATAAGCCCATAAAGCATCATTCAACTTTTTAGCCAATTTTTTCTAGATCTATTAACAGTCTTTTGCAAGATGGATTTAATTTCTCTATTTGATAGTTCTACTTGCCCACTGGTTTGGGGATGATAAGCTGAAGCAATTCTATGATTAACATCATATTTAGCAATGGTCTTCCTAAAGCCACCATGAATGAAATGAGACCCTCCATCAGTCATAAGATACCTAGGCACTCCGAACCTAGGAAAATAATATCCTTAAGCATTTTTAAAGAAGTCTCACCATCAGCACTTTTCATAGGTATGGCTTCCACCCACTTAGTAACATAGTAAACAACCACAAGAATATGAGTATAACCTTTTGAAGGGGGAAAAGGACCCATAAAGTCAAACCCCCAACACTAAAATGGTTCAATAACAAGAGAGTAATTCATAGGCAGTTCATTGCGTCTAGAAATATTACCAACTCGTTGACATTCATCACATGATAAGACAAATTTCCTTGCATCTTTAAGAAGGGTAGGCCAGTAAAAACCTGATTGTAGAACCTTTTGTGCGGTTTTATCTCTAGCATGATGTCCTCCATAGGCACTACCATGACTTTTTCATAATATCTCCTTTTGTTCATATTCTGGAACACATCTTCGCATAATACCATCTACTCCCTCTTTATATAAATGTGGGTCATCCCAAAAATAATGCCTCAAATCATAAAAGAATTTCCTTCTTTGCTAGGCTGTAAAAGTTGGAGGCAAATACTTGGAAACAATAAAGTTAGCATAATGAGCATACCAAGGACTCTCTCACGAGCTTACCCCTATTGCAGCCAACTGTTCATTTGGAAAACTATCATTAACAGGCATAGGATCAAAAGAGATGTTTTCCAATCGGGATAAATTATCAGCAACAGGATTTTCAACACCTTTCCTATCTACAATATGTAGATCAAACTCTTGTAAAAGCAACACCCACTAATAAGCCTAGGCTTAGCATCTTTCTTTGTCATAAGGTACTTAATAGCAACATGATCAGTATGAATGCTAACTTTTGAATCAACAATATAAGGTCTAAACTTATCAGAAGCAAAGACAACATCTAAGAAATCTTTTTCAGTAGTAGCATAATTCTTTTGAGAAGTGTCAAGAGTCTTACTAGCATAATGGGATACCGTTTAACTTTTTATCTATCCGTTGCCCAAGAACATCACCTACAGCAAAATCACTAGCATCGCACATAATTTCAAAGGGAAAATTCCAATCAGGTGGTTGGACAATAGGAGCAGTAGTTAAAGCTTTCTTTAGAGTTTCAAAAGCTTCCTTACAATCATCATCAAAAACAAAGGTACATCTTTTTGGAGAAGATTAGTAAGGGGTTTTGATATCTTGGAGAAATATTTAATAAACCTTCTAGAGAAACTAGCATGACCAAGGATACTCTGAATACCTTTGACGTCTCTAGGGCAGGGCATTTCTCAATTGCTTCAATTTTGGCTCTGTCAACTTCAATGCCTCTTTCAGAAATTTTATGTCCAAGGATAATTCCTTCATTAACCATGAAGTGGCATTTCTCCCAATTAAGAACAAGATTAATTTCTTCACATCTCTGCAAAACTTTATCAAGGTTGTGCAAACAATTATCAAAAGAAGTTCCAGAGACGGAAAAATCATCCATGAATACTTCCACAATTTCCTCACAAAAACCATGAAAGATAGCAGACATGCATCTTTAAAAAGTAGCAGGAGCATTACACAAACCAAAAGGCATACGCCCATAAGCCTAGGTTCCATAAGGGCATGTAAAAGTAGTTTTTTCTTGATCTTGTTGTTTAACAGCAATTTGAGAGAACCCAGAGTACCATCAAGAAAACAAAAATGAGTCTTTTTAGACAACCTTTCTAACATTTGATCAATAAAAGGTAGTGGGTAATGATCTTTCTTAGTAACTTTGTTAACCTTTTTGAAGTCAATGCACATCCTATAACCAACTACTACTCTTTGGGGGATAAGCTCATTATTCTCATTAGGCACAATAGTAATTCCTCCTTTCTTAGGGACACAATGAACATCCATTGACTGTCAGCAATAGGATAAATAATACCAGCATCAAGGAGTTTTAATACCTCATTTCTTACCACTTCCTTCATCTTAGGATTTAAACGACGTTGACGTTCTACCACTGGTTTTGCATCGGGTTCTATATTGATAGCATGCTGACATATAGTAGGAGAAATCCCCTTTATATCATCAAGGGTATAACCCATAGCTCTTCGATGTTTCTTCAATACTTCTAATAATCTTTCCTCTTCCTTTCCTGAAAGCTTAGAACTAATAATAACATGATATATTTTCTTATCATCGATGTAAGCATATTTAAGATCATAAGGTAAAGGTTTCAGATCAAAATCCAGATTCTTTTTAGGTGGTAATGTGGTACCCAAATCTTCCACATGTAAGTTATGCTAAAGCATCTTGGGTTGATGATTCGGAGAATCTCGTCAATCTCATTTCTTTCTTCCATGAAGATCTCACTTTCGGGGTCTTCCATAAATTGCTGCAAAGCATTGTTAGGAGCAAGAGAAATAGAAGCAAGTTGTTCAACTCTAAAATCCTCATTAGGAGATTCCTTTTTATAAGGAACTTTAGCAAATTTCGAAAAATTAAACTCATAAGATTCTCCATCAAATATAGTTAAAATTTTCTCCCTCTTACAGTCTATAATGGCTCTATAAGTGTTCAAGAAAGGTCTACCAAAAATGATAGGATAGGTTTTACTAGCAGCTGAACCAAGTACTAGAAAATCAGCAGGATATTTAATCTTACCACAAAGAACTTCCAGATCTCTTACAATACCAATTGGAGAGATGGTCTCTCTATTGGCAAGGTTAATAACCACATCAATTTCTTCTAGTTTGCATGGACCAATTTCATGTATAATTTCTTTGTAAAGCTCATAAGGAATAGCACTTGAACTTGCTCCAATATCACATAAACCATAATAGCAATGATCACCAATTCTAACAGAAAGCACATGGACACTAGCTTTTCTAGTTCTATTAGGATGTGAGACAATATTAGAAGCATCCTCACAGAAGATAATGTGTCCATCTTCTACACTTTTAGTGACAAGGTCTTTCACAATTGCTACTGCAGGTTCAATGTTTATTTGTTCATCAGGCTTTACAACTCTCTTTGTACTTTTGTTAATTACACTAGTTATCATAGAATGCTCCTTTACCTTATCCGGGAAAAGGGTATTTTCTCGATATAAGGTTCAGGTAAAATACGATCAATAGTACAAACTTTAGTACTTCTAGCAGAAACACAATGAACAATATCTTTATATGGTGCATGATACTTATTCCATTCCTTTTCTCAGAATTTCAATATAAGAGGCAAAAGCCTTAAAACAATTTGCAATAACTTGAGAATCAAGACCATAAGCATTACTAATATTATGAAAGTCATCAGTTCCCATAAAAGATTTAATGCATTCATAATCATAATTTCTACCTGAATTTCTTCCTTTATCATTCTCCCATGCTTCATCATTGTCTTGAATACTGTCTAAAAGATCCCATTTAGCTTCTTCTTATATACGTGTAAACAATCCAACACAAGAAGCATCCAATAGATCCTTATCATGAAGAGAAAACCTTGCATAAAAGTTATTGATAATAATATTAGGGATCTCATGAAAAGGACATTTGAGCATTAGTAACTTCAATCTCCCCAAGCTTGGGCTGTACTCTCTTCATCACGAGGCCAGAAGTTGTATATTTGATTCCGATCTTTATGAATCTCACTAGGAGGATAAAATTTGGAATATAAGAGAGGTACTATTTCCTCCCATTCGAGAGATTGACCATTCTTCAGCAACTTATACCATTCCTCAGCTCTTCCTTTCAATGATAACGAGAATAACTTTGTCTTAATTTGATATGTTGTAATACCTGCACACTTGAACAACCCGCATAATTCATGTATAAAGAGCAAAATAGTTCCATCTCCAAAATAGTAGTTATCTATAACACGATCAACAATTCTTGTGGGTATTTTAAAAGTATCATTTTCAATAGGTGTTGATTCATCTACTACCTTAGTAGTGGTAGTAGCATTACGAAATAAGAAACTAAGTGAATTATCCATATTGAGAATAAAGTAACAAACAGAAATAAACAATACTCACAGTAGAAGTTTCCTTTACCAGTTCCACTCTTTGATAGCGCTTCACTCCCCGGTAGCGGCGCTAGAAAATAGTCTTGATGACCCACAAGTATAGGGGGTGTATCGCAGTATTTTCGATAAGTAAGAGTGTCGAACCCAATGAGGAGCAGAAGGTGTTAACAAGTGGTATGGATCAGGAATTCTCTATAAATACTTAGCAAACGGATTTTTAGGGGGTTTTGATAATGCAGATAAATAAAGGTGCGAGTAAATAAAAGACAGTAATAATAATTGCATCAAGTGGCCCAATCCTTTCTTTAGCAAAGGACAAGCCGGTTGTATTACTTAAGACGACCAAACGTTCTCAAGGACACATGGGAATATTGTCAAGTGCTTTCGCTTCATATAGTCGATTAATCTTCTTTGGTTGGACAAGTGTTGTGTGGGTGAACCTATGCTAATGTACTGACCTTCCTAGGACTAATACATACTAGTGATTATACCCCTTGCAAGCATCCACAACTACAAGAAAGTAATTAAGATAAAAACCTAAGCACAACCTTAAAGTTTGAGATCCTACACTCCCTTATGCAAAGGTTTCCAAACGGGGGTTCAGGTTTCTGTCACTCCGGCAACCCCACGATTAGTAGCCAAATACACAATGCATTCCGCTAGGCCCATAAAGGTGAAGTATCATGTAGTCGATGTTCACATGACACCACTAGAAGAATAACACCACAACTTAATTATCAAACCATTGAATCTTTCTCAACACAATTCCACTACTAACAACATGACTTATCCCATGTCCTCAAGAAGTAAATGAACTACTCAGGAGACATCATATGGATCAAGATCAGAGATGAAATAATGATAAGTAACAATCTAAACATAAACAATAATTCGATGGTTCCACTCAATAGCATCAACTACAACAAGTGATCAACACCGGTAAAGTTTCCCCTAAGAACTATGCAAGATTCAACCCAACTGTTACAGTAGTACGGAGTGGTGATGATGGTGCTGGTGGAGATGATGATAATGATGATCCCGATGAAGTCCAGCTTGATGGTGCTGTTGATGGCGACGATCTCCCCTCTCCGGGGAGGAATTTCCCTAGCAGATTTCAGCCTGCCGGAGAGATCTTTCTCTCTCTGTAGTTTCCGCCCCATAGAGGCAGCAGAATCTTTCTGTGGTCCGCTCCCCGAACTTAAGGGTTTTGAGGGGAGTATATACGCCAAAGGGCGAGGCCAGAGGTGGACCAGGGTGGCCACACCACCTGGTGGCGCGGCTAGGGCTGGCTCACGCTAAGGGGTGGTGTGCCCCCCTGTGGCCCATCTCCACTCCTCCTTGTGGCTTCCTTAGTCTTCTGGAAAAATAGGAGTTTCCCTATATTTTCTGGGATTTTCTGATCTTCGCCAATTTTGCACCTGGGGAGTGCCTTTTCCATCAGAATCCTGACTTTAGTGGTACATCCTCCAAAAGTCATTAACCATGCAAAAATAGATGAAATAACATAAGTATCATCTCTTAATATGAAATATATCAATGCATAATAGTAAATTATGTTATAGAATAGTGATGCAAAATGGACGTATCAAGGAGCAGGAAATAACTGCCATGGCCGATGACGAAGACATAGAGGGTGACGACGATGATGGAAAAATTGATGGCGACGAGGATGACACCACCGATGCTAGGGAACACACCGATTGCATCGAGGATGACACCACCGACGCTAGCAAACACACCGACGTTAGCGAATAGATGAATGGTGGTGCCGCCCTGGACACTAATAAGAAGGCCGTGAGGAAGAATCAGAACCAGCCAATGGTTGACACGGAGCATGAGGAGTTCACCGAAGTGATAGAGAGTAGTGCACCCACGGAGCCTAAATCTCTTACCACTAGGTACGGGATACAAATTGGCTGCATTGTCTAGTAGACCATGACGCTCCACACGAGGGACCTCCAAGATCCTGGCAATGCGCATTTCGTCTAGCTCCTAATGCAGAAGCTTCACAGATGCTACAAGTCCCCCCACGATTGTGACAACACCTCACTCAAGAACAACACGGTGAACGAGGCGCCCCTCACAAAGATGAGCACCACCTTGAGCAGCTGGAGAACCCGGGTGAAGCAGCGGGTTGGCAAAAATGAAAGCTGGGAGGAGATAAAGAAGCATGAGCCACTACTCAACCACAAATACTATGTCCTCTTCAAGGAGGGGTTGGAGACTGATATCGCAAAAGCTTGGACAGCGTGGGGGAAGAAAATGCTTGGCCAGAACATAGGTAACCACAAGCTTGGGAGCGGTGGTTATAGAGGAATAAAGCCAATTTGAGACAAGGGGGACACCGAGATTAGGCGTCTTAGTAAACCAAACATGTTTCACAGATTCACGGATGAGCACGTGAGGAACTTTGTGCGGGACCGCTACTTCCTGTGCCCCATAAAAAAGGAATTCAAAACCACTGATAAGGATGCACATGCTTTCGAGAAACTCCTGGTAAGCAACTAACTGCGTGGATCTCAAGTCAATTTGTGAACAATATGAACCCAAAATTCTAAATGGGTTCACCATCATTTTGCAGGAAGATGAAATAGCGGCTGAGGCATGTTGCCCCACCACGGGGCTATCAGAGCCATGGGACACTCCTTTAAACATGGCGATGAACGTTGCCAAGAAGAGGCCGAAGAACAAGAAGATGTCATCTGGTGGACGTGTTTCCAGCTTTGGGATGAGTAGGAAAGTCGGCGTCCACTTGAAAGAGGACTCAATCACCAGAAAGGAGAGAAGGGACACGTTGAGGTTGAGCAGAGGCGGGAGATCGCAGAGGTCAAGGCACAAGTGTCCTAGTTGTCGGTGCAAATAGAGGCGCAAATGGAGGAAAAGTTGGAAGCAATGTTGCGCCAGTTCATTCCTCCTCAGCTATGGGAGGGTATAGCCTAGTGGAATGCTGCTGGTGGAGTTGGGCCAATACCAGTGCCCAACGTGTCCGGCAGCAACTCGGCCCATCACGTGTCGCCAAACTTGGTGACCCCGCGCTCCAACACCTTGACGCAGTCGGTCGCATTGGTGGCCCGCCGACGCCCAACACCAACGCGCGGCCGACGGCGCCCAACACCAACGCGCAACCCGTGTTGCTTTGTGGTGCACCCGAGCAGGAGCTGATGCAGCCATGCGTGTCCACATTAGCCGAGCTTGACGCCCTCAAAAAGGTAACTAATTATGCTTCATCATAGACCCGACTTCATACACCATTGTTGGTGTTTGATCGACTTCCATCTGATCATGATCCCCAACATGTTTTCCCGCAGGATGCTAATTGCATACTACTGTAGTATGTGGACATTGTGCTGAAGGATGTAGCCAAGGGTAGTATCATTCAACCGAATATGCTCATGATGCACAACAAGCCGTTCATTGCTGGCATCTTCAAGGTCACCTTGGTAAGGACATTGACCCTCCCAACCAACCTAAAGGAGCCGATGAGCATAAGACCCCTGGAGGTTTCTATGGCTAGCCCTTGTTATGGCCCAAGTCTCAGTTTTTCCTTGCAAAGGAAGGGCAACGCACCGCCCCAACTAATAAGACACGGCTACCGGTGTTCATCGCCACCACCAAGAGGCATCAACAGTTAGTTGCACACACACCTCACATCGCCAATGATGAGTATGATGTCGACAGCTACCTCAACGCCATGGCCAACAACGAATTATACATGCCTCCTATTGGAGAGTGATGGCTCAAAAAGTGATGAGCTCGTTGGGAACCCCAAGAGGAAGGTATGATGAGCACAACGGCAAATTTTCCCTCAGTGATGAAACCAAGGTTATCGAACCAGTAGGAGCAAGGAAACTACCCCAAGGTGTTGTCTTCCAACTTGGAATCCTTCACAACACAACCACAGAACTTTGCACCAACTTGTAGTGAGGTTGTCAATCTCACCAGTTTTGTTGACACAAAGGATTAAACGTATTGTGTGGAAGATAGTAATTGCTTGCAGAAAGTAAACAGTAAACAGTAAATAGTAGATTTTAGATTGATGGTAAAATAATGGACTAGGGTCCATAGTTCACTAGTGGTGATTCTCCTTAAGATAGATGACATGTTGGGTGAACAAATTATAGCGGGGCAATTGACAAACATCGAGAAAGCATACATGCATATACTAATCATTTTGACTCCTATGAGATTTGATTGGGCATTACAACATTATACATAGACCGTAATCCAACTGCATCTATGACTAATAATCCACCTTCAGGTTATCATCCGAACCCCCTCCAATATTAAGTTGCAAGCAACAGATAATTGCATTAAGCAAAGTGTGTAAAGTAAACAATACGATTGTTCTATGAACAAAGGATTGTTGTTTTCTCCCTAGTAGCAACAACACATCTAGTACCTTAGAGATTTTTGTCACTTCTCCAGATTACTAGAGGCATGAACCCACTATCGAGCATAAATAGTCCCTCTTGGAGTTGCGAGCATCTACTTGACCAAGATAGCTACTAACAACAGAAAGCATGCAAGATCACAAATAACAAAGACATGATAGAATCAATAATCAATCTTAAATAGCATCTCAATATCCATTGAATCCCAGCAAACACAACATGTAGGATTACAAATAGATGATCTTGATCATGAACGGAGCTCACAAGATCTAAACATGGTAGCACAAAGGAGGAGAACCAATCATCTAGCTAGCTACATGGACCCGTAGTCTAGGGATGAACTACTCACGCATCACACCGGAGCTAGACATGGTGATGAAGAAGGCCTCTAGGGTGAACTCTCCCCTCCGGCAGGGTACCGGGAAGAGCTTCAGATCCCTCCTGATCTAGGGATGGATATGGCGGCGGCTATAGACTCTTTCGTGGAATTTTGATCGGGTACTTAGTGTTTTCGTCCTGAGGGGTCTTTATAGGCGGAAGGGATAGGTCGGTGGAGCACCAGGGGGCCCACACCAGGGGTGGCGCGGCTAGGGCTGTCTGCGCCACCCTAGGGTGTGGCCGCCCTGGTTCCCCGCTTCGTCTCCCCTCCAAATTTCGTGTTGGTTTGGGTAAAATATTGACTTTGGCTTTTGTCCGGTCCAATTCTGAGAATATTTCCTTACTAGCTTTTCTGAAACCAAAAACAGCAAAAAATAGGCAACTGACACTGTGGCATCTTGTTAATAGGTTAGTTCCATAAAATGTGTAAAAATACTCCAAAGTGTGGACAAAACATAAGAAAGTAGATATGAAACAAGCATGGAACATCAAAAATTATAGATACGTTTACAACGTATCAACATCCCCAAGCTTAACTCATGCTCGTCCTCGAGTAGGTAAGTGATAAAAAATAAGAATAATTTTTGAGGTGACATGCACCATCACAATCTTGATCAAGGTATTTATAAAACATTGATAGCTGGGATCATAGTACTTAAACATAGCATGAAAGATATGTTCTAACAATAAGACATAACAACTATGTTGTAACATGAAAAGGTACAAACAAAAGATTCATGAATAATAATGCTTTGAAAGACGTTTGTTTGTTTCGCATATAGAAAACATAATGAGAATGGTATTCGGCTTGTCCCTCATAGTGTAGCAAAACATAAATGCATAGGACACCTTCAAAGTTCATAAGGGTGACTAGATACAAATAGTTTAAGAACAAGCAATATCAAAGTTATGAATCAATCAACAAGTTTTGGGACAATGCACATTAAACTAAGAATGACAACTAAGCTCTCTTAATAGGTGCATAAAGATAGAAGATGGAGACTCAACATAAAAGTAAAAGAAAGGCCCTTCATAGAAGGAAACAGGGATTCAAGTCTCATAAAGAGCTTCCAAAAATTATGGTACTTATTAGCTTTCAGATCTAATTGCCCCTATCATAAGCATCTTTAGGTGATTAAGGTTAAAGTGAACAAATATGAGGATATAATTGACAAGTTATAAGCCGAAAATCCCATGCCCCTTACTTACGAGTACAGTTCCTCATGCTGCTCAAGTTTAGTCACAAGTAAGTTCTTGTCATTGTAAGTACATGTGTATCATAGAGAACCGCCAACGGGTACCCCTTGCCTGATGATACAGAAGAATCCCCATATCAAAATAACAAGGCAAGAAGACAATGAGCATCTCAGCATCCTTTTATTTCCTATTTGCATAGGCCTCTCTTTTTTTCTTTTTTTCTTTCCTATTTGCATATGCTTTTTTATAGAGGATGCTTCATAGATTGCTCATTATGGTTACGCTGCAGGTTTCCACCATGATTAGGCATAGCTTAGACCAGCCGCCCAGGCATTTCTCTAACACATATACGAACTCCATGAGCCTTATGAGCTCCCCTTTCATTTCACACCGCCGGGATCCATAAGCAAAAGAACATGATATCAACTAAATAAAGTGCAATGTTGAAAGCGTTCCTCATGATAACATGGTTCTGCTAATTGACAACTTACAAAACGCAAGCATATACACAACATAGATGGGCACAATGGTTCAAATTTATTAAGTGCAAGAAAAGTAAAGTGTGCCATCAAGTTCGTGAGAGCTTTAATCACTATTTTCACATAACAAGTTTAATTCGGAAGGTAGATAAAAACATGAATATACTAGGAATAGCAAATGCTAATAGGTAGGTATGGTGGACTCTTTGGAATAACTTGGTTTTATTTGGAGTTTGATGCATGAGTGGAACTCATACTTGGTGTGGAGGCTAGCAAAAGACTGGGAGCGACCAACTAAGAGAGCAATAATGGCCATAATCATGCAAAGCGACAAAACATTATTAATTAAAGCATAAAGTGATATTACAATTCAAAAACTAGATGATCATAGAGGCTATGGTGACTTGGTATAGTCTTAACATGGTGTGAGCATGCGCCAAGTCAACCCAAATAAAGCATCAAAGGAGAATACCACAATACTATGCCTTAATATGCTAAAACAACACATGATTCTTTCAAGGCACATTAAGCAATCTCAATTATTTGTAACAAGTCATGCTACAGCAATAATCACTAAGCATAAATCCAAAACAATATCAAGCATGAAATTACAAAGCCTAGGCCACAGTTAAAAACAAGCTCCTTTTATACCACTTATAAGCATGAACTTTCCTACTCTTTTCCAATCCAAACCAACTTATTTGAAAACTAATGTATGAATGAGGGGGGTCCTACCAATTTATTCAAGAAAACTAAGCAAACGAAAACGAAGACGCTCCAAGAACAACACAACTATGCATGAAACAATAAAAATAAAGTGTTTGGAAGAGAACCTGAGATTTTTATTGATGAAGAAGGGATGGCTTGGGCATCCCCAAGCTTTGACGCTTGTACTTCTTGAGTATTTCTTGGGGTGACACAGGTGGCATCCCTAAGCTTGAGCTTTTGTCCATACTTCATCTTATCACATTATTGTTCCCTACACTTAAAAATTTCCTTCATACAAAACTTCACACAATCTTCATTAGCAACATTAGTGTACTCAAGATAATAAGTATTTTGGTTCAGCTTCAACACGAGTAAAACTTCCATTAAAACGCAAGCTACTGTAGCACTTCCTTTAAAAATTTCAAGTGATCAAATAGAACTCAAAGAGAAAGAGATTAAGAGGCAAATGCAAATAATGGCAGAAATCTGTCAAAACAGACCAGCAGGTAAAAACCAAATTTTTCGAAGACCTTCTGTTGCTCAAATCAAAAAGTGTTGAACTAATGGAAGTTGGATAACAACCTGGGGCAGAAGCACAAAACATGACAGCTCAATCCGACTTACATAGATTTTTCATGAATTTTTACAGCGAAGCACAAAAATCTGTTTCGGGACAGCAACTTTCCCAAGTCTTACTTCTTTTTCATTAGAGGTTACTCTTGGCACAAAAACCACACAAAAAGGATAAGGAGAGGTTATTATAGAGATAATAACTTCCAAGACTCAACAAAAGATTCCTAACGAAATTTACATTATCTCCCAATAAGTGCTTTTCTTTAACGCCTTTGAGCTAGGCATAAGAAGCAAGAATCAAGTATAATCATATGAAGAAGCATTAAGAGCAAATTTTGTTTTTATAGGAGAGGCAAAAGGAATATTCTCTCTCTTCTTAGGGAAGTGTTCTATACCTTTCTTGAATGGGAATCGATATTTAATGGTGCCTTCTTTCATATCAATAATGGCACCAACAGTTCTAAGAAAAGGTCTTCCCAAAATAATAGGACAAGAAGCATTGCATTCAACATCCAAAACATAGAAATCAACGGTGACATAGGCATTCTTAACCATAATAAGAACATTCTTAACACTCCCCATGAGTTTCTTTTTAGCATTGTCATCAAGTTGGACATTTAAATAACAATGTTCCAATGGTGGCAAATCAAGCATTTCATAAATTTTTCTAGGCATAATAGAAACACTACTATCAAGGTCATGTAAAGCTTTGAGATAAAAATCATTCAATTTCATATTAATGATGGATTCCCAACCATCTTCTAATTTCATAGGAATAGAAGCTTTATGTTTCATCTTTTCTTCTTTAATTTTTATGAGAGCATCAGTAATGTGTTTTGTAAAGGCCATATTCATAGCACTAGCATTAGGAATTTTAGGAAGCTTTTGTAGGAACATAATTACTTCAGAGATATTGCAACCATCAAGATCAAAATCATAATTACCATCTAAAGTAGTAGAGCTATTGTTTCCCATATTTCGAAGAATTTCAGCATTTTTATTAGAAAAGGTTCCATTGGTTTTAGGAATTGTTACAAAAGGAATTGGGACTTCATGTGGTTTGCTAGCATCAACATTAGTGGTAGTGATAGTACAAATACTACTATTTCTAGCAATTTCATCCCCTCTTTCCCACTTAGCATGCAATTCCGCTAACAGTCTAACATTTTCATCAATTCTAACTTGTATGGCATTAGTAGAAGCAAAGGGACTTTCAATAGTTTCAGGTTTAGCAGCCATTTTATTCAAAGAAGATTGTGCTTCAGACAATGATGCTATATTTCTTTCAGCATTAGAGAGTTTTTCCTCCATAGTTTTATTGAAGGCAGTTTGTTTACTAATAAAATATCTAAGCATGACTTCAAGTTCAGAGGGTGCACTTCTATTATTGTTGTAGGAATTTCCATAAGCATTACCATTATTGGGAGGATAAAGCCTATAATTATTGTTACCAAAATTATTCCTATATGCATTGTTGCTAAAATTATTATTTCTAATGAAGTTCACATCAACTTGCTCTTCTTGAGCAACCAAAGAAGCTAAGGGAACATGATTTGGATCTATATGAGCTTTCCCATTAACAAGCATAGACATAATAACATCAATTTTATCACTCAAGGAGGAGGTTTCTTTAACAGAATTTACCTTTTTACCTTGTGGAGCTCTCTCAGTGTTCCATTCAGAATAGTTAACCAGCATATTATCCAAAAGCTTTGTTGCAGCACCCAAAGTAATGGTCATAAAGGTACCTCCAGCAGCAGAATCCAGTAGATTTCTTAAAGAATAATTCAGTATTGCATAAAAGGTTTGGATAATCATCCAAGCAGTCAGTCCATGAGTGGGACAATTCTTTACCAAAGATTTCATTCTTTCCCAAGCTTGAGCAACATGTTCATTATCAGATTGTTTAAATTTCATTATTTCACTTCTCATAGATATAATCTTAGCAGGAGGATAGTATTTTCCAATGAAAGCATCTTTGCATTTAGTACAAGAATCAATACTATTTCTAGTTAGCAACCATTCTTTAGCCTTTCCCCTCAAATAGAAAGTAAACAATGTAAGCTTAATATTATCTCAATCTATATCCCTATGTTTTTGTATCTCACAAAGTTCAACAAAGTTATTAAGGTGAGTAGCAGCATCTTCAGTACCAATACAGAAAATTGTTCTTTCATAACAAGATTGAGTAAAGTAGGTTTAATTTCAAAGAAAGTAGATTCAGGAATAGGTGGAGCAATAGGTGTGCACATGAAATCATTGTTGTTGGTGCTAGTGAACTCACACAACTTAGTGTTTTCAAGAGTAGTCATTTTTTGTGTTTTTGATAAAGGAATCAAACTAGTACAACTAATTTTTGTGTGTTTTTGATAAAAGAAACAAGCAAACAAAGCAGAAATAAACTAAGGAAAACAAAAAACAAAGTAAAGAGATTGGTTATGAAGGACTCCCCTTATGAAGCTGTCCTTGACTCCCGGCAATGGCGCTGGAAAATAGGCTTGATGGCTCAAAAAGTGATGAGCTCGTTGGGAACCCCAAGAGGAAGGTATGATGAGCACAGCAGCAAATTTTCCCTCAGTGATGAATCGAACCAGTAGGAGCAAGGAAACAACCCCAAGGTGTTATCTTCCAACTTGGAATCCTGCACAACACAACCACAGAACTTTGCCCCAACTTGGAGTGAGGTTGTCAATCTCACCGGTTTTGCTGAAACAAAGGATTAAACGTATTGTGTGAAAGATAGTAATTGCTTGCAGAAAGTAAACAGTAAACAGTAAATAGTAGATTGTAGATTGATGGTAAAAGAATGGACCGGGGTCCATAGTTCACTAGTGGTGATTCTCCTTAAGATAGATGACATGTTGAGTGAACAAATTATAGCGGGGCAATTGACAAACCTCGAGAAAGCATACATGCATATACTAATCATTTTGACTCCTATGAGATTTGATTGGGCATTACAACATTATACATAGACCGTAATCCAACTGCATCTATGACTAATAATCCACCTTTAGGTTATCATCTGAACCCCCTCTAGTATTAGGTTGCAAGCAACAGATAATTGTATTAAGCAAAGTGTGTAAAGTAAACAATACGATTGTTCTATGAACAAAGGATTGTTGTTTTCTCCCTAGTAGCAATAACACATCTAGTACCTTAGAGATTTCTGTCACTTCCCCAGATTATTAGAGGCATGAACCCACTATCGACCATAAATACTCCCTCTTGGAGTTGCTAGCATGTACTTGGCCAAGATAGCTACTAACAACAGAAAGCATGCAAGATCACAAATAACAAAGACATGATAGAATCAATAATCAATCTGAAATAGCATCTCAATATCCATCGGATCCCCGCAAACACAACATGTAGGATTACAAATAGATGATCTTGATCATGAATGGAGCTCACAAGATCTAAACATGGTAGCAGAAAGGAGGAGAACCAACCATCTAGCTACTACATGGACCCATAGTCCAGGGATGAACTACTCACGGATCACACCGGAGACAGGTATGGTGATGAAGAAGGCCTCTAGGGTGAACTCTCCCCTTCGGTAGGGTGCCGAGAAGAGCTTCAGATCCCTCCTGATCTAGGGATAGAGATGGCTGCGGCTACAGACTCTTTCGTGGAATTTTGATCGGGTACTTAGGGTTTTCATCCTAAGGTGTCTTTATAGGTGGAAGGGCAAGGTCGGTGGAGCACCAGGGGGCCCACACCTGGTGGTGGCGCGGCTAGGGCTAGCCACGCCACCCTAGGGTGTGGCTGCCCTGGTTCCCTGCTTCGTCTCCCCTCCGGACTCCATGTTGCTTCAGGTAAAATATTGACTTTGGCTTTCGTCCGGTCCAATTCCGAGAATATTTCCTTACTAGATTTTGTGAAACAAAAAACAGCAGAAAACAGGCAACTGACACTATGGCATCTTGTTAATAGGTTAGTTCCAGAAAATGTGTAAAAATACTCCAAAGTATGGACAAAACAGAAGAAAGTAGATATAAAACAAGCATGTAACATCAAACATTATAGATACATTTACAATGTATCAGAGAGCCAGCCTCCCACGGTCAACAAGCCGGTTGCCCCATGTCATGCACGCATCGTCTACATTTCAGCAACGTTTATGATCAAGAGACACCTCCGGGTGATGCCGCTGGTCCACAACCCAATCTGACGATGGTTATCAGCCCCACCGCACTCCACAAGGCGGCCGAGGAGAAGTTAGGACGATCCGTTGATCCTGTCAAGAAGACGAAGAAGGGCCTAAAGCATAGCCAGATCAAGAAGGCTTCAAGCCAACCACTTCCGAAGAGGATACTCCGGGCTCAAGACGGCATGAGACAAGAGCCCCGTGATTTCATGGCACACATAGCAGGTAAGATGATTATAACTAAGGATATGCTCGATGTCGTGGGTGGACCCATAGTGAATATGAATTACTCAACTCTACACCTCGAGACCACCATTCTTAAAGACAAGAAGCCCGTGTACCCATTCTTCACATGCAAGGTGCCATTAGGCCATGGCTTCGTCGATCAAGTACCTGCGGACATATTCTTCGTGCGGTACAAAGACATCTACAATCTGCTACACTCGAAGCGACTGGACTATAACTTGGTCCGTATGTACTCGCTCAATATGGTGTTGAAGGCCAAGAGGGAGAAAACCCCGGGCATCGACCCCTACTACATGTGTGAGGCTGTCTTGGCGAATGATGGGGATCGGGGAATGGTGGCAGAGTACCTAGGGAATATCTTCCATGAGAACCATACCATTTATTCCATTATTTTGCCTTGCTTTCCCGAGTAAGTAAACACACATTAGGTCACCATCAGAACAAATTCTTTCTTAGATTTTCATTTTCCTCTTCCAACAATTAGTTATGTTTCAATTGTATTGTGCAGAGGCATATACTGCACAACACTCATCTCCATTTGTCCGAGGTTGTCGCAAGTATCGTACTTTGACTCATCGAGTGACATGAAGCCGAAGGACTATGGTAGATTCAAGAGAGTTCTGGATGATGCTCTACAAGTCTATGTTGAAAAGGGAGCAAATTCTCCAAGGGGGGTAAGAATCAAGGATGGCAAACATGTGTTTGTGCGCCACTGGAAGTTCCCTACATCAAGCAGTCGACTAGCAGTGTGTACGAGGACTTCTACGTCCTCCATCACATCAAGGCATTGATACGGGATCCACGAGTCGAGGCGCTGCCAGCTAATCTTTGACACTAGGCCACACAGTTGGCGGTGATCTATGATGTGGACCTTATGGAGGACTTCTGGCGCATCCAGACTCAGCTCTAACAAATCATCCATGACGATGTCAAAACAAAAGGGGGGGGGGTTCATGTACGTGCCCATCGTGTTGACTAACCGCGAGATCGAAGAACGCCTCGACATGCAGCATGACACCGGGACGTTCATGACGAGAGACGGCGTGACCCCATTCCTGGCGTGGTCTACATGATGTGTGTATGCCTAGCTAGCAGTGTTGGTCATGTGTGTCGTGTCATAGACTTGACTATCCTCGTGATGTTTCCGAACTATCGCTTGACGTGTGTGTCGTAAACATTATTAACTTCCTCCGGCTAGTAAAAGCCTTGACAATCGATATTGGACTTGCTTATAAGATTGTCATCCATGCTATATTTTTTTTAGGTTTATGTATCTTTGCTAAATTTTGTGCTCATGCAAGCATGTTTGAAGTTTGCCATTATTTTCGTTGTATAACATATACTACATGCCTTTTCTATGTATGCCTTGTCTACAGAGATAACAAAGTGGTACGTGGTATACAGGGGTCGGGTTCCGGGGGTCTATGACAAGTGGGAGGACTGCCAGATACAAGTGAACAACTTCAGCGGCAACATCTATAAGGTTACAAGACAAGAGAGATGGCGGTAGCCAAGTGGAGGAGACATATGTGGAAGAAGAACCAAATGAAGATCTTGATCATGGTCTCGATGTTGCTTACTGTCGTCGCCGTTATCCTCTATTCGATCATAGTCCAGGGTGATACCTCTATGTGTAATGTGATGATTGAATTTGTAATACCGCTTGTGTAATAATCCAACACTTGAATTCATATTGATGTATTTCAGCACTTTGGATCATTATTATCTCAGTTTTAATGTACTGCTCAACTGTCGTATAACTGCTGTATAATCTCTGTATAATCGAAAAAAACAATCTAGTACTTAGTGGTGCACAAATCATATTGTCATTGGCGCACCCTAACCGTGGCGCACCACAATTCGGTGCACCGCTACCCATATCTGTGGCGCACACAAGCAACATGCGCCACAAGCAACATGGTGCACATAGACAGTATGCGCCACTAACCTTCAGACTATCTGTGGCGCACGTCAACGTGTGCCATGGATAAAAAAAATCAGTGGCATAATATTCGTGGCGCACGGCTGTGCGCCACTGACCTCCATTTAGGTGTGCCACTGATAGGTATTTTTCCACTAGTGAATAGATCAACAAGCTCAAATAAACCCCAAGAAGGAACCAAGATGGTGGAAAGAGTAACTATTTAGATTTGATTTGAATTTGGTCAAACTTGTATGAACTCAAATGAAACAAGTTTTCCACACAAATTCAAAAGAAATCCAAAAAATGAAGAGGATGGCAATCTTTGCATGGGCCATGCATGTATGTTAATGACACATTTATAATTGTGATGACAACTATAATTCTATATGGTCATATAGTAGACATGCTTCAAATAATTGAATTAAGGCATAGCAAAGAAAAAGGAATGTTCCTTCCCCTATGGACTAAATAAAAGAACATGCATGATTATAAGGTGGCCAAGCTTGTGTGTGTGATCCACTAGACAACATATAGACACAATTATATTCTTACATGATCATTTATTCAAATTCAAACCACATGGAAGCTTGACAAGGAATTCTACTCACATAGCATGCAAAGGTGGCCGTGTGGCTTCCCATATTCATTATTTTGAAAACAACAAGTATCAAATATGGAAGCATGTAGAAACAAGTGGATCCACCCCAACACATATGAGCTAGATATAAATACCAAAGAGAAATGCAATAGCTCATATAATTAGGATGGTGGAATTTATATGGAGAAAAAGAAAGGTGATGGAAGAATAAAAGATATGCCCCATCTCAACTTGGACATCAAGCAATATATCAAGAACCAACTATAATATATCAAGAGGCAAATACAATTAATAAGCAATGCATATGAAGGAAGAACCAAATAAAAGGTTTTATATGATGCTCAAATGCAATCTGGCATGGTTTTCTCGGGAGTTTCTAGAAGGTGATGGGACAATGGATATGGCTGCATGAGGAGAGTGAGCGAGAGTGAGAGTGGGTCATGTGGCTCCATCTATTATATCTTCGGTGACAAAGTTGACAGAGTCCCACGAGAGAACAGCTGAGAAATATTTGGTCCCTGCTAGGCGCAAGAAATAAGCTACTGTTGTTCATAACAAAATCCTGGAAGCTGAACTGTGGAGTTGTTATGTAAGCAACGGCAAGGAGGCAAGAAGTATTATCGTTGCATAGGTTCCCATGCTGCTGGTTGTTCCATAGGAAATACAGCCTACATTAGGAACTCCATGTATTGCATAACGGTGGATCATATTCAAGTGAATCTGGCTTGAATTAAAATATGAAGTGTTTCAGGTAGAGTTCAAGAGACCGATCATCATAGTGGTTTTCTTCCTTTCTTTTTATTTCCTTGTGTGTTTTCACGTCAGATGGAAAAGGCCAAGTTTACTTGGGCTGGTTTTTATTGAGTCGCTAGGAGAGTCCAATAGGAAACAATGTTGTTTTCCGTCCATGATTCTACTACCCAAGTGTACTATTTATACGACCGATCGGTGATGTATTAGGGTTAGACAAGGTATTTTGGGTTTGATAAATATACAGAAAATCGCCATGTGTGTTTGGCGGCTAATCTGGTGTTCCAGTTGAGAATCCCATCGTGGTTTTGTTGCCAGGCGCTTGAATTGGAGAACTTCTCCAATTACTACGTGATCTGCTGAAGATCGTCTAGGTGATTCCGACCGTTGCGGGGTTTGCCTGTTGTTTAGATCGGCTTGTATAATTTTCTTGCAAACCAATCTGCTATTGCTAGTTTTGTTTCTGTCTCGTATTTGTTAATCGATCGCAAAGAGGATCTAATGTGGTTGTTGGTTAATTGAATTATTGCTGCTGCTGAGTAACATGAGACAAAAAATTGATTAATTGTATTTCCAAAACTAGAATTGTACTATGCAAGATCACAAATAGTTTGCGACAGTCATACGCCGTATCATCTTGGTATCGGAGAAAAGTTGTTCATGGGCAGTTATTTTTCTCGACTATTGCTAATTTGATCTTGTGTTTGTAAAGATGTCATTGCATGACGATTCTGATCTAGACGGAGGAGAAATTCATTTGAGTCTGGAAGTAACTGAAGATCTGTGTATCCACCTGATGTCAATCAAAAGCACCAATACAAAACTTCGCACAAAAGTTGAAGATTTGTCCACAAATATTATAGGTGTCGAGGACAGGCTTAATGTGCACTTGACTACTAGTGATCGCCAACGGGATGATAGTTTGTGAGTGGTGACAGAGAGTCTTCATCGGTTGACCGCAGCTGTTCGGCGTCTAGAGGCAAGGGATGCGGCACCGCGACAGTCCCGGTCACCAGCACACAACAAAGGCCACTCCGATGATGATCTTTCTGATCTGTCTGATGCTCGTGGAGGCCATCAATGCTGACCACGACGAGGTGATGAGGCTCGCCATGGTGCTAGCTAGTGGCACAACCTAGATGGTGAAGCTGGTCGAGATAATGATGGTCTTGGTCGAATAAAGCTAACCATATCGGAATTCTCAGGACGTTCTGATCCGGAGAAGTACTTGGAGTTGGAAATGCGCATTAATAAGGTTTTTGATGGCCACAATTATTCTGAAAAAAATAAGGTCCGTGTTGCATCCATGGAGTTTACTTAATATGCTCTCGTATGGTGGGATAATAAAACCGTACAGGGGAGAGACCGGCAACATGGGTTGACATGAAGCATGTCATGAGGGAGATGTTTGTACCTGCTGGCTACACTCCAAAACTTCATATCAAACTACATCGTCTTGTGCAAGGTACAAAATCAGTTGCTGAATATTACTAAGCTATGCAAGTATTGATGATTCGGATAGCACTACATGAGTCGCCCAAGGCGACCATGGTTTGGTTCTTTGAGGGGTTAGAGGAAAAGATCCGCGACCGTGTTGATTTGATGTAGTATAATGATATGCATGAGTTACTTCATCAAGTGGAATGTGCTGAACGTTGGGTCTTAGAGAAGCAAGTTGCCGAGGGTCGTTCGACTTACAACAATGGATGACGTGGCACTTATCATGATGGTGGGTTTAGTGCTAAACCGGTTGCTCCTTACAAGTCGGCTAGAATTGAAAATAGCAAGGTAGCTGGTGCAAAATAGGAGGCCTCACAAGCTGCATCGAGTACGTCTCATCAGAAAAATATTATATGCCATAAGTGTGGGGGGCGAGTCCACATAATGCGCCTCTGTCCGAATCAGAAACGGATTTTTCTTGTTGATGGTGCATATGTTTCGGAATCTGAAGATGAGATGTCTCCACTAGAGGATGCTACTAACAATAATGATGGTAATGCTTTGGATTATTGGCTTGAACTTAATATGTTGAGTTTGATGGAGCATAAGGTCTAGCGAGACGACAAGGTTATTCTTGAAGCGGGCCAACAACGTAGTATTTTAAACTACATGTACCATCAAGGGAGAAGTGTGCAAGCTGATTGTTGATGGTGGGACTGCAAGCAACATTATAAGTAAGGATGTAGTAGTCTATTTCTTTGCCTACATGGGAGAACCCGAAGCCGTACTACATGCAGTGGATAAATGGTGTTGGCAAGTTGAAGGTTACCCATAGAGTGAAAGTTCCTTTTTCCATGGATGGGTATCTTGATAAAGTGGAGTGCGACATTCTACCATTGTATGTTTGCCATCTTTTATTGTAACGTCCGTGGCAACACGATGTAAGTGCACTTCACCATGGGCACACGAACAAGTACACATTTCTGCACACGTGATGTGGCGTCTCCCATGCTTGATAGTGCCTATTGTGCTATCCCTGATTATGTTGTTGCTGCTACTATCAAGACAAAGTTTTTATTTTTATTTTTACCCTGCAAGGAAAATATCATGGAGGCAATTGGAGTCCAATATTGGTGGAGCATGATGTCTTTGAAGGAGTCTGGTTGGGGGCCACCTAGCAGCATGTGGAAGATGGAGGCACGCCTACAAAATAGTCTTTTTATTTGAGTGTGTTGTTTTATTTTCTGTTTAGGAAAAGTGGGTCCGCGTCAAGTTGTTTTTATTTTCCTAGTGGGTTTCTTTCTTGCAAGTCAAGTTGAGTCGGCTACTATATAAAGCCAGGGATGTGCACCATTGTAAATGGAGTTGAAATTATTTTGAGTTGAGAATACAGAAAAAGTCCCATGTCAGGGGACACCAATATCGTGTGTGAGTTTGCTTGCTGATCCGCGAGGGTATGTTGCCGCTTGTGTGGTGTTGATCATCTTCTCAACGCTGCTTGCTAGGATTTACGGTTTGTGTAAACAGATCGGATCTCCTTTGTATCTTTGCTACTGTTTATCTCTTGATCGTCATGAAAGATCGGGCCTAAACCCTTTTAGATCACGTTGATCCGTATCAACATGGATGAGTTTCATGCCAAAGATAAAGATATCAAGTGTACTATTCAAGTGTTTAAGAAAAGGTCTACACGACGTCTGTCTAAACCCAGGACGGTTTCACTTCAAGGGAGGGGTGATGATGTGGCTCCATCTGTTATATCTTCGGTGACAAAGTTGACAGAGTCCCGCAAGAGAAATGCTGAGAAATATTTGGTCCCTGCTAGGTGCAAGAAAGAAGGTACTGTTGTTCATAACAAAATCCTAGAAGCTGAACTGGGGAGCTGTTATGTAAGCAACGGCAAGGAGGCAATAAGTATTGTCGTTGCAGAGGTTCCCATGCAGCTGGTTGTTCCAGAGGAAATAAACCCTATGTTCAGAACTCCATGTAGTTGCTTAACAGTGGATCATATTCAAGTGAATCTAACTTGAATTAAAATATGAAGTATTTCAGGTAGAGTCCATGAGACCGATCATCATAGTGGTCGCTCGGCACGCGTCTCGTTGCTCGACAGAGAGCTCGCATGACAGAGAGCTCGCTCGGCACGCGTCTCGTTGCTAGCTGACATGTTGCCGAGGTCATCGAAGATCTTGAAAACGCACCCTAGAACCCTACCTAGCGAGCCAAATGTCGGAGATTTGTCCTGCGAAGGAACTAGTGTCCAACGATCCCTTGGTTCGTGAGGGGGCTAAACATGTGATTCTGAAGGAGTTCGGCGACGGCTACAACATCAAAGTAGACGCATGATACAGAGTTCGCACCGGTTTTTTTATGAAGGTTCGGGACCCTCGTAAGGCGGTAAAGCCCCTACTCTTGCTTTGTTATATTGCTTGCTTGCCTCTTGAGGTTACAATGGTGGATGAAAGTCTGGGGTTTTAGATCTCTAGGATCCGTCCCTTGCAAGGTAGGAGAAGGGCTACTTATATAGGGCTGCATCGGGCCACTCCCCTGGTCCACGGATGGGGAGGGTTACTGATACGTCGTAAACGTATCTATAATTTTGGATGCTCCATGCTTGTTTTATATCAACTATCTTATGTTTTGTCTACATTTTGAGATACTTTTATGCATTTTCTGGAACTAACCTATTAACAAGATGCCACAGTGCCAGTCGCCTGTTTTTTGCTGTTTTTGGTTTCAGAAAAGCCAGAAAAGAAATATTCTCAGAATTGGATGAAACAAAAGCCGAAGTTCCTATTTTTCCCGCCACGACGCGGAGTCCAAAGGGGAGACGGAGGGGAGCCAGGAGGCTGGCACACCCTAGGGTGGCATGGGTCACCCCTGGCCATGCCACTAGGGGGTGTGGCCACCCTGGCCTACCTCTAGCATCACCTCTTCGCCTATATATTCCCCTCGGGACGAAAATGAAGGGGATCGCAGCAGAAAACAAAATATTTCTTACGATGAAACCCCAAAACTCTCTAGGATCTATCTATGTAGTAATGTGGTCACGATCAATGCGTATAGAATACATCCCCTTGTAGACCGTACGCGGTTAACATTCCGCGGGGAACGTGGTTGAAGTAGTCGTACTCGTAGCCGACCTCAAGGTCACAAAGCTCCTCACAGGTCACCCCTTGCTCCTTCTTCATCTGCATCGTGCAGCAGCTCTGGCTCATGACACTTAAGCGCCCCAAGTGTTGCGCCTCGTGTCTTCATACACATCCAGTGAACGATGAGACCTCCGGCTCCCCGATCCCACCGGGAGTGCGGAAGTTGATATCTGGCTAGGAATCCCTGCAGCGCAACGGCGTGCTGTAGGTGTGCCTTGATCGCACAGCCCAAACTTGGGGCCATGGTCACATGGGCTAGAGAGAGAGGGAAGGAGGAAGTCAACCAAGGACTTCTCCAACTATTGGTGTGTTTAATCCCACCCATGGGCACCCCTTTATATAGGGGGAGGGGGTGTGCCCTCCCCTTTGGGTTTCCCATGTGGGACTATTCAAGGAGAGGGAGGGGGGAGGCGCATGGGCCTCATGGGCCAGCCAGCTAGGGGTGGGCCCCACCCCACGCACAACCCTAGATTGGCCGGGTGGGCCCCCTTGAGGCACCTGGGCCTTGGCCCTTCCCTCCTTCGGTTTTCCCTCATGGGCCCTTTTTCCCTAGGAAGTTTGGCCCATTAGTGGAATAACCCTTCACATTAGATTTTAATATTGTAGTTAATATTAATTAAACTAATTAATATGTAAATACATATTACAAAACCTGATTCAACCCGAAACACCTTTCGGTTCCCCTTTCTATATCCTCCGAACAACTTCGGAATTCTCGGAATGATTCCGGTCCTTTATTCTTTCTCCGAACAACTTCGGATCTCTCTGCGGAACGATTCTAGCTTTCACTTTCTCTACTGTGATTCCGTCTTATGAATGATCACTCTCATCATACCCTTAAGTGTATCCTCTCACGGCTCGGGAATGCTCTAGACATGATCTGTATCAATGATCAACAGAGGGACCAGGGATATCCATGTGACCCCTATGCATTCCTGATGACAATGTCGTTTGAACCGCTAAATGTAGCATCCTTGTCCTTTTGTTTCTCGATACAACTTGTCCGAGATCTGATCATTGGTATCCCATACCTTGTTCAATCTCGTTCACAACAAGTTCTATTTTCTTGTTACCGTGATATTACATCCCCGTGACCGAGTCACATGTTGCAATATTTATAGATGTAATCTCACCAAGCCGGCCGTATGTATCTTTACCCGTCATGTGGGTGAACAAATCCCGATCTTGCAGTCACATGTCATCTACTGTTCCTTCCGAATACCCAACGTACACCTTTATAACCACTATATTACCAAGTGGCGCTTGATGCAGTCTAAGCAGCCTCGGGAAACAGTGAGTAATATGAGCGCACGGTCTAAGGAAAAGAAGTCTAGGTATAGCTATTGCAACAATGAACTATATGACTTGATCGTGTTGCAATCCTTCGAGGAATGTCCAATCACATCATTCTCCAATGATATGATCCCGTTGTCAATTGGCATAAATTCCCATGATCTTGAAACCTAGATCATCCTCATGACCAACGAACAAGTATGAATAGAGGCTACTAGGGACTTTGTTGTTTCATACCATACTTGTACCAATGTTTCTACTTGGCACAGTTATAGCACAATATGAAACTATTATAAAATAATTGAGATATGACAATAAAAACCTATTTATTATTTGCCTCTAGGGCATATCTCCTTCAGTCTCCCACTTGCACTAGAGTAGAAATAAACCAGCTCGCATTTTACTCGTATAAACCATATACCATATGCTTTTATAGATCATGCATGCTCATGGGAAACGTCACGTCCATGTTCTGTTTTACCAGATCATTATGTCTTTTGCAAATTGTTAATGTCTTCCTAATTTTGACATTCACACCATTATCGTATAATTGGTCGAAGTATTTGTTTAGCAACAAAGCGAGACTTTTGTTTCTAGTGTTTATGATGATGGTCGTTTTCACCGTTTTCATCTAAACTTCGAAACACACTTTGCTATCCTTTGTGTATATACTATAGTCATGGCAGCAGAACGAGGCCGGATTCTAGGAGCTTACAGTGACTTTAGGTCAACTTTGAGGGCTTTCTTATGGGCACTGGGCCCTGGGACACATCATTCTACGTTAAAAGCGAACTAGCCCTACCATAACATTATACATCACATCAGATGGAGCTTTTATACTTCTATATCTATGTAGATCCTAGTGCATGAAATGCATCTATGCCACTTAGATTGCTTCTTGCCATTTATGTAAAAACTTAACTCTGGTTCAGTGATCAGCTCAGGAATCACTTAAAGACATGTTCTTACAGTTTAAGACTTTGTCCTATCAACCAGAACTTTGGGTCACATTACGTCGAGTATACAACATGGTTATATGGAAGAACCTATGACTGAGGCATAGGAGATGCAACACATCTCTTTCCTTCAAAGTTGAAATACTAACTCAATGCTTCATATAGTAAGAACTACTTTCTCACCTTGTTCCATTCTGAGCTTCTTCAGAATCTTGTCTTAGGACATTCTAAACATCTTTCAGAATCAAGTCCAGGAAGCATTCGACAATCAGTGTTTATTAAACTCACCAATCTATCTTGATAGATCTTATTGTTCAATAACTTCAACTTCATCCTAACTTAAATATTATTAACACCAATCACATCATTCACATATGTCGTCCACATGTCCCAAAATGATTTCACGCTCCCACTCAAATATGACATTCATGTTTGAGATCCATGGATTTCACTCAGGTCCCACTCAAATATGACATTCATGTTTGAGATCTAGGGATTTCACTTAGCTCCCACTCAAATTATGTCAGCTACATATTATGAATTAGCCAAGATGATTTGCTCCCACTCAAATCTAGGTCCTCTCGATAATTTTAGACATTCCAAAATTCTTTGATCATTATCAATTTGAGAATTCCAATTACGAGACTTTAATATCCATATATATTTCTAGTGTAAATCCAAAAGACTTAAGCATCACTACTGTTGTAGTCAACTCCTTGAATTTGTCCAAACTTCTGACAAATCGAGCTTTTGTCATTCATTAAGTTTCATTTCATTCTTATGAGTTTGCAGTCATTCAGAAATATCAAGTAAACTTCTTTACTTTAATAAGATCAAGTAACATGTTACTTTGCAATCTTAAATGTAACTTAATATAGGATTTTTATGACTCCTAGTCATTTCTCGCACTCAGGTCCATCACGCTTCTTTGTAATTTGTAGGTATGTATTGTTCAAAACATGACAAGTGAATCAATAATATAATTCCACAAACTTGTAGAATATATAGATGAATCCTACTTTCTTTAGTAAAAGTATTCACTGAAACTTTATGATCATTATCATTGGTTTATCCTATATATGTAGAGTTTGGATTCACGAAACAAATTCCGCTGCGCCACTCAACAATCCGGAGGTAAGGTCAAATACCTTGTTTTGATCTTTTACTTTCTTCCACCTGTGTCTTCATCAAGACACGTCAACTTTGGACAACAACAGGTTTGTCCCTTTTTGTGGAAGATGCATTCATAGCTTCCTAAGAATGCTCTACAAAGACTTGTTTATTCGCCACGATTTCGACTTATCGAAATATCTAGAAACTCGAACGTGCCATAACACTTATAGTGTTGTTTCCACGAATCTTTTGGATGTTCCTTTGTATTTCAAATGAGTGTTTGCGTATTTCAATGTTTAACTCTAAATGACAACTATAACCCCTATAAGAGATAATATCATACCATATGTATCTAATACATAATGATTATGATGTTTAGACATTTCAACATAGTTTGAATTCGACCAATTATCATAATTTGTGAAACATCTTTCACAAGTTCCTTTTATGCTAAACTTAACTTGAATACTTTAGTCATGTTGATCAAATCAAATAGACTTCGTATTCTTGTTAATTTCAATATCCTCCTTTTGTTGTGAACTCATTTGAACAATAAAAATCATTTCAAACTTCATGTTTCATTAAGTAAATACGCTTATTCACTTAAGTCCACAATTAACTAATGATTTCCACTATTTGTTGAAAATACGATACATCATTACGTATAAGTTTCAACATTTCTTCGCATATCATTGTTTTACCAGAACGCGGAGTTTTATTCATTCTGCCCAAGAGGCATGGTTTTGCAAAGTCTCTAGATTAAGCATCTAGGACCCCTATCTTCATAAAGAACATGCAATAACCAAAATGACTTAAGCTATAATGTCATTTCATTATTAAACTTTGGATATCTTTTAGCATTCTAATCCTTTATAAATGTTTAAACTATTGTCATGAACATAGTGACGAGAATAACTTGTTTATAATCGTAATGTGACCATAACGGTATTGTTCATAAGAATAGTACAAACTGGTTTGTAACTTGTTCATATGAATAATCGTCTTGCCATAAGCAAGACACACAAACAAGAATTACAAATTATATTCAAGTCCACTAATCCAAATGATAAACTTTGAGGAAAGAGGTGATGTCGGCCATCAACTATTTTGCTTGCTGTCATCAAGTCACGTTGCCTCAAATCCAGCAATTCTCAAGCAGATCATCCTGTTTTTTACAAAACGGGATAAGTATCAAATACTTCGCAAACTGCAACGAGTTTTGCAAGAATCACATTTATAATTTGTATATCTTACATATACCTTTTCATCCATGACCTCCATTTGCAATCAAGCCCTTCCAAGAGTTCTCAACTCTAGTGCAAGATCGCTAAGTGTTTTTCCAAACATTCTGTTTTCATCCATGATGGAGGAAAACCCATCCAACGGCTCATACTCTATGTGCCTTATTCTGTAGAATACAAAATGTAGCCCAACTCTCCATCGAATGGGGAATGGCTTATTGGATGATAATGGAGAAAACACAAACATTGTGGAGTCATCGAATTATCTCCTAATGGTTATTGTATCAAGAAGAGAAGATCACCTTTTACGAGGATATCCCTCAGGCGTGGGTATTAATCTATAAAGTTGGACCCTTTTGCTAAGTTTCAAATTAAGAAATATATTCCCATGGTCGCAAAGGACCTCAATGGGACAGGCCATGATCGAATAAGATATTTGCAAACAGACATCTAGACTAAGTTCATAATAAGAGATCAATTTATAATTGGTCTCCACTAAAATTGTCATCCCCTGGACGATTAATTGATCCTCTACACCTCCCCCGATTGACACGGCCATTAGTGCATTATCAAAGGTAGACATTCAATAATGTCAATCACATCATCCATGTGACTCATGCTCGATCTTTTGATCTCTTGTGTTTCGAGGCCACGCTTCTATGGTGTGCTAGGCTCGCCAAATCTAACTTGTGTGTATTCGCTGTGCAACATGGCTTACACCCACTATATGCGAACGTAGATATGTCTGACCCCTACTCACTGAAGGGTGCCTCATACCGAAGAACTTTCTTGGTGGTGCACACACAAGGGGAATACAGAACATTGGAATTGAATAGTGATTATCTTATTTGCTACCGTTGAGTATCTAAATACTAGCACACAATAAGATGTAAACTAGGTATCAACATCATATGTATAATGTGATATGATATGGTCTTTCTTGCGCCTTGATCTCCATCGAGCGCTCCGGCATGATCTCCATCTTGCCCTTGGTTTGACGACAAGTCCACGACGCCTCCACCAGGTCGTCCATCGGAACGATGACTATTACTATGCTACTTAGTAACTGAAAAGTAAACTACTTTTACCTTTGTAACGACCAATGCCATATCATAATCACATGCCCCCTGCAAAATAAAGTTAGACGCATCTACTTTATCTATTGCAAGTTTTACGTGGTTGTTAGGGCTTTCACAATAGAACCGTTTCTAAACTACAAACTTTCCAACCACAACATGGATCCGATAGTTGTCTATATTACACCCCTTTCGGGGGCCCTCCGTTGTAAATGCCATATCAACTATCGAATGAGAGACAGACACCCGCTAGCCACTTATACAGTACAAGCCGTATGTTGAGCGTGGAACCAGTCTCGCGTATGAATACGCGTAAGTTCGGTCCGGGCCGCTTCATCAAACAATACCGCAATATAAACAAGTACACATTAGAGGGTAACAACTAAGGGATCAATGCCCGCACAATACTTGTGCGTACTGGACATACAGTACTCCTACGCATAGATCGGCTCTGATACCACTGAAGGGGATCGTAGCAGAAAACAAAAAATTCCTACGATGGAACCCCAAAACTGCCTAGGATCTATCTATGTAGTAATGCGGTAACGGCCAATGCGTATAGAATACATACCTTTGTAGACCGTACGCAGTTAACGTTTCGCGGGGAACGTGGTTGAAGTAGTCATACTCGTAGCCGACCTCAAGGTCGCGAAGCTCCTCGCAGGTCACCCCTTGCTCCTTCTTCACCTTGATCGTGCGGCAGCTCTGGCTCACGACATTTAAGCGCCCCAAGTGTTGCACCTCGTGTCTTCGTACACATCCGGTGCACGATGAGACCTCCGGCTCCCCGATCCCGCCGGGAGTGCGGAAGTTGATATCCGGCTAGGAATCCCTGTAGTGTAACGGCGTGCTAGAAGTGTGCCTTGATCGCACAGCCCAAACTTGGGGCCATGGTCACATGGGATAGAGAGAGAGGAAAGGAGGAAGTCAACCAAAGGACTTCTCCAAATATTGGTGTGTTTAATCCCACCCATGGGCACCCCTTTATATAGGGGGAGGGGGTGTGCCCTCCCCTTTGGGTTTCCCATGTGGGACTATTCAAGGGAGAGGGGGGAGGCGCATGGGCCTCATGGGCCAGCCGGCCAGGGGTGGGCGCCACCCCACGCACAACCCTAGACTGGCCGGGTGAGCCCCCTTGAGGCGCCTGGGCCTTGGCGCTTTGGCCCTTGGCCCTTCCCTCCTTTGGTTTTCCCTCATGGGCCCTTTTCCCTAGGAAGTTTGGCCCATTAGTGGAATAACCCTTCAAATTAGATTTTAATATTATATTTAATATTAATTGCACTAATTAATATGTAAATACATATTACAAAACCTGATGCAGCCCGTCCTGTGGACGCTACTACATCCACAACGCCAAGTCCCCAAGATCGTCCCCAAGTCAACCAAGAAGATGGACCGGGAGCAGCCAACTCCAGAATGAGAGTCTTCGCCGTCATCGCCTCGGAGAGTCCGCCCGAATCCAGCCGGAGTGTCTGGCGCAGCCGGAGTGTCCGGCCTGCCCCAGCCCCAACCTGGCGTGGACATTTAGAAGGCCAGTTCGGACACTACCCGGACACTACTCGGACTGTCCGGCCACCCCGGACTGTCCGGTCACTCCGACCCGGACTGTCCAGCCCAAGTGATGGGCCTGCGAGCCAACAGCTGGGCCCTTGGCCCATGTACCCATCTATTTCGCACCAAACCCTAGTTTTATGCCCAAACTACCCCTGAACTTGTGGCTGGCCTATAAATAGATCCCCCACCCCCTCATGTATCCCTTAGGCATAGATGATAGACTAAAGACAACCCCCTTTGTGGAATCTCTAGTTTTGCCTCATCCCCTTCTACCAAAGGGGATCGACTATCGTCACCACCTCGTTGGAGTTTGCATCGCGCCTCCCTCGTAGTACAAGGCCTTGATATCGGTGTCCCTTTGCCAAGACGTCAAGACCCTCTCCAAGGTGTTCTTCCCTCTCCGCTTGGGATTGACGGGAGCACGTTGACCGATCTTTCCTTGCGAGGATTCTATCGGACTGGTGGCCACCGGTGAGAGCAATCGGCCTTGTATCGTGTGTGTTTTGCGTGTGTTCATCTGTTCTTCGCGAGGTGTGCGTTCGCTTCCACTACCTTCTTCCTTTCCCCTCGCTTTCCCATCGATTTGACCACGAGATCCGTAAAGATCGGGCCAGCCTAGAGGTTTTCCCTCATCAAGATGGTATCAAGAGCTTCGTTGCTCACGATTTCCCCCCATCAATTTGAGGTTTTGGTCCCAGTTTTTCCGCCAAAACTCGTCATGTTCGTGTTCTGGAAGTTCTGGTTCGACCAGACCGGACTGTCCGGCCAAAACGGACCGGAATATCTGCCACACCGGAGTATCTGGCCTAAACTGACCGGAATATCCGGCCCGGCCGGACTGTCCGGGCTACGCGCACCGGACTGTCCGCCCACCCAGCTGACAGAAAAACCTGCTTCACGGTTTTGAGCATAACTTTTGCATACGAATTCGGATTTTGGTGTTCTTTAGCTCGTTTTGAAGAGGAGAAAGAGCTCTACATCATCATCTCCGTGGTTCAGGCTATCTACTCCATCCAAATTCCGTGAGAAAGGCGGAATCCACCAATAAAGGGTGAAGATCGGCGACGAAAGGTATAAAAATTCCGCGACTTCTCCCCACTTGCATCCCTTTGTGAGATACACTATCTTTGCGTTCAACAAACACCTATTGAGACTAGTTCCTCCTATGAGTGCTTGGGCTATGCACATTTGATACCTTGTAGAATTCCGAGCAAAAGTTGTGAGCGCGCTATCTCATATAGTTATCTTGTATAGTTATTGGCACAAAGAAGAGGCAAGTGAAAAATAAAAGAAAAAGAGAAACAAAAAATAGAAAAAGAAAAAGAAGAAAAAGAAAGAAAGAAAAAAGTGCCTCATAGAATAGGAAGCGCAAGCTCGATGAACATCAAATAGGTGGTACTTATTGTTTATATCTTGTAGCCCACCAATTTAGTGCAATCGAACTAGCATCTCTCTTTGCACTTGTGTGACACGAGCTTATAGTCTTCGCTAGGTAATCATTTGGTTCTTAGCTCACTTTCTCCGTCGCGCAAGTCCCATTTATCCCACCGTGTGTGTTTCCTTGTATATAATTCCTATCTTGTGGATTGACTTGTTTTGCTTTGTGATCATCGTGGTTCTTTACTTGCCATTACAATATCTTGATTTCGGATTGTTCTTGGACACGCCACCTTTCCATACCCATCCACCATAAGCTTTGTGTGTGTGTGTGTGTTTTTTTTAGTGGTTAGTTGGTTTTGGTGTTCCGCGTGAACTTCGCTTTGCTTGGTTTTGATTGCTCTCAAGTGTTGCCACTTGCACGATACTATCTTCCAATGTAAAGTAAGGTTTGGCGTTGCATTCCTAACCCCCTACCACTTCCATATACACCACTTGGTCTTGTGAATCATGTCTAGGGACTCCGGAACCGAGGATGATTTATATGAAGAATCCATGATGAGCCACCACGACTACGACTCCACAAGTATAGAGGACATGATGGAGCACTACACCGACAATGGCTCCGCATGCTTTGAGGACCCGGAGCATTGCACATATGACGGCTCCACACGCATGGAAGACATGGAGCATGTCATCAACTATGGCTCCTCAAGCATGGAGGAATTGGAGCTCTACATCGACAATGGCTCCTCATGCATGGAGCACTACACCGACAATGGCTCCACATGCTTGGGTGATATGGAGTACTACATCAACAACGACTCCCCAAGCATGGATGCCTTCGAGTGCTACAACGACGACGCCTCACCAAGCATGGAGGACATGGCGAGGTTCACCCACTTCGAGGGCTCTTCCATGAGCCATGAAGAATACCTCCACCGCTTGGAGATGGAGGACTACTACGCCAAGCTAGCGGAGACGCATCATCAGGAAACCATGACCTTCAAGGCAAAGCATGCCACACTAAAGGGCACCACCTACTTTGATGATCCACCTCCAAGGCGTCAAGCGCCACCACCTACATGGCGTCATGCACCACCATCTCCAAGGCGACGAGCGCCATCACCTCCAAGCCGTCAAGCGCCACCATCTCCAAGATGCCAAGCAAGGCCACCTCGAAGGCGTCATGTGCAACAACCTCCTAGGCATCAAGTGCCACCAACTACAAGAAGAGCGGCGCCCCAACATCACCTTCCAAAAGAGGCGCCAAGAAGCAAGAATCTTCATCGACAAACATCCTTTCAAGATCATCACCAACATCAAGAGGATACAAGACGTCGTTCAAGGCATCTTCGCCATGAAGACGAAGAATACATGTTGAGCACCATCCATAATGCTCAACCAAGCTCAAGAAGGCACCACCATCACAAGAAGAGTGCCAAGGACAAGGAGCATCGTCGCGAGCGTCATGTGGATGATCAAGTGCGCCATCTACATCAACCTTTGGCAAGGCACGCCAATGACCTCCGTCGACACCATCATAAGGCACCTTCAACTACTCGTGCCACCACCAAAATGGCACCAAGAGCAAGCTCTCCTCCACGCCATCAAGCTTCAATGCCAAGACTTGACGTCCTAGATGACGCATGCAACCTCATGGATGAGGAGGACGAAGACCTCTACTTCGCCAAGTTGGACGAGTACGTCAAGAGGACTACACAAGCCAAGGTGCAAGATGGCGACGACAAGGTCAAGAATGGTGAGCATGTGACTTTCCCTTCACCAAAGTAGGCGCAAGGAGTTGAGAGAACCGAACCTACCCCCATATGCTTGAGTGATGCTATGGTACCAATCCCATGTGAGTATGAGAGCCACTTAGCCCACTTGAGTGAAAACAAGAGTGAGATGAGTGACTCCACCATACGTGAGATTGAGTGCTTCCACTTGGAGGGCATGAGTGATACACCGAGTGAGTTGAGAGTGGTAGTTTATAGGTCATGTGAGACCACTTTCATTGCTAACAACTTACCCTCTACCTCTAGTGTGTTTCCTCATGATGTGCTAGGTTCCATGGATCAAGAAGCGCCAAGCTTGGAGATGATGATGCCTCTGACAGATAAGATGTACATGGTGGATCAAGATGATGTCATCCCCACACATGATGAAGAAGTCGCCCACATGGAGGCCAATGCTACCACAACACCCACTTCATATGAGAGGTATGAACAAGGTAAAAATAAGGGTGTTGATGATGCCATGATCCCGCTAGTGGACATGATGACTGTGATGATTGGCATGCTATGGATGATGTTTGTGATATCACATATGCTTCATTGATTTTTCCATGTGATACTTTGCCTTTGCATAATGTTGAGCATGTGAAATTATTTGATTGTGATGATGTTGCCATAGACATGCCATGCTCTAAACATTACGTTGATGATATCATTGCTTGTACTTTGTTGAACAATTGCTCTTTCCAATATTTTGCTTGTAATTATGTTACCAATGGTACCCCTCGAACCATGCTTTGTCATGAATGTTTTACAATCTCTCCCGTTGCTTGCAATAAGATGAACAATTGCTCTTTCACTTGCTTTGCTTGCAACAATAAGTCTACTATGGTTTATATTGAGATGGCCCCCATAGCTTTCTCAAATTTTGGAGATTTTGGTAAATGCCATGATAAGCATGTTCACCACTTGCATATTCACCATGCATCCACTTCATTCTTGATTGACACTCATGGTGATGTGCACAAGAAGAGATACGTCATGATGGATGATGTGTTTCTCTACCATGCACACACGTTCTTTCTTTTGTGTTTGATGTGTGTAGGTACCCACAGGATCATGTCAACCTCGGTTGAGCATGAGTTGACAAAAAGAGCTCTAGAGAGCATCCCCCAAGTGAGTTCAAGATCGAACCCAGCTCTGATACCTTTGCATGCTTTGCATCTTTCATGTTGACAAATTTCTCGTTCCTATGGTTTTCTTGCAAGCATGTTAATGGTATTGTTTTACCTTGTGACAATCATGTTTCGTTGCTATTGGATATTGATGCTTTGTGTGTTGCCACAAAAATGTTGAACAATTTCTCTTTCCGATGTTTTGTGTGCAACCATAATGCAATTTTGAGCATGTATTGTCACGAGAAGTCTCTCGTATTGTTGTTGCAACAAACATAAGGACCACTTGCTCTTTCATATGGTTTGTTTGCAAAGATGTTGTTTTTTGCTTCCGCTTGCGATACTCATACCCCCATGATTTTGGCCTTTGATGATATGTGTATGGCATCCAACATATTGAACAATTGTTCTTTCCAATGGTTGGTTTGCACACATAATGTTGTTGTTTTGGATATCTTTCCTCATGTGTTTTTGCTGAATTCTCCTATCCTTGCATCAAAGATGTTGACCAATATTGTCCATTGCTTTGAGTGCCACACTAAGATGTTTTATGGAGTTTTTGAGTTCCCACATTTGGATGATGTTCAAACAATTTCCATGCACTTTGACCTTGCATATGCATCCGGTTTGCTATACTTGAGTTGTGCTAATAGTGTTGTGAACAAGAATGGACATGCCACAAATGACATGCTCCTCTATCACACACAAACATATGTTGCTTGGTCTTTGTTGTGTGAAGGTACAATTGCATATGTGTCAACCTCTATGGATAAAGAGTTGACAAGACGAATCGAAGAGAGTTACCTAGGGCTATCCTTCAATGAGCTATCTCTATATCATAAGGTGACTTCCTTCTACTTGAGGACTCATGCTATAATCTTCATGAATTGGCTACTCTTTGAGTGTTGCTTTGCTTTTGTTGTGAGCTTTGTAGGCTTCATGGAATGTGAAGGAACATTGAAGAGTTGCCACATCAAGCTTCTCAAGGACGACTATATGGTGAACCCCAGGATCAAGAAGGTCTCTCGATATCATCTTCTTAGGATGAGCATGAAGAGTCGAGGACAACTCTTTTTGAAGGGGGGGGAGCTGATACAGCCCGTCCTGTGGACGCTACTACATCCACAACGCCAAGTCCCCAAAATCATCCCCAAGTCAACCAAGAAGATGGACCAGGAGCAGCTAGCTCCAGAACGAGAGTCTTCGCCGTCATCGCCCCGGAGAGTCCGCCCGAATCCAGCCAGAGTGTCCGGCGCAGCCAGAGTGTCCGGTGTGACTCGGCCGGAGTGTCTGGCCTGCCCCAGCCCCAACCTGGCGTGGACATTCAGAAGGCCAGTTCGGACATTACCCAGACTGTCCGGCCACCCCGGACTATCCGGTCACTCCGACCCGGACTGTCCGGCCCAAGTGATGGGCCTGCGAGCCAACAGTTGGGCCCTTGGCCCATGTACCCATCTATTTCGCACCAAACCCTAGTTTTATGCCCAAACTACCCTTGAACTTGTGGCTGGCCTATAAATAGAGCCCCCACACCCTCATGTATCCCTTAGGCATAGATGATAGACTAAAGACAACCCCCTTTGTGGAATCTCTAGTTTTGCCTCATCCCCTTCTACCAAAGGGGATCGACTATCGTCACCACCTCGTTGGAGTTTGCATCGCGCCTCCCTCGTTGTACAAGGCCTTGGCATCGGTGTCCCTTGGCCAAGACATCAAGACCCTCTCCAAGATGTTCTTCCCTCTCTGCTTGGGATTGACGGGAGCACGTTGACCGATCTTTCCTTGCGAGGATTCTATCGGACCGGTGGCCACCAGTGAGAGCAATCGGCCTTGTATCCTGTGTGTTTTGCGTGTGTTCATCGTGTTCTTTGTGAGGTGTGCGTCCGCTTCCGCTACCTTCTCCCTTCCCCTCGCTTTCCCATCGATTTGACCACGAGATCCATGAAGATCGGGCCACCCTAGAGGTTTGCCCTCATGAAAACCTTATTCAACCCGAAACACCTTTCGGTTCCCCTTTCTATATCCTTTGAACAACTTCGGAATTCTCGGAATGATTCCGGTCCTTTATTCTTTCTCCGGACAACTTTGGATCTCTCTGCGGAACGATTCCGGCTTTCTCTTTCTCTACTATGATTCCATCCTACGAATGATCGCTCTCATCGTACCCTTAAGTGTATCCTCTCACGACTCGGGAATGCTCTAGACATGATCTGTATCAATGATCAATAGAGGGACCAGGGATCGAGGTGACGTAATCATCGCGTGGGTCCTTACCAGTTCCTTCCACGACGCGTGGCGGTTACACTGTAGCATTTGCACGAATCTTGGCGCGGTTAGGTGGATATAAGGGGTTAGGATTTTCTCCTTCTCTCTTCAACTGTCCTTTGCCTTTTCCTCTCCTCCCAATATCTCTGCGCGCACAGAGCTCCTATGTTCCTCCCCCCAAAAAACCACAGCGCCACCCATCTTAGGTCAACTACCACCGGAGAAATGGCTTCTTCTTCCTCCTCCGGCTTGGCGGCAGTGGCGGCGATGGAAGCGGTGGCAGAGAAAGAAAGCTTCCGTGGGCTCTGGATCCCCTGTGTGCTCGACGACGAGAAGGTCCAGAACATGGAGAAGGAAGGGCTCCTCCGCACCGGCAACTGGCGGAGCGGCTTCGAGGAAACCATCCCCAACCCGCGCGCCGGCGAGCGGGTCCACTTCGGCACCCATCTCGACAGAGGTTTGTCGTTTCCTCCCTCGGAGTTCTTCTCCGAGGTGAATGACCATTTCGGAGTTCAACTCCATCATCTTCCTCCCAACTCTCTCTTAGAGATGAGCGCTTACGCTTCTTTGTGTGAGGGCTTTCTCGGCATTAGGTCGAGTTTGACTTTATTTCGGTACTATTTTCATGTCCGGAGAAACTCTATTACTGCCGGTGTTCCTTACATCACCGGTACTATTAGTTTTTCACTTAGACGCGAGCGCGCGTATCCCAAAATCTTAGCTAGTGACTCGGTCAAATAATGGCCAGCCACGTTCTTCTACCATAGGGATATTCTGGCTCCCGGCAAAGCTACTGCTTTGTCGGCTTTTGCTGACGGAGCTGTCATGGCCCAACCATCTTGGGACGAGGCTGCTCCGGCTCTCACTGACGATCTGATCCTCACCAAGAGGCGGATCGAATACTTGATCAAACATAAAGGACTGAAGGGATACGACTTGGTCCAATGCTGGGTTTCACGCTGGATCTAGCCCCTTCAGTACCACGGAGATCGACTGATGCACTCCATCACGTCATCCAAGAAAGATTCCCTCCGCATCAGCCCCAAAGCCTACACCACACAGGGCTATATAAGCCAGATCAAGTGGCTGATCCGGGAGCGGATCGAGAGGAGAATCCCGGAGGTTTCTCTGGATATGCACATGGCGGAAAACCCCGTAGTGCCGGTAAGTTTCTAACAGTACACCTTTTTATGTGTTTCAATCTTTGAGTTATACTGCAATACTGATATGTTTTCTTCTTTTCAGCTTGCTGACCTCCCCGAGTCGAAACTTGCTCCGCTCGAAGGATATCCTCCTAAGTTTTCTCAGGAGACAAAAGTGGTGCCATTGACGGATGCTGCGCTCAAGAAGTGCAAGGCTTCGACAGTGGCCGTTGGCACAAAGGAGGTACCCGTCATGAAGAGGTAACTTTCCATCATAACTTCCGCCTTTGTACTTTACTCGAATTTCCTTCCGAGATGTAATGTTTCCGACTTTACTACATTCTCAGAGCAAAACTGCTTCTCAAGGGCAAGGGGAAAGGGATTTCTTCGAAGCCCTTGCGATAGAAGAAGCTTACCATAGCTTCTTCTGCCATGGCTCCTCCAACTCCTGCCCCTCAGCTTTCCGCAACGCCGGTGATAATTCCTTCTCTGGCTGTCGCAGAAGATCCGGCTCCTTCCACAGAGCCTGCAATCCTTGAATCGCAAACTGACGTCACCATGGGTGAGTCAGATTTAGATAAGGGTGAACCCTCTTTGGGTAATGATCCCTCAGCAGAAACCTTCACCGAAAACCTTCTCAGCAATCCGGAACTTGCCAAGTTTGGCCTGTCCCGGAAATCTGCAGAAGATATCCAGCGGCTAGCCAAGTAATGCCTGGAGAAAAGAAATTTGTCTGCCGAAGAAGAAGCACAAGAGGCAGAGGACGTCAAGTTCTCCGACCTTCTCGCCCAGGTGCGCCTTCGCGACAAGAGGATAAGGAACGATGAGCTTCCAACAGCTCTAGTGACCCCTCTGACTCTCGCCGAGAAGGTCGCTGTTGAAATAAACGCGAGTTTGGATAAACTTACTCACGAACAATATGTAAGTCGGAATTCCAACTCCTGTTTTTCCTTTATTTCTTATCATATCCTCTAGCCCCCAAGCATGAAGTAGGATAATTAATCCGGGTTTATGCTTCCTTAGGATGCCAAAGAACGAACTAGTGTAGCCCCCAAGGCTTGTGCTGATATTAGCAAAAATATTAGCCTGAGTCTTTAGTAGCTTTCTGACTTTGGATATTTTGACTTACAGAAAGTATATTCCTATAACCAGGATTTGTTGAAGAATGTTTGCGATAAGCGGAGAGAAATCAGAGCTCTCCGGCTTAAAAATACTGAGCTAAAAGTTGCCAAGGATGAGGCCGAAGGTAAACATTCCGAGACTCAAACCTTGTCTTTCATGTTTTCATAGTCGAATTTTTTGCTGAACTGTCGTTCTTTTTTGACTTATATCACTGGTGAAACAATCCTGTGCCATGATTGAAGAGGCCGAGAACCTCAAGACCCTGGTGGTGGAGAACAAGGAGCTGCGCCAAGAGCTGGATAAGCTCAAGGCGGATCATGAAAAGAGCATTGCTCAACTCCTTGAATCCTCCTCCATGGCTACTGATGAGCGTGATCGTCAGATCGCTGCTAAAGATCAAAAAATCTCGGACCTCAATAATGAGCTTAGCCGAGAGAGGGACCTTTCCGAGGCGCTCCGGGCTGAACTCCAGAGTCTTCGGGAAGAGAAGACCAAAATTGACGACGTCATTTTTGGTACGTTCCATCTGTCTGACTTGTCTTTTTCTTCGACTTCTCTAAACATCGAATTTTTCTTTAACTGTCTTTTTTTACAGGTCCTCTAAACTTGACGGACTCCACCTCCGCCGAGCCCCGCAACCACCGGCTTACCCAAGTCGGTGACCTGCTTCATGACTTCTGCCAATCCCTTGAGGACATTGGCGAAGCTCTCAAGATTCTAGACATGCACAACATGTCGGATTTTCAGGTGCGGGACAAGGCAAAGGAGATGCCGCAACTTGTTCGGGACTAGAACATGTCCTACGCGCGGACTGCGGCGCAGAACGCTCTCACCATGGTCATGAGCCATCATGGAAACATGGAAATATGGCAAGTGACCAGAGGGTACTACAAAGTAGATGAAGACGACCAGGTGCAGGACCTTCAAGCCATCATGCACTCCTGCGCCGGATATGGGTGTCACGTGGCTGATTTGACTAGCTACGAGACCCCTTTCTTCACCCGCGTGGATACTCTGCCTCCTCCTCCAGAAGAATCAGCAGAAGTTTCTGACGATGAACGCACCACCTCGGATGCGGACATCTCGGAACGATATCAAGGCGATGTATCCAGCGAGCCGGGAGCTCCTTCATCTCCTCCTGCATCATAGATTGCCAGAAACATTTGTATTATCTGAAAAAACATGATGCGTCTATAAATATGAATTGTTATAATTTTTCTAGTGCTAAGTTTTTGATCTATTCAGCACTTTTGACTTTTAAACTTTTTGCGTGCCTGAAATGTTTACATAAGCACTTGTAGTTTTTCGTCTATGCTTATCGTTTATCTGGCTTTCCGCCTCGTCCCTTTCGTGAGCCGGCTAAACCTTCTGCGGGAAACTTTGCCGAGCAACGGAGCTCAATTGCTAAACCAGTTTAAACTCGGAAACAAAGCCGGCTTCCAGTACCAACAATTCACTACTCGGAAAATGCCCGCATCTAGCAATCAGACAAATAACCAAAGCAAAGACTAGAAATTGTTAGAGTTATACCCGAGGGTAGCAGTTTTAGGATCGGAAATCTATACCAGAACGAACATGAGCATAAAGTACTTTCAAGCATTCTGGGATTTTCGACTATGACATGATCATTCGGAAATAAGATGGTAAAAACTTCTCAGAAAAAACTTGAGGCAACCAAAACTTTTATTTCTCACAGAACATCTACATATATATGATTACAAAGAAGGAGAAACTAAGAATAAAAGGGACATAGCTAAGCAATATTCCACGGTCTGTTTAATTCATCCTGATTTGTACTGCCTCCAACTCTCTTTCTCTTCTTAGTAGCAGGTCTTTCTTTGACTGGCCTCATGTCAGTTAAGTAGTACGATCCATTGTGCAATACTCGACTAACTAGAAAGGGCCCTTCCCATACCGGGGAAAGTTTTTGCTTTCTTTGTTGCACAAGCCGGAGAACCAAATCACCTTTATTGAAAGATCTATTTCGGACTCTCTGGCTATGATACGTGCGTAACTTCTGCTGATAGGCTGTAGATCTCATTTCAGCAACGACACGAACTTCTTCGACTAAGTCGAGATCGTTTTGTTGAGAAACCTCGGCATCCTCTTCAATATACGCGGCCACTCTAGGAGAAGTGTGAATCAAATCACGAGGAAGAACTGCTTCTGCACCATAGACCAAGAAGAAAGGCGTGTATCCGGTTGACCTATTCGGAGTCGTTCGTAAACTCCATATTACAGAGGGTAATTCCTCTGCCCAAGCCCCCGCAGCACGTCGAAGTGGTGCTTCGAGTCTCGGTTTTAGGCCTTGTATGATTAAACCATTTGCTCTTTCGACTTGTCTGTTAGCCTGTGGATGTGCGACTGACGCACTGTCAAGCCGGATATTTTGCTCATTGCAGAATTCAGCCAATTCTCCCATAGAGAAGTTACTCCTGTTGTCCGTGATAATGCTATGTAGATAACCATACCGGATTATAACATCCTCGACAAATCTTTTGGCTGTTGCTCCATCACAACTAGTGACAGGTTTAGCCTCAATCCATTTTGTGAATTTATCCACCATCACTAAGAGGTGAGTAAATCCACTTGGAGCTCGTTTAAATGGTCCTACCATATCAAGCCCCGGGACCGCAAATGGCCATGTTATAGGTATTGTTTACAGCTGATCAGCCGGAACATGAGCTTGCTTGGCGTACTTTTGGCAGCCTTTGCATGTCTTGACTAATCGTTTGGCATCTGCCTGAGCTGTAAGCCAGAAAAATCCGTGTCTAAAAGCTTTTTCCACTAAAGATTTGGCTGCAGCGTGGTGACCAGACTGGCCTTCGTGGATTTCTCTTAAGATTTCCACTCCTTCTTCCGGAGATACGCAGCGCTGAAAACCCCCAGAAACACTCCGTTTATGGAGCTCACCTTTAACAATAGTATAGGCTTTTGCTCGTCGGATAATCTGCCGGCTCAACACCTCGTCTTCGGGTAATTTGCCATCTACCAAATAATCGAGGTAGGGTTGAGTCCAGCTGACAACCAGAACTTCTATCAAAGGTGAGTCGGATTTGGTCGGATATTCCTCATCGACTCCCTTTATTGAGGGAACTTTGAGGTGCTCTAAAAAAGCGCCATCCGGGACTTCTTTCCGCGCAAAGCCTATCCGAGATAGTGCATCTGCTTCCTCGTTTTCTGGTCGAGGGATGTGTTGAGCCTCAAACCCTTCGAACAATTTAGATAGATCATCCACGACAGCTTTATATGCTGCCATGTGTTTATTTGCATTACAAATATCCGACACTTGCTGAGCAACAAGATCCGAATCTCCATAACACATCAAACGTCGGATGCCAATATCCTTAGCAATCTGGATTCCATGTAGCAGTGCTTCATACTCGGCAATATTATTTGTCGCTGTGAAGTGTATCTGCAACACGTATAAAAGTTTATCTCCTTGGGGTGATTTGAGCACCATGCCAGCCCCGAGCCCCCTCGAGCCTTAGACCCATCAAAAAAGAGGGTCCAATATTCCGACTCAGGGAGGATCATGTTCTCCTTTGTCTCTGTCCAATCAGCGACAAAGTCAGCCAGGATCTGGGATTTGATTGTTTTCTGAGGTTTATACTCAATATCAAAAGCTGAAAGCTCTATGCCCCATCCGGTGACGCGTCCTGTGGCGTCACTGTTGTTGATTATATCTCTCATGGGAGCTGCACTCACCAAGGTAATTGGATGCTCCTGAAAGTAATGTCATAACTTACGAGATGCTAGAAAAACACCGTAAGCCAACTTTTGATAGTGCGGATACCACTGTTTTGATTCTGTCAGGACCTCGCTGACAAAGTAAGTCGGACGCTGCACCAGGTGTTCCTGATTTTCCTCTGGTCTCTCCACCACCATGACGATACTAACGACCTTATTTGTCGCAGGAAGATAGAGCAACATCGGTTCCTGAGGTTCCGGCGCTGCAAGGATAGGAGCAGATGAGAGTACTTTCTTCAGGTCTTGTAATGCAGCTTCAGCTTCGTCAGTCCAAAAAAAATCCTTGGTCTTTTTCAGGAGTTTGTATAACGGTGCGGCTCTTTCACCAAGCCGGCTTACAAATCGACTGACCGCAGCGATGCAACCAGTTAATCTTTGTACGTCCTTCAGGCGAGTTGGCCTGGAAATATTGAGTATAGCCTTGATTTTGTCTCGGTTCACCTCTATGCCTCTTTGAGACACGATGAAACCTAACAATTTTCCGGCTGGTATTCCAAAGAAGCATTTCTTCGGGTTAAGCATGATGTTGTATTTTCGTAGATTGGCGAATGTTTCCTCTAAGTTGGAAATCAGCGTTTCCTTATTTTTGGACATCACCCCAATATCATCCACGTATGCATGTACATTGCGTCCGAGTTGGTCGTGGAGGCAACGTTGCATCGTGCGCTGGTACGTAGCTCCTGCGTTCTTCAACCCAAAGGGCATCGTAACAAAACAGAAGGTTCCGAAAGGGGTTATGAATGAATTTTTGAATTTGTCAGATTCCTTCATCCGGATTTGGTGATAACCGGAATATGCGTCGAGAAAATAGAGGAGTTCCGAGCCTGCCGTAGAATCGATGACTTGATCAATTCTAGGCAGAGCGAACGGATCTTTTGGACAAGCCTTATTCAAGGCAGTATAATCAACACACATCCTTAAATCAGTGGTGTCCTTTTTAGGGACCATTACAGGATTGGCTGACCACTCAGTGTGGATGACCTCTTCTATGAATCCGGCTAACTTGAGCCGTGCTAGTTCCTTAGCTATTGCCTTACGCTTTTCATCGTTAAACCGTCATAGGGACTGTTTGACGGGTTTAGCATTCGGGTTTACATTTAGAGAGTGTTCGGCAAGTTCCCTAGGTACTCCGGTCATGTCAGATGGCTGCCATGCGAAGATATCTTGATTTGCTTGGAGGAACTTGACGAGCGCCCTTTCCTATGCGCTACCTAGGCCTACGCCTATCTGGGTCACCTTGGAGGGGTCATCATCCTTCAATGGCGTCTTCTTCGTCTCTTCTGATGCCTTGAACTACGGATTTGGCTTTGTCACCTCCTTCTTCATTGCGGGCATCTCGGACAGATCTATGCTCTTCTTGATCTCCTGGTACTCCTGGGCATGCAACACAGCTTTGGCAAAGGCGGCATTTCCATCCTCACACTCTCGCGCTTTCTTTGGGTCTCCCCTAATAGTGATTACGCTGTTGGGACCTGGAATTTTCATCATATTGTAAATGTAACACGGACGAGCCATAAAAGCCCAGTAAGCCGGACATCCGAATATAGCGTGGTACGCGCTTTTGAACGGGACCACTTCGAAGGAAAGTGCCTCCGTCCGATAGTTCTTTGGAGTTCCAAAGGTGACATCCAAAGTAATCTCTCCCAGGGAATTAGCTTGTCTTCCTGGGACAACTCCGTGAAAGATCACAGAGCTATGGTTCAACTGGGTTTCCGAGATCTTCATCCGGTGTAGCGTTTCGACATAGAGAATATTGATGCTGCTACCACCGTCCATGAGGGTCTTGGAGAAACCATAACCGTCAATAAGTGGGTTGACGATTAAGGTGTATTTTCCTTGCCTGTGCAGCTTAGGCGGATGATCAGCACGGTCAAATGTGATTGGCACTTCCGACGAGTCCAAGTATTGGGTAACAGCCGGAACTGTTGCGTTGAGCTCGTGTAGAACTGCTTTCTTGACCTTTGATGGTTGAGATCTGAGGAAAGTGATGTAAGTGTCCTTCTTGGTGGGAAAAGTTTTCTTCCCTTTCGGCTTGGGATTTGAAGCGTCAGCCTCCTCCATGTCGGAATCTTCCTTGGTCTCTTTGTCTTTTTCGGGATTTTTCTTTCCCTTCTTCTGCTTAGCTTTGTAGCCCACGGTGTCATCTCTTTTGATGTCGTCATTGAAATGACATTCAGCGTTGGTGTGGGACGAGCCCCCATTAGCGTCTAGGTGATGCACACATGGGTTATTGGCAATGTCGGCCCAAGAGTAGGTTTTGCCTGGTTACTGGTCTCCTCTATCTTGGACCCTTGATGTCCCACGGCCATGCTCACTGCCTCCGCCGCGTCCTCCTCGTCCTCCAGACCAGGAAATAGTAGTAACCACCGCTGTTTCCGTGTTGGGTTTCTCTTCCGAGGTATTTTTGCGCTTCTAAGCTTGTTGCTTTGGTTGTCTTGCCGACGGAGGCACAACTAGGACATTGAGTAATCCCTCTGCATCGTCGTCAGCATCTGCATACTTGCTCGTTGTTTATATCATCTCCCCAAGTTAGTGACCTTGTCACACTTCAAGCGGTGACGTAGTAGACCAATTGGGAGTCCTGTATGAAAGCTTCAATCGCGGTTTGATTGTTTACTCCTTCACATGAGTTTTTGGTGTCGATCCATCGTCCAAGGTAATCCTGACAAGTTTCTCCGGCTTTCTAGGTGCAACGTTGTAGGTCTCTGACCATACAGGGCCTCCGATATGTGCCTTCGAAATTCCGAAAGAACACACTTTGCATGTCATACCAGTTATGGATGGTGTTCTCCGGAAGTTTATTGAGCCATGATCGTGCCGTCTTCCTCAACCTAAGTGGGAGATATCGGGTTGCGACCAGGCTGTTTCCGCCTTTAGCGATGCAGCAAGCTTGGAAAAAATCCTGTAGCTAGGTATCTGGCCGAGCAATGCCGTCGTAGGCTTGGATATGTCTTGCGAAAACAAATCCTTCCGGGAATCTTGTAGCTCTAATGCATGGTCCGAAGCACTTTGGGCCCACGTAGATATCATTGTTTTCATAGCGCCGCACCTCTATATTGGAGTTGATCCTGTGCCTTGCGTCGTTCGGGGATAGAGATCGTCTCGAATGTCAGCTGTGGCTGCGGTGCCTTTGAGCCGGACTCCAGCTTCTGCCAACACCTCCTCCGCCACGTCGTCCTCCTTGTCCTCCTTGGGAGCCGTTGTGATGACTGCTTGGTGGAGAGGGTCGGGCAGCTGAATTGTTTCCGGCTGATCGCCGGCCTCCGTCCGGAGCGTCATTATTCCGGTTCCGAGGAGGGTCTTCACTACGACGAGCCCCCTGCCGGCTCATGCCAGCATGGTTTCCGTCGTTCCTTCGTACGTCGTTCCCACCATGATGAGGGTCAGCCGGACGGCTTTTATGTCTAGGAGGTGGCATTTTTTGACGATCCTCCTCCCGACGTTTCTCTTTATCTTCTCCCCTTCAATCGTTAGACTCTCGCCGGGAAGGGTTCCTCGGAGTCAGTGCAGCAATGGCCTCTTTTTCGGCCGCTGGGGCGACGTTGCTCTAGTCACGCGCAGTTCTGTGATGCTGTCTTGATGTTCTGGTTCTTGAATAATTGTCTTCCTAGCGTTCAGGGCGATGATACTGCTCCCGGACGCGATGGGGTCTTACGTCAGCCCATGCCGGATCTGTGCGACATTAGTCGGAATCCGAGACCAGTTTTTGACTTTCAGACAGGGCGACCTTTTGCTGCTCCAGTCCCTTGTTGAGTAGTTTGATACCCAACCGGATCTCCTCCGGTCCTGGATTAGCCGATAAAATTTCTCGGGCCGCCACGGTATTCTGTACTACGGTTGGATATACCCAATCTCCTTTGCTATCTTTCCGTGGCTTCCCCATCTCATCTCCGAAAAGGACGGCACGAACATGTGGGAATTGGTCGTCATTGGTATGACGCTTCCGTGTCTTTTGATGCAACCGAGGCATGTAATCCTTAGTTGCCATGCGTTTCTTCTCCCCCTCGATGTTTTTGGCTTCATCTAGGAGTTGTTGACGACGCGCTTCTAGGGCTTGGGCCCTTTCGTCCAGCTCTTCAGCAGTGAGTTCTGCAGCTGTAGGGATAGGTGTGGTTAATGCAACATCGATGAGTTTACGCGCACCTTCTGTGATCACGTGTCCATCCACCGATTCTTCTTTTTTCGGCTCGTTTGGGATAAGTGCTCTATCCGAGTCTTCTTCGTATTCCTCGGCAATCACCTCTTCTGCCAGAGGGTCTTTTGCCGGGGTCTTGTTTTTCTTGTTCTTCTTCTTTGCCTTCTTGGCAGTGCCGGTAGCAAAGATGGCTTTGGGTCCGTTTCCCGGAGTCAAGCTCTGATCGGTACTTTCAGACATCTGGACTTCGGGATTATCTCCGACATCCAAGTCATCCTGCGCTTTGGGAGAGTGTTCCTCGGATCCTTCATCCATGGCTTCTCCTTCTTCTGCAGCTTTGGAGTTATACTCCTCTTCATATTCCGTGGACAACTTTCGGAAATCTGCCGACGTCATTGATTCATCCGAGGATGCGGGTATGTCGGCATTTGTTCCAATTGCCTCCAGCACAAAGTCGTTGTTTTCTCCAGCATCGGTAGAGCCGGATCCGGATCCCACGTATCCGATGAAGTGCGACGGGTGCTTCCTGAGGTACCTGTGGCTTTCGCGGTCAGCCATGTCGAAACTTTTGATGGTCTCGAGAATTGCATCCGCGCTTTCGCCTCACAGTATCATACGTCGTAGTGTGTACCTTAGGAAAGGCCTATCTGTCCTGACGTCATTAGAGCCGGAATCAGTGTCGTTGATGTGTTCCTGCTGAATTTCGACTTCCACAGGTGGGTCGATCTGGGATTCGGTCTCTCCAAGGAGATCCACTCCAGATTCGACTTGGGCCGCTAGGTCTTCTTCAGGCTCGGATTTCTCCACTATCTCCGCAACTGGTGTGGGATGGGTGGGATTAGTGTTTTCTGAGATCCGGAACTCTGCCACCTCCGCGGACAAAGGGGACCCAGAAGATTCTTCTGCCTCTATCATCACCGCTGGGGTGGGTGGGGCAGGTTCAACGAAACCGATGTAAACATCGATCTCGCCAAAAGACATGATTGTGTAGGCAGTCACGGCCTCCCTCGCCGGAATCCAAGTCTCGTCGAGAACGATGAGAGGGACGTCGCTGGCGTAGAGGATGCGACCGACGGTGATAGTCTCGCCGATTCCGATTCTTGCAGATTTCGCTCGGAACGCAGATCCGAAGCTCACTTGCCCCACGGTGGGCGCCAACTATCGTCGGATTGATGACAAGTACGCCATGAGGGGGTCCTCGAGGCATGCGGAAGAGAGGGATGTGAGACGTACGGTATTCCGGGACGGTGAGCACACAAGTTTACCCAGGTTCGAATCCGCCGGCTTTGGACGAATCCTACTCCTGCTAGCAATCCAGTAATACGGCAGAGCCGGAATATGGGTTACAAGGGTTTGGCCTGTGCGAGTTGAGGATCTAAAGTATTGGGTGCCCTAAAGGCTCTCCCCAGGATTGCTTATACAGATATCCGGCCTAGGGTTTAAAGGAGAGATCTATCCGGCTACGACTAAGTGTCGGTTACAGAGTACATCTTGAACTACAAGTAACATTATGGGCCTAAGTCGGTAAGTCTTCTGGGCCTTCCCGTAGCTGGATTAGACTCCATCTTCTCTCCCTGACTGGGCCGCCCGTGAAGCAAAGCTCTAAACCGAAGTGGGCCACCCTGGTCAGTGAGGAAACTGTGAGGATACCCGGAAAGTATATCCCCAACAGCTCTACCAGTAGCTATGTGTTCATCTCTGTCTCTATGCGTGATCTTATGAGATCATGAGCTTTGTAATCGATAGATCTATTCTTCTACTTAGGTGCTTTAATTAATCTCTGCTTATCCCCATGTGTGTGAAGTTGACAGTGTGCAATTAGTCCTACATCGTCCAACCGGAGAGTAGTTCAGGGTAGCATCATGAAGATAAGATATTTATATGACAGTGTTCACTAGTGAAAGTATGTTCCCTAGGCCTTGTTTCTAAGCACTGAAACACCATTTACAATCAGTCCTGTTACATGTTTGTTTGCTGGCACTCTTATTTCAGAATGCAATTACCACTTATAATCATCCATATTACTTGTATTTCACTATATCTTCGCCGAACTAGTGCACCTATACACCTGACAAGTGTATTGGGTGTGTTGGGGACACAAGAGACTTCTTGTATCTTGATTGCAGGGTTGCTTGAGAGGGATACCTTTAACCACTTCCTCCCTTAGTTCGATAAACCTTGGGTGATCCACTTAAGGGAAACTTGATGCTGTTCTACAAACATCTGCACTTAGAGGCCCAACACTATCTACAAGAATAGAAGCTTGCGTAGACATCAAGCTATTTTCTGGCGCCATTGTCGGGGAGGTAAGGTAAAAGGTACTCACATCCTCTGGCTACTAAGTTATCTTCTAGTACTGTTGCTGGTGTGTGAGTGCTTGAAGTTATTTTCTTTAGATTCTGGAATTATATCTTTTTGTTTCTTGTTTTTATTTTCACTAGTTAGGCTTAATGGAAAACAACAACAAAATTAGAGAGCTTTTTAGTATTTTCCTAAGGTAGCACATGAATGGTCTGAAAAAGAAATTAAAAAACCCATGGAACCTTCTTTGCATGCTAATAGCAATGTTATTAGTATGAAATTTTTGAACACCTTTGTTACTAATGCTATGGAAACGTCTAAGCTTGGGGAAGTTAGTTTTTATGAAAATGATCGTTTTAGTTCCCTAGCTTTAAAGGAGAAAATTTGCTCATCTCCCATATGTGGTAATTCTAATGATACTTGTGATATTTTAAATCCACATACTAAAAGCGTCCCTTTTAAAATACCTATGGAAATTGTTGAATGTGTTATGAATAACTGTTATTTTGGAGATGGAACTGTCCATCCTGGTGATCATTTACTCTTTATACATGAATTATGGAGTTGTTCAAGTGTGCAGATATTTCAACGAACCAAGTTAAGAGGTAGCTATTCTCTTTCTCACTTAAGGGCAAAGTAAGGGAGTGGTATGAGCTACTAGACGATCCTCACCATTCGGAATGGAAGGAACTCGAATCTATCTTTTACTCTAAATTTTATCCTCCTCATGAAATTCATAAAGATAGGAATTATATTTATAATTTTCATCCTCATGATGGAGAAAGTATTGTCCAAGCATGGGGGAGATTGAAGTCACTAATACTCAAATGTCCCATTCATGAGCTCCCTAGGAATATTGTTATTAATAATTGTTATGCAAGGCTTTTAGGACATTACAAGGACTATCTAGATACCTGTTCAGATGGATCCTTCACAAGTAAGGAGGTCAAAGCTAAGTGGGATCTTCTTGAAAAAATTCAAAGCAATACCGAAGATTGGGACAACGACAAAGGTAAAGAACCAGGTATAAACTATGAGTATGATTGCATTAAGTCTTTCGCTGAAACTGCTGATTTTCAAGAGCTTAGTGCTAAATATAGTCTTGATCCTCAAATTCTTGTTGATTGTTATAGAGCCTTTTCTTCTCATATTAATGGTCCTAAAGGAAAATGGGACATGTATCATGAGCCTTTTAAACACACTTGCATGAAAAATGAAATTGTTATTAATGATAGCAATAAACATGCTCAAACCTCTGAAAGTACTATTCTTTATAAGCATGTTAATTTTTGTGGAATACATAGACCTTGTGAGAAGAATCAAATTGAAGAAGAATATTGTATCACCCACAGGAATGAAAAAACTAGAACGTGGTATAGGGCTCTAAATGATCTTGGTAAAAAAGTTTGTGCCCACTATCCTTTTATTTGTGAACTTTGCTTTGAAGTGGGTCATTTCAATTTTCAATGCTCAGGCCATAATAATAGCCCTTATAATCCAATTAGTAATGCAAATTTGTATTGTGATAACATGATCACTCCTAATCAGCATGATGAACTTACATTATTTTTGGGGTGTGAAGAATTATCAAGAAAAACTTCTTTGGTAGAGAAGAGTGCTTTTGATATGAATAGCGTCATGCATGGTTGTCATCTTTATTGTGTTGATAATTTCCACACAAATACTTACATACAAAATATTATAAAAGATGAGATTTTACCAAAATATGACATGACTAATATGTGTTTTGATCTTATTAATGAAAAGAAGGAATCCTCCAAAATTTCTTCTATTGTCTCTAACAATAAACCAGGGTATATGGAGAAGCTTCCTTTCAAGCCTCTCCCTCCTCAAGAGGAGAAGAAAAAGAAGAAGAGGAGGAGTAAAAGGAGGGAGGAAACGGTATTTCCCCCTAAGCATGTTGCTCCTATTATAGTTTTTGATCAGTCTGAACTCGATGATGTTCTTATGCCTGTTACCTATAGTAGTGATCATGATTGGGAAAAGCACATTACTTTTGATATTGAAAATCTTTTTGGTACCAATTCTGAAAATGTTGATGTTAATAATTGTTGTACTATTAGTACTATCCCTGTTCCTTCCAATGATGATATGTTTACAAGTGAACACACTTTGGAAGATAACTATTCTATTGTTTATGATGATACTATACCTCCAATATATGATGATTACAATAATGAATATGATATTTTTAGTCCACCTACTATTGAGGAGAAAATTAATTATGATTACAATATGCCTCCTATATTTGATGATTATGCTGATGAGAATAATAATGATAGCTATTTTGTTGAATTTTCTCCCACTACAATTAATAAGAATGACTATGTTTATGTGGGGAGTATTAATTCTTTTATGCATGTGGCTCATGATAAGAATGTTTTATGTGATAGTTATATTGTTAATTTTATTCATGATGCTACTGAAAGTTATTATGAGAGAGGGAAACATGGTTTTATGTATATCAACAATATTAAGTTTTCCCTCTTTATGTTGAAAATTTTGAAGTTGCACTTGTTTTGCTTTGTGCTTTCATGACTTGCTTCTTTGCAAGATTATTTTTCATAGGAAGTGGGTTAGACTTAAATTTGTTCCATATTTTCTTCTTGATGCTCTCTTTTACTTCAATTCATATTTCTTATGTGAGCATCATCGAAATTATCATGCCTAGCTCAAAGGCGTTAAAGAAAAGCACTTATTGGGAGATAACCCAAATTTCTATTCAGTAAGTTTTTCTTTTGCTGAGTCTTGGAAGTTATTAACTCTACAATAACCTCTCCTTATCCTTTTTGTTTGGTTTTTGTGCCAAGAATAACATCTAATGAGAGGGACGTAAGACTTGGGAAAGTTGTTGTCCCAAAACAGATTTTTTTTGCTTCACTGTAAAAATTCATGAAAAATCTCTATATGTCGGATTCAGATGTAATGTTTTGTGCTTCTGCCCCTGGTTGTTATCCAACTTTCGTTAGTTTAACACTTTTCGATTTGAGCAACAGAAGGTTTTCGAAAAAATTGGTTTTTACCCGCTGGTCTGTTTTGACAGATTTCTGCCATTATTTGCATTTGCCTCTTAATATCTTTCTCTTTGAGTTCTCTTTGATCACTTGAACTTTTCAAAGGAATGTCTACAGTAGCTTGCGTTTTAATGGAAGTTTTACTTGTGTTGAAACTGAACCAAAAGACTTATTATCTTGAGTGCACTAATGTTGCTAATGAAGATTGTGTGAAGTTTTGTATGAACGAAATTTTCAAGTGTAGGGAAGAATAATGTGATGAGATGAAGTATGGACAAAAGATCAAGCTTAGGGATGCCACCCGTGTCACCCTAAGAAATATTCAAGAAGTACAAGCGTTAAAGCTTGGGGATGCCCAAGGCATCCCCTTCTTCATCAATAAAAATCTTAGGTTTCCTTCCAAACACTTCATTTTTATTGTTTCATGCACCAATTGTGTTGTTTTGGAGCGTCTTCATCTTTGTTTTTAGTTTTCTTTTGCTTAGTTTGCTTAAATAAGTTGGTTGGATCCCAACACACTTATTTTGGAGAGAGACACACACCATTATTCATTGCCTAGAACACTCTAGTTTTGACTCTTATTATTCTGTGAGTGTTCTCCTTTGCTAGCACTACGTTTAGCTTTAGTTTTCGATTGGTGTTGGAAAAGAGTAGGAAAGTTCATGCTTATGAGTGGTACAAAAAGGAGCTTGTTTTGACTGTGGCCTAGACTTCATCATGTCATGCTTGATATTGCTTTGACTTTATGCTTAGTGATTATTGTTGTAGCATGACTTGTTACAAACAATTGAGATTGCTTAATGTTCCTTGAAAGAATCATGCGGTGTTTTAGCATATAAAAGAATAATATTATGGTATTATCCTTTGATGCTTTATTTGGGTTGACTTGGCGCATGCTCACACCATGTTAAGACTATACCAAGTCACCATAGCCTCTATGATCATTTAGTTTTCGACTTGTGATATCACTTTATGCTTTAATTAATATTGTTTTGTCGCTTTTCATGATTATGGCCGTTATTGCTCTCTTAGTTGGTTGCTCCCCGTCTCTTGCTAGCCTCCATACAAGGTATGAGTTCCACTCATGCATCCAACTCCAAATAAAACCAAGTTATTCCAAAGAGTCCACCATACCTACCTATTAGCATTTGCTATTCCAAGTATATTCATGTTTTTATCTACCTTCCAAATTAAACTTGTTATGTGAAAATTAGTGAATAAAGCTCTCATGAACTTGATGGCACACTTTACTTTTATTGCACTTAATAAACTTGAACCATTGTGCCCATCTATGTTGCGTATATGCTTGCGTTTTGTAAGTTGAGAATTAGCAGAACCATGTTATCATGGGGAACGCTTTCAATATTGCACTTTATTTAGTTGATATCATGTTCTTTTGCTTATGGATCTCGGCGGTGTGAAATGAAAGGGAATCTTGTAAGGCACATGGAGTTCGTATATGTGTTAGAGAAATGCCTAGGCGGCTTGTCTAAGCCATGCCTAATCATGGAGGAAACCTGCAACGTAACCATAGTGAGCAATCTATGAAGCATCCTCTATAAAAGAAGAGAAACCTATGCAAATAGGAAAGAAAAAAAGAGACAAAAGAGAGGCCTATGCAAATAGGAAATAAAAGGATTGCTGATGCTCATTGTCTACTTGCCTTGTCATTTTGATATGGGGATTCTTCCGTATCATCGGGCAAGGGGTACCCGTTGGCGGTTTTCTATGATACACATGTACTTACAATGACAAGAACTTACTTGTGACTAAACTTGAGTAGCATGATGAATGGTACTCGTAAGTAAGGGGGATGAGATTTTCAGCTTATAACTTGTCAATCATATCCTCATATTTGTTCACTTTAACCTTAATCACCTAAAGATGCATATGATAGGGGCAATGAGAGCTGAAAGCTAATAAGTACCATAATTTTGGAAGATCTTTATGAGACTTGAATCCCTACTTCCTTCTATGAAGGTCCTTTATTTTACTTTTATGTTGAGTTTCCATCTTCTATCTTTATGCACCTATTGAGAGCATAGTGGCCATTCTTAGTTTAATGTGCATTGTCCCAAAACTTGTTGATCAATTCCTAACTTTGATATTGCTTGTTCTTAAACTGTTTGTATCTAGTCACCCTTATGAACTTTGAATGTGTCCTATGCATTTATTTTTTGCTACACTATGAGGGACAAGCTGAATACCTTTCTCATTATGTTTTCTATATATGAAACAAACAAACGTCTTTCAAAGCATTGTTATTCATGAATCTTTTGTTTGTACCTATTCATGGTACAACATAGTTGCTATGTCTTATTGTGAGAACTATATCTTTCATGCTATGTTAGAGTACTATGATCCCAGCTATCAATGTTTTACAAATACCTTGATCAAGATTGTGATGGTGCATGTCACCTAAAAAATTATTCTTTTTTATCACTTACCTACTCGAGGACGAGCAGGAGTTAAGCTTGGGGATGTTGATACGTCGTAAACGTATCTATAATTTTTGATGCTCCATGCTTGTTTTATATCAACTATCTTATGTATTGTCTACATTTTGAGATACTTTTATGCATTTTCTAGAACTAACCTATTAACAAGATGCCACAGTGCCAGTCGCGTGTTTTCTGCTGTTTTTGGTTTCAGAAAAGCCAGAAAAGAAATATTCTCAGAATTGGATGAAACAAAAGCCGAAGTTCCTATTTTTACCGACACCACGCAGAGTCCAAAAGGGAGACGGAGGGGAGCCAGGAGGTTGGCACACCCTAGGGTGGCGCGGGTCACCCCTGGCCGCGCCACCAGGAAGTGTGGCCACCCTGGCCCACCTATGGCATCGCCTCTTCGCCTATATATTCCCCTCGCGACGAAAACCCTAAAAACGAGATCACAATTCCACGAAAAGTTCCACAGCACCGCCGCCACCAAAGAGAGATTCGGGGGGACAAAAGTCTCTATTCCGGCACCCTGCCGGGATGGGGAAGTGCCCCCGGATCGATCTCCATCGACTCCACCGCCATCTCCATCGCCGTTGCTGACTCCCATGATGAGGAGGGAGTAGTTCTCTCTCGAGGCTAAGGGCTCTACCGGTAGCTATGTGTCATCTCTCTCTCTCTCTGCGTGATCTTATGAGATCATGAGCTTTGTAATCTATAGATCTATTACTCAAGTGCTTTAATTAATCTCTGCTTATCCCCACGTGTGTGAAGTTGAAAGTGTGCACACCGTGTGGCACTTTGGCTAAGGTTATATAAATACTTATCATGAGTATAATTTGAGTTGGATGTCTCTATGAGATTGTGGTGTTTGTTGGAACCATCTAGTGCTCAAGGTGACAGTGAGGGGTTATCTAGATGGGGAATGCAAACTTTAAGGTGTTCTGTTATAGTCCTACATCGTCCAACCGGAGAGTAGTTCAGGGTAGCATCATGAAGATAAGATATTTATATGAGAGTGTTCACTAGTGAAAGTATGATCCCTAGGCCTTGTTTCTAAGCACTGAAACACCGTTTACAATCAGTCCTATTACATGTTTGTTTGCTGCCACTCTTATTTCAGATTGTAATTACCACTTATAATCATCCATATTACTTGTATTTCACTATCTCTTCGCCGAACTAGTGCACCTATACACCTGACAAGTGTATTGGGTGTGTTGGGGACACAAGAGACTTCTTGTATCTTGATGGCAGGGTTGCTTGAGAGGGATACCTTTGACCACTTCCTCCCCGAGTTCGATAAACCTTGGGTGATCCACTTAAGGGAAACTTGCTGCTGTTCTACAAACCTCTGCACTTGGAGGCCCAACACTGTCTACAAGAATAGAAGCATGCGTAGACATCAGTTACCATAGTGCCGCCCTCCTAGGCACCGGTCTACGAGGCTACTTTTGATAGACCAGGTCCTCCCGCCCGGACGCGCCTCCACCAGTTAACAAAGCGGCCTCCCTTTTTCGGTTTTGTCTTCATTCGCACCTGTCCGCTGTCCCCTTGTCACCCAAACGGAAACTGGCGCACCTACTACGTAGTGATCGTCGGGCTTTCTGCTTCAATGGAAAGGTGGTCGCATCAGATATTCCTTCACCGAGGCGAATGGTGAGGACATAATGGATGTGCCCTTTGTCGTGTCCCAGCTTGCCTGCTGACCGTTTAGCAACCTTACAGAAGGGCTAGGGAGATGTTCTGGAGCACCCTCGGGAGGTTTGACGGGCGCTTTCACCTGAGGAGTCATTTACCTCGAGGGGAGGCCCTCTCAAGGACCGCTCCGCCTCAAGAGGTAGTGTAAGTCCTTGTCGACTCGATACCTCGAGGAGCTGGGGGCTGCCGGCCGTCAGGACGGGTTTACCCCGGTCACCAAGGCCCCGACAACACCATGTGTCAAACCATGGTCAGAAAGCCTAAGAACATGTTGCAATGCAACTACCAAATGCAATGGAGCGCTAGTGTGATAGAGGTTGCATCACCACATCCACTTGGTGTGTGTGATTATGTAAATCAAGGGTTGTGGTTTGGAAAAGAGTACATTCAATGACACTCCATGTGCCAAACCATGGTTAGAAAGCCCGAGAACATGTTGGAATCCAGCTACCAAATGAAATGGAGGACCAGTGTGACAGAGGTTGCATCACCACACCCACTTAAGTGCGTGTGATCAAGGAGATCAATGTGGTTTGGGAAAGAACACATGCAATGCCACTCCATGTGTGAAACCATGGCCAGAAATCCCAAGAACATATTGTAATGCAAATGCCAAATGCAATGGAGCACTAGTGTGATAGAGGTTGCATCACCACACCCACTTGAGTGTGTGTGGTCATATGGATCATTGTGATTTGGAAAAGAACACATGCAATTAAACTCCATGTGTTAAACTATGGTCAGAAAGCCTAAGCACATTTTGAAATGCAACTGCCAAATTAATGGAGCACTAGTGTGACAGAGGATGCATCATCACATCCACTTGCGTGTGGGTGGTCATGTGGATCATTGTGGTTTGTAAAAGAACACATGCAATAACAAACCATGTGTCAAACCATGGTCACAAAGCCCAGGAACATGTTGGAATGAACCGCCAAATGCAATGGTGCACCAGTGTGACAGAGGTTTTATCACCACACCCGCTTGAGTGTGTGTGGTCATGTGGATCAATGTGGTTTGGAAAAGAACACATGCATTGACACTCCATGTGTCAAACCATGGTTAGAAAGCCAAGAAAATGTTATAACCCAACTGCCAAATGCAATCGAGCACTACTGTGACAGAGGTTTCATCACCACATCCACTTGAGTGTGGGTGGTCATGTGGATCAAGGGCTGTCGTTTGGAAAAGAACACATGCACTGACACTCCATGTGTCAAACAGTGGTCACAAAGCCCAAGTAGATGTTGGAATGCAACTATCAAATGCAATGGTGCAGTAGTGTGATAGAGGTTGCATCAACAAACCCACTTGACTGTCTGTGGTCATGTGGATCAATGTGGTTTGGAAAATACCACATGCAATGACACTCCATGTGTCAAACCATGGTCAGAAATCCCAAGAACATGGTGGAATGCCACTTCCAAATGCAATGTTGCACTAGTGTCAGAGAGGTTGCATCACCACACCCACTTGTATGGTCATGTGGATCAAGGGATGTGGTTTTGGAAAGAACACATACAATGACACTCCATGTGTCAAACCATGGTCAAAAAGCCCAAGAACATGTTGGAATGCAACTTCCAAAAGCAATGGAGCACCAGTGTGAAAGAGGTTGCATCACTACATCCACTTGAGTGTGTGTGGTCATGTGGATCATTGTGGTTTGGAAAAGAACACATGCAATGACAATCCATGTGTTAAACCATGGTCAAAAATCTGAAGAACATGTTGGAATGCAACTGCCAAATGCAATGGAGCACTAGTGTAACAGAGGTTGCATGACCACACCCACTTCAGTGTATGTGGTCATGTGGATCAAGGGTTGTGGTTTGGAAAATATCACATGCAATGAGACTACATGTGTCAAACCATGGTTAAAAACCCAAGAACATGTTAGAATGTAATTGCCACATGCAATGGAGCACCAACGTAACATAGGTTGCATCACCACACCCACTTGACTGTGTGTGGTCATGTGGATCATTGTGGTTTTGAAAATAACACATGCAATCACATCCATGTGTCAAACCATGGTCAGGAAGCCCAAGAACATGTTGAAATGCAACTGCCAAAAGCAATCGAGCACCAGTCTGATAGAGGTTGCATCACCACACCCACTTGTGTGTGTGGTAATGTGGATTATGGTGGTTTTGAGAGGAGTACATGCAATGACACTCTATGTGTGAAACCATGGTTAGAAATCCTAGGAACATGTCAGAATGCAACTACCAAATGCAATGGTGCACTAGTGTGATAGAGGTTGCATCACCACACCACTTAAGTGTGTGTGGTCATGTGGATCAATGGCTGTGGTTTGGGAAAGAACAGATACAATGACAGTCCATGTGTTAAACCATGGTCAGAAAGCCCAAGAACATGTTAGAATGCAACTGCCAAATGCAATGGAGCACCAGCGTGATAGAGGCTCCATCAACACAACCACTCGAGTGTGTGTGGTCATGTGGATCAATTTGGTTTGGAAAAGAACACATGCAAAGACACTCCATGTGTCAAACCATGGTCAGAAAGCCTAAGAACAGGTAGCAATGTAACTACCAAATGCAATGGAGCACCACTGTGATAGAGGTTGCATCACCATATCCACTTCAGTGTGTGGTTATGTAGATCAAGAGTTGTGGTTTGTAAAAGAAAACATGCAATGACACTCCATGTGCCAAACCATGGTCAAAAAGCCCAAGAACATGTTGGAATGCAGTTGCCAAATGAAATGGAGCACCAGTGTGATAGAGGTTGCATCACCACACCCACTTAAGTGTGCCTGGTCATGCAGATCAATGTGGTTTGGGAAAGAACACATGCAATGACACTCCATGTGTCAAACCATGGTCAGAAAACCCAAGAACATGTTGGAATGCAACTACCAAACGCAATGGAGCACTAGTGTGAAAGAGGTTGCATCACTACATCCACTTGAGTGTGTGTGGTCATGTGGATCATTGTGGTTTGGAAAATAACATATGCAATGACACTCCATGTGTAAAACCATGGTCAGGAAGCCCAAGACCATGTTGAAATGCAACTGCCAAAAGCAATGGAGCACTAGTGTGACCGAGGTTTCATCACCAAACCTACTTGAGTGTTTGTGGTCATGTGGATCAAGGGTTGTGGTTTGTAAAAGAATACGTGCAATGACACTCCATGTGTCAAAGCATGGTCAGAAAGCCCAAGAACTTGTTAGAATGTAACTTTTTCACAAGCAATGGAGCACCAATGTGACAGAGGTTGCATCACCACACCCACTTGAGTGTGTGTGGTCATGTGGATTATTGTTGTTTTGAAAAGAACTCATGCAATCACACTCCATATGTCAAACCATGATCAGAAATCATAATAACATGTTGGAATGCAACTACCAACTTCAATGGAGCACCAGTTTGATAGAGGTTGTATCACCACACCCACTTGAGTGTGTGTGGTCATGTGGATCATAGTGGTTTGGAGAGGAACACATGCAATGACACTCTATATTTCAATCCATGGTATGAAATCCTAGGAACATGTTGGAATGCAACTTCCAAATGCAATGGTGAACTAGTGAGATAGAGGTTGCATCATGACACCCAGTTGAGTGTGTGTGGTCATGTGGATCAAGTGCTGTGGTTTCGGAAAGAACACATGCAATGACACTCCATGTGTCAAACCATGGTTAGAAAGCCCAAGAATATGTTGGAATGCAAGTGCCAAATACAATGGAGAACCAGTGTGATAGAGGCTACATCAACACACCCACTTGAGTGTGTGTGGTCATGTGGATTAATGTGGTTTGGAAAAGAACTCATGTAATGACACTCCATGTGTCAAACCATGGATAGAAAGCCCAATAACATGTCAGGATGCAACCGTGAAATGCAATGGAGCACCAGTGTGATAGAGGTTACATCACCACATGCACTTGAGTGTGTGTGGTCATTGGGTCAAGGTCTGTGGTTTGGAAAAGAACACATGCAATGACACTCCATCTATCAAACCATGGTCAAAAGACCCAAGGACATGTTGGAATGCAACTGCCAAATTTAATTGAGCACCAATGTGACATAAGTTGCATCAACACTTCCACTTGGGTGTGTGTGGTCATGTGGATCATTGTGGTTTAAAAAATAACACATGTAATGACACTCCATGTGTGAAACCATGGTCACACAGTCCAGGAATATGTTGGAATGCAACTGCCAAATGCAATGGTGCACTAGTGTGACAGAGGTTGCACCACCACACCCACTTTAGTGTGTGTGTTCATGTGGATCATTGTGGTTTGGAAAAGAACACATGCAATGACACTCCATGTGTCAAAGCATGGTCAAAAAGCCTAAGAAAAGGTTGCAATGTAACTACCAAATGCAATAGAGCACCAGTGTGACAGAGGTTGCATCACCATATCCAATTGAGTGTGTGTGGTTATGTAGATCAAGGGTTGTGGTTTGTAAAAGAACACACTCAATGACACTCAATGTGCCAAACCATGGTCACAAAGCCCGAGAACATGTTGGAATGTAGCTGCCAAATGAAATGGAGCACCAGTGTGACAGAGGTTGCATCGCCACACCCACTTAAGTGTGTGTGGTCATGCAGATCAATGTGGTTTGGGAAAGAACACATGCAATGACACTCCATCTGTGAAACCATGGTCACAAAGCCCAAGAACATGTTGGAATGCAACAACCAAATGGAATGGAGCACCAATGTGATAGAGGTTCCATCACCAAACCCGCATGAGTGTGTGTGGTCATGTGGATCAAGGGCTGTGGTGAGGAAAAGAACACATGCAATGACAGTCCATGTGTCAAACCATGGTTACAAAGCCTAGAAAATGTTAGAATGTAACTGCCACACGCAATGGAGCACCAGTGTGATAGAGGTTGCATCACCACACCCACTTGAGTGTGTGTTGTCATGTGGATCATTGTGGTTTTGAAAAGAACACATGAAATCACACTCCATGTGTCAAATCATTGTTAGAAATCCTAATAACATGTTGGAATGCAACTACCAAATGCAATGGAGCACTAGTGTGACAGAGGTTGCAGCACCACACCCACTTGAGTGTGTGTGATCATGTGGATCTTGGTGGTTTGGAGAGGAACAAATGCAACGACACTATATGTGTCAAGCCATGGTCAGAAATCCAAGGAACATATTGGAATTCAACTGCCACATGCAATGGTGCACCAGTGTGACAAAGGTTGCATCATGATACATTGCAAATGTATCTATAATTTTTGATGTTCCATGATGGTTTTATCCACTTTCTTGTGGTTTGTTCCAACTTTGGAGTACTTTTCATATGATTTATTGGACTAACATATTAACAAGAGCCACAGTGCCAGCTGCCTGTTTTCTACTGTTTTTGGTTCCAGGAAAGTCAGAAAATGAATATTCTCGGAATTGGACGGGACAAAAGCCAAAGTGCCTATTTTTCCGGAAGGGATCAAGTGCCAGAATACGAGACGGAGAAGGGCAAGGGAGCCACCACACCACCTGGCCGCGCGGCCAGGCCTGGCCCGCGCCAGGGGGTAGTCTGGCCGCTTCTGGCACCCCCTCGGCCTCTCCTTCCGCCTATAAGTTGCCCTAGGGACGAAAACCCTAAGTACCCGATCAAAAAATCCACGAAAGAGTCTGTAGCCGCCATCATCTCCATACCTAGATCGGGAGGGATCTGAAGCTCTTCCAAGCACCCTGCCGGAGAGGGGAATTCACCCTGGAGGCCTTCTTCATCACCATGCAAGCCTCCAGTGTGATGCGTGAGTAGTTCATCCTTGGACTACAGATCCATGTAGTAGCTAGATGGCTGGTTTCTCCTCCTTTGTGCTTTCATGTTTAGATCTTGTGAGCTCCGTTCATGATAAAGATCATCTATTTGTAATTCATACATGTTGTGTTTGCGGGGATCCGATGGATATTGAGATGCTATTTCAGATTGATTATTGATTCTATCATGTCTTTGTTATTTGAGATCTTGCATGCTTTCCGGTGTTAGTAGCTATCTTGGCCAAGTAGATGCTAGCAACTCCAAGAGTTAGTATTTATGCTCGATAGTGGGTTCATGCCTCTGGTAATCTGGGGAAGTGACAGAAATCTCTAAGGTACTAGATGTGCTGTTGCTACTAGGGAGAAAACAACAATCCTTTGTTCATAGAACAATCGTATTGTTTACTTTACACGCAGTTCGTAAAGCAATAATCTATTGCTTGCAACTTAATACTGGAGGGGGTTCGGATGATAACCTGAAGGTGGATTATTAGTCATAGATGCAGTTGGATGGCGGTCTATGTATTATGTTGTAATGCCCAATCAAGTCTCAGAGGAGTCAAGATGATTAGTATATGCATGTATTGCTTTCTTGGTGTTTGTCAATTGCCCCGCTATAATTTGTTCACCCAGCATGTTGTCTATCTACGGAGAGTCACCTCTAGTGAACTATGGATCCCGGTCCTTTTACTTTACATACAATCTACAATCTTTTACTACTTTGTGTTTACTTTCTATAAACTTTTACTTCTTTCCATTCGATACATTTAATCCTTTGTTTTCTGTAAAACACGGTGAGATTGACAACCTCATCGCAAGTTGGGGACAAAGTTCTGTGGTTGTGTTGTGCAGGTATCCACGTTGCTACTAGCACCGGTAGTGCGCCCTGCCAAAGCTCAGCTAGTAACACCTTTGGGGTGTTTCCTTGCTCCTACTGGTTCGATTAAACCTTGGTTTCATAACTAAGGGAAAACTTACTGCTGTGCTCATCATACCTTCCTCTTGGGGTTCCCAACGAGCTCTACATCAACTACGGGTCAGCAAGATTTTTTTTGGCGCCGTTGCCGGGGAGTCAAGGACATCTTCACAAGGGGAGTCCCTCATAACCAGCTCTTTACTTTGTTGTTTTTGTTTTTCTTAGTTTCGTTTTGCTTTGTTTGCTTGTTTTGTTCTTTAGAAAACACAAAAAAATTAGTTCCTTTCTTAAGTTGCCTTTATGACTAGCTCTGCTCCAATCACTATTTCATTATGGATAGCTCACTCAGTTTCCTATTTCGGAACAGTTTTATGACTGCTATGGTAATAGATGAACCACCGCCTGCTAGAACCTCCATGGAAGAAGAAATTGCTGAACCTGAAAGCTCATTAGATGAAAAAGAGGATGAGAGTGATGGACAAAAGGAGGAAGAATGGATCTACCCATGCCTACCTTCTAATGAGAGTAACTCTTTATCCCTTACATTATTTGATTGTCCCCCATGCTTATCAAAGGAGGGTTAATGTTATGTTCCCAAGGATTCTTTTGAAAATATTTATAATAAAGTTCTCTAGTGCTTGTAGATCATGAAAAGCATGCCTTATGTGATAGTTATATTGTTGAGTTTATTCCTGAGGCTACTGAAAATAATTATGAGAGAGGAAAATATGGTTGTAGAAGTTTTTATGGTAATGAAACACCTCTCTATGTGCTGAAAGTTTTGAAGTTACTTTTGATTTATCTTCCTATGCCTGTCGCTTTGTTCTTTTTGCATTTATGTGCATACAATATTCCTATGCATAGGAAGTGGGTTAGACTTAAATGTGTTTTGAATTTGCTTCTTGATGCTCTCTTTTACTTCAATTCATATTTCCTATGAGAGCATCTTCTCAAATTTTCATGCCTAACTTAAAGGCGTTAAAGAAAAGTACTTGTTGGGAGATAACCCAAGAGTTTTAGATGAGTCTTGGAAGTTATTACCTCTGTAATAACCTCTCATTATCCTTTTTATTTGCTTTTTGTGCCAAGAGTAACCTCTAATGAGAGAGAAGTAATGATTGGGAAAGTTGCTGTCCAGAAACAGATTTCTGTGCTTCACCGTAAAAATTCCTGAGAGAGCTCTGTACGTCGGATTGAGCTATAATTTTTTTTTGCTTCTGCCCCAGGTTGTTATCTAACTTTCGTTAGTTCAACACATTTTGATTTGAGAAACAGAAGGTCTTCGAAAAAAATCGTCTTTACCTGCTGGTCTGTTTTGATGGATTTCTGCCATTTTCTGCATTTCTTCTTGTTAGTTCCTTCTTTAGTTACTTTGGGGAATTGAGCTTATTGAGGGAAGTGCTACAGTAGCTAGTGTTCTAATGGAAGTTTATTTGGTGTTAGAACTGAACCTTGAGACTTATTTATCTTAAGTGCACTAATGTTGCTAATGAGATTGTGTGAAGTTTTATATGAAGGAAAAATTTCAGGTGTATGGAAGGAATGAGTAATGAGATGAAGGATGGACTAAAGCTCAAGCTTGGGGATGCCACGCGTGTCACCCCAAGAAATATCCAAGAAGTACAAGCGTCAAAACTTGGGGATGCCCAAGGCATCCCCTTCTTCATCAATAAAAATCCCAGGTTTTCTTCCAAACGCTTTATTTTTATTGTTTCATGCACAGTTGTGTTTTTCTTGGAGCGACTTCTTTTTCTTTTTTGTTTTTAGTTTGCTTGGTTTGCTTAGTGTTCTGAATAAATTGGTTGGACCCCCTCTTTCATACTTTGGTTTGCAAATAGTTTGGTTTGGTTTGGAAAAGAGTAGGAAAGTTCATGCTTATGTGGTAAAAAGAGCTCGTTTTTGACTGTGGCCTATGCTTTGTCATGCCATGCTTGATATTGTTTTGGATTTATGCTTAGTATTCTTTGCTTTAGCATGACTTGTTATAAATAATTGAGATTGCTTAATGTGCCTTGGATGAATCATGCGTTGTTTTAGCATATTAAAGCATAGTATAGTGGTATTCTCCTTTGATGCTTTATTTGGGTTGACTTGGGCACATGCTCACACAATGTTATGACTATCTCAAGTCACCATAGCCTTTATGATCCTTTAGTTTTCAACTTGTAGTATCACTTTATGCTTTGATCAATGATGTTTTGTCGCTCTGCATGATTATGGCCATTATTGCTCTCTTAGTTTGTCGCTCCCAGTCTTTTGCTAGCCTCCACCACCAAGTATGAGTTCCACTCATGCATCCAACTCCATAAACCAAGTTATTCCAAAGAGTCCACCATACCTACCTACTAGCTTATGCTATTCCAAATATATTCATGCTTTTGTTTACCTTTCACTTGTTATGAGAAAACTAGTGATTAAAGCTCTCACGAACTTGACGGCACACTTTACTTTATTGCCTCTAATAAACTTGAACCATTGGGTCCTTCTTTGTTGTGTATATGCTTACGCTTTATAAGTTGAAATTAGCATAACCATGTTTCATGGGGAACGCTTTCAACATCGCACTTGTACTTTGTACTCCGTTGATATCATGTTCTTTTTCTTACGGATCCCGGCAGTGTGAAATAAATGTGGAACTTGTAAGATCATGGAGTTTGTATGTGTGTTAGAGAAACGCCTGGGCCGCTAGCCTAAGCCATACCTAATCATGGTGGAAACTTGCAGCATCACCATAATGAGCACTCTATGAAGCATCCTCAATAAAAACCTATGCAAATAGCAAATAAAAAGATCGCTGAGATGCTCATTGTCTGCTTGCCTTGTCATTTTGATTATGGGAAAGCTCCCGTATCATGTGCAAGGGGTACCCCGTTGGCGGTTCTTAATGATACACATATACTTACAATGACAAGAGCTTACTCGTGACTAAAGTTGAGTAGCATGAGGATCGGTCTTTGTAAGTAAGGGGCATGATATTTCGGTTTATAACTTGTCAAGCATATCCTCTTAGTTGTGTCACTTTAACCTTAATCACTTTCAAGATGCTTATGATAGGGGCAATGAGAGCTGAAAACTACAAGTACCATAATTTTTGGAAGCTCTTTATGAGACTTGAATCTCTACTTCCTTTTACAAAAGGCTTTTATTCCACCATTATATTGAGTCTCCACCTTCTATCTTTATGCACCTACTTTGAGAGAATAGTGGCCATTCTTAGTTCTATGTGCATTGTCCCAAGACTAGTTGATTGACGCATAACTTGTTATTGCTTGTTTTAAACTATTGTATCTAGTCACTCTTATGAACTTTGAAGGTGTCCTATGCATTTATATTTGCTACTCTATTGAGGGACAAGCTGAATACTATTATGCTATGTTTTCTTTATGTGAAACAAACAAACGTCTTGCAAGGCATGTTATTCATGAATCTTTTGTTTGTACCTTTTTATGTTGCATCATAGTTTCTTTGCCTATTGCTAGAACTTTGTCTTTCATGTTATGATTGAAGTACTATGATCCCAGCTTTGAGTTTTGCAAATACTTTGATCAAGTCTTTGATGGTGCATGTCACCTCAAAAATTATTTCTTTTTATCACTTACCTACTCGAGGACGAGCAGGAGTTAAGCTTGGGGATGTTGATACATTGCAAATGTATCTATAATTTTTGATGTTCCATGCTTGGTTTTATCCACTTTCTTGTGGTTTGTTCCAACTTTGGAGTACTTTTCATATGATTTATTGGACTAACATATTAACAAGAGCCACATTGCCAACTGCCTGTTTTCTACTGTTTTTGGTTCCAGGAAAGTCAGAAAATGAATATTCTCGGAATTGGACGGGACAAAAGCCAAAGTGCCTATTTTTTCGTAAGTCATCAGATGCCAGAGTACGAGATGGAGAGGGGCCAGGGAGGCAGCACACCACCTGGCCGTGCGGCCAGGCCTGGCCCGCGCCAGGGGGTGGTGTGGCCGCTCCCGGCACCCCCTCGGCCTGTCCTTCCGCCTATAAGTTGCCCTCGGGACGAAAACCCTAAGTACCCGATCAAAAAATCCACGAAAGAGTCTGTAGCCGCCGTCATCTCCATCCCTAGATCGGGAGGGATCGGAATCTCTTCCTGGCACCCTGCCGGAGAGGGGAATTGACCCTGGAGGCCTTCTTCATCACAATGCAAGCCTCCGGTGTGATGCATGAGTAGTTTATCCTTGGACTACGGATCCATGTAGTAGCTAGATGGCTGGTTTCTCCTCCTTTGTGCTTTCATGTTTAGATCTTGTGAGCTCCGTTCATGATAAAGATCATCTATTTGTAATTCATACATGTTGTGTTTGCGGGGATCCGATGGATATTGAGATGCTATTTCAGATTGATTATTGATTCTATCATGGCTTTGTTATTTGAGATCTTGCATGCTTTCCGTTGTTAGTAGCTATCTTGGCCAAGTAGATGCTAGCAACTCCAAGAGTTAGTATTTATGCTCGATAGTGGGTTCATCCCTCTGGTAATCTGGGGAAGTGACAGATATCTCTAAGGTACTAGATGTGTTGTTGATACTAGGGAGAAAACAACAATCCTTCGTTCATAGAACAATCGTATTGTTTACTTTACACACAGTTCGTAAAGCAATAATCTATTTCTTGCAACTTAATACTAGAGGGGGTTCGAATGATAACCTGAAGGTGGATTATTAGTCATAGATGCAGTTGGATGGCGGTCTATGTATTATGTTGTAATGCCCAATCAAGTCTCAGAGGAGTCAAGATGATTAGTATATGCATGTATTGCTTTCTCGGTGTTTGTCAATTGCCCCGCTGTAATTTGTTCACCCAGCATGTTGTCTATCTAAGGAGAGCCACCTCTAGTGAACTATGGATCCCGGTCCTTTTACTTTACATACAATCTACAATCTTTTACTACTTTGTGTTTACTTTCTGCAAACTTTTACTTCTTTCCATTCGATACGTTTAATCCTTTGTTTTCCGCAAAACACAGTGAGATTGACAACCTCATCGCAAGTTGGGGACAAAGTTCTGTGGTTGTGTTGTGCAGGTCTCCACGTTGCTACTAGCATCGGTAGTGCGCCCTGCCAAAGCGCAGCTAGTAACACCTTTGGGGTATTTCCTTGCTCCTACTGGTTCGATTAAACCTTGGTTTCATAACTGAGGGAAAACTTACTACTGTGCTCATCATACCTTCCTCTTGGGGTTCCCAACGAGCTCTACATCAACTACGAGTCAGCACATCACCACACCCACTTGAGTCTGTGTGGTCATTGATGACCCACAAGTATAGGGGTGTATCGCTGTATTTTCGATAAGAGTGTCAAACCCAACGAGGAGCAGAAGGTGTTGGCTAGTGCTATGGATCAGGAATTATCTGCAAATACTTAGAAAACGGATTTTTAGGGGTTTTCGATAAAGCAAGTGAACAAAGTACGATTAAATAAAAGATAGTAGGAATAAATGCAGCAAGTGGACCAATCCTTTATGCAGCAAAGGATAAGCCGGTTGTATTACTTAAGATGACCAAACGTTCTCGAGGACACATGGGAAGACTGTCAAGTGCTTTTGCTTCATATAGTTGATTAATCTTCTCTAGCTTGCTAAGTGTTGTGTGGGTGAACCTGTGCTAATGTACCGCCCCATCCAAGACTAATACATACTTGTGATTATACCCCTTGCAAACATCCGTAAGTACAAGAAAGTAATTAAGGTAGAAACCTGACCACATCTTTAAACTCTAAGACCCTTACGTCCCTTGTGCAATGGTTTCCTAACGGAGGTTCAGGTTTCTGTCACTCCGGCAACCCCTACGATTAGTAGCCATATACACAATGCATTCCCCTAGGCCCATATAGGTGAAGTGTCATGTAGTCGACATTCACATGACATCACTAGAAGAAGTACACCACAACTTAAATATCAAACTATTGAATCTTTCTCAACACAACTCCACTACTAACAACAAGACTTCTCCCATGTCCTCAAGAACAAAACGAACTACTCACAAGACATCATATGGATCATGATCAGATATGGAATAATGATGTATAACAATCTGAACATAAACAATAATTCAATGGTTCACTCAATAGCATCAACTACAAGGAGTAATCAACACCGGGAAACTTTCCCCTATGAACTAATGCAAGATTCAACTCAATTGTTACAGCAATATGGAGATGGTGATGAGGGTGGAGATGGTGATGATGATCCCGATGAAGTCCAGCTTGATGGTGGTGTTGATGGCGATGATCTTCCCTCTCCGGGAAGGAATTCCCCCGGCAGAAATCTGTCAGTTGGAGAGATCTTTCTCTCTCGGTGTTTTCCGCCCCGCAGAGGCGGTGGAATCTTTCTGTGGTTGCTCTCCGAGTCTTAGGGTTTCGGGAGGATGATATACGCCAGAGGAGAGAGGCTGGAGTGGGCCAGGGTGGCCACACCACCTCCTGGCGCGGCCTAGGGCTGCCCGCGCCATGGGGTGGTGTGGGCCCCTTGTGGCCCATCTCCACTCCGTCTTCTGGCATCCTTAGTCTAATAGAAAAATAGGATTTTCCGTAAATTTTCCTGGATTTTCTGATCTTCATGAATTTTGCCTCCAAACATCACCTTTTCCATCAGAATCCAGACTGCAGCGGTCCATGCTCCAAAAGTCATCAACCATGCAAAAACAGATGAAATAACATAAGTATCACCTCTCAATACGAAATATATCAATGAATAATAGTGAATTAAGACATAGAATAGTGATGCAAAATGGACGTATCAAGTCCCCCCAAGCTTAGACTTTGCTTGTCCTCAAGCGAAACTGAGCTCAATAAACATGGCCTCAGGTTTATGGAGTGAAGAGTCGATAAAAGAATACGGACAAGAAGCATCACATTCATCAAAATCATAGATCATAATAGAAGACAACTCACTATTATATAACTCAACTTGTAATAGGTAAAGGAAACACAATAAACATACATAAAGTGAATCATAATTGGTAATGGCAAACTTAGCTCTTGGTCGAAGAATAGTTGATAATTTGTTGGAGTTCACAAATAGCTGGTTTTTGATGAAAGCTTTCAAAGTAGTAAACATCAATATAAGAGCAATGTGTAAAACAAGGAACATAAGAAACATGATTGAATAAATCACCATATGAACGAATGAAACACATCAACTCAAAATACTTGCTGAGATAGAAGGAATTAGGTTTGCTGACTCAACTACAAAGTAAAAGAAAAGCCCTTCAAAGAGGGAAGCATGGGATTGCAAGTCTCATAAAGAGCTCCCAAAAATTATGATACTTACTAGCTTTCAGCTCTCATTGCCCCTATCATAGGCATCTTTAGGTGATTAAGGTTAAAGTGATCAAATATGAGGATATGCCTTTATAAGTTGTAAGTTGAGAATCTCATGTCCCTTGAATACGAGGGCCGCTCCTCATGCTACTCAAGTTTAGTCACCGGTAAGTTCTTGTCATCGTAAGCATATGTGTATCATAGAGAACCGCCAACGGGGTACCCCTTGCCCGATGATACGAAAGAATCCCCGTATCAAAATGACAAGGCAAGTAGACAACAAGTATCTCAGCAATCTTCTTATTTACCATGGGAATATGGTGCTTTTTTTCTCTCTTTCCTCTTTTCATAATATCTTTTTTTTCTTTTTCTCTTTTTTCTCAATCTCTATCTCTTTTTTTTATAAGAAGAATGCTTCATAGATACTCGTTATGGTTACGCTGCAGGTTTCCCCATGTCAGCATGGATTAGACCAGCGGTCCAGGCGTTTCTCTAACACACATGCATAACTCCATGGACTTACAAGCTCCCCTTTCATTTCACACCGACGACATCCATAGACAAAAGAACATGATATCAACTAGGTACGAAGTACCAGTGCAATGTTGAAAGCGTTCCCCATGACAGCATGGTTCTGCTAATCCACAACTTACAAAGCGCAAGCATATACGCAACATAGGTGAGCACAATGGTTCAAGTTTATTAAGTGCAAGAAAGTAAAGTGTGCCATCAAGTTCGTGAGAGCTTTAATCACTAATTTTCACACAACAAGTTTAATTTGGGAGGTAGATAAAACAAGAATTTACTTGGAATAGCAATAATGCTACTAGGTAGGTATGGTGGACTCAATTGGCAAAGGTTTTGGTTTTAAGGAGGTGGATGCACGAGAAGAATACCCTCTCAGTACATGTTTTTGGCTAGCAAGGCTGGGTAGCAAGTACAAGAGTTGAAGGAAACAAACAAACATAGAAGTGATAAAAACAAACATGCAATCTTCCTCGGAAGCACAAAAGATCTTAACTAGAGAATACTAAACTTATGAGCAAATCAAGAAAGAAAGATGATGAAATTATATTTCTTTAGAGTACTTTTATCTTTTCATTCAACTCTCGAAAAGGTGTTGCTACTGACCGAGCCAGGTTTTCCAAAACCAACTAAATTAACTCAATGATCCCAGAGTGATACCAATACTAACAACAAGATCAATCATATAACCACGAATTGAAAACTAATATAAGCCATGCGAAAAGAGTGAATGATAGAACTTCTCATTAATATTCCATAACGGAAACTTACACCAAGGGATACATATCTAATGAGAGAGGGGACACTTCCATGATGCAAACCATCCTACATAATAACTCCTCTATTCATGATATGACTCTACTAAAAAGGTAAAAAGATAGGAGATAGTGATGTGATACCGCAACACTCCCCCAAGCTTGGAACAAACCAAGGGGATGCCAAACCTGATGACGAATTACTCCTTCGGTGGTGGTGGTATCCTCTCGATGAGCTCTCTGATCAATTTCCCCAAGTCCTCAATCTCGAAGGTGAGATTACGAATCAGCTGTGAGTTTTGCTCAATGCGGCTCATGATCATGTGGTGTTGAGAATTCCAGCTCTTGCTATTCTTTCCCCACTCTTCCTCCTTGAAGTCTTCTTTTCCTGCATGGTTATGGATAAAGGTATGGAAGGGATTCTTGGTGTGGGGTGGAAGTGACCGTGGAGCCAAACTGTGACGGGGAGCTTTTCCCCCAGTCTGCATCCATGCCGTCCTTCTAACCCTGGCAGGTTTCGTCACCACTCCAATGCTTGCAATGGTAGTGCCGACGTGCGGACGTTGGCCTTGCTCCTCTTCACCTTCACTCTTGATCTCCTTCTCCTCCCTGGGGTCTTGGGGGTCTTCCTCCATAGGCTCCTTCCGTTTATCCTTGGCAGACACCATTGTGCTTCTAATCTTTCAAAGAGTATGTCCTGGCAGAAACAGATCGAAACGAAAACACGACGAATACATGATATACGAACCTCGGAAGATCCGGGGGTTATATATTATGAATTTTCATATCAAAAGGAAGGTACTGGGAGAAAACGAGTCGGAGGCGGAGTCCGTGGTGGACTCACCACCTGGTGGCGCGGCCAGGGGTAGGCCCGTGCCATAGGGTGGTGTGAGCCACCCTGGCTCCGTTTCCGTCCCTTTTTCGCTTTGTAGCTTTCCTTGTTGATTGAAAACTGCAAAAATATAGTTGGATAGTATTTTCGCGGAACTTTTCTTACCAGAACTGTTACCTATTTGAAAACAGACTCTGCAGGTCTCTGAATTTGGTATCTAGTAGATTCTTCCGGAGTCATCACTTGAATATCATCGATATCTTCATCTTCATACACTTACTACTTGAGTCATAAAACCCTTCTCTTCCTTATTACACCATCATCTCCACTTCCTGGAAATTTCTTTCACACAAAACTTCACACAGTTCTTATTAGCAACATTAGTATAAGTGAAGTGATAAAACCTTTTGAGTCCAACTTCAACTGAAAACCAACAAAACATAAGCTACTGTATCAACTCCTTCCAAAAACCCAAAAAGAATTCAAGAAGGAAATCGAAAGAAGCAAATGCAAGATTGGGCAAAATCTGTCAAAACAGACCAGCAGGTAAAGATCAATTTTTTCGAAAATCTTCTGTTACTCAAATCAAAACGTACAAAACTAACGAAAGTTAAATAACAACCTGGGGCATAAGCACAACAAATTATAGCTCAATACGACATACAGAGATCTCTCACGAATTTTTACGGTGAAGGACAAAAATCTGTTTCGGGACAGCAACTTCCCCAAATATTACTTCTCTCTCTTTAGAGGTTGATCTTGACACAAAAACCAAACAAAACGGATAAGGAGCGGTTATTACCAAAGTAATAACTTCCAAGACTCAAAGAAATAAAAAACAAACTGAAAGCAAAAACAAATTGGGTTGTCTCCCATAAAGCTCTTTCTTTATAGCCATTTAAGATGGGCATAATGATTTTGAAGAAGCTCTCATAGGGATATGAATTGAAGTGAAAGAGAGAATTAAGAAGCAAAAACACACACATTTAAGTCTACCCCACTTCCTATGCAAGGGAATTTTGTAAACAAACAAGTTGTTGAACCCAGAGGCAACTTGCATAAGGAGGCGAAAGAAGTGCAACACAAAAACTTTCAGCATAAAACGAGGAAACTTGATATTATTGAGATACATAAGAACATTTTTCCCTCTCTCATAATAACTTTCAGTATCATGCATAAACTTAACAATATAACTATCACAAGGACCATCGTAGCAATGATCACTTATTCTAACAGAAAACACAGGAATACTAGCTCTCATGATACTACTTTGGGAAACAATATTAGAGGTATCCTTACAAAGGATAGGGTGTCCCTCTTTCTCATATTTAGTAAAAAAGTCTTTCACATTTGCTATTATAGGTTCATCAACCATTTTTTTATCAGGTTCAACATCTTTATTTGTACTTTCATTAACCATACTAGCTATCATAGAATGTTCCTTTACCTTAACTAGAAAAGGCATTTTCTCAATATAAGGTTTAGGTAAAACATGATTAGCAATATAAACTTCAGTATTTCTTGTAGGAACACTCTTAGCAATATCTTTATAAGTTTCATGATACTTATTCCACTTCTTTTTAGGCACTTCAATATAGGAAGCAAAAGCCTTAAAATAAGAAGCAATAGCTTGAGAGTCTAGATCATAAGCATTTTTAATATTTTGAAAGTCATCAATTCCCATAAAAGATTCAATGCATTCATAATCATAATTTATACCCGACTTTCTACCTTTGTCATTCTCCCAAGCTTTAGCATTATCTTGAATACGGTCCAGAAGATCCCATTTAGCTTCTTCCATGCGAGTGAATGATCCAGTACAAGAAGCATCCAATAAATCCTTATCATGTAGAGGGAGCCTTGCATAAAAGTTATTGATTATAATATTGTCGGGGAGCTCATGAATGGGACATTCGAGCATTAGTAACTTCATTCTCCCCCAAGCTTGAGCTGTACTCTCTCCATCAAGAGGCCAAAAGTTGTATATTTGATTCCGATCTTTATGAATCTCACTAGGAGGATAAAACTTTGAATAAAAGAGAGGCACTATTTCCTCCCATTCCAGAGCTTGACCATTCTTCAGCAGCTTATACCATTCCTCAGCTCTTCCTTTCAGTGATAATGAGAATAACTTCTTCTTAACTTGATCTGTAGTAATACCTGCACACTTGAACAACCCGCATATAAAGAGTAAATGATCACCGAGATGGACAGTTCCATCCCCAACATAATAGTTATCCATAACACGATCAATAATTCTTGTAGGAATTTTGAAAACATCATTCTCAGCAGGTGGTGGCTTATCTACTACCTTAGCAGTGGTAGTAGCATTACCAAATAAGAAACTCAGTGAATTATCCATAACGAAAATAAAGCAACTAGCAGAAGTAAACAATACTCACAGTAGAAGTTTCCTTTACCAGTTCCACTCTCCAATAGCGCTTAACTCCCCGGCAACGGCGCCAGAAAATAGTCTTGATGACCCACAAGTATAGGTCCCGGATGGCGCATTTTTAGAGCACCTCAAAGTTCCCTCGATAAAGGGAGTAGATGAGGAATATCCGACCAAATCCGACTCACCTTTGATAGCAGTTTTGGCTGTAATCCCTAGCTGGACTCAAGCCTACCTCGATTATTTGGTAGATGGCAAATTACCCGAAGACGAGGTACTGAGCCGACAGATTATCCGACGAGCAAAAGCCTATACTATTGTTAAAGGTGAGCTCCATAAACGGAGTGTTTCTGGGGGTTTTCAACGCTGTGTATCTCCAGAAGAAGGAGTGGAAATCTTAAGGGAAATCCACGAAGGCGAGTGTGATCACCACGCTGCAGCCAAATCTTTAGTGGCAAAAGCTTTTCGACATGGATTTTTCTGGCTTACAGCTCAGGAAGATGCCAAACGATTAGTCAAGACATGCAAAGGCTGCCAAAAGTACACTAAGCAAGCTCATGTTCCGGCTAATTAGCTGCGAACAATACCTATAACATGGCCCTTTGCGGTCTGGGGACTTGATATGGTAGGACCTTTTAAACGAGCCCCAAGTGGATTCACTCACCTCTTAGTGATGGTGGACAAATTCACAAAGTGGATCGAGGCTATACCTGTCACTAGTTGTGATGGAGCAACAACCAAAAGATTTGTCGAGGATGTTATAGCTTTTCCATGGGAGAATTGCCTGAATTCTGCGATGAGCAAAATATCCGGCTTGACGTTGCATCAGTCGCACATCCACAGGCTAACGGACAAGTCGAAAGAGCAAATAGTTTAATTCTACAAGGCTTGAAACCAAGACTCGAAGCTCCACTACGACGTGCTGCGGGGGCTTGGGCAGAGGAATTACCCCCTGTAATTTGGAGTTTACGAACAACTCCGAACAGGTCAACAGGATACACACCTTTCTTCTTGGTCTATGGCGCAGAAGCAGTTCTTCCTAGTGATTTAATTCATACTTCTCCTAGAGTGGCCGCGTATATCAAAGAGGATGCCGAGATATCTCGACAAAATGATCTCGACTTAGTCGAAGAAGTTCGCGTCGTTGCTGAAATGAGATCTACAGCCTATAAGCAGAAGTTACGCAAGTATCATAGCCAGAGAGTCCGAACTAGATCTTTCAATAAAGGTGATTTGGTTCTGCGGCTTGTGCAACAAAGAAACCACAAACTTTCCCCAGTATGGGAAGGGCCCTTTTTAGTTAGTTGAGTATTGCACAATGGATCGTACTACTTAACTGACATGAGGCCAGTCAAAGAAAGACCTGCTACTAAGAAGAGAAAGAGAGCTGGAGGCAGTACAAGTCCGGATGAGTGAGACAGACCGTGGAATATTGCTCAGCTACGTCCCTTTTATCCTTAGTTTATCCTTTGTAATCATACATATATACATGTTCTGTGAGAAATAAAAGTCTTGGTTACCTGAAAGTTTTTCTGAGAAGTTTTTACCATCTTATTTCCTAATGATCATGTCATAGTCGAAAATCCCAGAATGCTTGAAAGTACTTTATGCTCATGTTCGTTCTGGTTTAGATTTCCGATTCTAAAACTGCTACCTTCGGGTATAACTCTAAAAATTCTAGTCTATACTTGGGTTATTTGTCTGATTGCTGGATGCGAGTATTTTTCGAGTAGTGAATTGTTGGTACTAGAAGCGGGCTTTTTTTCCGAGTTTAAACTGGTTTAGCAATTGAGCTCCGTTGCTCGGCAAAGTTTCCGGCTGAAGGTTTAGCTGGCTCACGAAAGGGACGAGGCGGAAAGCCTCACGAAAGGGACGAGGCGGAAAGCCAGATAAACGATAAGTAGAGACGGAAAATTTCAAGTCTTATGTGAACATTTCAGGCACGCAAAAATTTCAAAAGCCAAAAAGTGCTGAATAGATTAAAAGCTTAGCACTAGCAAAAGTCAATAGTATTTAATATTTACAAAACACATCATATCTTTCCAGAATAATACATAGTTTTCTGATCTATGATGCAGGAGGAGATGAAGGAGCTGCCGGCTCGCTGGTTACTCCGCCTTGATATCGTTCCGAGATGTCCGGATCCGAGGTGGTCCGTTCATCGTCGGAAACTTCTTCGGCTTCTTCTAGAGGAGGTGGCGGAGTAGACACGCGGGTGAAGAAGGGGATCTCGTAGCTGGTCAGATCAGCTACATGGCACCCGTATCCGGCGCAGGAGTGCATGATGGCTTGAAGGTCTTGCTCCTGGCCGTCTTCGTCTACCTTGCAGTACTCTCTGGTCACTTGCCATATCGCCATGTTTCCATGGTGGCTCATGACCATGGTGAGAGCGTTCTGTGCAGCAGTCCGCGCGTAGGACATGTTCCAGTCCCGAACAAGCTGCGGCATTTCCTTGGCCTTGTCCCGCACCTGAAAATCCGACATGCTTGGCATGTCCGGAATCATGAGAGACTCACCAATGTCTTCAATAGACTGGCGGAAGTCATGCAGAAGATCACCGACTTGAGTAAGATGGTGGGTGCGGGGCTCGGAGGAGGAAGAGTCCGTCAAGTTCAGAGGACCTATACACAAAACAAGTCAAGAAAATTCCGACATTGATGAAAGTCGAAGAAATGATAAGTCAGACAGATGGAACGTACCAAGAATGACGTCGTCAATCTTGGTCTTCTCCTCCCGAAGACTCTAGAGATCAACCCGGAGCGCCTCGGAGATATCCTTCTCTCTGCCAAGCTCATTCTTGAGGTCCGAGATAATTTTATCTTGAGCAGCAATCTTGCGATCACGCTCTTCGGTGGCCATGGAGGAGGATTCCAGGACTTGAGCTATGCTCCTTTCATGATCCGCCTTGAGCTTATCCAGCTCTTGGCGGAATCCCTTGTTCTCCACCACTAGGGTCTTGAGGTTCTCGGCCTCTTCAATTATAGCGATGGATTGTTTCACCAACGCTGTATGTCAAAAAGAACAACAGTTCAGAAAAATTCGACATTGAAAAAGCAAAAGACAAGGTTTGAATCTCGAAATGTTTACCTTCGGCTTCATCCTTGGCTACCTTGAGCTCAGCATTTTTAAACCGGAGAGCTTTGATCTCTCTTCGCTTATCACAGACATTGGATAATAATTCCTGGTTATAGGAACATACTTTCTATAAGTCAGAATACCCAAAGTCAGAAAGCTACTTAAGACTCGGGCTAATATTTTTTGCTAAATATCAGCACGAGCCTTGGGCGCTACACTAGTTCATTCTTTGGCATCCTAATGAAGCATAAACTCGGATTCTATATCCTACTTCATGCTTGGGGGCTAGAGGATATGATATAAGTCCGCGTTCACTTCAGCTGCCACCTTCTCGGCGAGGGTAAGAGGGATTACTAGGGCTGTTGGAAGCTCGCCAGTCCTGATCCTCTCGTCGCGAAGGCGGACTTGAGCGAGAAGGTCAGAGAACTTGACGTCCTCTGCTTCTTGCGCTTCCTTCTCGGGGGATAGATGGCTTTTGTCCAGGACTTGCCTGGCCAGCCGCTGGATTTCCTCTGCAGATTTCCGGGATAGGCCAAACTTGGCAAGTCCCGGATTGCTGAGGAGGTTTTCGGCAAAGACTTCAGCCGAGGGATCATTACTCGAAGAGGGTTTAGCCTTATCTTGAGCTGACGCACCCACGGTGATGTCAGTCTGCGACCCAAGGATCGCAGGTTCCGTTGGTTGAGCCGGATCTTCTGCGACCACCAGAGAAGGAATGATCGCCGGAGTTGCAGAAGGTTGAGGGGCAGGAGTTGGAGGAGCCACGGCAGGAGAAGCTATGGTGAGCTTCGTCTGTCGCAGGGGCTTCGCAGGAATCCCTTTCCCCTTACCCTTGATGAGAGGCTTTGCTCTGAGAATGTAGTAAAGTCGGGAACATTACATCTCAGAAAGAAATTCGAGAAAGGTACAAAGGCGGAAATTGTGAATGAAAGTTACCTCTTCACAACACGCACTTCCTTTGTGCCAACAGCCATTGTCGGAGTTTGCGCTTCTTGAGCGCAAGGTCTGGCAATGGGACCACTTCAGTCTCCTGAGAAAACTCAGGAGGATATCCTTCGAGTGGAGCAAGCTCCGACTCGGGGAGGTCAGCAAGCTGAAAACAAGAAAGCATATCAGCATTGCAGTATATAACTTAAAGATTGAAACACATAAAAGGTGTATTGATGGAAGCTTACCGGCACCACGGGGTTTTCCGCTGTGTACATATCCAGAGAAATCTCCGAAATCCTCCTCTCGATCCGCTCCTTGATCAACCACTTGATCTGGCTGATGTAGCCTTGAGTGGTGTACGATTTGGGGATGATGTGGAGGGAGTCTTTTTTGGAAGACGTGATGGAGTGCATCAGTCTATCCCCATTGTACTGAAGTGGCTAGATCCGACGTGAGACCCAGCACTGGACCAAGTCGCATCCCTTCAGACCCATGTGTTTGATTAGATATTCGATCCGCCTCTTAGCGAGGATCAGATCATCGGTGAGAGCCGGAGCAGCCTCGTCCAAGGAAGGCTGGGCTGTGGCAGCACCGTCGACAAAAGCCGGCAAAGTAGTAGCTTTGCCGGGAGCCGGAATATCCCTGTGATAGAAGAAAGTGGCTGGCCATTGTTTGACCGAGTCACTGGCAGAAATTTTGGGATATGCCCAGTCTCGTCTAACAGAAAAGCTAATGGTGCCGGTGATGTAAGGAACACCGGTAGTGATGGAATTTCTCCGGACATGAAAATAATACCGGAAGAGAAGCAAACTCGGCGTAATGTCGAGAAAGCCCTCGCAAAGCGCAGCATATGCGCTCATTTCTAGAAGAGAATTGGGAGGAAGATTGTGGAGTTGAACTCCATAGTGATCTATCACCTCGGAGAAGAACTCCGAGGGAGGAAAAGACAGACCTCGGTCCAGATGGGTGCCGAAGTGGACACGCTCGCCCTCGCGCGGGTTGGGGACGGTTTCACCGGAGCCGGTCCGCCAGTCGCTGGCGGCGAGAAGCCCCTCCTTCTCCACGTTCTTGAGGGTGTCCTCGTCAAGGGCGCAGGGGATCCAGATTCCCCGAAAGCTCTCCTTCTCCGCAGCTGCTTCCGCCGACGCCGCCGCCAAACCAGAGGAAGAAGATGATGAAGCCATTTTTCTCCCGTGAGAAAGTGACCTAAAAGGGGCGGCGCTAGGAGCTTTGTGGGGGGAGGGCGAGGAGGCTCTGAGCGCAGGGGGATTGGAAGGAAAGGAACGGCAAAGGACTGGTGGAAAGGAGAAGAAGAAATCCGAACCCCTTATATCCACCTACCTGCGCCAAGATTCGTGCAAATGCTACAGTGTAACCACCACGCGTCGTGGAAAGAACGGGGAAGGACCCACGCGATGATTGCGTCTCCTCGATCTCCATGCTCGCATTGAAACGGCGCCTTGGTTCCGCAAACCACGGACCCACCAACGGTCGTGCTAACGGCATGCCTATCAGATGACGTGACTTGACCATGCTTGTGTCAGGTGGTGTAGAAACCAAGTTCCGGCTTAGTTTAAAATTGAGCTGGAAAATCCAAGTAACTAATTGATAGGTCCGACTTATTTTTAAGACCCGGATTGTATTTTTTGTGAAGTTTCAGGAACCCTTCAAGATTCTGCAACCGGAAGATCAAGCTAGACGATGATAAAATGCGACTTTGGATCTTGGAGGCCTCCGGGGGCTGCTATTGGGGATATACTTTCCGGGTGTCCTCACAGTTCCTCACTGACCAGGGTGACCCACTTCGGGTTAGAGCTTTTCTTCACGGGCGGCCCAGTCAGGAGAAAAGACGGAGTCTAATCCGGATATGGGAAGGCCCAGAAGACTTACCGACTTAGGCCCATAATGTTACTTGTAGTCCAAGATGTACTATGTAACCAACTCTTAGTCGTAGCCGGATTGATCTCTCCTGTAAACCCTAGGCCGGATATCTATATAAGCCATCCTAGGGAGAGCCTTTAGGGCGAACACCTTACAACACAATAGTCTACAATCTCAACTCGCACAGGCGAAACCCTTGTAACCCATATTCCGGCTCTGTCGTATTACTGGATTGCTAGCAGGAGTAGGATTCGTCCAAAGCTGGCGGATTCGAACCTGGGTAAACTTGTGTGCTCACCGTCCCGGAATACCGTACGTCTCACACCCCTCTCTTCCGCACGCCTCGAGGACCCCCCCCCCCCCATGGCGTACTTGTCCTCAATCCGACGACAACCAGTGTGACAGAGGTTGCATCACCAAGTTTATGTGGTCATGTGGATTAAGGGCTGTGGTTTGGAAAAGAACACATGTAATGACACTCCATGTGTCAAACCATGGTCAGAAGCCCAAGAACATGTTGGAATGGAACTGCCACATGCAATGGAGCACTAGTGTGACATAAGTTGCATCACCACACCCACTTGAGTGTGTGGGGTCATGTGAATCATTGTGGTTTGGAAAAGAACACATGCAAAGACACTCCATGTGTCAAACCATGGTCACAAAACCCAGGAACATGTTAGGATGCAATGACACTCCATGTGTCAAACCACAGTCAGAAAAGCCCAAGGACATATTGGAATGCAACTGCCAAATGCAATGGAACACCAATGTGATAGAGGTTGCATCACCACACCCACTTTAGTGTATGTGGTCAAGTGGATCAATGTGGTTTGGAAAAGAACACATGCAATGACACTTCATGTGTCAAACCATGGTCTGAAAACCCAAGAACATGTCATAATGCAACTGCCAAATGCAATGGAGCACCAATGTGATAGAGGTTGCATCACCACACCCACTTGAGTGTATGTGGTTGATGAGGACATCCCTACAGTTACATCTACCCCAATTACTGCTAATGATGTTCCAGTTGCTGCAAAGAAAGATCAATCCAATGATATAAGGATTGGACCAATTATAAGAGCTCGTGTTAAGCTACTAGAACAACAGGTGAACTTGTTTCTTAATGAGCCTGATGTTTTAGTTAATGAGAATTTTATACTACCTAAGTCTTTGAATTATTGCATGATCAGGTACTTGGGATAAGAAGGTGTAGCACGGAGCGAGGAGCTAATGGAACATGGCGTGTTGATCAATGAAGAATGCACGAGGGAGGAGAGGGAGGAAGCACAAGGAGCACACAAGGTTGAAGATCAACACTTGGTGGAAGATCTCTGCCACGACAGAGAAACGCCACTATTTTTTGCCATGGCAGGCTGCCGCGGCACAGAAACAACAAGATTTGCAGCCACGGGAGGCTGCCGCGATAGCAAAACCGAGCCAAAGCCTGTCACGGCAGAGTCCTGAGGCCGAACCCCTTATGGGTCGGTTTGTACCCTAGTTGGGTGGGACCAACTCGAATCCCACCTTGGCCGCCTCCCCTAGACTCTTAAATAGATGGGGCACCACACACAGTTAGGGTTGAGACCACGTTAAAATATTTTGGAGTTGTTTCTTTCATAGAACCTCTGGAATTACTTGTGATCGATTTTACCAACTATAATTGAGTGTGATCTGTTGTTCCACTAGGAGTTAGTAGACTGCAAACTACCGTTCGTGGTCGATGGCTACGTGCGCAAGAGTGTGGTGTTGTGAATATCCTACAGGGTTCGAGAGCTGTTGCGTTGGCATCAGGGTTCGAGCGGGAGAGTTCATAGCTACATGCTAGTTATCTACCATCCACCATCATCATCGATAAGTGCTTGCTGAGAAGATCGGACCACCCCATATCATCTTGGTATCAGATTTCCTCGTTTACTCGGTAAGCAATCCATAATCCATTCATAGATTAGTTCGTGTTTTTCGTCCTATACAGAAAAAGGCCCACAAAAAGAGTTGCCATAGCCTATATTACATCGTATTCGAGTAATAGTTGCTAGTCATGTTCCTCTTTTAGGTTAGATCTAGATCTGTTCTTCATTTTTTTTCTAGTTCTAGTCGAATCCACCTTAGTTTTCCGCCGCCACAAGCTAGATCCGATCCAACCTAGAGTCCTGATTACAGATCCCTGGCCGAGTCGGTTTAGCAAATAAAAAAAATCTTACCGACTCTGCCACGGCACGGAAACGCCCCATTTCTCTACCACGACACCGATTCTGCCACGGATTGGACTCCTGCCGCGACACATTTTCTCTGCCACGCGCTAGCTCCCTGCCTCCACTCCTGCTGCAACACGATTTTGCTCTGTCGCGTGCCCGTTTTCTGCCGCCACTTCTGCCGCGGCACAATTTCCATGTGTTTCTCTACCGCGCGCCAGCTGCTCTGTCGTCGCTCTACCGCGACACGGTTTCGGCATGTTTTTCTACCACGGTACATGAACTTCTGCCACGGCACGATTTTGCGTTGTTTTTCTGCTACAACACCATAATTGCAAAGTGTGACAAAAATTGCACTTTTCCTTAACCTTAGCCATAACCATTCTATTTCATAGGTGTAGGAACTTGCCTATTGAGACTAGTTTTCGCTCCTACAGGTTGCTCCTAGGATTTTGGTGACATGCTTTGTAATTTGGCCGTGTGTGACATATATTTAAAAAATCAAAAAGAGAAAAAGCTATACAAAATAAAAAAGAGAAAAACAAAAGGAGAATTTGAGCAAGAGGCCTAGTGATATCTTTGTGCACCGGTAGATTGAGCAATCTTGTGCCAGTTTACTTGGAGCTTTGCTAGTGTCTCTCAAGAGTAGTGCAACACTCTTCATAGTTGCATTGCCACGTTTTTCTCCACGTGTGTGTTTCTTGGTTTTTTGTACGATCAACACTAGGACTTGTTTGTGGTGTAGTTAGGATACCATACCTATAGCTCCACCATAAATAACCTGTGTGCCCTGTGATCATTTTCTATACCTTTGATATTCACTTCATCACATCAATGCATCAGTCTTTGCTTACGTTTGGTAAAGCATCACTATTCACTTTGGAACGGTAAGATCTCCTTTCTTGTGAGTTGTGAGAGAGTTGTGAGTGTTTCCACCAAACATATTTTGATTTTTGCACTAACCTACTAATCATGTCTACTAGTGATGATGATGTTGTGTCACAGAAAAAGCAGGTTGAGGATCTTGTTAATTGGCGCGAGTCTGTTGATGGGAATATCAAGGACATGCAAGAGGCAGTGGATCAGAATACTGGCGCAACCAATAATATTCAAACTCAAGTGACAGCAATTAATGTCAATGTTGCCACCTTGCAGCGTTCGATTGAGACTCTTACAGCGGCAATTCAGCAAGGACACGAACACCAACCTGATGATGTGTTCGAGGATCTTGATGAGGGTAGTGCGGCTAATGCTGCCTCACATCGTGGCAGGGGACGTGCCAATCCCCCTGTAGCTGCTGCTGCTGCTCCTCTTTATGGACGTGGATATGCCGCTTTGGGACATGCTCAGCGTGTTCCGAACCAAGCTGATGATGGTTTGGGCAAACCCAAGTTTTCAATTCCCTCTTTCAATGGCTCACTTGATCCTGAGGATTATATTACTTGGGAGTTGAAGATTGAGAAGCTCTGGCGTTTGTTTGATTATCCAGAAGACAAAAAGGTCAAGCTTGCAGCGTCAGAATTTGACAGATATGCTTTGCGCTGGTGGGATGCAATCGTGTAGAATAGAAGGGATGACAATGAGCTTCCTGTCATGGATTGGCGTGGGATGAAGCGCATGATGACGGATCGTTTTGTACCCACCAATTACTTGTGATCAGTTTTTGACAAGCTCACATAGTTGAGGCAATGAGCCATGTCAGTTGATGAGTACTACATGGAGATGGAGATGCTTATGCAACGTGCTCGAGTTCGTGAATCCCTTGAGATGACAACGCAACATTTTCTCAACAATCTGAAGCTTCAAATCAAGAGCATTGTTCGTCATCACAAGTACGAGACGATGAACAAACTGTTGCACCATGCTAGAGAGGTCAAATCACATCTAGCCGAGGAGGCTAAGTCACGTGCACAGTTTATGTCTACCAGCCGTTTTGTGGCCAGATCTACACCACCTACTATGGCGCCACCTGCTGCTAGCCATCCTCCACCATCGGCCAAACCAGCACCTACGTCTTCGTTTGGTTCCAATGCTCGGAAGCCCGCTACTCCTGCTGCTAGCTCAGGTTCCAATATGTCAACTACGCATACTCGCGATGTGGTGTGCCATACTTGCAGAGGTAAAGGACATTACAAGAAAGATTGTCCCAACAACAAGGTGATGTTTATCAATGAACAAGGTGAGTATGAGAGTGGAGATGAGATTGATGCTGATTCTGATTATCATTGCGAGGATGGTGCGGATGCTTATCCTAAGCGTGCACCAACTATTGTGGTGTCTCCACGCATACTTAGTGTGGAACCTATTGATGAATCTCAGTGTTGCAACTTGTTTCAAACAAAAGCTCTAGTTGGACCTAACAAAGCTTGCAAGGTAATTATTGATGGAGGTAGCTGCATAAATCTTGCAAGTAAGGAGTTATGTGCCAAGCTGAATTTTACTTATTTTCCACACCCCAAGCCATACTACATACAATGATTGAGCAACAATGGTGAGATGAAGGTAAATCATATGGTACGTGTGAATTTTCAAATAGGGCCATACAAGGATTCTATTGACTTTGATGTGGTTCCTATGACTGTTTGCCATCTTCTATTGGGTTGGCCTTGGCTTTATGATTGCGTTGTGAAACACAATGGCCGTGCCAATACTTATCACATGGAATTCAAAGGAAAGAAGATTACTATGCAACCAATGACACCACAAGACATTGTGAATGTGTCTCGTCAGAAGATAGAGGTGAATTTGAAGGATGATTCTCTAGCTCGGCGAGATAGTGTGACAGTTGTTCATGATGTAATTGAGCCTAAATCGAGTGATATAACGAAAAGTGAGAGAGTGCCTAATCTTCTGATATTAGCCACCAAGGAGGATATGAGAGAATTTTGTGAGGATCCTAAAGCCATGCCGCTTGTACTCATGTATAAGGGCGAGGTATTGGTTTCTAACGACATGATCCCTATTTCTCTTGGTGTCTCTTTTGTTTTGCATGATTTTGGGGATGTGTTTCTAGAAGATGTACCCATAGGATTGCCTTCATTGCATGACATTGAACACCAAATTGACTTGATCCCTAGCGCCACACTTCCCAATCGTGCACCTTATAGGACCAATCCCGAAGAAACAAAGGAGATACAGAAAGAAGTACAGGCATTGCTGGGGAACGAGTACATTCATGTCTCTCTTAGCCCTTGTGTTGTTCCTGTTATTTTAGTGCCTAAGAAAGATGATACATGGCGCATGTGTGTAGATTGTAGAGCTATTAATAACATCACAATTCGATATCGTCATCCTATTCCACGCTTAGAGGACATGCTAGATGAATTGAGTGGTGCTGCTATTTTCTCTAAGATTGATTTGCGTAGTGGTTATCATCAAATTAGGATGAAAGAAGGGGATGAGTGGAAAAGTACTTTCAAAACAAAATTTGGTTTGTATGAGTGGTTAGTTATGCCATTTGGTCTTACTAATGCACCTAGTACATTCATGCGATTAATGAATCATGTTTTGAGAGATTTTATTGGTCGTTTTTGATGATATACTAATCTATAGCCACAATGAAACTAAACATAGTAATCATATCCGACAAGTTTTGCAAGTGTTGCATGATAATAGAGTGTATGCTAATCTTGAGAAGTGCACATTTGCAAAATATAAGGTCATATTTCTAGGATTTGTTGTATCTAAGAATGGGGTACAGGTAGATCAATCTAAAATTGAATCAATTCAGAATTGGCCTACTCCCATGAATGTGAGTCAAGTGCGTAGTTTCCACGGCTTAGCTGGTTTCTATAGGCACTTTTTGAAAGATTTTAGCACCATTGCTGCACCATTGAATGATTTGACAAAGAAAGGTGTTCCTTTTGTATGGGGCGCGACCCAAGATATTGCTTTTGATACAATGAAATGTTTGCTTACTTCTGCACCATTACTTGCATTACCGGATTTTTCAAAGCAATTTGAAGTGGAATGTGATGCTAGTGGTATAGGCATTGGTGGCGTTTTGATGCAAGAGGGTCGCCCTATAGCATATTTTTCTGAGAAACTTACTGGTGCTTGCTTGAATTATCTTATTTATGATAAAGAATTGTATGCACTTCTTAGAGTACTTGAAGTTTGGCAACATTATTTGTGGCCAAAAGAATTTATCATACATTCTGATCATGAAGCACTGAAATATTTAAAAGCTCAATCAAACTTGCATATACGATTAGCTAAATGGGTTGAGTTTATTGAGTCTTTTCCTTACATCATTAAGTATAAGAAGGGAAAAGAGAATGTTGTTGCTGATGCTTTGTCTAGGAAGAACATGCTATTAACCAATCTTGATGTTAAAATTCCAGGATTAGAGAGTATTTGTGCACTTTATGCAACTGACCATGATTTTGCTGAACTATTTCATTTGTGCGCTCTTAGAAACGCATGGGATAAGTATCATATACATGATGGATATTTGTTTCGAGCTAACAAACTATGTATTCCAGAATTGTCGTTGCGTTTGTTTTTAGTGCAAGAATCACATGTTGGTGGTTTGATGGGTCACTTTGGGCGTGAGAAGACGTTGCTCATGCTTGCTGATCATTTTTATTGGCCCAAGATGAGGCGTGATGTGTACATATTTGTGAGTCGATGTATTACATGCCACAAGTCAAAATCCAAGCTGAAGCCTCACAGTTTGTATACACCTCTATCTGCGCATACTACTCCATGGGAAGACATTAGTATGGATTTTGTGCTAGATCTACCTAAAACTCAGAGAGGTCATGATTTTATATTTTTGGTAGTGGATAGGTTCTCTAAGATAGCTCATTTTATTGCCTGCCAAAAAAGCGACGATGCGTCGCATGTTGCTAACCTATTTTTCAGGGACATCGTGAGATTACATGGAGTACCTAAGACGATTGTTTCTGACCGTGATGTGAAGTTCATGAGCTACTTTTGGAACACCTGATGGGGGAAGCTGGGAACGAAGCTACTATTCAACACTACATGTCATCCCCAAATAGATGGTCAAATGGAGGTGGTGAATCGAACATTGTCACAGCTGCTAAGGACTATGATAAAGAAGAATCTGCGGGAGTGGGAAGAGTGTTTGCCACATGTTGAGTTTGCCTACGACAGGGCTGTGCATTCGGCTACACAGCTTTGTCCTTACAAGGTTTGGGTGCATCTACACAAGGATAGATTTCCACTACGTCGCAAGTCCAAGTTCAAGCCACGTGGTGCTGGTCCTTACAAGGTGTTAGCCAAAATTAATGATAATGCCTAGTCAGTTTATATACCTATTGAGGAGTTTGGTGGAGTTAGAAACAACTTCAATGTTGCTAATTTATCACCATATGCTGGAGAAGACCTTGGAGCGTCGAGGTCGACGCCTTTTGAAGGGGGGGAGATGATGAGGACATCCCTATAGTTACACCTACCCCGGTTACTACTGATGATGTTCTAGCTGCTGCAAAGAAAGATCAATCCAATGAGATAAGGATTGGACCAATTACAAGAGCTCGTGATAAGCTACTGGAACAACATGTGAACTTTTTTCTTAATGAGCCTGATGTTTTAGTTAATGAGAATTTTATACTACCTAAGTCTTTGAATTATTGCATGATCAGGTACTTGGGAGAAGAAGGCGTAGCACGAAGCGAGGAGCTAATGGAACATGGCGTGTTGATCAATGAAGAATGCGCGAGGGAGGAGAGGGAGGAAGCGCAAGGAGCACACAAGGTTGAAGATCAACACTTGGTGGAAGATCTCTATCGCGCGAGAGAAACGCCACTATTCTCTACAACGGCAGGCTATCGCGGCACAAAAACAACAAGATTTTCTACCACGGCAGGCTGCCGCGACAGAAAAACTGAGCCAAAACCTGCCACGGCAGAGTCCTGAGGCCGAACCCCTTATGGGTCGGTTTGTAACCTAGTTGGGTGGGACCAACTCGGCTCCCACCTTGGCCGCCTCGCCAGACTCTTATATAGATGGGGCGCCACAAATAGTTAGGGTTGAGACCACGTTAAAATATTTTGGAGTTGTTTCTTTCATAGAACCTCTGGAATTACTTGTGATCGATTTTACCAACTATAATTGAGTGTGATCTATTGTTCCACTGGGAATTAGTAGATTTCAAACTACCATTCGTGGTCGATGGCTATGTGCGTAAGAGTGTGGTGTTGTGAATACCCTACAAGGTTCGAGAGCTACTGCATTGGCATCAGGGTTCAAGCGGGAGAGTTCATAGCTACATGCTAGTTATCTATCATCCACCACCATCATCGACAAGTGCTTGCTAAGAAGATCAGGCCAAACCATATTAGTGGTCATGTGGATCAATGTGGTTTGGGAAAGAACACATGCAATGACACTCCATGTGTCAAACCATGGTCACAAAGCCCAAGAACATGTTCGAATGCAACTGCCAAATGCTATGGAGCACCAGTGTGACAAAGGATGCATCACCACACCCACTTGAGTGTGTGTGGTCATGTGGATCATTGTGGTTTAGAAAAGTACACATGCAATAACACTCCATGTGTCAAACCATGGTAAGAAAGGCCAAGAACATGTTGGAATGCAATTGCCAAATGTAATGGACCACAAGTGTGATAGAGGTTGCATCACCACATCCACTTGAGTGTGTGTGGTCATGTGGATCATTGTGGTTTGGGAAAAAACACATGCAATGACACTCCATTTGTCAAACCATGGTCAAAAAGCCCAATAAAATGTTAATGTAACTGCCACATGCAATAGAGCACCAATGTGACAGAGGTTGCATGGTCGCACCCACTTGAGTGTGTGTGGTCATGTGGATCATTGTGGTTTTGAAAAGAACACATGCAATCACACTACATGTGTCAAACCATGATTGAAATGCCTAAGAACATATTCCAATGCAACTACCAAAGGCAATGCAGTACCAGTGTGAAAGAGGTTGCATCACCACATCCACTTGAGTGTGTGTGGTTATGTAGATCAAGCACCGTAGTTTGGAAAAGAATACATGCAATGACACTCCATGTGACAAACCATGGTTAGAAAGCCCAAGAACATTTTGGAAGGCAACTGGCAAATGCAATGGAGCACTAGTGTGACATAGGTTGCATGACCACACCCACTTGAGTGTGTGTGGCCATGTGGATCAATGTCGTTTGGGCAAGAATACATGCAATGACACTCAATGATATGGGGTGGCCCGATGTTCTCAATAAGAACTTGTCGATGATGATGGTGGATGATAGATAAGTAGTGTGTAGCTATGATCTCTCCCGCTCGAACCCTGATGCCAATGCAACAGCTCTCGAACCTTGTAGGATATTCACAACACCACACTCTTGCGCACACAGCCGTCGACCACGAATGGTAGTTTGCAATCTACTAATTCCCAATGGAACAACAGATCACACTCAATTGTAGTTGGTAGAAATTGATCACAAGTAATTCTAGAGGTTCTATGAAAGAAACAACTCCAAAATAATTTTAACGTGGTCTAACCCTAATTTGGTGTGGTGCCCCATCTATTTCACAGTCTGGGGGCGGCGGCCTAGGTGGGATCCGATTTAGTCCCACCCAACTAAAAGATACAAAATGACCCAAATTTGGGTTTGGTTCAGTGTTCTGCTATGGCAGAGTTTGGGCCTGTTTCTCTGCCGTGGTAGCCTGCCGCGGCAGAAAAGGACTTTGTTTCTGTGTCGCGGCAGCCTGCCGTGGCAGGAAAACACACCGTTTCTCTGCCATGTGTTGATCTTCTTCTTGGTATCTCCTTGCACTTCCTCCCTCTCCTCCCTCGCGCATTCTTCATTGATCAACACGCCATGTTCCATTAGCTCCTCGTTCCGTGCTACGCCTTCTTCTCCCAAGTACCTGATCATACAATAATTCAAAGACTTAGGTAGTATAAAATTCTTATTAACTAAAACATCAGGCTCATTAAGAAACAAGTTCACCTGTTGTTCTAGTAGCTTAGCACGATCTCTTGTAATTGGTTAAATCCTTATCTCATTGGATTCATCTTTCTTTGCAGCAGCTGGAACATCATTAGTAGCAATTGGGGTAGGTGTAACTATAGGGATGTCCTCATAATCTCCCCCCTTCAAAAGGCGTGGACCCCGATCCTCCAAGGTCTTCTCCAGCATATGGTGATAAATCAGCAACGTTGAAACTGTTGCTAGCTCCACCAAACTCCTCAATAGGTATATCAACCGAGTAGGAATTATCATTAATTTTTGCTAACACCTTGTAAGGACCAGCACCACGTGGCTTCAACTTGGACTTGCAAAGTAGTGGAAATCTGTCCTTGCGTAGATGCACCCATACCATGTCTCTAGGCTTGAACAACAACTCCTTCCTTGCTTGATTCCTTGTAGTAGAAATGTTCTTGCCTTTCTTCTCAATAGCCTCTCGAGTCTTCTCATGAATCTTCTTCACATATTCAGCATGTTTTGATTCCTCCATATCAACTCTCTCATGTAATGGCAAAGGCAACAAATCAAGTGGCATCAATGGCTTGAAGCCATACACCACCTCAAAAGGACAAAGCTGAGTAGTCGAATGCACAGCCCTGTTGTATGCAAACTCAACATGTGGCAAACACTCTTCCAACTCCCGCAGGTTCTTCTTTATCATAGTCCTTAGCAGCTGTGATAATGTACGATTCACCACCTCCGTTTGACCATCTGTTTGGGGATGACATGTAGTTCTGAATAGCAGCTTTGTTCCCAGCTTCCCCCATAAGGTCTTCCAAAAGTAGCTCATGAACTTCACATCACGATCAGAAACAATCGTCTTAGGTACTCCATGTAATCTCATGATGTCCATGAAAAACAGGTTAGCAACATGCGACACATCGTCGCTTTTGTGGCAGGTAATAAAATGAGCCATCTTAGAGAACCTATCCACTACCACAAATATAGAATCATGACCTCTCTGAGTTTTAGGTAGACCTAGCACAAAATCCATACTATTGTCTTCCCATGGAGTAGTAGGTGAAGAGAAAGGTGTATACAAACCGTGAGGATTCAGCTTGGATTTCGACTTGTGGCATGTAATACATCGGCTCACAAATCTGTACACAATATGCCTCATCTTGGACCAATAAAAATGATCAGCAAGCATGAGCAGCGTCTTCTCACACCCAAAGTGACCCATAAAACCACCAGCATGTGATTCCTGCACTAAGAACAAACACAACGACGGTTCTGGAATACATAGTTTGTTAGCTCGAAACAAATATCCAGCATGTGTATGATACTTATACCATGCGTTTCTAAGAGCACACAAACGATATGGTTCAGCAAAATCATGGTAGTTGCATAAAGTGCACAAATAGCTTCTAATCCAGGAATTTTAAATCAAGATTGGTTAATAGCATGTTCTTCCTAGACAAAGCATCATCAACAACATTCTCTTTTCCCTTCTTATACTTAATGATGTTAGGAAAAGATTCAATAAACTCAACCCATTTAGCTAATCGTCTATGCAAGTTTGATTGAGCTTTCAAGATTCAATAAACTCAACCCATTTAGAAATATGACCTTATTTTTTGCAAATGTGCACTTCTCAAGATTAGCATACAGTTTATTATCACACAACACTTGCAAAACTTGTCGGATATGATTACAATGTTTAGTTTCGTTGTGGCTATAGATAAGTATATCATCAAAATAAACAACCATAAAACGACCAATAAAATCTCAAAACATAATTCATTAATCTCATGAATGTACTAGGTGCATTAGTAAGACCAAACGGCATACCTAACCACTCATACAAACCAAATTTCATTTTGAAAGCAGTTTTCCACTCATCCCCTTCTTTCATCCTAATTTGATGATAACCACTACGCAAATCAATCTTAGAGAAAATAGCAGCACCACTTAGTTCATCTAGCATATCCTCTAAGCGTGGAATAGGATGACGATATCGAATAGTGATGTTATTAATAGCTCTACAATCTACACACATGCGCCATGTACCATCTTTCTTAGGCACTAAAATAACAGGAACAACACAAGGGCTAAGAGAGACACGAATGAACCCTTTATCCAGCAATGCCTGTACTTGTTTCTGTATCTCCAGACACGAATCACAGGAAGTTGATTGTCGTTCCTTCTATTCTGCACAATAGCATCCCACCAACGCATAGCGTATCCAGCAAATTCTGAAGGTGCAAGCTTGACCTTCTTGTCTTTTCGATAATCAAACAAACGCCAGAGCTTCTCAATCTTCAACTCCCAAGTAAGATAATCCTCAGGATCAAGTGAACCATTGAAAGAGGGAATTGAAAACTTGGGTTCGCCCAAACCATCATCAGCTTGGTTCGGAACACGCTGAGCACGTCCCAAAGGGGCATATCCACGTCCATAAAGAGGAGCAGCAGCAGGTGCAGGGGGATTGGCACGTCCCCTGACACAAGGTGGGCCAGCATCAGCCGCACTACACTCATCAAGATCCTCGAACACATCATCAAGTTGGTGTTCGTGTCCTTGCTAAATTGTCATAGTAAGAGTATCAATCGAACACTACAAGGTGGCAACATTGACATTGATTGCTTTCACTTGAGTTTGAATATTATTGATTGCGCCAGTATTCTGATCCACTACCTCTTGCATGTCCACGATATTCCCATCAATAAACTCGCGCTAATTAACAAGCTCCTCAACCTGCTTTTTCTGTGACACAACATCATCATCACTAGTAGACATGATTAGTAGGTTAGTGCACAAATCAAAATTTGTTTGGTGGAAACACTCAGAACTGACAAGAAAGGAGATCTTACCATTCCAAAGTGAATAGAGATGCTTTACCAAACGTAAGCAAAGACTGCTGCACTGATGTGATAAAGTGAATATCAAAGGTATAGAGAACGATCACATGGCACACATGTTATTTATGGTGGAGCTATAGGTATGGTATCCTAAGTACACTTCAACACAAGTCCTAGTGCTGATCGTACAGAAACCCAAGAAAAACACACACGTGGAGAAAAACATGGGAATGTAACTATGAAGGGTGTTGCACTACTCTCGAGAGACACTAGCAAAGCTCAAAGTAAATAGCAACAAGATTGCTCAATCTACCGGTGCATAAAAATATCACTAGGCCTCTTGCTCAAATTCTCTTTTTCTCTTTTTCTTTTGTATAGCTTCTTTCTCTTTTTGCTTTTTCGTTTATTATATGCTTTTTCTCTTTTTTTTTAATATAGATCACACACGGCCAAATTACAAAGCACAGCACCAAAATCCTAGGAGCGGAAACTAGTCTCATTGGGCAAGTTCCTACACCTTTGAAATAGAATGGTTGTGGATCAAGTTAAGGAAACGTGCAATTTTTACACTTTGTAAGTCTGGCTGCCGTGGCCAAAAACAGCGCAAAAATGTGCCATGGCAGAAAAATTTCCTGCCGCGGCAGAAAAACAGTGCAAAACTATGCCGCGACAAAACTCGCGGCAGGACTTAGACTCGCGGTAGAAAAACGGCCAAAAACATGCCATGGCAGGAAAACCGAGTCGTGGCAGAGAAGGAGTCGTGGCAGAGAAACAGTCTGTTACTGTGCCGTGGCAGAGTCGGCAGATTTTTTTTAATTCCAACTTGCCAAGTAGTACACAATGAGAACTCTTGTATGGATCAGATCTACTCCCTCTGATCCATATTAATTGGCACCGAACTAGATGTATCTAGCACTAAAACATGTCTAGATACATCAATTTTCGCGACAAGTAATATGGATCGGATGGAGTAGCTTTTTGGCGGCGGAAAAATAATGGTGGAAACAACTAGAACAACTAGAAAACAAAACTACGAAGAATAGATCTAGATCTAAACTGAAAGATGAACACGACCAACAACTATTACTCGAATGCGATGTAATCTAGGCTATGGCAACTCTTATTGTGGGGCTTTTTCTGTATAGGACGAAAAACAAGATCTAATCTATGGATGGATTTGTGGATGCTTATTGAGGCAACGAGGAAATCTGATACCAAGATGATATGGGGTGGCCCAATCTTCTCATCAAGCACTTGTCGATGATGATGGTGGATGATAGATAACTAGTGCGTAGCTATGATCTCTCCCACTCGAACCCTGATGCCAATGCAATAGCTCTCGAACCATGTAGGATATTCACAACACCACAATCTTGCGCATGTAGCCGTCGACCACGAACGGTAGTTTGCAATCTACTAATTCCCAATGGAACAACAAATCACACTCAATTGCAGTTGGTAGAAATCGATCACAACTAATTCTAGAGGTTCTATGAAAGAATCAACTCCAAAATAATTTTAACATGGTCTAACCCTAACTTGGTGTGGCGCCCCATATATTTAAGAGTCTGGGGGCAGCGGCCTAGGTGGGATCCGAGTTGGTCCCACCCAACTAAAAGATACTAACCGACGCAAAGTTGGGTTGGGCTCAGGGTTCTGCCGTGCTGCCGCGGCAGAAAAGGACTCTATTTCTGTGCCGTGGAAGGAAAACACATCGTTTCTCTACCATGTGTCGATCTTCTTCTTGGTAGCTCCTTGCGCTTTCTCCCTCTCCTCCCTCGCGCATTCTTCATTGACGAACACGCCATGTTCCATTAGCTCCTCGTTCCATGTTATGCCCTCTTCTCCCAAGAACCTGATCATATAATAATTCAAAGACTTAGGTAGTATAAAATTCTCATTAAATAAAACATCATGCTCATTAAGAAACAAGTTTACATGTTGTTCTCGTAGCTTAGCATGAGCTCTTGTAATTGGTCCAATCCTTATCTCATTGGATTGATCTTTCTTTGCAGCAGCTGGAACATCATCAGTAGCAATTGGGGTAGGTGTAACTGTAGGGATGTCCTCATCACTCCATGTGTCAAACCATGGTCACAAGGCCCAAGAACATGGTCGAATGCAACTGCCAAATGCTATGGAGCACCAGTGTGGCATAGGTTGCATCACCACACCCACTTACGTGTGTGTGATCATATGGATCATTGTAGTTTGGAAAAATACACATGCAATGACACTCCATGTGTCAGACCATGGTCAGAAATCCCAAAAACATGTTGCAATGCAACTGCCAAATTTAATGGAGCACCAGTGTGACAGAGGTTGCATCATCACATCCACTTGAGTGTGTGTGGTCATGTGGATCATTGTGGTTTGGAAAAGAACACATGGAATGACACTTCATGTCTCAAACCATGGCCAGAAAGCCTAAGAACATGTTGCAATGCAACTCCGAAATGCAATGGAGCACTAGTGTGACAGAGGTTGCATCACCACATCCACTTGAGTGTGTGTGGTTATGTAGATCAAGGGCTCTGATTTGGAAAAGAACACATGCAATGACACTCCATGTCCGAAACCATGGTTACAAATCCCGAGAACATGTTGGAATGCAACTGCCAAATGAAATGGAGCACCAATGTGATAGAGGTTGCATCACCACACCCACTAAATTGTGTATGGTCATGCGCATCACGTGGTTTGGGAAAGAACACATTCAGTGACACTCCATGTGTGAAACCATGGTGACATAGTTCAAGAACATGTTGGAATGGAGCTACCAAATGCAATGGAGTACTAGTGTGATAGAGGTTGCATCACCACGCCTGCCTGAGTGTGTGTGGTCATGTGGATCAAGGGTTATGGCTTCGAAAATAAAACATGCAATGACACTCCATGTGTTAAACCATGGTCACAAAGCCCAAGAAAATGATAGAATGTAACTACCACATGCAATGGAGCACCAGCGTGACAGAGGTTGCATCACCACACCCACTTGAGTGTGTGTAGATATGTGGATCATTGTGGTTTTGAAAAGAACACATGCAATCACACTCCATGTGTCAAACCATGGTCAGAAATCCTAAGAACAGGTTGCAATGTAACTACCAAATGCAAAGGAGCACCAGTGTGACAGAGGTTGCATCACCATATCCACTTGAGTGTGTGTGGTTATGTAGATCAAGGGTTGTGGTTTGTAAAAGAGCACATGCAATGACACTCCATGTGCCAAACCATGGTCAGAAAGCCTGAGAACATATTGGAATGCAGCTGCTGAATGAAATGGAGAAGAAACATGACAGAGGTTGTGACGTGGGCATACCCTACAGGTACTCGAGTTTGGTATATACGACCCAGATATGACAGGATCCCACGACGTTACCAGGGCCCAATACAGGATTCGCGTGACTCACGAAGACTCTGATTGCTTGCAGCACAAGTCGAAGCTTAAGATAGAAACTTTAAAGGGACAAACCCTAATCTGTAACCGACTTGACTTGCTACCCGAGACCTAGCCTATCTATATAAAGTCTAGGAGGGGCGGCGAGGAGGACAATTGCAACCCTAGTTTCCACAACCTCACGATATTACATCTGCGCACACCCTGTAACTTTCGACTCCCTCCATAATTCCAAGAGCAGACAAGCCGGAGTAGGGACCTCTACGAGGCCCGAACCTGGGTAAATCATGCATCCATGTGTGCTTGTTTGCTAGCCAATTGATGCCTCCAGCGCTCCCTCCTTCTCCAAAACCCAAGTCCATAATAATGGGCATTGACGAGTTAATCCCTCGTCAATTGGCGCTGTCTGTGGGAACTGGGACTGCTGATGTCACAGCTTCTTCAGCCCCGTCAACTGCGATCTACAACTCTGCAACAGTGGAGATTCGCTAGCTCTTCGGTGCTTTCGACTTCACCGTCCATATGCCGACCACTCGCCCGACTTTCGAGTTTGTAGGCGACAGAATCGGCCCGGCAATCGGGAGCTTACGCTTCCAAGTTGGTCAGCTGGGCACACTTCGCATCCCTGACCAGCCAACGGTTCCCGTGATTGCTCCCGCATCGTGGTTTCCACCACCAATCGACACACTAAGCGAGCTCAACGCCCTGACAACAGTTGGGAGCACGGACAACGACAGTAGTCGCGGATCTGATCTAGGTGACCTGGCCATAGAAGACGGGCCTATAGCTCTAGATCTGAAAGTTGTGGGAGCAGTAGCTTCCCCAACCACTTCATGAGTGCCGTCATCAACGCAGGCAACACCGGTATCACTCGTGACAACACCGGTACCGAGCCAACCAATGGTGAAAACGGTGGTCCCACCAACGGCGTGCCCACCAACGGGATAGAGGGGAACCCGAACCTCATGATGAATGAGCGCACCGAAGAACGCGTGCTGATCAAGCTCAACGACAACGAGTGGGTCTGCTACTGAGAAGCTCTGCAGGGCAACCATCTTCCCTCTAACTCATCGCAAGACATGTTGATGGGCTACCATTTCTTGATCAAGGAAGAATACAAGCGCTAGCAGCAAGTAATCGCGCAACTCGACATGCGCAGAAAGGCAGCGGACGAGTCGAATCTTCGGCGGGCTCAGCTCTCCTCACACGGAGGATCCTCCTCCAAGGGCAATGACTACGTAGCCACCAAAACGACGATCTCGACTGGCCCACCTCACCGACAAGAAACGCGAGGAGGCTGCACAAGTCCTCAACTTCTTGTCCATGACGATGGATACATGGGGCAACATGCTCCCAAGGATGCCGCAAGCAGCAGTAATGTGGCCACCATGTACCTCCTCAACAACCAGCCTCTAGCTAGGGATCCGCGAGCCGCCATGCACCGATCAACGATCGCGGACTTGGGGCTAGTCGAGGCTGCCCTCATCAAGGATCCAATGCCAGAGCCAAAAAAGGGGAAGGCTGTAGCAAAACGCTACTCCTCGCCCTCATCTAGCGAAGATAGCCACGACTTGTCTTGACGTCGTCGCTCACGGCGGCACGACCATGACTATGACGCGTATGATGACATCGCGCAGTGCGAAGTCGACAAGATGCGCACAAGGCGTGCCCATTCGACTGACTCGGAAGACGACGAAGTGGAACTCTGCTATGCTAGATACTTCAGCAGAGCCATTAGGCAAAAGCGAATGCCTAAAGGGTTCAAGATCCCATCAGAGAACCCGAAATTCGATGGCCCATAGGACCCAAAGATTTGGTTGGTAGATCACATCTCCTCCATCAGGTTGCATGGTGGAAGCCGAAGCACGGCCATGCAATCCCTACAACTACAACTACAGGGCGCCGCTCACGCATGGCTCAACAATCTCCCACGCGGATCAATTCAAAGCTGGGAAGAGTTGGTCTACAGCTTCGTGCGCAACTTCAAGGGCACTTACAAAAGCACCGCATCAATTGAAGAATTAAGAGGCTGCCACGAAAGATCTAGCGAGTCGTTGCGCTCATACATCCAGTGATGGTCCATCATCAACAACTCCGCAGAAGACATCTCCGAGGATCGCGCAATCGACGTGTTCAACAATGGCGTACACCGCAGAGAGCTCAGGGAGGAGCTAGGCTGCTCGAAGCCCAAAACAATCGACCACCTGATGGAAATCGCGAATCGGTGGGCCGACGGAGAGGACTCGGTGAAAAACCGCGCCTACTCCGATGATGACGACGACCTCGAGCGCAGACGCGGCCGCCGAGGGAAACGTCGAATGTGCGTCTATGAGGACCATGATGAGGTCGACATGGTCGCAGCCGGCTACGCCGACAAGCGCGATGACAACCGCAACAGTGGATACTGCAACAGCGGATACCGCAGCGGTGGATACCGCGATAGCGGGAAAACCACGTAGGTGTGGCAGTGCCGCACTCGCAACGAAGAACCAGCAACGTCCATCCAGGACAAACTGTCTGGATCGTGCAACATGCACTTCTACATCGACAAGCACGACGGCGAGAAAAAGTCTAGTCACCTCCTAAAGGACTGCCACGAGTTCCTCAAGCTCCACGGAGGCCTGACCCAGATGAATCGTGACACGGTCAACCAGGGCTATGGAGTTGCCCCGGGCGTTGTGGCACATGGAGCTCCTCCACCACCGCCCAGACCACCACCACCCGCGGCTGCACCAGCCCATAACCATGGAGGCAAAGCATACCCCCGACCACTAGGAAACATGGGCATGATCCAAAAGGGTCCCCTCAAATCGAACACAAAAGGCAATCACTCGCCAAGTCAATTTGGCGACGAACTCTCCGCCATCCACCACTGAGTACCTCAGTGGCAGCGAGTCCTGCATCACCATCGACAAAAGCGACCACTGTAGCACCCTAGGAAAACCCCAATTAGAAATTGCTTGTTATTTTTCTTTTCTACATCATCATGCATCATCATGCCACCTTGCATGGGGCATATGAGTTCATTTTATTTTGTTTGGATTGCAATCATGCTCATATGAATGTGTGGACCTATCTATCATCATGTGATCATCCCATCTCCATTCCTTCTATTCTAATTCCATTTTATTTCTTTGAAGATATTCTTAGATTGATCATCTATTTTTTTCATCTTTTTCATGTGCTGTTATTTCTACTCTTCTTATAATCCATCTTCCCATCTTATTGTTTTGTTCTATATTCCTTGAATATAATTCTACTCCTCTTGTTGGATTCCTACCATCTACCCATCTTGGGCTTCCTTTAAACCTATCTAGCTAAAAAAATCCCTAGCTATATACCCTAGCCGTATGTGTATGAGTACACACATATACACACACCTAGATATAATCTCTCTCTCTCCCCACACACCAATTCGTGTGTGCACACTCTTCATATATACACACACCCAATCTATCCTAATGCACCTGCTAGCTACACCAAATCCTTGCACCAAATCAGTGTGTCCATGTGATCAAACATGGCCAACACCACATACACACGGTCGTAGCGACCCAGCCAGAAGTGGACATCGTATCCCCTCACCATCTACTGTTTCTCTTCCTCTCTTGATCATGTGCCCGTACCTTGCCTCCCTCTTTTCTCTCTGGCCACAAAAGCAACCAGCCACAGCTTGTCCTCATCCCCTCCTCACCTGCCCCTAGATCGAGATCCATCCCCATCTTCTCTTCTCTAGGACAGAACCCTAGCCTAAGTCGTCGCCACGGCCATGGCTAGTCCCACTGTTAATTTTTCTACCTTGGAGAAGCCTGGCAGCGAGGAGCAACACCTGCCTCTGCTACCCCTTCCTCATCAGAGTACCTGGCATAAGGAGGAGCAGCTCAGCACCACGCCCGCATCGCTGCCGACCCGGTGAACTCGTAAAACACCGTCGGGCTCCGTCTACACCGCAGCGACGTCTCTACCTTCGTCCTCGCTTCAGGAAGCCCATGGTGAGCCTCTCCGCCTCCATCCCTATCTTCCCCTTCCTCATTAGAATAGGTTGTGTCCGGTTCGAGTAGGTAGTGCCAACCAACGCCATGCGCACCGCTCCAGTTTTCATGAGTTCATGGTGGTCGCGACGCTCGCCGTTGTTCAGGTCGCCTCCAATCCGCTCCAGCTTGTTCCCAATCACCTCCTTGTGACACGGGGCTTGTTCGTCTACGATACTAAAGTTGGCAGCCCAGCGCATGGGGGTACCTAAGTTGCCTGAAATTACCGCGTTTCGAAAAGTTGGGCCGCCAACTACCGAGAGGGGCCATTTCGATGCAAACTCATCTCACCCCTACCAAATCCAAACATGTCGTGAAACTGCCCCGTGAAGTAGACGGTCGGGACCCTCATGTCAGTAATATTTCCGTGACGCGAGCACCAACGCGGCAACCACGTAGGCGAAATGAGATACTAAAGGAGCATGGTGCGTTGACCAAATTCACAAACCCACTCCGTCCCTCCTTTCGCATGAACCCTAGCACCAGCGGCGTCGAAATCCCCTCTCCAACCAGAATGATCTCTTCGGGCATTTGACTTCTGGCGCCAAGTTGCTGCGCCTACTCGCTGCTACCGAGCTCTAATGTTGAATACCGTGCCAACCGTTGCGACGATCTAGCCCGCCTGTACCGCCGACGAGCTGAGCAGCACGAAGGATGGCAGATCCATTTGCTGAGGAAGAAGTACTTCTGGCTTATTTCGGGTGAGCTACTCTTCTCTTTGCTATTCGCACTACCTATAACTGCTATCTGGCTATTGGCATTACAGAGATATATCGAACATATAATTGTTTGCTAGCACGACGCTGACAAACAATTCTTATCTTTTGTCTCCAATTTTCTGTCAACTAGGATCTCCGTTGAACCCAAATACATGGTTCTGGTGTCCATCTGCGGCTACCTCATTAAATTAGCACATGGGAAGAGCATGTGGAAACAAGCTCAGTATCTGAAGATGGAAGTAGCGCATGTGCAGTTATGCACTGTCCCTGGTTTGGTTGCTGATGTGCGTGAACTTGCTGAAATGAGGCCAGAGCAGACTGCACGGTTCAGCATCGTTGATGAACGAGGCTTCAAGGTTCCTATAGCGTGTGACAGTCAGCTAATTGGGTTGATGAAACAGCATGTTAGGCTTCGCGTGGTTATGCTGGTGTGTAACATAGTGGATGAGGAAGCTCCTGCTACTAGGAGTCGCCCAGCTATTATTGGACAGGGAGGTCTAACTCGAAACCCTGCTGTTGTTGAGAAAAATGTGGTTCCTCATCCGCGACATGCTTCTGTCAGGCAACCTCCTCGTAGGAGTGCCCGTATTGCCATTGTGGAAAACTCTGCTCTAGAATCTGCTGGTACTGGTCATCCTTGTCCCCATGCCCGTGTTATTGCGGCTGCTGCTCACCCAATCCATGCCGCTGTTGAGCAAACTAATGCTTCCAGAGGCTGCCCCACTGTTGTTGCGAAGACCGCCGCCTTGTGTGCTGCTCCTCCTCAAAATCGTCCTCAAGTTGTGCAAACCCATGCTCTGGAATCTGCTGGTACTGGTCGTCCTCGTGTTGTTGTTGATCTGGACGTTGTTGACCCAATCCCTGCCGCTGTTGAGCAAACTAAGGCTTCCGGAGGCTGCCCCCTGTTGTTGCAATGACTGATGCCTTGTCTCCTCCTCGAACCCGTGCTCGGGTTCAGTGAGCTGCTGGTCTGAAGCCAGCTCGTGGTCTGGACTCTGCTAGCACTCGAAACACTACTGTTGTGGGACCTGCTCCTGATCATTGATGTGGCATGGCAGCAGCTGATCCTATTGTGGCTGCCGTTAGAAGGGGCCTTGCCTGTCCACCATGTAATGTAGCTCTCGCTGCTAAGGGCCCTCGCCTTGCTCCTGGTCCTAGTACTTCCACCGAGGTTGATCCAGCTAACAATGACGTTGGTGATGGCGGCGATGGGATTGGGGCTGGGTCTGAAGGTGCCGCTCCATCTCTCGAACCTCTCGGAGGTTTCTATCCTGAAGAACCTGCTGATGGTAAAGTAATCATTCGTATCGGTGTCGCAGATTATACTGCAAAACTAGATGATGGCATAGAAAAATTCTATGACGAGTTTGATGTAATCCTTGGCAGATACGACCCTGAAGTGGTAGAGTTATCTGACCTGATGGCATTATACGTGTGAAGGTGCTGTGGGGGTCCTCCCAGGAAGCACGTTTGTTATATTATGGTTACAGGAGCAAAAAGGCTCTCTAAGTGAAAGATACCAAGGATTTAGTCGTACCGTTTACAAGGAAACATTATAGAGGTGAAGTTTACTTCCACTTCGTAGTGCTCACGGTTGGAGAGGAATTAGAACTCAACAATAGAGATGATGGACTTTTAGAAGGCACGCGACACCTGATGCATGGCATCACTGGGGCTGGTGCGACTGAGGGTAGCTTCGAACAGAGGAGAGTCTTACAGAGGAGCGTCATAAAGAGGAGCAGGAAGAGCATCCCCAGAAAGGGCACCCCGAAGAAGAACGTCACCAAGGAGACCACACCAGAGAAGAGGACGCCCAAGAGTCGCACGATAAAAGGCACCACGCCGCAGAGTACATCCCTAAGATCCAGTCAAAATGCCACACCGAACGGTAGCAGCAAAAACGATAAGAGGGCTAGCACGGTGGTGAACACTCCCAGGAGTGGTAGCAAAGAGGCGAAGATGGCCAGCACGAAGGCTACCACACCCAGTGGGAGCAGAAAAAATACTAATTTGGAGCGGAACACGCCGCTGTCAGGGAATTATGCCAGCACGAAGGAGAACACGCCCAATAGTAGCAGCAAAAGGGCTAATTTGGAGCAGAACACACCGCTGAGGTCAGGCAATAATGCTAGCACGAAGGAGAAGACGCCCAATAGTAGCAGCAAAAGGGCTAATTTGGAGCGGAACACGCCGCTGGGGTCAGGCAATAATGCCAGCACTAAGGAGAACACACCCAATAGTAGCAGCAAAAGGGCTAATTCGAAGAAGAACACACCGCAGAGGTCAGGCAATAATGCCAGCACCCTGGAGCCAACACCCGTGAGGTGAGGTAGTAAGGAGATCACACCCAAGAGCGGCAGCAAAAAGCCTAGTTCGATGGGGAATGGAACACGGTTGTCAAGCCCTACTGATACCATCAGGAAAGATTACATCAGGAAGGAGGATGTACACAGGAAGAGCAAGAGGGTTCTATACACTCAAGATGAAATTGATTCTGACTGCTGTTTATCCACTGAAGTACCTTGGATGCGTGCAAACGTAAGACCACCCCATGTGGTTGCAGCAGTACCAACCGAGTGTCTTGGAGAAAACAGAGTTGCCGGTGAGGTGGATTGGGGCAATGTTCCTGTCCATTCGGGTGGAGACGATGGTGCAGCCCCACCCATGGGAGTCAATATGTTATGTGCAGTACTAGGCATTAGAGACGATGGCAAAGATTCTGAATCAGATGAAGAAGAAGGCACTATAGAGGATCAAGAATCTGGTGATGATGAAATAGACGAGGAACTTAACGATGAGGCTGGTATTCCAGTTGATGATTTGGGTGTTGAAGTAGAAGAAATGAAACATGACCACGAGTATCCTATAATTTCGGTCAGCACCGAGTTTAGGAGCATGCATGAGTTCAGGATGTTGTTCTGGCATTTTTGTATCAAGGGGGAGTTCGACGTTTATCGACTGAAGAACACTACCGAGAGGTATGAGGCCGTTTGCAAGTAAACATGGATGAATGGACAGGCCGAGGTACATTGTCAATGGAGGATCATAGCAAGAGCCTTACCTGCATCGACTGCAATTAGGGTATTGGGGCAATGAATGCAGCAAACCATTAGAACTCTCTCTCTCTTTTCACTCTATAACTACAATTGATGTGCGATATCTTTTTGGCAACTAGTCGACTCCGCTAATCTTTTAAATGAATATGTGTTGCAGGTGAACAAAATGGGCCCTCCACACATGTGTCCGACAGGCAGCAAACTGAAATCCTCAATGGCTGATACGAAGTGGATGGCTATGCAATCTATGTCCATACTAAAGGATAACCCTAAGGAGACCGCGGAGAATATTCAGACTAGCCTCGGTTCTAAATACAACATTGTCCTTCCGTATTACACGGTTTGGAAAGGTAAAGAGAAAGCTCTGGGGGTCTTGCACGGGGATTGGACCAATAGCTTCAGGATACTATACAACTTCAAGGCGGAGGTACACGCTAGGTGTCCGGGGAGTGTTGTGGAGATTGACACCGAATCAGAAGGTGGTAAAATATATTTCAAAAGATTTTTCATGGCGCTTAAACCTTGCATCCAGGGATTCGAGGACGGCTGTAGGCCGTATCTGAGTGTAGACGGCACTGTCCTAACTGGCAAATGGAAAGGCTACCTACCATCTACCACATCACTTGATGGTCACAACTGGATGTTCCCAGTGGCATTCAGGCTGTTTGAAACAGAAACGGGGGAAACTGAGTCTGGTTTATGAGGCAGCTCAGGAGATCAATAGGCCACATGGATCCATTGGCTATATCCACGGATGCATGCAAAGGGCTGACGAATGCAGTGAAGGAGGTGTTCCCGCGAGCTGAAGGTAGAGAATGCCATGCCCATATGATGCTCAACTTGTACTCACACTACATAGGCAGCGTATTTTGTTGCATGTTTCCTGCTGCTAGAGTTTACAAACCTAGTAGCAGCGAATTTTTCATGAGCAAGATTTTTGCCAAAGCCCTCTGAAATTCTAGAGTACTTAGCCATACATCATTCGCAGCTATGGAAGAGGAGTCAATTCAACCCTGACATCAAAGTTGATTACATAAACAACAACCTTTGCAGAATGCCTGAATAACTGGGTGAAGGACATAAAAGTGCGTCCTGTTCATATCTTGATGGATAGTATAGGTGGTATGATCATGAAGTTGTTAAATATAAGGAGAGAGATCGGTAGGAGACTTAGAGGATATATGCTACCGCCAGTTGTACAACAACTGCACAAGAGAAGTCGAGGACTTGCTCATCTTAAGGTTCTCCCGTCAACCAGCAGAATCTGTGAGGTGGTCGATATGTCCAAGAGTGGCAAAAGGGATGTTGTGAACATCTAGTTGCGAGAATGCACCTTCTTAGGCAGCATACCGGGAAACCTTGCGACCACGCCTTGGCCTTCTTGGTGAAGAAAAGAACTCTACCACATTTGGATAAGTATTTTTCAGACTACTACTCTATGGAAAAGTTCAGAGCTGCATACGCTAGATCCGTCGAGCCATGTACAGACCCATCTCAGTGGCCTCAAGTCCAACTGTCTTTCGAGCTTTGCCAGCCAGTTACAAAAAGAGGCAGAGGAAGACCCCAGGTGAATAGGTTTATGAATTTTCTTGAAAAGAAGGGTTCAACTTTCTGTGCTACTAAGAAGGGCAAAAATAGATGCAAGACCTGCCATGTTATAGGCCATAGAGCAGCTGGATGTCCCCTTAATGCTCCCAAACCTAGGTATGAGATGGTACATTCACACAAAAAAATTGTTTATAGTCTGTAGATATAAGGTAGTAATCCATGTACTGTTTTTTTCCAGGAAGCGCAAGGTAAGAAACAAGACAGTCGACTCAGTGATTTTGCTGTGGGAAGAAAACCAAAACAAGTGGAGTGGTGATGCTGGAGAAGATTCTGGTGCTGATTGGCCTGACTTCCCTCGGCCCGGAGATGTAGGGTACGTGAAGGTAAGAAAATTGGCACCCAAGAAGAGGAGAAGGCAGGAGATGAAGAAGCCAGTGGACGTGAAGGAAAGAGGAAGAAAGTTGGCACCCAAGCAGAGAAAGAGGGCTAGCAGTGTAGCAGCCTAATGATGTATTGAACTTGAACCTATATATGTAGTTCGGTTAAACTCTAGAGCTGTGTGCGTTGAACTTGTCGGGCGAAACAATCTGCCTCCCGTACTCGGAGTAAAATGTATTGCGACTTTAGGATTTGATACGGCCGAGGCCACTAGTTGAAATCCAAAACTGTGACTGTGCCACTACTATTAAAACAATCGCAATAGCTGAGCGGTTAAATCCTCTCCAAAATCGATGGGTGTTAGTGGCACAGACATGATTTATTTATAGGCGCTTAATAAATCCCTGTTGTTGGCATTACACTTATGATAAGTTTCTAGGCTAGAAAACAATTTCTTAAGCTGGCTGCTACACTGCACGAAGCAGCAACTTATTTCGTCTGCTGGACAACGACATGGCAACATAAACTGCAAATGCAATAGATAATGCCCAGATAATGAGGAAATTGTGTCCACTATCTGGCCTAATCTCGAGCCTGTCTATCTCAC